>CM022299.1:87315929-87915929 GCA_011799875.1 Thinopyrum elongatum
GACGCGCGGGGGGCACGAGTGGTGATGAGGTGACCAACCAAGAGGCGAAGCGCGGGGCGGCGTCGTAGTGGTGATGAGGTGACCAACCAAGTGGCGACGCGCGGCGGCGGCCGAGTGGTGATGAGGTGACCAACCAAGAGGCGACGAGCAGGGCGGCCGAGTGGTGATGAGGTGACCAAACCAATTGGCGGACCCGCGGGCGCGCGTCGCCTCTTGGTTGGTCACCTCATCACCACTCGGCCGCCCCGCGCGTCGCCACTTGGTTGGTGACCTCATCACCACTCGGCCACCCCGCGCGTCGCCTCTTGGTTGGTCACCTCATCACCACTCGGCCGCCCCGCGCGTCGCCAATTGGTTGGTCACCTCATCACCACTCGGCCGCCACAGTTCCGAATGCCGAGTGCATGATGACCCATTCCGAATGCATGAAGACCAGCCACAGTTCTAGGCTGAAGTCATTTACCGTGCCGAGCGCACGAGGGTTCACCTGTTTAATTCAGTTCCAGACCAGAAGACAGGCTCTAAGACCCCCGCCGACTGCCCGCAGTCGACGGCGGTCTCGGGGACTACACCCAGTGGGTGCACTCAGCATGCCCCCACTGGAATGGTATCCACTCGGAACGGTCCGCCCGGTCCGAGTGACGGCCAAACAACAACAAAAAAGACAGGCTCTAAGACTCCCGCCGACTGCCCGCAGTCGACGGCAGTCTCGGGGACTACACCCAGTGGGTGCACTCAGCATGCCCCCACTGGAATGGTATCCACTCGAAACGGTCCGCCCGGTCCGAGTGATGGCCAAACAACAAAAAAAGACACGTTACAGGCGTGAAGAAATTCCGAGTAATCAGTTACTCGATGCAGGACCAGCTCCAAATCACTCCAAATTTTTTTTTGCTATAAGGTGAGTTTAACGCTCCTCTCTGGACCCGTTTGAGCTCATTTCACTCGGACACCATGTAGTCCGGAATCCGTCAAGGCAACACGCGGGGATGAGATCGCCGGGTGACCAGAGGGAGTTCATGAGCGCCTCCGTAGCACTCGACTCATCTGGGAATTCACCTCGACTCAACCCGCTCAACCTCGACCGATTCGGGGGCTAATGATGAGGACATGTATTGGGGGTAGGGTAATAGGCCTAACCTAAAGACCCTACCCTAGGACAGCACACCTTATACTGGGCCCTAGGGCCAGATCAGCAGTCAAATGTTCTGCAGATTGACATTCACTCGGAAGGTAACAGACCACTCGGAGCATAGCACTCCACTCGACGAACTCATTCCACTCGGAGTACCTGATTTCACTCGGACATACGAAGCCCAATAGTCAGCATGACGGTTTCATAGTGGCCAGATACTATGGCATTGATGCTCCACCTTGTAACATAAGGGGTGAGGGCGTGGCGCACTCTATATAAGCCACCCCCACCACTAGACTGGGGTTTTTTTCTGCTATCTCTCCCTCTCTAGTCTCCGGACTTAGCTCAGGCAAGGGGATCCGTTCTCCTCTCTCTCACACACATTGTAATCTCTGGATACATACTCAGATAAAACAAAGCCTCTCCGGAGCACGAGACGTAGGGCTGTTATCTCCACCGTGAGAGGCCCAAACTCGCTAAAACACCGTGTCACCCATATGCATCTCGGTAGATCATGCTCCTTTACCCTACCCCCTTCGTATTGTCAGAATCGTTCCCATGACAATAGACGCAAATCCATGGACGTCCAGATAATTTTCTTTTTGATTTTTGCACCACAGAATAAACTGCCAGGTGATATCTATCCTATTTATTTTAGCCAATTTAGATTGATTTCTCTGAAGGAATTATTACGTTGGGTTATACTGTGTTTTGTGCACAGATTGGCTAGCGACATCGCGTGCCCATACTACAGATCACGCCATCACCGTGTCAAGCCGACGACATTGTTGTTATGTGAATTCCGACATGCATCGACATCTCTGCTCTGCCGGGCCGACCTCGATGCTCAAGCCATATTTTTCTTTAATTATTTACTTCATTGAAATTAATTAAGTAGAAGAAATTTTTTCTTCATTGGTATTACTTGTGGCTTGCACTATTTTCTGTGTGCAGGTAATCGCCTTCGGTTGCGTCACGCGGTCACCTCGGCGTGTCGACGTCGTCGCCTCGCCTCCGCCAATCAAGTTGTATTTTCACCTTGGTGCGTCACCTCGGCTGCACCGGAGGCTTCACCATCACTTCATCGATCTACTCTGGGTACCTTGGTGTCACCCTGCTGACCTACCTCGCCTCTTCGGCTGGACTGGGGGCTTCGCCTCGCCACATCGGCCGAGCTAGGTCACCACTTCGGAGTGCCGAACTCTTCGCCCGGGCACCTTGGGACCGGCTTGGGGGCTGGGACCCCGTCCCGCCGTAAGCTCGGGCCGCGTCATCAACATCGAGCACATTAACCAGCTAAGTCGCTTTCATGCTCACTTTTTTTAATGTTTAATTTTTGTTCGGTTTGGCCAAGCATTACATTTGTGTTAAAAAAAACTTAGTTTGTTAAAAAAAACTTAGTTTGTTAAAAACTTTATTTGTTAAAAACACTTCTCTTACCCAAGTTAACTGGGGGCTCTTAAATTTATACGAACCGTTCTATAATAATTGTTTTCTTCTAAGTCGTTGCAAAGTCTTTTTCTATCACTCCTTTTTTTCGACGTGAGTGTGTGGTCAATAGCCGGAGAGAAGCCGTAGGCTAACCCGCTTGAAGTCTTGAGATCGGATGTGTGATGTTAAAGCATGACAGAAGCACAAATTTTTTTAAGACCAATTTTGGATTAGCACAAAAAACTTGATTTAGTTCGGACGTAAAGTATTTACTGAAGGTTTTTGGTCTTCCAATCTTATGGCATTTTTAACCTATTTGTGTGTTTCCAGCATAAAGTCTCGCAGTACAATGCCGGACACCTTTCAAGCTCAGGCGATATCAACGCGGGGCTGCGACTAGAGCCGAACCCACCAAAAGCCAAGGTACTCCGAGGAGTCCTCGGCAAAACATTCTTTGATATTGCTTTATATGCATTGGTTGCGAATTGTGTCTTCGGTCAATAGTTGGGTTGCCCGGCTCCTGTGCTTGCCGCCTACGTTCCGCTTTGTTTGGCTAGGTGTGCAAAGGGAGAACCACTGCAATTGTGCTTCCAGCTCGAATGGCTAAGCACCTCAATGGAGAAAGCCGAAACTGACTGTCACAATAAGCGTAAACTGGTCAGCAATCTGATGACTGTGTTAAACTATAAGCTCGATGGAGGTCACCCCGTGTTAAACAATGGGCCGTTCATAATATTGGACGAAGTGTTAACAGCTTGACCTCGGCTGACACCGAACACTAACTAGGGGCTAGTAACTGGCCTCCCAACTTTAAGCTCATATGACTAAGTGAAAGTTATAAAGCCCACATATCTGATTGCCTTGTTTCCGCTAACACAACCGCCTCCGGGCACCAAGACGTCGGCTAAGGGTTGTCTTGTTACTGCGGAAACACCCTACATAGCATCTACAAAGGGTTAGAAGCCGATGATGGGCCACTTTCAAATGATAAATGGTGGCAACGGAGTCAAAATAAACATATATCATCAGCGTTTGTATTCATTATACAAGCGATGCCTTCCGTAATTATCGTTATAAAGCCAACATATGCACTTATTTGACTTAAGATCTTTGCCTAGCTGGGTTGCCTGGCTCCTGTGTTTACCCCTACGTTCCTGATTGTTCGGCTAGGGAGTAAAGGGAGCACCTCTACGATTGCTACGACCGGGTCATCCGGGACCGTAACTCAGACGGGTGAAGCCGAAAGCTAGCGTTCTTACAGAATACAATAAGTCGGCCTACGGGAAGTGAATACAGCTTCACGCTTATCACCAGGGTTTTTTCGCAGCCATTGGTTTCCGTTGATCTTACGTATCCGGACTATAAATCTACCCAAAGAAAGGAACCCTTGGAGGAACTATTTTCATCAAAGATGTTTCTTACGTTAAAAAGTAATATAACATATCTCTCTGCGTACCTTTGTTTATAAAACCATATGGCCGAATTGCCTTGTTTGCCGTAAATCTTGGCCCTCATAAAGGCTTTATAAAGTAGGGCAAACACTCCCCGGCTACTGGCCGAGGAGGTTGAAGCCGATGGTCGGTCAACAAAGTTTTGTACAATGCGGATCCGAGCATTAATGATGTAGAATACTTGGATACATAGAATCATTACACATAATTTATGATTTTACTCCGGATATCGATCCTTAATTCGGCCACCCGTGCCCACATGAAGGCTCGGGGGCTACTGGGCTTCAGGCTTACCAATTACAAATATTAAAGGGGCACATCGATCCCCTGATCTGGTGTTGCCACCCGACCAGTGGCTCGGGGGCTACTGCATTGCCTATTCAACTCAGAAAATTCAAAGTGCTTAGTGTTCGGCTCGACCGATCTATGGGCAAACGTGTCTTCGGACAACAATAGGTACCATCTGGGACTTATCCGGCATCAAGCTAATATATTACGGCGACTTCTCAAAACCCTCTCTCAAGGGCCCGTCCGCCTATCACTATCTCCTCTAATGTGCATCTTGGATTTGAGGCCGATACACACACCTTGAGGGCATTTCCGGCATTAAGCTCGGCTAAACTCCTTCGACTTTTTCGAGCCAAGGTGATCTATAACACCTCGGATACAGTCCGGCGTTGGAGCTCGGATACATTCTGGCGTTGGAGCTCGGATATAGTTCGGTGTTGGATCTTGGATACAGTCCGGCGTTGGAGCTTGGATGCAGTCCGGCGTTGGAGCTCGGCTGCAAAAAGACACCTCGAATATGGTCCGGTGTTAGAGCTTGGGTACAGTCCAGCGTTGGAGCTCAGACGCAATAGGATTCCGCTGCACGGGAAACACTTCAAACCCGCCGTGTGGCGTAAAAAATAACAAGGCATTGAAGAAGGCCGGAAACTTAAATGGCTCCTCGGTTACCCGACGTGTAAACTCTTAGGATTCACATTGGCGATCCTCAAGATCAAGGATGGGAAGATTTGTTGAACCAGTTTTCAAGACCGACGACCGAAGACGAAGAACAATTCGGAAGAACCAAGGAGCGTCACCAACTTGAAGACCGGTTCAGGGGGCTACTGATGGTGTCCTGGACTAGGGGGTACTCATCACATCGTCTCCTGACCAGGTGGATCGGGCCGAGGACCCCCATGGCGGTTCATTATTTGGCCAGTTCGGACAGCCCATGCCGCATACAAGGAAGACTCCACAAGACATGGCACCCAAGCCAAGGACTCTCCTAAACCCTAGGCCTCCGGTGTATTACATAAACCAAGGCCAGGCTAGTCAATAGATGATCTAATATTCATTAGAACAATCTCGTGGTAGATGCATGTACTCTGTACTACACCCCATATGTATACAATCAAAAGCAGGACGTAGGGTATTATCTCTTCAAGAGAGCCCGAACCTGGGTAAAATCATGTGTCCGTGTTACCATCGCTCCAAGACGCCTAGCTTAGGGCCCCTACTATGAGATATGCCGGACATAGAACCGATAGTAAGGGAATTTGATGAGTTTCATTGCCAGTGAAGTACATTTTCTTCAGGTAATTCCGATGCTGCCACAAAGCATTCTTGAAGATAGCAGAGGTATTAGCACCGGTTACCTCATCCTGAGTTTCCAAATTGGTCCTTCTCTATAGGGAAAAATGGGAACATTTGTTGTATTATAACATGCATGGAGGTAGAATGTATGGGACAAAGCAAAGTAATTGCATGAATAACATTACTTACACATAACTCATGGACGAACACCTACAACTGGCTTTTTCCTTCATCTTTAGTATAATATTTCCATGATGGGAAGATGCGCTCATAGGATTTAACAACATCAAATATGATAGATGCTAAACTACGAATGGCTGGTTGTGCTTCGTCCACATGAATAGGTGTACTAACTGGTGGAGTTGGGATTCACCGTGGTAGTCCTGGCGCTTTTGGCACTGGAGCTGCCTTACTAACTGTTGTTGTTTGGGAGCTCTGTGTTGGGGATGGTGTTTTGTCAACTGGAACTGGATTACTATCTGCTGGGGTTGGGGTTAGATTGGATGAAGCTAGTTCTCTTTCCATCGGAGTAGGGGTACAATCTGCGAGAGTCTGGGTTATGTGTGGTAGGGCTGATTCTTGTGCATGTACAACCGGGGTGCTATCTCCACCAAGAGGTAGCACTGTTTGATTTGAAGACCGTGTTTTTACTCTGCTAGATACTGCTATCACCCCTTTCATTTCAAATGGCTTATAAACAAGAAAAGTAGTTGAATGTACAGACCTTGTATGAGAGACAGATGCAATAGATAGTGTGGAAAAAGGAGGGCATGAAATAGTTCACATATATATTGTTTAACTGAAAAGGATAGCATGACATAATTTCACATATATGATGTCTATCTAAACTGGATAGCATATCATGACATAATTCAAAGATATGATGACTAACTAAACAGGATGGCATAAGATAATTATATGATGTCTTTAGTAAACAGGTTCGCATGACATAATTCACATACATGTTATCTAAGTAATCAGGATCGCATGATATAATTAACATATGTGATTTATATACTAAGCAGATGGCATTCGCATATATGATGTCTGAACTAAGAACATGGTGTTGAATATTCTGTATATGATGTCTAAACTATGCAGCAAGACACCATATGCATCATATGAGCAGTGTAACCATGCCAAGTTAGAGCATACACCTCGGTGGGGGAATAGGATTGGTCATCTGTCTCTGAATCCATCTCGGAGGAGCTATCTGGACCCAGCAAGAGATCTGCTTCGACAGGTAGCACTGTCTGCTCTGAAGACCTTGTTTTCACTCCAGATTTTTCCATCACCCACTCAAATGGCTGATTCACAGGAAGAGTAGTTGAATGTACAAACATTGTCGACAAATGGAAATGTAATGAAGAAAAGAAATGGCAAGATATAATTCAAATATATGATGCCTAGCTAAACAGGATGGCATTGCATATTTCACATATATTATGGATGGCTAAAAAAGATGAGATTGCATAGTTCACATATATGATACAGAAACTAAACAGGTGGCATTACAGAACATGTCTAAACTAAGCAGATGACATATATGATGTCAAAAGTAATAACTGCAAGGCAACATATGCATGATATGACCAACATCATCATGCCAAGTTAGAGCAAACACCTCGGGGGGTAAATCGGAGTGGTCAGCTCCGTCTGAATCCGCCTCTGAACACATATCTTCCTCTAGATTACATTCTGGAGGGGGGAGGGTTTGCCATTACACCCACCATGGAGTGATGTCTGCATGACATTGTGTTGCCGCGCAAAACTCTTCTCTTTTTCTCTACATGTTCAGCATGACTGTGTACAATATCTGACATGCATACAAAAAAAATATAGCGAGATTATGTAAGGAGAGCATGCATAAATCTAGAGTGATGGTAACAACCAGTGAATAGATCCAAAAATAGATAGCAGGCTGATGATAGCTTTAATATAATAAAAAGACAGATGATGATTGCTTTACTGTTTGTTTCTCACCCAAGATGAACAACATAGACATACCCTAGTTGAACCAGATAATAGATAGAGATACTATTCATTACTGCCTCGGTATGTGCCCCACGAGCATTTTAAAACTCAAGATTGAACATTAATTTGGACCTGACTTGGAGTCTAAGAGGTGAACAGGAAGATAAAGTAGTAGGTAATATTAAGCAATGCATAACATAAGCAGAAACAAAAGAGTGTGACCTCTCTTGCGGACCTGTCAACTCCTCAGGTTCATCTACTGAGCCGATGATGGTGATGCAGTTGTGGTGGGTGCCGGCGGCAGGGAAGGAGATCTGAGGCAGCAAAAGACGGTCAGGAGTCCTGATGTCTGGTAGGGTGGATGCTTCTGTCGATGGATCAGCTCAGGTGAGGTGGACAACATCGCAGCAGGAGCCGGACAAACCACACAAATTTTTCTTCGACACATATTTGTAACTGAAGTAATTCTATGAGGGCTCCTTTGGCTTACAGGATTCTAAAAATGCAGGGATAGGAAAAACACCGGAATAGGATAGGAATGCACGTAGGAAACAAAGCATTTGTAAACACAGGATTTCGGTCAACTTGGGTGTTTGGTTCATAGGAATTGGAAGAACAGAGGAATGCAAAGAAACATGGCCAAATTAAAGTGAAACCATATGAAAATGTGTACAATGTTATTCTGCCACAAATGCACTTAGTCTTGTTTTCATGCATAGGATTTTGAAAAGTAGGTCCAGGTGGATGTTTTGCTCCATTCCTTTCAACCAAATGCATGAATAATTGAATGGTAGAGTACCATAGGAAAATTTCCTATTGCTATGTTTTTCTTCACGTTTTCCGTTGAACCAAAATAGCCCTAATGGATCGACATGAATGTAGAGTAATAAGTGATGCGACAAGTGTACAACCTCTTTGGCGTAGCCATGTCGACCTCAGCATCATTGGGTTGGTCGCTGAACAAGTTGCGGCAGAGGTGGCTATCGAAGGTGTGGAGGAAGATCTGAGGCATGTAGACGGCGTCTAGGGTACTGCTCTATTGTGATGGATGGTTCCATCGTTGGAGCAGCTCAGGCGAGCTGTAAGACGTCGAGGCTGAAGCAGTACAAGACAGACATCTTTAATCTCAAGTGGGATTCTAACAACCTCTCCAATAGATGTTGTTAAATAAATTACCAAAAAGTGGTAGATGTAAAATTTACCCAAAAAACACCTGACTCCAACAGATGAGGTAAAAACTGTTGACTCTGAACTTAACTGTCGAAACTAAAATTTACTGTGGAATCTGAATGTTACGGTCGAAACTGAACACACTAGTAGCAGAGAAGCACTTCACATGTAGTTTAGGCCGCTCGAGCACTAGTAGTAGAGAAATAGTGATCTAAATCAGCAGGCGATCGACAGGGAAGACACTAGCAGATAGCAGTCAGAGCAGCAGCGCCTGGAGCAGCAGCGCGAACTAGAGCCAGAGCAGCAACTCATGTAGCTGTAGAAGCTGGTGTACCAGCATCCGCAGCGTGAGCGAGAGCAATAGCAGAGCAGCAGCACGAGCGAGAGAGGAAGAGCAGAGCAGCAGCGCGAGCGACCTAGAGCTTGAGCAGTAGCAGCAGCTCGAGCGAGCGAGAGCCGGAGCAGCAGCAGCTCCGGCTGGTATGGATGCCGCCGCCAAGGGAGCCTCGCACTGGGGGAGAGCCATCGTGGAGATGTCGCCGGTGGCGCGGACTACGAGGTAGCCGTGCAATGGGGGAGCGGGATCGAGCACCGGTGGCGCCGGGAGGTAGAGTTAGGAGAAGGTGCGATGCGATGAGTCTACAACCTCTTTGGTGGCGCTGAGTAGGCCTCGGCTTCGTCCGAGGAGTCGGTGAGGATGCTGCGGTTCTGGTGGAGCAGGTTAAGGCGGCGTTGTGGGTATGGAGCAGCCGCGATAGACGAGGCGATCATTGGAGCAGCTCCTTGGAGGTGGAGGATGGGGCGGCTGAATCGGTGGGAGGACGAGATCGATGACGGATCCTCATCCGGGGCGGTGGATGAGGGATGTCGAGCTATTGCGGTGGACGACGCCGTCGGGGAAGAGGCTCCGGTTGGGTAGCGGTGGGGTGGCGGACAGAGGAGGGTGAGGTTCCGCGGCTGGAGCAGAGAAGTAATGGCGGCCTGGGTTTTCGAATGGCGAAAAGGAGGTGATGGGACGAGGGAACCATGACTTAGGGACGCGCTTGTCCAAAATGTAGGGTGTTTTACAAAAGTACCCCCACCGATTTGAACTAGCGGCGCTTTCGGCTCAAGGTTAGAACGGGGATTTCGCGTGTTGGGATTTGGCAGCTGGAGGGAGTTTTCGCGCGCGTTGTAATTTCGGGATAGCAAGGTGCGAGCTTTCGGAGCACAAAGAGACAAAGCGATATCTGAATTTTTGGGATAAAAAAGGCGCGGGTTGAAATTTCGGGACAAACCTAACATGTACTCTACCAAATCAATTCGCACTTCCCTCAACGAGAAAAACAAAAAAAATCGCACCACACAAAGAGAGAGTCTTGTCCCGTTTCATTGTATGGATTATTACAAATGCTATTCAAAACATTGAATCCATGTATGTCCAATTAGATTTTTTTCTTTACCTGTATAATGCATGTAACATACTCATACGAACATTTTAGTGCATTCCAAATGTATATACTACCGCTGCAATTCGAATTAAATTTGAATTTGTTTCTCTATTTCAATAAGAATCAACAATCATGATTGTTGCCAAGTTAAACCATCATCTGTATATTATCTTAACAACACAACACATGATTAATGTAAATTTAGATATGAACTATGTGTGCTATATGAACTTGAAATCAAAAATTTGAATCCACTTGATATCGATTCCAAATAATAGTACATTTGAAGTGCTAGCTAGATATTCGTAGTGTAAACCATGTTTCATATGTATATTGTGTTTATCACACAATGTATAGTGCCCTGCCCCCTACGTTATGACAAGTATTTAACCGTGAGCTTCAAAAGCCACACATTATCACAAATTCAAATAAAATGTTATGTAGTATAACATGCTCATAACCATAGCATGCATATCACCGTTATATTCATGCATGCATGGGTTTAAAACACTATGATCTCTTATTCAAATATCTGAATCCACTTTTAGTAAAATCATGATCTATGTTACTCTTTCAAAACCACACAATCCTCTTCTCTTTGTAGGTAGCACTAACTTTCTCTCATGCATGTACACGCCCGCCTCCCCGTCACCCTCCCTCAGCATTCTCTCCATCATGCACGTCTGTTTTTTTCTTTAGGTCGTTCTCCCATGGTGTTTGCAGGTCTCCCGAGTCCCTTCTTTTCGGCACACACACACACACAAATCCTTATACCTCTCTGGCCAGGTCTGCCTACCACAAACACACCTTTCCCTCTTCTCTTCTCACCGTCCATGCCTCCATGTGTCTAATACGGTCCCACACATATGCACACTCTCTCCCCTTTTTTCATCGATCTCGCACTCGCACACTCCTTCCTCTCTCGACATAGTAGGCATCTCACACCACCTTCTAGCCGCATACCTCTCTCTCTCTCTCTATTCGTATCTTTGGGCCTTATTTGCCTCTAACACATGCATGTATATATACCGATCGATCTCCCTACATATAGCTAGGTCGACTATAACTCTTTTTCCCCGTGCACCGACCCATGTGCCTCACTAGTTATGTCTATCACTTTCTCCGACACACAACGATTGATTTACCTATATAGCTAGGTCTGCTTACCAAAGACATATCGTCCGCCCTCATCATCCATGCATGCCTCCCGACCCGTCTCTCACATGCACGTGCACACACAGACACTCATCCCCTCTCTTATTGTTATTACAGTCGTCCTCTCGATTTGTCTAGTTGGCTTCTCTGATCCTCTCCAAGAAGCAAATCCACCACCAACCCTCCGACACACTAGCTCTGTCTCTCTCCCAACCTTGTTCCTCTCCTACACATATGCATGGATGTCAATCGATCTCTCTCAATACATAGCTAGGTCTCTCTCCTTAGACACACCTATACCAGTTGATCTACCTCTCTATAGTCAAGTCTCTGCCCCCACCCTTCTCTCTCTCACACACACCGATAGTCGAACGTTGTAGCTAGGTATCCATGCCACACATACAAACTGCAACTCTCCACTCTCATGTTCCAGTAGGCCAGCTGCCCCATATATTGCTGTCTTTCTTTATCGATCGCGCACCCATACACTTCATTCCTCTCTTTGATTCTATCGATATCTCACGCCGATGATCCCTCCACTCTGTTCTAGTGGATCGCCCCCTCTAGAAATGATATATCTAGGCCTCTGTTTCTCACACATTGCATATGTTACATTTTTTGTTTGAGATATCATCGACACATATTCCCTGTCTATCTCTCACGACCCCCACCCCCCACCCCCAAAAAAACACTCCCGAACCCACACACCATCTCTCTCACACACACCCACATAGGTGGGGTACGAACATGAAGAGGAGAGGTGCACGCACGACGCACGAACTCACGTCTCCTTCCCAGCCACACCCGTGCGGGTACACGGTGGAGCTCATTTCTATACAAAAAGGCAACCCACGTGCTAATTTGACTCATGTAGCGGTTGTTTACTTGAAGGAGGGTCGTCTACCACGCGTGCACAAAACAAAGTTTGACTTGACGCGTTGGCGCGTTATTTTGAAATAAAGTTATATTGCTCAATGGCACGTACTACAGAATATAAAACGATTGTTATCGAGCTTGCCTGCTGTGGTTGGTCTGTCTTCACACTCTCTCACACAAGACGGCGGTGGCCTCTCTCTCTCTCTCACCGCTGGTCATCGATCCGGCCCGATCCCATCCGCCGGCGGAAAGGGAGGACATGCATCGTTGCTCCGTTCGACGGCGTCGAGGCAACACGTCCCGATCTGCAATACACGTCGTTCTCTCTGACCAAGCTCCAGTGCGGTCGGGCACATCCCGCCCGCCGGCGCCCTCCTAGTTACATCCCGATGACCCAGGTGCAGCTTCCTCCACTTCGGCCTTGCTCCACTGCCCATCTTCCCATGTCGCTGCATGTGGAAAATCTTGCATGTGGATCTTCCCTAGTTCTTTGCCTAAAACGTAGCTCGGCCGGCGTACTTTCCATGTTGTAATATCGTCCTCACACTGTTTTAGATAAACAATCGTGCTGCTGTCTTCCCTTAGGACAAGGAATGTGCTTCTTTTTTTGTTGGCGTATGTGTCATCAACTGTTATTGGCCAGTAATTGTTTCCTTTCTACCTCTTTTTTGCAAACAGGGTTATCCATTTCACCTCATTGCTATTGCAACCTTTTGGTGAACTGCACAAATCACTTTTTTCTTAAGAGTGTCTTATGCAGTTCTACTAAAATGTCACACGGACAACGTCTCTACATTTCAGTGCGACTGCACAAAAGGAGATTGGTTTTGCTATCCTCCTCATCCAACTCCAAGCCTAATCTTCTCCAACAAGTGGTTAGTTTTATGAGAGATTGCAAAGGTGACCGGCTTCTACTTGTGTATGTATGTTTCGTCAACTACTACTGGTGCCACTATTAATGTAATCACACTTGTTCAATATCTTTGCAAACAGGGATGCTCAGCTCGATTTTAGTGGAACTGCACAAAATGATTGGATGGTCCATGTCCTCCATAGAATCCTTTCTTGGCTAACATGTCTTGTTCAGTTCCGCAGAGCTGCTGCGTGAAACTAGCTGCCAACAAATGAACGCCAGGAAATGGAACCATGCCTACGGACATCATCCTTCAATTTTTTATTTTTCTTTATCTGTACACATTCTCACAACTTTGTATTCAGTTGTGATGTAAATATTGACGCTGATCTGGGAATCATTGAGATGCATTAACATGCATGTTAGTTTCCTTTGTATTTGATGGAATGTTGTAACGAGACAACTTTGAAAGCAAGAGGACACATGAAACCAAAGTTGAAAGCTTCATAGCATTTCAGCACAATTTCGTTATGCTGGAAAATTATGTGTACATATAAACATATCCCGGAAGCTTGATAGCAATGCCACAAATCATTCAAACTTCCTTTCGCCCACATGTCGGACAGCCAGAATCTGGGTCCATGTGCCATGCACCAATATTGAGTGCACAACTGCTGGCGACATTCACTCCGCTCATTGCGCTACAGTAATAATGACTAATGAGCAGTCAAATCACAGAGCCCCACCTTTCCCGCAGTACTAGTGAAAGTTGCTCGGGCGAAGTAACCATCATTTCACTCTTCGTTGAATGTGCTCATACTCCAATATTCCAAGAGTAAGTTGCTCGGACGAAGCAACCATAAGTACACGGTGCCAATGGTTGGTGAGATTTGTTAATTGAGCCCTATAAGGGCTTCTTTGATTCAAAGGATTCTCAAAGGAATTTTGGAGGATTCTAATCCTATGTGCGTTGTTTGATTCATAGGATTGTAAACTGGAAGGGGGGGAAGAGAAGTGAGTGACATTTTGTGAGAGAGGAAGGACAACCGAACAGTGCGTTGGTTTTTTAGAGCTCAAGGACAAACGACGCAGGAAATTCGGATTCCCCTACAATCTTGGTCATTTACTATCACACACACTTCATTTCCGTCGCCTCTAGAAATTGTGTGCGCTCACCCGACCGGCGTTGCATTGTGATTGGCCGGAACCCCAGGCACACGGATCGCGGGTGTGCACCGTAGGATGCACCACGATCGAACGGCAATCAACGTCCTCTCATCACACCCGTGTAGCTGTAGCTGGGTTTTTTATGTACTCCCTCCATATTTATTTACTCTACATATTAGCTTTGGTCAAAGTCAAACTTTGTAAAATTTGACAAAGTTTTTACAGAAAAAAATATTAACATATACAATAACAAATGAATAACATTAGATTCATTATTGAATACACTTTCCCATCATATAGATATGCTATTGTAAATGTTCATATTTTTTTCTATAAACTTGGTCAAACTTTATAAAGTTTGGCTTCAGTCAAATCTAATATGCAGAGTAAATAAAAACGGAGGGAGTATCTAGGCTAATAAATGTCTAGAGAATACACATAATGAGCCCAGAAAAGTGCCAAATTTGAGCAAGGTGCTTCCTCCGTCGAGGTGCATAAGTCACCTTACGAGAAACTGGACCCACTCACGGCCAGCCTGTCGCGTTTGGTCTGCCGGTCAGAGTGCTTCCTATTGTCATATCACTATTCTTTTTAGGTTTATAACATGTGGGAGTGAATGTGAGTGAACCGACCTCAATCGACGGCAAAATCGCCTGCCGGACCCACTTTGAGAGAGACGAGGAGCGAGAAGTGATACAGGTTGGTCGTGTCACGCAAGAAAATGGTTGGTCTCATGTTTAAAACTTGTTGTACTATAGTAGATGTAGATGTAGATGTAGTGTAGACGTAGATGCAGATGTAGATGTGCAGGTAGATATGTAGAGAAAAGTGAGACTCACCAACGGTCACCAACGTATGCCAAGTACGTGCATGAATCACCCGCAAAAAAGGAGTACGTGCATGAAGAGAAGAATTGCACGCACGGACGCACGTACTCTGTGCCTCATTCCCTAACACACACACGTGCGAGTACACGGTGGAGCTCATTTCTGGATGAAGAGGCAGCTCACATGATAATTTGACGCGTGTAGTAGTTGTTCACTTAGTGGAGGGTCAGGAACCACGTGTGAACGAATCAAAGTTCGACCATGACGCGGTGGCGTGTTTGTTTTTAATTTTTTTTCTTCAATGGCACGTACGCAGTTTTTTTCTTGAATGGCACGTGAATTGTGCACGTACTCAATGACGGAGCACGGGATGGGATGGTAGCCATAGACATGGTCGGCCCTCTTTGGAGACGACTACACTACTACTTTGATGTATGTTTAGAAAAACTACTACTTTGATGTGTCTTGTCAACTCGCAGAACATTGAGAAGCTTGCTTACTACGCCCTCTACACAGCCCACACTTATTGTACTACAGTTGTACTAGCAGTTGGAGTATGGGAGCACCTGATATTTCCCCCATCTGGACTGATCCCAAGCTGGCTTCTCACCTTCCTGGCCCACCAAACCCCCCACCCCTCCTGCGCGCGCTTCCCGCCCGACGCCAGTTGAGCCCGCCGCTCCACATTGATGGCAAGTCAGGGCGACGCGAGCTCTCACCGCGTCCGCCATTGAAGCGGCACGCCGGCCGAGGTCACTGCCCACTGCACGCCGGGCATTTTAGACTACTCACAGTGGAGAGTAACTTTAGAGCCAGTCTAATAAGGTCTAGTCAGCAGGCTATAAGACTTGCGATGTCACTAAGAGCAAGTACAATAGTGGGCTAAGCCCACTTACATGGCATTTTTGCCTATATGAAGGAGAGAGACAAGAAAAAAGTGATGGAGTGGGCTAACATGCAAGAGCCAGCCTCTACGCGTGCTCCTAGGTAAAAGCATTTAATGAGAGGAAAGAGATAGAGAGAAAGTTAAAAAAAGTTCTAACCTTATAGCCAACCTTATAGCCAGCTCTATTGTGTGAGTAATTAATAAGGCTAACTCTTGATGACATGTCATGTTTATATAGCCAACAGAGAGAGAGAGAGAGCGCGAGACAGAGATAGACAAAGAGAAGATGTGCACTCATGCACTCGTCTCCTCCCGCACATGCACGGGTACACCCACGGTGGAGCGCATTTGCACATGAAGCGGCAGCTAACATGATAATTTGACACATCTAGTTGTCCACTTAATGTAGGGTCTGCGACCACATGTGAGTCATACAAAGTGCGAACTAAACGCGGTGGCGCGGTTATTGATCGAGTTTTATCTACATCTACATTTCTTCTCTTCTCTATCTACCTACTACTAGTACGTGGATACGTGCATAGCACGTGCAAAGTTCGATTTGTTAATACAAATCTCCTATGTTGTTTTTTTTTTCAAAAAAGAAGTCCTTAAAAGGTCTAACAAATCAACAATTATATTTTGTTTGTATGTAAAGCTATCATGATGTAACACCCTGGATTTTGCCCATTTTCTTTTTCTTTTGATTTGGTCCGGATTCGCTTTTCTGTGACTTAGTAGTCCAGCAACCTAGAGGGGTCACCCTTCATTTTTCTTCCCGAGTGGCTTGCCAACCTCAAAACGATCCCAAGACCAGGCCATAACCATCTTGGACCAACCCCAATATTCTTTTTCTTGGGAATATTCCTTTTTTCTATTAAAGGAATAACCCTGTTTGCCCTGAGTTGTGAAGCAACCCACCTTTCCATCATTCCCAAAATTCCCAAATAATTCTCATAAATTGTTTGGGTCAGATCTTCCACAAATATGTCAAATCCTTCCTTGCCATGTTCAAAAATATTTCACAAATATTCATTTTCTGATTTTGCCCCAGCTGGCAGTTTGTGAAGCAAGTACCCTTTATATTCGCTTGCTTGCTCTCAAACTTTCTGTGCACTCTTTCCTATCCATATCATTGCCACATGCCAAAATTCAACTTTATTTGGATAATAAATCTCTCTTGGCTAATTTCCAAAGTTTCTGGGCAACTAGAATCTTTGTGAAGCAAGTGCTAGCTAGGAGTATCCAAATGAGTTGAAATTTTGCAAGCATATTCATGTGCTCAAATAATGACTCTACACCAAGTTTCAACCCTATCCAATCATCTATGAGAGCACAGCCTCAAATCTTGGTTTCTGGTCAGATTTTCACATTGTGAAGCAACTATATTTTATATTGCTCCATAATTGCTGAAAATTTACCAGAGCATTCTCCTACCTATATAACACCTCTCCACGAAATTTGGGCTCAATTCATCTTCCCAATATTTCTCTAGAATTATTCCAAGTTTCTGGACAGAGAGGATAGCTGTGAAGGAAGTACCATTTTGGCATGTCCATTTGGTATTAAATTTTTACATAATCTTCATATGTCCAAATAACTCTGCCTTGCCAAATTTCAGCTCAAGTGGCTTCTTCATTTGAGTGCACCATCATGATCTTGATTCTGGACCAATTGTGCTGTTGCAAAGCAACTATGATGTATATTGGTCCAATTCCTTCCAAAACCTCCAGTACTGTAGTCCTTCTTACCCGAGACCTCCCAGACATCTCATTTTAATCATATCACTTTTCTATTCATCGCAGTGGTGTGGTCAAGTTTGCTACAGCAAACTTCCAGTGACCACTCCCGTCTACCTACAGCTCATCTCATCAATCTATCTCCTCATTTGCAATGTATCCTGGAGGGACTACACAGTGGACAAGATTTAGTGTCAAAGACATGGCCGTGGCATCATATGCACGTGGTGACCACGCAGAGAGCATGCCAAAACGGTGCTCTGCTCTCTGTGAGCTCCGTCCGGTCATCTCCGGCCGGCCTCTGCTCGTCCGGATGTGTCCTACGGCTCCGCGGCTTCCACCTGCCCCTCTCCCGACCCTTCTCCCCTCTGATTACCTCCTCTCCACGCCATGACGGTCGCCGTCGCGGCTCTGTTCGCCCGTGACCCGAGTTGTCACCTCCCTCTCTGTCTTCTTCCTCCCCGAGCCGTCGCGTTGCATTGAATGCTCGTCAGGTCGGCAACGCTACCGTCCAGCTAGCTCGCCTGCAAGCTCCAGTATGTGGCTAAGATCGCCGCCGTGGCCGTGCGTCTCGGTGCTTCGGCCACCATCGCGAGCCCTCCTCCCCGCGGCTATATATATCCCCCCCCCCGAGTCCTTTAGTCCACACCAGCCGCTCCACCTCACCTCACCACCCCTCCCCAGCCGCTCAGCCGAACCCCAGAGCCCCTCCTTGCCTCCATCTGTCGCCATGGCCGCCGCCTCTGCTTTCTGCAATTTCGGCGAGCCGGGCACCCCTTCTCCCTTTAACCACCACCAGAGGACCAGCCGGAGCTCGTATAACCTCCCCGTAGCCTCAGCCCCTCCCCTCCACCACCGTGGCACCCACGCCCAATCTCGCCGGAGCCCTCGTCCGCCACGGTCGCCGCCCCACTCATCTCGGTGCTCCTCGGCATCCGTGTGATGCGGGGATGGATGCTCCACTCCTCCCCGAGCACGCCGGTGTGCCGAGCACCGCGAGAGGTGGCCGGAGCCGCCCGCGCCTCTCGCCGGCGCCCGCCTCGGTTCCCCACGGTACCCGTCGCCATGTTCGCTCCCCGCCGCTCCTTTGGCCTACCCCGAGCGCGGCGTCGTCCCCTGGTTCCTCCGGTTGCCTGAGCATGGCCGGAGACGGCCGGAGTCGCCGTTGCCGGCGCCGGCCTCGCCTCTGTCGCGCTTCTCCTCTCTGTTCTGTCGGAGGAAGAAGAAGGAGCGAGGGAAGAGAGAGAGAAGCTGCGCGGGCCCCACCGGTCAGCTGCACAGAGCCCGACCCCGCACCCGCCAGCTCGGATAAGTGGACGCGCCCCGCCGCCTTTCCATTTCCCTCACTGGAAGGCGCATTCTGCCTAAGTGCGCGACCAGCTGCTCTGCCCAGGGACCTAAATGTAATTATTATTTCTGCAGATTAGTCCCTAGCAGAAAAACCCTTATAACTTTTTATCCACAACTCCGATCGAGGTGAATCCAACGCCCATGTCTTCGTCTCGTCAAGCCCGTTCCGATGGAGTCATTTTCATAATGTTTTGACACAGTGGAAATGACATGTTTGCCCTTGTCGTAAACAGCCCCTCTGGGAGAGAACTGTTTCCGGCAACTCTTCCCGCGGACTCTCCGCACTCCTTCCCGATGATCCCTTCACCCTCAGGCAAGCCACAACTCTCATCTGCATCATTGCATTGCAATATCATAGTTTAACTATTTACTTTAACAACAAGTATGAGTTATTTGTGAAGTGGATTGGATTATGCAATGATCGAGTTAATTCTTGGATAGGTGACGACCATGTTGAGTATCGGATTATTAGTGACTAGTAGCTTACCCACTTGTTGATACTATGATGTTGAGATCACTGTCTATGATTATTTTGGAGTTCATCCAGCAGTTCGTAGAAATGAGTTAGTAGCAGTGGCTTAAGCATACTGGTTATCGGAGTGTCAGCCATGACCGAAATATTATTCGGGGATTAGATATTTCATGGTTGACCTTGAGTCACCTGTCCGGACTTATCCGTGCAACCACATTTGCCGGTATGGGATGGCCTTGACTTGGTCTGATCGCGTGCTCTTTCACCGGTACCTCCAAAGAGGGAGGGTTATGCGTGCGTGCTGCCCTGATCAGGTAGACGACGATAACCCTGTGAGCCCAGTTGAGTTGTTTGGGATCCCGTCCCCGTTTGGGATAGTTTAGTTTGGCCACGACGGTGGCAGGGTGTCACGAGGTAACACGGGGCCACCCAAGGCTTGACTCCGAGGGAGTGTGATTGCCGGTGGTACGATGGAAGAGTCACGGGTCAGGCGGGTTTCGTTGGAGCAATGCTGGTCCACCCGAATGGGATCACGAGGTCAGTGCTCCATAGTGTGGGTAAAGTGCGCAACCTCTGTAGAGTGTAAAATCTATTCGAATAGCCGTGTCCATGGTATTGGACAGTTCGTCCAGACCTCACTAGGTAGTCAACCATAGTAGTGATAATGATGGTAGAACTCGTCATATGATCAGAAGTACTCGGTGGATTATGAGTATTCTGAGGGTTGTGATGCAACCCAGAAGAGAGTAAGTTTGTCAGACTTGTGGTGCAGATGGAATCAGGTATTTGATATGTTAGCCATGGAATGGCTATGAGATGAGTGGTTGGATGACCACATGATTTACCTTACTGCAGTTATTTCAGTAGCTACCTTGCTGGAAGCCATGCTGGTTAATTTTGGATTGCTGTGATGTTGTCTTGCTTTAATGTTGATGTTTGCTGTGAGCTTGCGAGTACATTCAAAGTACTCACCTGGCGTGTCATGCCAGTTTGCAGGTCATGCCATGATTGCTTGGTTGTCGAGGATTCTGAGTTTGCGAGCTAGGAGACGCGTTCTAGCCAGAGTCCCTGCGGAGTGGAGTCCATCACCGTCGTCGTTGTTCCGCTGCCGAGAGAGTTAGTCCGCTGTTAGCATAGAGCTACCCCGGGCAGGCGTAGTGTCGCCGTGCCGATGTCATCCATGTACCCTTTGTAACCTTATCCATAGTAATAAAGAGCCGATTTGTTCTATGCCAACAGTGCCGTATTCCAGAGGACTTGTCCCTGGGCAGGAATACGGGGCGTTCCGGTTTACTCTGAGCCGGGGCACCACAGAAGTTGGTATCAGAGCCAGGTTTGGCTATAGAACGCGTGGTCTAGGCGCGAGCGTTAGTAACCGGTAGTATAGGATCCAGTTGGTCTGCTGCACTTGGTTGTTGCATTTGTTTGTGCATAGCATGCATATAGAATATTTATCTTATCACTAACGATGGATCTGGTGAACGTAGGTGGCATCGATTTCGATTCCCTGCCTGCGCTCTCTAGTTTGCATATTTGTTCCTTGATGTGGTGTCATCTTCGTCCCAGCGGAGTGATGCCAAGGTGCTTGGTGGTGTCGATCCCTTGTCGGATTGATGCACCGGTACCACACCAATTTATTCTCATCAGCCACTCCTATCGTTTCGGTGATAGACAAGTTCTATCACAGATCGGGCCATTCCACTAGCCGCTTCGGCAACCCTTACTGATCCTTGTTATCAGAAAAGGGCAATGCCTGCAAGCCCTTGTCTCCACCATTAACTCATTCCGCCACCTATTCTTTGGACGTGTATGGTTTTCTTCCGTATGGTTGATGATGATGATGTGGTCGTAACTTCTATGTTCCAACCCCCGATCACCAAGTTCGTCCTCGTCATTGGTTCCATCCGTGTTAAGCCCGTATTTGGTGTAGTCTTGTTTACACCAATTTTCTTCCACACATTGATTCACTTTCGTGCACATCGCCACAGCATGTTAGACCGTAATACCGGAGTTCTTGCGAGATTTGTGTGCCTAAGTAGGAATGCATATTATTGTTGTGGATGGTTGTAGAGTGTGATTTTGCTTGTGTGTAATCTTGCTGCTCTGTGTGCTTTGTTTTAGTCATTTCTTTTGCTTCTTTAGTTGGGCCCTTGGTGTTACCTTATTTTCCCCTTAAGGAAGTTGCTCACCGACCCTGAACCCAAAGAGTCAGTAAAGAGACAGCCATTTGGAATCTCAGCCCAGCAATATGGAATTTCTCGCTGACTGCCTGATATTGGGAATATTTGGTCTGATTATAAATGATATCCTGGCTGGATTGATTATCAGCATCAAGTATACCTCAGTGTGCAATTTTCACAGCGGCAATGATCAAATCAGCAAGAAGGCAAGATGTGTGCATGATCCATAGTGCATTCCGTGCCGAAGGTATGATTCATATATGCAAGGTTTGAGTCTGCTATGAGTACAATTTGAACCCGGCCATGTCTTGGAAGCAAGCCAGAATGTGCTTAGTGTACAAGAAGGATAGCCGAATACTCTGTTGCATACAACAAGTAACCGACAGCAGTAACCTCAAGATATATATATATATATGCACTCAGTCTGCACATGGCAACAAGGAAGCTTCAGATGTAAGCAACCCAAATTTTCCCTACAAGCTACCTGAGAAGCGTACGACGCAAGGATCCCGGTGTCTTCCTCAATATGACACATGGACATATTCCAATGCAAGTTAGCAGCATATGATAATGCATCCCCAGGGTTAGATCCGCAACAGTTGGACCAAAGGCAAAAAAAATCAGTCAGGACACAAGCTTGCCTCGGAAATCAAGTGGCCAGCTACACATGTTTCCATAGATATGGTGGACATGCTGCCAAGGTCATATGGGTTACTCATACAATGATGCCAGCTCGGTGAGGATCCGACTTTTGTATGAGCTATGTAAGAAGAAGAGAACGCCAGTTATACACGTGTGATGACCAACCACCTATGGAGTAAGCCAACCATCTGTGAGCTGTATGGGACACGGATGAACCCTTGCCCATCTTTCTTTAGTGACGGCACCACGCCTGTGTTCTGAGCTGTTTCTGGCCGTCCGGGGTGGATGCCGATTTTTGTTTCTCTTGTCAACAACTGTCCGTGTTCTGAGCTGCTTTTCGGCCATCTTGGGCAGCTGTTGAATTTCTCTTCGTAGCAATGACCCTATGCTCTGAGCTGTTTTTCGGCCGTCTTAGGGAGTTGCTACTTTCTTCTTATCGACACCGTCTCATGCTCTGAGCTGCTTTTCAGCCGTCTTGAGTCGGGGTTGAGTTACTCCAGTAATGTCCCAGATCTGAGTTGTAAAGACCGTTCTCGTGGCTACTGGTTTATTTGCCAGTTTTATTCAAGGGTTCAGACGATCGTTACCCTACAGCTACAACTTGTAATGTAATAAGCCTGCCAGAATATTGCACCTGACAACACCTAAGGTCACACGGAGAATCAAGAACACATAAGGCCAAGTTCTTTCAGCAAAGGATCCAGGCAAAGAGAACCATAATGAAGGAGCAAGGTATGCTAATGGTTGCAGGATCAACATGGTACAGATACTCAAAGCAGTCGGGTTCGATACCAGCCACCATGGGTACATACCCACGGGTCTATCCCAATTGCAAGGACCCCATACCGAGACAACCCGCTCAGCCAACCAGATATGCTCAGAATTGTCAGAAAAACGCAACCAAGCGGGTTAGGTCAATCGAAAGAATAACTCAGCAGTTCAAATTCAACAACCATGTTAAAGTATTACACGGCCTACCATCCATATGGAGATACTGATAGACTGAATAATCAGAAGGATGAACAACAGTTTTGAAGCATATGTCCTCACAAATGGAAATCAGTTAAAGACTAACCTGCCGTGAACAAGATTCTGTTGCCAGGACCACTATCAGCCAAGTCTATGGACAATATCACAATAAGACCGTACACCTTTACGCTGGTCACGACAGGTGACAGTCAAATATTTGGTAGGAGCCTTATACCCAAGACAGTGAAGATACCCAAGATGACCCAGCTATCCGTGTGAGAAGTCAGATTCCGCTAGGAGAACGGTACGATTCACAGTACTATTTTGAGCCTGGAGGACACACAACCATTTGAAGTCACCCAATGCAATGAGTAAAAGATTTTGCGTCCACCAAGAGAATCTGTTCACAACTCAGTGAACGGTCGTTTGTATTGGACCTTGTCATGACACGTCCATGAGGAATCACCCTCGAACTTACAAGCAGGACACATAGCTCGGTCAAGATAACTTATTGCCCCAGACAGGATAGCAGACACTAAAGGAGTAAAGTCAGAGTAACCGAGGAGGTAAGATTTTCCAGAAAAGGGATCTAGTAAAGCAAACCACCCCGAGGCAAGGTAGTCAGTCATATGAAATTCAGTGGGAACATTATACAAAGGTAGAAAGGAAACCCGAGTTGGAAACGGATTCCTCAGGTGGAAAACAATTCATGTTTGATCCCTGAGCAACCAAATCTCGTGGATGAGATTTCTTTAAGGGCGGTAGGTTTGTAACACCCTGGATTTTGCCCATTTTCTTTTTCTTTTGATTTGGTCCGGATTCCCTTTTCTGTGACTTAGTAGTCCTGCAACCTGGAGGGGTCACCCTTCATTTTTCTTCCCGAGTGGCTTGCCAACCTCAAAACCATCCCAAGACCAGGCCATAACCATCTTGGACCAACCCCAATATTCTTTTTCTTGGGAATATTCCTTTTTTCTATTAAAGGAATAACCCTGTTTGCCCTGAGTTGTGAAGCAACCCACCTTTCCATCATTCCCAAAATTCCCAAATAATTCTCATAAATTGTTTGGGTCAGATCTTCCACAAATATGTCAAATCCTTCCTTGCCATGTTCAAAAATATTTCACAAATATTCATTTTCTGATTTTACCCCAGCTGGCAGTTTGTGAAGCAAGTACCCTTTATATTCGCTTGCTTGCTCTCAAACTTTCTGTGCACTCTTTCCTATCCATATCATTGCCACATGCCAAAATTCAACTTTATTTGGATAATAAATCTCTCTTGGCTAATTTCCAAAGTTTCTGGGCAACTGGAATCTTTGTGAAGCAAGTGCTAGCTAGGAGTATCCAAATGAGTTGAAATTCTGCAAGCGTATTCATATGCTCAATTAATGACTCTACACCAAGGTTCAACCCTATCCAATCATCTATGAGAGCACAGCCTCAAATCTTGGTTTCTGGTCAGATTTTCACATTGTGAAGCAACTATATTTTATATTGCTCCATAATTGCTGAAAATTTACCAGAGCATTCTCCTACCTATATAACACCTCTCCACGAAATTTGGGCTCAATTCATCTTCCCAATATTTCTCTAGAATTATTCCAAGTTTCTGGACAGAGAGGATAGCTGTGAAGGAAGTACCATTTTGGCATGTCCATTTGGTATTAAATTTTTACATAATCTTCATATGTCCAAATAACTCTGCCTTGCCAAATTTCAGCTCAAGTGGCTTCTTCATTTGAGTGCACCATCATGATCTTGATTCTGGACCAATTGTGCTGTTGCAAAGCAACTATGATGTATATTGGTCCAATTCCTTCCAAAACCTCCAGTACTGTAGTCCTTCTTACCCGAGACCTCCCAGACATCTCATTTTAATCATATCACTTTTCTGTTCATCGCAGTGGTGTGGTCAAGTTTGCTACAGCAAACTTCCAGTGACCACTCCCGTCTACCTACAGCTCATCTCATCGATCTATCACCTCATTTGCAATGTATCCTGGAGGGACTACACAGTGGACAAGATTTAGTGTCAAAGACATGGCCGTGGCATCATATGCACGTGGTGACCACGCAGAGAGCATGCCAAAACGGCGCTCTGCTCTCTGTGAGCTCTGTCCGGTCATCTCCGGCCGGCCTCTGCTCGTCCGGATGTGTCCTACGGCTCCGCGGCTTCCACCTGCCCCTCTCCCGACCCTTCTCCCCTCTGATTACCTCCTCTCCACGCCATGATGGTCGCCGTCGCGGCTCTGTTCGCCCGTGACCCGAGTTGTCACCTCCCTCTCTGGCTTCTTCCTCCCCGAGCCGTCGCGTTGCATTGAATGCTCGTCAGGTCAGCAACGCTACCGTCCAGCTAGCTCGCCTGCAAGCTCCAGTATGTGGCTAAGATCGCCGCCGTGGCCGTGCGTCTCGGTGCTTCGGCCACCATCACGAGCCCTCCTCCCCGCGGCTATATATATACCCCCCCCCGAGTCCTTTAGTCCACACCAGCCGCTCCACCTCACCTCACCACCCCTCCCCAGCCGCTCAGCCGAACCCCAGAGCCCCTCCTTGCCTCCATCTGTCGCCATGGCCGCCGCCTCTGCTTTCTGCAATTCCGGCGAGCCGGGCACCCCTTCTCCCTTTAACCACCACCAGAGGACCACCCGGAGCTCGTATAACCTCCCCGTAGCCTCAGCCCCTCCCCTCCACCACCGTGGCACCCGCGCCCAATCTCGCCGGAGCCGTCGTCCGCCACGGTCGCCGCCCCACTCATCTCGGTGCTCCTCGGCATCCGTGTGACGCGGGGATGGATGCTCCACTCCTCCCCGGCGCCCGCCTCTCGCCGGCGCCCGCGCCTCTCGCCGGCGCCCGCCTCGGTTCCCCACGGTACCCGTCGCCATGTTCGCTCCCCGCCGCTCCTTTGGCCTACCCCAAACGCGGCGTCGTCCCCTGGTTCCTCCGGTGGCCTGAGCATGGCTGGAGACGGCCGGAGTCGCCGCTGCCGGCGCCGGCCTCGCCTCTATCGCGCTTCTCCTCTCTGTTCTGTCGGAGGAAGAAGAAGGAGCGAGGGAAGAGAGAGAGAAGCTGCGCGGGCCCCACCGGTCAGCTGCACAGAGCCCAACCCCGCACCCGCCAGCTCGGATAAGTGGACGCGCCCCGCCGCCTTTCCATTTCCCTCACTGGAAGGCGCATTCTGCCTAAGTGCGCGACCAGCTGCTCTGCCCAGGGACCTAAATGTAATTATTATTTCTGCAGATTAGTCCCTAGCAGAAAAACCCTTATAACTTTTTATCCACAACTCCGATCGAGGTGAATCCAACGCCCACGTCTTCGTCTCGTCAAGCCCGTTCCGATGGATTCATTTTCATAATGTTTTGACATAGTGGAAATGACCTGTTTGCCCTTGTCGTAAACAGCCCCTTCGGGAGAGAACTGTTTCCGGCAACTCTTCCCGCGGACTCTCCGCACTCCTTCCCGATGATCCCTTCACCCTCAGGCAAGCCACAACTCTCATCTGCATCATTGCATTGCAATATCATAGTTTAACTATTTACTTTAACAACAAGTATGAGTTATTTGTGAAGTGGATTGGATTATGCAATGATCGAGTTAATTCTTGGATAGGGGACGACCATGTTGAGTATCGGATTATTAGTGACTAGTAGCTTACCCACTTGTTGATACTATGATGTTGAGATCACTGTCTATGATTATTTTGGAGTTCATCCAGCAGTTCGTAGAAATGAGTTAGTAGCAGTGGCTTAAGCATACTGGTTATCGGAGTGTCAGCCATGACCGAAATATTATTCGGGGATTAGATATTTCATGGTTGACCTTGAGTCACCTGTCCGGACTTATCCGTGCAACCACATTTGCCGGTATGGGACGGCCTTGACTTGGTCTGATCGCGTGCTCTTTCACCGGTACCTCCAAAGAGGGAGGGTTATGCGTGCGTGCTGCCCTGATCAGGTAGACGACGATAACCCTGTGAGCCCAGTTGAGTTGTTTGGGATCCCGTCCCCGTTTGGGACAGTTTAGTTTGGCCACGACGGTGGCAGGGTGTCACGAGGTGACACGGGGCCACCCAAGGCTTGACTCCGAGGGAGTGTGATTGCCGGTGGTACGATGGAAGAGTCACGGGCCAGGCGGGTTTCGTTGGAGCAATGCTGGTCCACCCGAATGGGATCACGAGGTCAGTGCTCCATAGTGTGGGTAAAGTGCGCAACCTCTGCAGAGTGTAAAATCTATTCGAATAGCCGTGTCCACGGTATTGGATAGTCCGTCCAGACCTCACTAGGTGGTCAACCATAGTAGTGATAATGATGGTAGAACTCGTCATATGATCAGAAGTACTCGGTGGATTATGAGTATTCTGAGGGTTGTGATGCAACCCAGAAGAGAGTAAGTTTGTCAGACTTGTGGTGCAGATGGAATCAGGTATTTGATATGTTAGCCATGGAATGGCTATGAGATGAGTGGTCGGATGACCACATGATTTGGATTGGACTTGGTACAGGTTCGGATTGGATCCTGAGATTATTTGGAGTATGAATTTAATATGCTTTACCTTACTGCAGTTATTTCAGTAGCTACCTTGCTGGATAGCCATGCTGGTTAATTTTGGATTGCTGTGATGTTGTCTTGCTTTAATGCTGATGTTTGCTGTGAGCTTGCGAGTACATTCAAAGTACTCACCTGGCGTGTCATGCCAGTTTGCAGGTCATGCCATGATTGCTTGGTTGTCGAGGATTCTGAGTTCGCGAGCTAGGAGACGCGTTCTAGCCAGAGTCCCTGCGGAGTGGAGTCCATCACCGTCGTCGTTGTTCCGCTACCGAGAGAGTTAGTCCGCTGTTAGCATAGAGCTACCCCGGGCAGGCGTAGTGTCGCCGTGCCGATGTCATCCATGTACCCTTTGTAACCTTATCCATAGTAATAAAGAGCCGATTTGTTCTATGCCAACAGTGCCGTATTCCAGAGGACTTGTCCCTGGGCAGGAATACGGGGCGTTCCGGTTTACTCTGAGCCGGGGTGCCACACATGATAGCTATCCTAATTTCACTAATCATACACTGTGCAAAACTTGGGAACACAACAATGTTCTCCATCTCATATATTAGTGCAGTGTGATACTTTAATCATCAGATGACTTAACTATTGTACTACCATCTATATGTTGTATTCCCTAAAAAAACCTATTTCATGGATGGACGGGATGCAAACTTAGGCTATATATATAATCATGTGATGCCTTGGGACACATGGGAAGTAGTACTTGACACGCTCCAAGAGAAGGATAGAGATGGGGTACACTATATAGTACATAGTACTGTAGTATAGATATAGATTTCTCTATGTTTTCTATTTTTTCCCTATCCTTCCTACTACTACAGTACAGCAAGTTTTAAACTTGAGACCAGCCATCCACCCTGACATCGAACACTTTTTAGCCGTTGATTTATTCCACAAAGTGAATCGCTACCGCTTATCATACCAAACCTCAACTGGCCCAATGGCTATATTTCGTGGGATTCGCTAGTATGTGTAGGCTGTAGCTTTGGGATATATGCTTCGGGACTTGCTTGCTAGGGTTTGCTCTCTTTTCGCACTCCCTCACCCTCTCTAGATCTAAACAAGACGGCGGTGTCCACTCTCTCTCTCTCTCTCTCTCCTAACTGGTGGTCACAGATCCGGCCGGATCCCTTCCGCTGGGTATGGGAGGAGGTGCAACATCAACGCGGTCGCCGTTGGCGAGGGAGGAAGCCGAAGCGCGCCGTCTTCTCTGACCTAGTGCCGGCGTGGCAGATCCCACCGTCGGCCTCGCCTTATCCCACCGACCGGAGGTATATCTTATTTTACAACCGGCCTTGTTCTAATGGCCCAGCTCCCCACGTCGTTGCATCCTTTTTTTATAGGATTGCTCCCCACGTTGCTGCATCCTGCATGTGGATATTCCTCTAGTACAAAGCTCCCCACATAAATCGGATTAGGGGGCCGGATGTTGTCAAAACAAGTTGGGGAGGAATCATCACCAACTCGGCACTGTTCATCGACTAATTAGGTGTAAATCTCATATGGAGTGCAGGGCCCATGGTGCTCCCCCTGTCTCCGACATTGTAGCTAGCTGCGTCGGCTTGTCAAACACTGAACACCACCTACATTTTTACTAATAGAGGAAAAAAGGTACTACAGAGACTGGATAAGGAACCAGTCTTTTGGTTGTAAAGGGAAATAAAGTGGGGTTGGGGCGGGCCTGACCGGGCTCTTGGTCGAAAAAGGAAAGAAAGTGAGGGAGTGTTGGGTTGACAATGCAACTGAGAATGAGCACATATATATTTCCTGTGGTCACATAGGAAAAGGTCAGTGACAAGAACAAAAATGGCACAAATCCAGGCATGCTTGCATGTTTGCCGCTCTCGGCAACCACGTCTGCCATGTCGGGCTCTTGGTAGATTTTTGCTAGTAGGCCTTTGGCCCAAAGCCCAACAAAAATCTGAAACTCTCCTGGCCCATTCATGCATGGTGTGGTGTGAGTGGTACTAAAGTTTAGTCCCATACTGCTAGGTGAGTGTGACTTGCACCACTTTATAATATGATCTATTCTAGCACTTGCATGAGCATGATAATAGGAAACCTGCATGCGCTTTCTTCGGGAATGAGCCTAGTCGAGGAAAAAAGCTATGCACGTGGTCTATATTTTTGTTGGTCAAAATTTTTATTAATTCATTAATTAATAATTAACGGACGCCTTAATTACTCAGCCGTTTCCGATTCTTTTGGATAGTGGGGCTATTATTGACTTGGACAGGGTTTGGGCCAAAGGCCTACTATTATACTTGCTCTTACTCGCACGACCGACCTCACAGGCTCTACCCTAGCTGCCGTTGTATCATATGGTTTCGCACTGTTCCAGATCATAGCACCGCCACGCAAGTCTTCTCCATCCCTCCTTCCGGCGTGCACCGCGAGAAGGGACAGCAATCCTCCAGAACCCTGCCTTTCGTGATCCTGTACGGGAGATGGGCGATCAGGTTTTTGGGGAGCACACTCGTGTGACTGCTGCCAGCGACGACTTCCTCAACGACAACCTTCTTCCCCGACCTCGGTAACCACTTCATCAACGACATGAGTGACAACATCAACCACAGCGGTTCTGCTCCCACTGCACAGTATGTTATTCTGTCCTCCTGGTTTAGTCCGCATCATTACTTTGATCTTTGCAATTGTCGTCATGATCTATTTACTGTTGATTCGGATTAAATCTCATAGTAATTTGCTCATATATTCAACAATCCAATCCAAAAACCTGATTATAGGCAATTTACTCCAAGTGGTTTTGCTGTGCTTTTGAAGCCGCCTACCTTTAAGGGGGTGCAATATAAAAGGTGACGCACGAGAGTAGTATACTGATTTCAGATCATGTACTGCTATGACGCCACTAAGGGCAAGCCTGAGGGCGATCTTAATCCTGCACAGCAGGAAGCTTTTGAGAACATGGATACCCTCTTCAAAGCCGCCCTTCTGAGTGTTCTTGACGATTCCATTGTGGATTCCTATATGTCATTTGACAGTGGCAAATACATGTGGGTTGTGCTCGAGGCCATGTTTGGGGCCTCGGGCGCTGGCAGTGAGTTGTACGTCATGGAGCAATTTTGTGACTACAAGATGACTGATGAGCGCTCTGTTGTTCAGCAGGCTCATGAGATACAGTCACTCACTAAGGAACTTGAGTACTTTGAGTATGTGTTGCCAGACAAATTTGTTGCTGGGACCATCATTGCCAAGCTTCCATCTTCGTGGAACAATTTTGCTACTTCTCTGAAAAACAAGAGACATGAGTTTTCCGTTTCGGATCTCATTAGCACTCTTGATTTTGAAGAGAAGGCAAGAGCAAAAGACACACGTGCTCGAGTCACTGCGGGATCTTCTAGTGACCACATGGTACACGAGAAGAACTTCCAGCCCAACAAGCCCAAAAACAACAAGAATAAATCTCAGGGGAAAGGCAGGTTTGATGCAAAGAACAAGCCGTCACATTCAACCAACTTCAAGAAGAATTCTCATAAGAAGGGGAAGGGACACAAATCTCAATTTTGGTAGCACCGCACAAAATTATATGGCTGCATCTACCTGCTGTCAGCTAACCTCATGGTGCTCCAGGTATTCCTACATTCGTAACTAGGTACAATGACCACCGCAAGATGAAATAAGCTTATTCATACGTTGACTGGCTGATTGTAGTGCGGAACGGTCCTGTCATGTGTGGAGGAGCAAACAAGCAGTGCAGCCGCAATGTCAATGCAAGGTAAAAGAGTCCCGAGTCATATACGGCCTGGCCGGTGAGTGGGGGTCGTGCAAACAGCGGTGCATCATTTTAGTGGAACTGCACAAAAAAGATATTGGGTCGTGTCACAAGTTTTCTACAGCCACACGGAAGGAATTACATTGATCGATTGGATAGAATTTCCTCCATGGCATGCGATGAGACCCGAAGGCAGGTTAGGCAAGTCAGTATCCCCTTCGTCCAGATGATCGTGTTTTGTCATGCTGAGCTATTGATATGTGCTACTGTTTTGCAACACCGTTTAAGTATAGCTATTGTTTTCCTATCTTTTCAGATTCCGGACAATGAAGATGATTTCAGGGGAACTGCACAATATGGTCTGATGTTGAGTCATCTCTATTGCCTCCTGTGTTTGCTGCAAATGTGTCAGCATCAATTACAAGATGAGGCAGCCAGCTAGCTGTGGAGTTGCCAACATGCTCAAAGTGCTCGCAACATTGAGAAGAAACAAGCATGCCCAGGAAATTAATGCGTGCGCAGGGAGGCCCTTTGCTCAGAGAAGCATCGATCATTTTTCTTTATTTCTACACCTTCTCACAGCTTTGTCTTGGTTATAGTATGGTGAATCATTGAGATGCATAAACATGCTGAACTTTTGTGCTTGTGAATGTTGATATGTGTACCATATCTTCTGAAGCTTAGTTTAATGTGTTGACTAGCTTGTGAACCTTTACAATCTAGTAACTATATTGTCGGCCTGTTATCTGACACCTCATTTTGCCGCGCTATGACCAGTGTGAGTGTCTGCATGTAGTACCACATCCTCTAATTTGGTGGATGCCAAGCGGGCCCGAGAAGGAGCCATAACTTTTTTTAAAGTTGAAAAAGGTTACCGATGAGGAGCCATAAGGTCGAGGGTGTCTCTTTTTTTTCTTTCGAATGGGCAATAAGCTGGGAGAGCTGGAGAGTGTCTCTTATGGGCTGCCTCTAGTGTTAAGACAGTCCAGGACGAAACACGGCAGCCAACCAGGCCAATACAATAGCCAATCCATCTTAAAGCTCATTTTTTTTGCGAGGAAAAGCCCATATTTCTTGAATTGGGGCGCTCCCAAAAAAACCTGCATCCCGCTGGACTCTCCCACTTCCGTCGCCCCCCAATTCCCCCTATGTTGGTGTCAACACCGGCAGACCTCGGGGTAGGGGGTCCCAAGCTGTGGATCTAGGATCAATGGGTAGAAGGGATGATGAACACACTGTTTACCCAGGTTCGGGCCCTCTCGAAGAGGTAAAACCCTACGTCCTGCTTGATTGTATTGAATGTATAATGGGGTTTACAGAGTGGATCTACCTTGAGATCAGCATGAGCTAAACCCTAAGGCTATGAGGTGATGAATGTAGCTCTGGCCCTAAAGACTAAAAACCCTTGGTTTATATAGACACCGGTAGGGTTAGGGTTACCGAAGATAGATTACAACAAGAAGGAAAGAGATCTCGTGCATCCTTGACTTGGGGGGTACACCATGGCTTCATAGCTCTCCGGTCATCACACGGCTCCACCAGTCCGACCCATGCACAATGGGCCATCGCCCCGAGGAACCCTTAGTCCATGACTCCCTCAGTAGCCCCCGAACTTGCCTCCAACGCCAAGACTTGTATCCAGCATCCACTCGTCCGACCTGTATTCGACTTGTGAGGTGAGTTCTTCCATGTTTGGATCCAGGTGATGTCTAGAATCTGAAGTGGTATTTTTTACTTAACACCGAAGGCAATAAAAACAAATCGCTCGAGCGGGAATAGCGCCTTTATCAGACAACTTTTTTCTCCCTCAACAAAGAGTCGCTTCTAGCCATAACATCCAGCAGTTACTGTTCCTTGAAGCGCGACCCGAGGCTGACGCCACGTTTGACACGTCCTCTCAAGGTGGAGATCGTGTCCCGTTTTTCGGGGGATATGGTTAATGATTTCGATCCCCCTCCGCGCTCATAATGTTGCGGAGATATCGGGAAGTGGAGAGGCCAGCGGCGTGGAAAAGGGGATCCCTGGCCTTCCAACAGTTTATAAAGGGGGGCCGCTATAGTCTGCATCCCACGCCTTCCTCCGCCTTCCACTTGCGCCGACCCTTAGAGCTCCAGCGCCCTTTCTCTCTGCTCCCACAGCGAATCCCACTTCACCTCCTTCGACCATGCCCGGATCCGGCGCCAATGGGAAGTGGGAGGCCTCCTCCGTCACCGACGGGGACATTCTGAAGCTGATGGAGGCTGGCTACTTGCCGGCCAACGTCGCTCATCGGGCCCCCGAAGAAGGCCAGATCATCCCTACGCCCGAGCCCGGCGAAAGGGTAGTTTTTCTCCCCCATTTCCTCAGGGGGCTTGGATTTCCCCTGCACCCCCTCGTGCGGGGGCTGATGTTCTTTTACAGGCTAGATTTTCATGATCTAGCCCCCAACTCTCTCCTCCACATATCATCCTTCATCATATTCTACGAGGCCTTCCTCCGAGTCCGGCCACACTTCGGCCTGTGGCTGAAGGCATTCAACGTCAAGCCCAAGGTGGTCGGCGGTGAGCACGCGTACTGTGGCGGGGCCATGATTAGTAAACTGATGAGGGTCTAGTGGCCGGAGGGCCAGTTTGTTGATACTGTGAGGATGTGGCAAAAGGAGTGGTTCTACATCACCGAACCAAGGGAAGCCGGCTGGGCGGCAGCTCCCATATTCTGATCCGGACCCCCTACCAGGCTGACCTCATGGGTCGAGAAGAGCCCGGATTGGGGGTCCCTTGGTGACCTGAAGGCGCTACAGAAGCGCGTTGGTAGCATGATGGAGACCGGCACGAAGCTGGTTGATGTGATCCAGGTTATGCTCAATCGCCGACTCCTCCCCTGTCAAGAGAGGGCCAAGCCCATGTGGGAATATGGCCCCAAAGATCCGGCCATCGTGTGGCACCTCTTTGGCATGACCCACAAGAAGGTGTGGGGGTTGCTTTTCAAGCCGCAAAAAGAGTGGCCGTCAGAGGAGGGGGACATCGGCCTCGACGCTGAGCACCCTCCAAAGAAGGTAAGCGATACTTGTCCGAACATAATATTAAACATTCATTTTACATGACTTAATCCGGACCCCTTTACGTGGGTTTTGTAGGGCTGGCTTTCCAAGCCCGAGAAGATTAGTGGCCCGGCACCGCTGCCAGAGGAGCCCCGATCCGAACAGCTAGAGAAGCTGCTGGTCGTGGCACCATACAAGGCACTCGACAAGAAGGGCAAGAAGAAGGAGGTATTGGAGGCCAGGGAGTGCCTCCGCCGCAGGGCGGGCGACCGTACTGGAGACGCAACGGCCTCATCCGTACAGGAAGGGGACAAGGATGAGGGTGAGGAGGAGAGCGCCTCCTCACACTCCAAGAAGAGGGCGGCGTCTGAGGACGTCGAAGAGGTTCATCCTCCCCAAGCTCTGAATAGGCGGTGCCGACCCAAGTTGGTACTGCCTAACAGCTCAGACGAGGAGTCTGAAGCGTCCGAGCTGATCCCACTGAAGGGACCCAGGGTCAAGTCCCCCGCGACCAGGTACACTTTCTGGCTTTTTTAGTTATCACGTTTTCTGTAATTTGCTTTAGTTGAAGGTTAAACCCTCCGAACTGCAGTCCCCCACGCGAACGCCCCACCGAGCAGACTTCGGAGGGGACGTCTCCGCCCGCCGAACTGGCGGACAGTGGGTCTATGGTGCACTCCGCGCCTCCTCCGGTCCCCGAAGAGGTTAAGGAGGTGCGGTCCCAAAGGACTCCTCCCCCTCCGAACACAAAGGGGGAGGTGGACGTCAGAATGGCCGAGGTTAACACCTTGGTCACCGAAGGCCAGGAGGGAGTGTCCCTCCTGGCTGGCGGGGAAAAGGAGTCCGGTCCATCCGGACCCCAACCGTCGACCGCTCCTGAGCCCCCAAGGCCTTCGACGGCGTAGCCTCCACCCAGCGGGGGAGGGGTCGGGGAGTCAACACCAACGCCGAACACCTTCTCATGGGCGGCAACTGGCTGGCCAGACGTTCTAGAGGAGCTGGTGAGCGGCTCCGTCGTTGTTGATGGGCACTGCACTCTAATGAGTGCGGTTATGCAGGGTGTTCGTTCCGTCCAATCCAGACAGAACAACGCTGTCCAAGGCCTTCTAACAGGCTTTGAGGTAAGTCAAGTAATGCTCTTTCCTCATAATGCGGTTGTAATTGTTAGTTTAGGTAGGCCGTATACATAGCAGCCCCCAAGACTCTTCCAGGACCTTGGAAAGACCTGCAGAGGATCAAATTCGGTAGCCGAATAATAATGTCGACATATTTTTGCTGACGCAGGCATCTTCCATGGCCGCGGCTGCTAATGCTGCGGCATTAGAGGAGATGGATCGGAAGCTCAAGCTTTCCGATCAAGAGCTTGACCTTGCCAACAAACGGCTTGACGAGGCGCAAGGTAAGCCCTGTGAGAAGATGTGTACTTGCTTGACTCCGGATATTGATGATCCGGACTGTATGCTAATCCCTTATTTTGATGACCCTATAGCTGCTACCGCTGAAGTGGAGGGCTTGAAGGAGGCCCTGAAGAAAGCCGAGGCCGAGGCAGTCGAGAAGAAGACGGCCGCGGAGAAGGCAGTGGCTGAGCTTGAGAAGGCCAAGCTTGCTGCCGAGCAACATGAGGCTCGGGTGACCGAAGTCCAAGTGGAGCTCCAGGATGCCGCCAAGAAGCTGGAGACCCTTGAGAAGGGGCAGGAGGAGCAATCATCCCGGCTATCCAAGGCGGAGAAGGAGCTTCAGGAGGCAAGGAGTGACACTCGAGGTGTCTGAGAGGAGCTCCCGCAAGCCGCCCAAATTGCCAATGGTAAGAAATATTTACTGAGGGTGTCTTCAGAGGCAACAGATTCGCCCTGCTGACGAGAGTCTAGCACTCCGCAGGCGTCTTCGCCGAACTCCTAAAGAATGCGGCGGCCGCAGCGAGGCACTATGCTACATTCGAGGAGGACTCCACGCAGCGGCTCTTCTGGTCGCAGTTTTCGGACTCCGAGCGTCCACCTTTCCTCAGCGATCAAATGAAGCAGCTGATGGAGATGCACCGGATGTCCGAGCTGGCCTTGAAGGACCTCCGTGTCAACCTGTGGCCAGCTGAGCCCATTCCGGACACCTACTTCGGCCTGGTGCAGAAGCTGCCGGAGGCGCCGCTCCGGATTGACGCCGTGCAGCGGTCTGTGTGCCTTGAGGGGGCGAGGCTTACCTTTGCGAAGACTATGGTGCACTGGCCAAAGATCAATCCCATGGAGATGGCCACTGGTCCTCCGCCCAAGGGGAAGGAGCATCGCCGCCCCAAGCAGTATTTTGCACAAGTGATGAACGGCGCGCGGGCAATAAAGGGCCACTGCTCAAAATATGTAATTTTTGAGTAGTTGTATTTTGTATCAAGTGGACCTTATGCTTTATTATGCATCTGTCAAACTTTTTTTATGTTATCATGATTAATTTTGACTCCTGTGTGGCCGTATGTTTATTCTGAATGCTACCAGTCGTCGGCTTCAGCCCCCAAGTGAATATCACAAGGGCTGTTTCGTTTCCACACTGTTACCCTTAGCCAACATCTTGGTTCCCGAAGGCGGTAGTGCGGGAATGAAACCAGGCAATCAAACTATTTGGGTTTACTGCTTTCACTTAGCCGTAGGAGCTTGACGGTGGGGACTAGGGACTAGCCCCCGGTGTGTTGTGATGTACTCAGGGGTCAAGACCTGTCTTTTCCGATCACATGGTTTGTGTTAAGACGAACCCTTTGTGTGACACGGCAAGATCGCCAACGATTTTTAGAGTCAAACCTCGTCATCGGATCACGGACCCGTTCGCGCTTACTATGACGATCAGTTTTTGGCTTTTTCCTCCTGAGGTACTTGACCGGGCGAACCAGAAGAACAATCGCAGGGGTTCTCCCTTTGCACTCTTAGCCGAACGTGCAGAACATAAGAGGCAAACAAAGGAGCCGGGCAACCCAACTATTGACCCAAGACATAGTTCGGAACAGGTGCATATAGTGCAATATCCGAGACGCCGAACACCAAGCGGAAAGCGGTGCCAGACTTGAAGATATTGAGCTGATATATAAATCAAACTCTTGATTAATTAGTACTTTTGTGTTGGGCTATTCGAAGAGCGAGGAGAGAATCGGAAAGGGAATAAACAAGTCGCAGGATGCTGATATTCGAACACCGTAAAGGGTATTTTTATTATTTCTCGTAAGCTCGGGACGTCTAACCGTACAATTCGAACTGCGAAGGCAGCACTTAAAAAAGGGAAGTTTTATAGAGTAAAGGTTGACGTAGGGCCTTGATGCGAGAGTTGAAGCCTTCACTGTGCCCTGCTGCACGTCTGCGCCTTTGCTTCTGGTAGGTGGGGGTTGGGACCTTCAATGAGACCTTGATGGGCGAGGGCCTTGCCGATGAAGTTTTTATCCTTGGGGGAGTCCGAAATTGGTCTCTGGGTCGTTCGAAGATGAAGTGGCTCCGAAGTTCGGTTGAGCTGAACATGTACTTCGGATTAATGTATGCCTCAGGGCTGCCCATGGTATTTTAAGTGCAAAGTTGTGCTAACGAGGCACGTGGGACATGAAGAAGGTGGGCGTGCCGTGAGGCGCGTATCCCTATTTGCGGCAAACGCATGCGGGTTCCCATGACGGAGAACGGGTTCGAACCCATTTGCTATTGTCGCCGGCCTTTACGGTGGGTCGGCATCCGGGCCTATATTGGTCGGTATTTTATTCAGCCACTAGGGCCGCAGTGTGTTCTTCGGTTTAAAGTGAGCATTCTGTGTTGCCGTTGATAGTTATGACGCCCGAAGGACTAGGCATCTTCAGCTTGAGGTACGCGTAGTGCGACACGGCGTTGAATTTGGCGAACGATGTTCGACCAAGAAGGGCGTGATAGCCGCTGCGAAAAGGTGCAATGTTGAAGATCAAGTCCTCGCTTCAGAAGTTATCCAGGGATCCGAACACTACTTCAAGTGTTACAGTGCCCGTTCAGCGGGCCTCCACTCCCGGAATGACTCCTTTGAAAGTGGTATTACTGGGTTTGATCCTTGACTGGTCGATCCCCATTTTCCTCACTGTATCTTCATATATCAGATTGAGGCTGCTACCTTCGTCCATTAGGACTCGACTGAGGTGGAATCCATCGATGATGGGGTCTAGCACTAAGGCTGCAGACCCTCCATGGCGTATGCTGGTGGGGTGGCCCGTGCGATCGAACATGATCGGGCAGGCTGACCATGGATTGAATTTCGGCGCTATAGGCTCGACGGAGTATACGTCCCGTAGCGCTCGCTTCCTCTCCTTCTTCGGTATGTGGGTTGCATAAATCATGTTCACCGTCTTGACTTCGGAAGGGAAGGGTTTTTGGCCTCCATTATTCGGCCTGCGGGGCTCGTCATCGTCCTTGCTGCGTGGGCTTTTGCCCAAGTCTTCGGCGTTGAGCTTGCCAGCTTGCTTTATCACACAACAGTTTTGGTTGGAGTGGTTGGCAAGCTTTTCAGACGTGCCATGGATCTGGCAGGGCCTGTCCAGAATTGTGTCTAGCCTGGACGGGCCGTCGCTGTTGCCTTTAGGGGCCTTTTTGCGCTGTCCGGACTTCGGGTTTCAGAATCCGGCGTTTACTACCGTATCCTCACCATCACCGTCATTATGGCAACGTTTATTCTTACTGCATCACGGCTTTCCATTTCCGTCCCGGACTTCAGAAGTACAAGGGGCACCAGGATTGGTGTTTTTACGAGCGAGCCAACTGTCTTCGCCCGCGGAAAAGCAGGTCATGAGAGAAGTAAGGGCTGCCATAGTTCATGGTTTGTCTTGGCCAAGCTGGCTTATGAGCCATTCGTCCCTGACACTATGCTTGAAGGCGGCCAAGGCTTCGGCATCTGGACAATCGACAATCTGGTTTTTCTTGGTAAGGAATCGGTTCCAGAACTGTCGGGCAGTTTCTCCGGGTTGTTGCATGATGCGATTTAGGTCGTCAGCATCCAGAGGCCGGACATAGGTGCCTTGAAAGTTTGCTCGAAAAGCGTCCTCAAGCTCTTCCCAGCAACCTATAGAGTCTTCGGGAAGGCTGTTCAACCGGTGTCGAGCTGGGCCTTTGAGCTTTAGCGGCAAATATTTAATGGCATGGAGGTCATCTCCTCGTGCCATGTGTATGTGGAGGAGAAAATCCTCTATCCATATGGCTGGATCCGTGGTTCCGTCCTTTGATTCGATGTTCATAGGCTTGAAGCCTTCCGGGAATTGATGTTGCATTACCTCCTCTGTGAAACACAAGGGGTGTGCGGCGCCTCGAGCTCGGGCTATGTCGCGTCGGAGGTTTTCGGCCCTCCGAATCTGCTGCTGCTCCCGGGTTATATTGTTTCGGTTTAACCGATCGTAGTATCCTCCCCGGTAAGTGGGCGGGTCTTCTCTGGGTCCGTAAATGGAACTGGTGTGACCTCCACGGACGTCTAGGTCCTGGTGGAGGTCCTTCCCGTAAGTGGGCCGCACTTGATCCTTGCCGCTACGGCGAGGTGGGGCGGCTGGGTGTTCGGCCTTATCAGCTTCCCTGTCCCGCCCTCTAGGGGGGCGGTCCGGCTGTTCGGCATGTGTACGAGCTGGACGTGTTGGCTCTAAGGCCTCATCGTCGAACTGCGGCAGTAATTTTTGCTTAGGATAGCTTTTGACTTGCTGTTCATGGTCGTACCCTTCTTCGGCGGCTAAGACTTTGGTCCACCAGTCATTGAGGGTGTCCTGTTCGGCCTTGATTTTGCGTTTCTGTTTCTTCAGGCTGCGAGTGGTGGCTAGAAGCCTCCGCTTAAACCGTTCTTACTCCAGCGGGTCTTCGGGCACGATGAAGTCATCCTACCCGAGACTGGCTTCCTCTTCGGACAGTGGGAGGTAGTTGCTGTCTTCGGAGTCATCGGGGTTTCCTGGATTGAGTGGGTCCTCCTGCCCCGCAGGGTCATCCTCATGATGTTCGTTGGCTGCGGCTTCGGCAAGGTTCTCTGTATTGTTCTCGGTGCCGTTCTCCATAGAGTCCATGTTGCTTGCGTGGCTCTGGCGTGGCTTTGACCGGCGACACTGTTTTCGGTGTTTGGGAGGCTCTTTGGGCCTGCCTCAGTCCTGATTGGGGGTGCCGTTACCGTCCTTCGGGGTGTCCACCATATAAATATCATAAGTGGATGTGGTCGTCCAGCAGTCGGCGACGGGGGGAGCAGCATCGGTGTTGGCCATGGCTCCACCATCATCATCCGTGTATTCGGAGTTTTTCGAGTTATAATCTAGCATATCGGTTAAATGATCGATAATGGCTACCAAGTGGGTGGTGGGTGGGATGCAAAATTCCCTATAGTGTGCCTGACGATCATGAGCGGGGGAGAGGTCCTCCTGGATAGTCATTTTCTGAATTTGGTCCAACGCCTCGTTTATCATAGCGAGGGTCGCCGAGCTTGAGGGCTCTGGGCCAGATTCCATTGTAATGGGGGCAGTCAGTGCCCCAGCTAGTCCTTGATTTCTACGGGCTGAGCTAAGCTCGGGGTTTGGAACCGGATCCTTGAAGGGGTCCGGACAGTCATCGGAAGTTAAGGACGGATCTTGGTCCCCGCGTGTGGGTTCCACGCCGGAGCTTGAGATTGAGTTGCTTCGGGTCGGGGGTAATTCCTGGCCGTTGGCAGCGCCATGGGAGCTCAGGGCTGTGTGAGCATTGTGGAGGGACGGTTCGGCTGAGATTAAGTCTTGTCCTTTGCCTCTAGATCCTGCCTCGGAAGTCGAGGGTAGGCCCTCCATAGACACGATGGATCCAGCCGAAGATGGAGTCTGGTCCTCGCTTGGAGTGGGGTCCTCCTGGCTCGAAGCCGTCCGGAGAGCGGGGGTCGATCCATAGATCGGATCAGAGGAGGACTCCATGGTGGGCGTGCCGAGGCCCGTGAGGGTGCGGGAGGGGGCAGTGAGTCCAGTCAAGACCAGATCGCCTCGTGCATCCGCGATGTATTCCAAGTTACCAAATCGAATCTGGTGATCGGGAGCGAAGTTATCGATCTGATCTAGATGACCAGTCGGGTTGGCATGCAGCACGATGCTACCGAACGCGAAGAGTTGGCCGGGGATGAAGAAGTCCCTGGATCCGATACCTTCTCCTATGATCAGGTGAGCCATCGATCCTTTGGGTGACCCCACAGCGGAACTCTCAATGAAAGCACCAATGTCGGTGTCAAAACCGGCAGACCTCGGGGTAGGGGGTCCCGAGCTGTGGATCTAGGATCAATGGGTAACAGGGACGACGAACACAGTGTTTACCCAGGTTCGGGCCCTCTCGAAGAGGTAAAACCCTACGTCCTGCTTGATTGTATTGAATGTATAATGGGGTTTACAGAGTGGATCTACCTCGAGATCAGCATGAGCTAAACCCTAAGGCTATGAGGTGATGAATGTAGCTCTAGCCCTAAAGACTAAAAACCCTCGGTTTATATAGACACCGGTAGGGTTAGGGTTACCAAAGATAGATTACAGCAAGAAGGAAAGAGATCTCGTACATCCTTGACTTGGGGGGTACACCATGACTTCATAGGTCTTCGGTCATCACACGGCTCCACCAGTCCGGCCCATGTACAATGGGCCGTCACCCCAAGGAGCCCTTAGTCCATGACTCCCTCACCCCGCTCCCCTTCTTCCTCACTCGTACAGAAAATGCCTGTTCCCCTTCTTCCTCGCTCCTACAGAAAACACCTGTTCTCCTTCTTCCTCGCTCCTACAGAAAACCCCAGCCCTCCATCTTCCCCACCCGCACTCCCACTAGGCTCGTCTCTCACTACTCTGCTCAAACCCATGAGCTCAGCGCGACGCCCACAAGGAAAATTGAGTCGGCTGGCCCCAGCTTTGAGAAGATGAGGCTCTCGCGAGCGGCAACGCCGGTAGTAGATCCCGCACCCAGCAGCGCGGGGAGAAGCGGCGACCCCCCCCCCCACACCCAGATCTCAGGGACCCGTAGAATCTCTGGTGGACCGCATCAGCGATCTCCCGGACGCCATGCTTGGGGAGATCATCTCCCTTCTCCCCACCAAGGATGGCTGCCGCACATAAGTCCTCGCATCTCGGTGGCGCACTCTCTGGCGCACCGCGCCTCTTAATCCTTACTGTTGTCGAATATCTGTCCTTCCTGAATTTGAACTCCTCAGAGCCATCATCTCCTCCCACTAGGGCCCCGTTCAACGCCTCTACATCCTGACATGCTACCTGTTGTCCATACCCTGCATGGTGGACGCCTGGCTGACATCCACTGAATTCAAAAAACTCCAGCAGCTTGAGTTCTACCATTACTACGAAAAATACACCACGACCCGAACTCCATGTATTTGTGCCCACACCACCGTTGTCCATCTCGTGGTTTTCCTCCTCTCTCCACACCCTCACCATAGCCCGGTGCCATCTACCAGACAATCTGGTACTAATGATTCGACTCCCACTGCTAAAAAGACTTTCGCTTGTGGTGGTTGATCTGTCGGAGGCCTCACTACGCAGCATCATCCAATCCGGTTGCACTGCCCTGGAGCGCTTGCTGCTTGTTTACGGATTAGAAATCCTTATTCATTGTCTCCAAATAAAGTCGCCTCACCTTAAAAGCATTGGAATTTATTTTGAAGGACGTCAGCTCATCATCGAAGATGCCCCTTCACTTCAAAGGTTGCTCCTTGATAATTGTTATAAACCTTCACAAATAAATGTCGTGTCTGCGCCTAAACTTGAGACCTTGGGTGTAATTCGTGATCCGTTTAAACATCACGACATGGTGTTTGGCTCCACACTTATTCAGGTACTGTATGTTATCATCTACACTTTTGTAATCGCAAGCTGCATTTTTCATTTGTGCGCATAAATTTTAGGGATAATTGGTTTTCTACCCTTAGTTGTGTCCCCCTCGTCAGGATTGCCCCTAGTTTCTGAAAACACGTGGTCTTGCCCGACCCACTTTGGTGTCTTGTACTTTTGCCCTTTGACCGTTTGACCGTCACTTTGAAAACTTCATAACTAATTCATACTAAATAAGAAAAATGCAAATAAGATACCAAAATGTTCGGAAAAACATCACCTGTATGTTAATGTCACTTGCATTCATGACAAGAGTGTTGGTAAGTGCCCATCCAAGTTTTAGCTCTTATCATACCACCATGAATAGTAAAATCTAAAAAAATTCAAAAAATTCAAAAATAAAGTTGGTGGCAAAGAATGACAAATGTTTTAAGTGCTTGCCAAGTTTCATCACGGAATGACATTCGTGGAATTCGGGGCAAAAAAAACAATCAACACTCAAAAATAGATTGTTTTTTTTGCCACGACTTCCATGAATGTCATCCCCTGATGAAACTTGGCAAGCACTTAACACATTTTCCATTCTTTACGACCAACTTTTTCTTGAATTTTTTGAACTTTTTTAGATTTTACTGTTCATGGTGGTATGATAATAGCTAAAACTCGGATGGGCACTTACCAACACTTTTGTCATGAATGCAAGTGACATTGACATATAGGTGATGTTTTTCCGAACATTTTGGTATCTTATTTGCATTTTTTAGATTTAGTATGAATTAGTTATGAAGTTTTCAAAGTGACGGTCAAACGGTCAAAGGGCAAAAGCACAAGATGCCAAAGTGGGTCGGGCAAGACCACGTGTTTTCATAAACTAGGGGCAATCCTGACGAGGGGGACACAACTAAGGGTATAAAACCAATTATCCCTTTATATCATCTTGGAGTAGACTTTGGATACTAATATTATGTTATATGCTCAATGAAGAGTTCGTCCATCGATAGCCTATCAATGGTGCTGGATTCTGTCAAGATCTTATATATCGGAATGTTTATTGTTGATTTGAACAAAATTATTGGCTTGTTGCGAGGCTTTCCATTTCTGGAGAATTTGTATATAGAGGTGATTATTTCATGCACATTGAAAGCCCATATATATTGTACTAGAATTACCGTTCGGCTGTCGCTCTATCGACATACTAGTTTTTTAGACCTTAACTATTTTCAATCTTCATGTCTACGTAGGCAGTAACACATGGAGAAAAACATATAACCAATCGGTGGTGTAATAAGCACCGGGATTTTCTCAGTACTCATGACATTCGTTTGAGGACAATAATGATGGAAGGTTATGCATCCAATCAGGCAAACAGAAACTTCGTCACACTCTTCCTGTTGAATGCGAGGTTACTATTGTCCATGAGGCTTAAGTTTTTCAACAAGAAAATTCCCACGGATGGATATGTTGAATAGCAAAAAAGAAGTTTCAGGTCGACAAATGGGCTTCTCAACATGCTCGGCTTCTATTTACAACAACTTGTCGTCATATGGAAGTAAACTTTTTGGCACAAGATGTTGATTTTATGGATCAGACCGGCCCATTTGTTTGTGACTGCCAAAAACAATGGTGGGTTAGATGTTATTGAAGGAAATATGCCCTAGAGGCAATAATAAAGTTGTTATTTTATATTTCCTTATTCATGATAAAGGTTTATTATTCATGCTAGAATTGTATTGATCATAAACTTAAATACATGTGTGAATTAATAAACAAATATCGTGTCCCTAGTAAGCCTCTACTAGACTAGCTCATTAATCAAAGATGGTTAAGGTTTCCTAACCATAGACATGTGTTGTCATTTGATAACGGGACCACATCATTAGGAGAATGATGTGATGGACAAGACCCATCCGTTAGCTTAGCATATTGATCGTTCAGTTTATTGCTATTGCTTTCTTAATGTCAAATACATATTCCTTTGACTATGAGATTATGCAACTCCCGGATACCGGAGGAATACCTTGTGTGCTATCAAACGTCACAACGTAAATGGGTCATCATAAAGATGCTCTACAGGTATCTCCGAAGGTGTTTGTTGAGTTGGCATAGATCGAGATTAGGATTTGCCACTCCGGGTATCGGAAAGGTATCTCTGGGCCCTCTCGGTAATACACATCATAAGAAGCCTTGCAAGCAAATGACTAATGAGTTAGTTACAAGATGATGTATTACGAAACAAGTAAAGAGACTTGCCGGTAACGAGATTGAACTAGGTATGAAGATACCGACGATCGAATCTTGGGCAAGTAACATACCGATGGACAAAGGGAATTACGTATGTTGTCATAAGGTTCGACCGATAAAGATCTTCATAGAATATGTAGGAGCCAATATGGGCATCCAGGTTCCACTATTGGTTATTGACCGGAGAGGTGTCTCGATCATGTCTACATAGTTCTCGAACACGTAGGGTCCGCACGCTTAACGTCCGTTGACGATATAACGTTATATGAGTTATATGATTTGGTGACCGAATGTTGTTCGGAGTCCCGGATGAGATCACGGACATGACTAGGAGCTCCGGAATTGTCTGGAGGTAAAGATTAATATATAGGACGATGATATTTGGACACCGGAAGAGTTTCGGAGTGCACCGGGTAGTCATCTGGGCACCGGAAGGGGTTCCAGACACCCCCGGGATGTGTATGGGCCTAATGGGCCAAAGGGGGGATAGACCAGCCCACTAGGGCGCTGGCGCACCCCTCTCCTTGGCTGGCCAGCCCTAGGGGAAGGAAAGGGGAGGGGTGGCCCCTCCTGCCTTTCCCTCCTCGTGAGAGAAAGGAAAGGGGGGTGCCACTTCCCCCTGCCTTCCTCCCGCACTCAAATAAGGAAGGGGGCGCGGCTTGGGGAAGTCCCCAAGTAGGATTCGGCCCTACATGGGGCGCCCCTTGGCCTCTCCCCTCTCCCCCCACCTATATATATGTGGGAGGGGGCGCCACACATAACCACCACAATCTCTTAGCCGTGTGCGGCGCCCCCCTCCACCGTTTACACCCTCGGTCATATTTTCGTAGTGCTTAGGCGAAGCCCTGCGGAGATAGCATCACCATCACCGTCACCACGCCCTCGTGCTGCTAGAACTCATCCACTACCTCGCCATCTTGCTGGATCAAGAAGGCGTGGACGTCACCGAGCTGAACGTGTGCTAAACATGGAGGTGTCGTACGTTCAGTACTAGATCGGTTGGATCACGAAGAAGTTCGACTACATCAACCGCGTTACTAAACGCTTCCGCTTACGGTCTACGAGGGTACATAGACACACTCTCCCCCCTCGTTGCTATGCATATCCATGGATAGATCTTGCTTGTGTGTAGAAATTTTTTTGTTTTCCATGCAACGTTTCCCAACAGTGGCATCCGAGCCAGGTCTATGTGATAGTCATACTGCTTACCACCAACATCTTATTTTGATTCGGCGGTATTGTTGGATGAAGTGGCCCAGACCAACCTTACATGTCCACGCACATGAGACCGGTTCCACCAACTGACATGCAACTAGTTTTGCATAAAGGTGGCTAGCGGGTGTCTATTTCTCCTACTTTAGTTGAATCGAATTTGACTATGGCCGGTCCTTGAAGAAGGTTAAAATAGCAAACTTGATGAATCACTATTGTGGTTTTTGCGTAGGTAAGAACGGTTCTTGCTAGAAGCCCGTAGCAGCCACGTAAAACTTGCAACAACAAAGTAGAGGAAATCTAACTTGTTTTTGCAGGGCATGTTGTGATGTGATATGGTCAAGACATGATGTGATATATGTTGATGTATGAGATGATCATGTTTTGTAATATCGACAACCGGCATGAGCCTTAGGGTTGTCTCTTTATTGTATGAAATGCAAGCGCCATGTAATTGCTTTACTTTATCGCTATGTGTTAGCAATAGTTGTAGAAGCAATAGTTGGTGAGACGACCCCGACGCAACGATGGAGATCAAGGTGTCGAGCCGGTGATGATGGAGATCATGACGATGCTTTGGAGATGGAGATTAAAAGCACAAGATGATGATGGCCATATCATGTGACATATTTTGATTGCATGTGATGTTTATCCTTTATGCATCTTATTTTGCTTAGTACGGCGGTAGCATTATAAGATGATACCTTCACTCAATTTCAAGATAAAAGTGTTCTCCTCGAGTATGCACCGTTGCCAAAGTTCATCGTTTCGGAGCACCTTGTGATGATCGGGTGTGATAGACTCTACGTTCACATACAACGGGTGTAAGACAGTTTTGCACATGCAGAATACTTGGGTTAAACTTGACGAGCCTAGCATGTATAGACATGGTCTTGGAACACTGGAGACCGAAAGGTAGAACATGAGTCATATAGTAGATATGATCAGCATAGAGATGTTCACCATTGATGACTACCGCATCTCACGTGATGATCAGACATGGGTTAGTTGATTTGGATCATGTATCACTTAGATAACTTGAGGGATGTTTATTTAAGTGGGAGTTCATTAGTAATTTGATTAATTGAACTTAATTTATCATGAACTTAGTCCTGATAGTATTTGCATATCTATGTTGTAGATCAATGGCCCGTGCTACCGTTTACCTGAATTTTAATGAGTTCCTAGAGAAAGCTAAGTTGAAAGATGATGGTAGCAACTACACGGACTAGGTCCATAACTTTAGGATTATCCTCATTGTTACTCAGAAGAATTATGTCCTTGATGCACCGCTAGGTGACAGACCTGCTGCAGGAGCTGATACAGATGTTATGAACGTCTGGCAGGCTCAATCTGATGACTACTCAATAGTTCAGTGTGCCATGCTTTACGGCTTAGAACCGGGACTTCAAAGACATTTTGAACGTCATGGAGCATATGAGATGTTCCAAGAGTTGAAGTTAATTTTTCAAGCAAATGCCCGGGTTGAGAGATATGAAGTCTCCAACAAGTTATATAGCTGCAAGATGGAGGAGAATAGTTCTGTCAGTGAACACATACTCAAAATGTCTGGGTATCATAACCACTTGACTCAGCTGGGAGTTGATCTTCCAGTTGATAGTGTTATTGACAGAGTTCTTCAATCACTGCCACCAAGCTACAAAGGCTTCATGATGAACTATAATATGCAATGGATGAATAAAACGATTCCTGAGCTCTTCATAATGCTTAAGGCCGTGGAGGTAGAAATCAAGAAGGAGCATCAAGTGTTGATGGTTAACAAGACCACTAGTTTCAAGAAAAAGAGCAAGGGAAAGAAAGGGAACTTCAAGAAGAATGGCAAGCAAGTTGCCACTCCCGGGAAGAAGCCCAAAGCTGGACCCAAGCCTAAAACTGAGTGCTTCTACTGCAAAGGGAATGGTCAGTGGAAGTGGAATTGCCCCAAATACTTGGCTGATAAGAAGGATGGCAAAGTGAACAAAGGTATATTTGATATACATGTTATTGATGTGTACCTTACTAATGCTCGTAGTAGCGCCTGGGTATTTGATACTGGTTCGGTTGCTCATATTTGTAAATCGAAATAGGAGTTGCGGAATAAACGAAGATTAGCTAAGGATGAGGTGACGATGCGCGTCAGGAATGGTTCCAAGGTCGATGTGATCGCCGTCTGCACGCTACCTCTACATCTACCTTCGGGATTAGTTTTAGACCTCAATAATTGTTATTTGGTGCCAGCGTTGAGCATGCCATTATATCTGGATCTTGTTTATTGCGAGACGGTTATTCATTTAAATCGGAGAATAATGGTTGTTCTATTTATATGAGTAATATCTTTTATGGTCATGCACCCTTGATGAATGGTCTATTCTTGTTGAATCTCGATCGTAGTGATACACATATTCATAATATTGATGCCAAAAGATGGAAAGTTGATAATGATAGTGCAACATACTTGTGGCACTGCCGTTTAGGTCATATTGGTGTAAAGCACATGAAGAAACTCCATGCAGATGGACTTTTGCAATCACTTGATTATGAATCATTTGATACTTGCGAACCATGCCTCATGGGCAAGATTACTAATACTCCGTTCTCCGGAACAATGGAGTGAGCTAATGACTTATTGGAAATAATACATACCGATGTATGCGGTCTGATGAGTGTTGAAGCACGCGGCGGGTATCGTTATTTTCTGACCTTCACAGATGATTTGAGTAGGTATGGGCATATCTACTTAATGAAACACAAGTCTGAAACATTTTAAAAGTTCAAAGAATTTTAGAGTGAAGTGGAGAATCATTGTAACAAGAAAATAAAGTTTCTACGATCTGATCGCGGAGGGCGAACATTTGAGTTACGAGTTTGGCCTTCATTTAAAACAATGTGGAATTATTTCACAACTCACGCCACCTGGAGCACCACAGTGTAATGGTGTGTCCGAACGTCGTAACTACTTTATTAGATATGGTGCGTTCTATGATGTCTCTTACCGATTTACCACTATCATTTTGGGGTTATGCATTACAGACAGTGGCATTCACGTTAAATAGGGCACCGTCTAAATCCGCTAAGACGACACCGTATGAACTATGGTTTGGCAAGAAACCTAAGTTGTCATTTCTTAAAGTTTGGGGTTGCGACATTTATGTCAAAAGGCTTCAGCCCGATAAGCTCGAACCCAAATCGGAGAAGTGCGTCTTCATAGGATACCCTAAGGAAACAATTAGGTACACCTTCTACCACAGATCCGAAGGCAAGATCTTTGTTGCCAAGAATGGATCCGTTCTAGAGAAGGAGTTTCTCTCGAAAGAAGTGAGTGGGAGTGAGGGAGTCATGGACTAACGGGTCCTCAGGGAGACGGCCCATCGTACATGGGCCAGACTGGTGAAGCCGTATATTGACAGGTGATCTATGAAGCCATGGTGTGCCCTCCAAGTCAAGAAGACGCAGTATCTCTTTAAACCCTTGTTGTAATCTATCTTCAGTAACCCTAACCCTATCGGTGTCTATATAAACAGAGGGTGGTAGTCATTAGGGTTAGAGCAACATTCATTACCTCATAGCCTTAGGGTTAGCTCATGCTGATCTCGAGGTAGATCTACTCTGTAAACCACATCATACATCCAATATAATCAAGCAGGACATAGGGTATTACCTCTTCGAGAGGGCCCGAACCTGGGTAAACAGTGTGTTCGTCGTCCCTTGTTACCCATCGACCCTAGATCCACAGCTCGGGACCCCCTACCCAGAGGTCTGCCGATTTTGGCACCGACATTGGTGCTTTCATTGAGAGTTCCGCTGTAGGGTCGCCCAAAGGATCGATGGCTCACCTGATCATAGGAGAAGGCATCGGATCCGTGGACTTCTTCGTCCCTGGTCAACTCTTCGCGTTCGGTAGCATCGTACTGCACGCCGACCTGACTGGTCGTTTGGATCAGATCGAAAACTTCGCCCCTGAACACTGAAATTGATTCGGTAACCTGGAATATGTAGCGGACTCATGGGGCGATCTGGTCTTCACTAGACTCACTACCCCTTCCCGCACTCACGCAGGCCTCATTGTGCCCGCCCCGGAGTCTCCCTCCGATCAGATCTACGGATCGGCTCCAGCAGCTTTGAGCTAGGAAAGCTCCGCCTCGAGCGGCGGCCAGACTCCACCTTCGCCTGAACTCGTCATGTTGGTGAAGGACTTATCCCGACCTTCTGTAACATCCCAAATTTTCAATTTGGAATGTTATGCATTAGATCATCATTGCATATCATATTTTATTGCATTTTGGCTTGATCCTAGAAATTCCACGCAACTCAAGGACCCACGGAGAGAGTTGGGAAATTCGTTATTTTCATATTTGAGTTTACTCAAATTTTGAAAAGAGGATCGTTTGATTTTAATTATTTTCTCTTCGAATATTTCTTTTATAAAAAAATAAAAGAGAGAGGATAAAATGACTTCCTCAAAATAAAGAAATATTGGAGATTTAATATTAAAATCAAATAAGAGTTTTTTTCGGAATTTTATCGCTATTTTATTTGAATTAGGAAAAATATGCGTTTTTCAAAATTGCATTAGAGTCCCAAATAAATGTTCACCTTGTTCGGTAGATTTTTAGATGACAGGGAAAATTTATTTCAGGATTTTTGGAGTCAATTTAGTATTTCTTTTCTTTGTTTTTCTGCGTGGAATTATTTTTAAAAAAAAAACTTCGGACCGACTAGGCCAAAGCCCAGCAGGCCGCCACCGCCTTCCCCCGCACGGGAGTCCGCCCCGCCGCCGCTGGCCGTGTCCGAGGCGGACACGCCTCCCGAGGCCGACACCCCTCCCGCAAGCACCCCCCCCCCCCCCTTTAAAAGCCGATCCCGAGGTCCCCTTGGAGCCCCAAGCAGCCGCCGCCGCCTGCCCTCGCCGAGCCACCCCGCCTCGCCGAGCCGCCGCACCCCGCCGCCGCTTGCCGCGCCGCCTCGCGCGCTCGCCGTCGCCCGCAGCGCCCCGCCCCGCCCCGCCTCGCGCCGCTTGCCACCGCCGGAAGCCCCACTGGAGCCGCCGCTCGCCGGATCCGCCGCCGCCGGTCTTTTCCGGCTAAACGGTATAAACCTTTCGGTTTTTTTTAGAAACCCTAGATGCATTTTTTTATCGGTTCGTTCGGTTTTCCGTCGGTTTAATTATCCAGCGGACGTTCGTCCGTACGTTCAGTTTAACGAACGCTGTTCACCCGTTAGTCACAGACAGCGAACGTTCGTTCGTTAGCCTGTTCGTCAGTTTTTCTTTTTCCAGGGTTTTTCGCGATTATTTTCGATCGTGATTTCTGATCCGATTTTCGTTTTAGTTTATCTTTTCGCTCGTTTACCAGAATTAGGCGATTCAAGCGCCTAGAGTTTCATCTCGAAGCCCTCTTTCTGTTTAATCAACTTAAACAAGTTTTTGCTACTGTAAAATTTGACTTTAGTCTAGATTAGTAATCGAAGCTTGTTTCTTTCGCAGTTTGAGTTTCGTTGCTTCGTTTGATTTGATTCTTTTGCAAACCGGAGTTCTTAAGTTGAACTTTCTGGTTAGATCTCTTATTTGAGTTTTACCCGTGCTTCTAGTTGAGTGCTTATTGTATGCTTGTTTGTTTGCGATAGAGTACCCGGAGTGCGAAGCGTGCTACTACGAGTCTCTAGGGTTTGCAGATCGTCAGCAAGGCAAGTAACACTTTGATCATACTTTTCTATACCCAGTTTTTATGCATTAGTTCAACCCCTCAAACATTGCATGAGTAGGATCTGATTAACATGTGGGTATTGGGAAGTAGATGATGAGGTAGAACGTATTGCCCTTTTTAATATCAAACCCTTGGGAGTTACCTCTATGCTATGCTTATATTGCCATGCTATGCTCGTAGACGTGGATTGGGTTTGAGAGTATCCATGACAGATGTGAGATTGTTAATTAATGGTTAACTTATGGTGGCTACTTAAATACACATCTGGGTGGATTGGTTGCAGGCACCTGGGGATATACCAGTGTTGTCTTTTTGGTTCGCCACCCAGGCTCAAAGGGATCATAAAATTATTCATGCTAGAAACTTCCGTGTGCAGCCACAAGCTATTATGGGCTCTAGCATAGTTGAGTATGTTGCATGACCTCTTTCAGTGGTAGGCTAGCAGATGTAGGGGAAAGTAGGTGTAACTGTCTACCCAGAGTAAAGAGTAAATGCTTCTGAAAGACTATGTCTCGGTCATCCGTTTCTCAAACACCATGTAGTGCGAGAAATCCAACGGAGGAGATCGAGTCTTGTGGGGAAAAGTGCGCAAACCTCTGCAGAGTGTATAAACTAATCATGGTTAGCCGTGTCCCCGGTTATGGACATCTTGAGTATCTGGTACTTGAATTATTGATTTGATCTCATCACTCTAAATTAATTTGTTGGGTTTAATGATTACTTTTAATTGGGATTGAGAGGGGGATTTACCTTCTCAATGTTTCAACTACCATGATAGTTAAATAAAATATATTCCTTTGATGTAGGGGAAAATTGGCTTTTCGCAAAACAATATAACCCTAGAGCTTTTCCACCAGCCATATATGCATGTAGTGATAGCATTTATCTGTTCATTGCTCTATTGTGTTATATTGCCAGCATATTCCATGTGCTGACCCATTTCGGGCTGCAACATATCATGTTGCAGACTTTTCAGACGAAGAGTAAGGTGCGCTAGGTCGTTGTCGTGCACTCAGCTATGCCGTTGGTGTTGATGGACTCACTTTATCTTCCAAGCCTTCCGTTGTTATCTTATTTAGATGGCCTTACGCCATATTTATTATAATAAGTTCACTTTTGAGACATTCGATGTAATAAGTGTGTGATTGCACTCTGTTATAAATCCTTCGAGTACTGTGTGTGTCAGCATTACCGATCCAGGGATGACACTTATGCACAGAGACTTTGATCCATTCGGGTCGGGTCGCTACACCTTCGAGGCAGGATCTGGAGGCAGAAGCCAAGAGTCAATCTCGGCTGAACCGTTCCTCCACAATGCCCACCCAGCCGTGAGCTCCCACGACGAAGTGGCGGCCAATAGCCAGGAATTACCCCTAGCCCGAAGCGACTCAATCTCAAACCCCGGCGTAGAACCCACACGCAGGGATCAAAATCCATCCTTGACTTCCGATGACTGTCCCTACCCAATCGTGGATCCGGTTCCGCACCCCGAGCTTAGCTCGGCCTGTAGAAATCAAGGACTGGCTAGGGCATTGACTGCCCCCGTTACAACGGGATCTGGCTCAGAGCCCTCGAGTTCGGCGACCCTCGCTATGATAAATGAGGCGTTGGACCAAATTCAGAAAATGACTATCCAGGAGGACCTCTCCCCTGCTCATGATCGTCAACTCGTCGAGGCGTACTATAGGGAATTTTTCGCCCCACCCACCACCCACTTGGTAGCCACTATCGATGATTTAATCGATATGCTAGACTATAATTCAGAGAATACCGAATACATGGACGAGGGGGACAGAGCCACGGCTAATGCCGATGTTGCCCCCCCTCCCGGTCATTGGCCGCTGGTCGGCCACTTCCACCTACGATAATACATGGTAGACACCCCCAAAGACGGCGACGGTACTCCCAATCAGGATAGAGGCAAGCCCAGAGATGATCCGCCTAAATGCCGAAAATAGCGTCGTCGATCAAAGCCACGTCGAAGCCATGCGAGCAACATGGACTCAGCTGAGAACGGCACTGTAAATAATACGGATGACCTCGCCGGAGACACAGCCTTCGAACATCATCAGGATGACCCCGCGGGGCAGGAGGACCTACTCAAGTCAGAAAACCTTGATGACTCCGAGGATAGCAACTACCTCCCACTCTCTAAAGAGGAGGCCAGTCTTGGGGAGGACGATCTCATCATCCCCGAAGACCCTCTGGAGCAGGAACGGTTCAAGCGAAGACTTCTAGCCATCGCTCGTAGCCTAAAGAAACAAAAATGCAAAATCAAAGCCGAACAGGACACCCTCAACGACCGATGGACCAAAGTCCTAGTGCCGAAGAAGGGTATGGCCGCGAACTGCCAACCAGGAGTTACCACAAGCGAAGGCCATTGCCCCAGTTCGACGACGAGGCCATAGAGCCAACACGCCCGACGTACACAAACGCCGAACAGCTGGACCGTCCCCCTAGAGGGAGGGACAGGGAAGCTGACGAGGCCGAACACCCAGCCGCCCCACCTCACCGTCACGGCAAGGATCAAGTGTGGCCTACTTACGAGTACGACCTCCGCCATGACCTAGACGCTCGTGGAGGCCGTACCAGGTCCATCTACGGACCCAGAGAGGACCCGCCTGCTTACTGGGAAGGATACTACGATCGGCTAAACTGAAACGATAGAATCCGGGAGCAACAGCAGGCCTGGAGGGCCGAGGACCTCAGACGCGATGTAGCCCGAATTCGGGTCGCCGCACACCCCCTGTGTTTTATAGAGAGGGTGATGCAACACCAATTCCCAGAAGGCTTCAAGCCCATGAACATCGAATCATATGACGGAACCACAGATCCAGCCGTATGGATAGAGGATTTCCTCCTCCACGTCCACATGGCTCGAGGAGATGACCTCCACGCCATTAAATATCTGCCACTAAAGCTTAAAGGTCCAGCTCGACACTGGTTGAACAGCCCTCTCGAAGACTCTATAGGCTGCTGGGAAGAGCTTGAGGATGCTTTTCGAGCAAACTTTCAGGGCACCTATGTCCGGCCTCCAGATGCTGACAACCTAAATTGCATCACACAACAACCCGGAGAATCTACCCGACAATTTTGGAACCGATTCCTAACCAAGAAAAACTAGATCGTCGACTGTCCGGATGCCGATGCCTTGGCTGCCTTCAAGCATAGTGTCAAAGATGAATGGCTCTACGGCAGCTCGGCCAGGACAAACCAAGAACTATGGCAGCCCTTTCTTAACTCATGACCCGCTTTTGCGCGGGCGAAGACAGTTGGCTTCCTCACAAGAACACTAACCCAGACACACCCGGTACCTCCGATGTTCGGGACGGAAATGGAAAGCCCCGACGCAGCAAGAATAAACGTCGCCACAATGACGGCGAGGGAGAGGATACGGCAGTAATTGCCGGATTGCAAAATCATAAGTCCAGACCCCGAAAGAAAGCCCCTAAAGGCAACAATGAGGGCCCATCTAGACTAGACACAATTTTGGACAGGCCTTGTCAGATTCACGGCACATCAGAGAAGCCCGCCAACCACTCCAACCGAAATTGTTGGGTGATCAAACAGGCCGGCAAACTCACACCCGAAGACTCGGGTAAAAGCCCACGAAGCAAGGACGATGATGAGCCCCGCAGACCGAATAGTGGAGGCCAGAAACCCTTCCCTTCCGAGGTCAAGATGGTAAACATGATCTACGCAACCCACATACCGAAGAAGGAGAGGAAGCGAGCGTTACGGGACATATACTCAGTCGAGCCAGTAGCGCCGAAGTTCAGTCCATGGTCAGCTTGCCTGATCACGTTCGATGGCAGGGATCATCCCACCAGCATACACCATGGAGGGTCCGCAGCCCTAGTTCTAGACCCCATCATCGATGGATTCCACCTCACTAGAGTCCTAATGGACGAAGGAAGCAGCCTCAATCTGATATACGAAGATACAGTGAGGAAAATGGGGATCGACCCATCAAGGATTAAACCCAGTAACACCACCTTTAAGGGGGTCATTCCGGGAGTGGAGGCCCGCTGCACGGGCACCGTGACGATTGAAGTAGTGTTCGGATCTCCGGATAACTTCCGAAGCGAGGACTTGATCTTTGATATTGCACCTTTTCGAAGTGGCTATCACGCCCTCCTCGGCCGAACAGCGTTCGCCAAATTCAATGTCGTTCCGCATTACGCCTACCTCAAGTTGAAGATGCCTGGCCCCTCAGGCATCATAACTATCAACGGCAACACGGAACATTCACTTTGAACCGAAGAGCACACTGCGGCCCTAGCGGCCGAAGACCACACCGGCCCATATAGGCCCGGATGCCGACCCGCCGTAAAGGCCGGCGACAATAGCAAACAGGTTCGAACCTGTTCCCCGTCATGGGAACCCGCATGCGTTCACCACAAATAGGGGTACGTGCCCCACGGCACACTGATGTTGGCTTGAACTACATCGGTATTTCCCCAAAGAGGAAGGGATGATGCAGCACAGCAACGGTAGGTATTTCCCTCAGTGATGAGACCAAGGTTATCGAACCAGTAGGAGAACCAAGCAACACTACGTAAACAACACCTGCACACAAAGAACAAATACTTGCAATCCGACGTGTTAAAGGGGTTGTCAATCCCTTTCGGGTAATGACGCCAGAAATTGGCAAACGGACGGGAGATAAATTGTAGTAGATTGGATAAATAGATCATGAATAAAATAAAGTGAAGCAAAATATTTTTGGGTTTTTAGAAATATAGATCAGAAAATAAAAGTGGCAAATAAATAAAAAGGCAAATAGCAAAATAGATCTGAAAATATATGATGAGAAAATAGACCCGGGGGCCGTAGATTTCACTAGTGGCTTCTCTCGCGAAAAATAGCATACGGTGGGTAAACAAATTACTATTGGGCAATTGATAGAACTTCAAATAATTATGACGATATCCAGGCAATGATCATTATATAGGCATCACGTCCAAGATTAGTAGACCGACTCCTGCCTGCATCTACTACTATTACTCCACACATCGACCGCTATCCAGCATGCATCTAGTGTATTAAGTTCATGGAGAAACGGAGTAATGCAATAAGAACGATGACATGATGTAGACAAGATCTATTTATGTAGAAATAGACCCCATCTTGTTATCCTTAATAGCACCTATACATACGTGTCGGTTCCCCTTCTGTCACTGGGATCAAGCACCGTAAGATCGAACCCATCACAAAGCACCTCTTCCCATGGCAAGAAAAATCGATCTAGTTGGCCTAACTAAACCAAAGATTTGAAGAAGAAATACGAGGCTATAAGGAATCATGCATATAAGAGATCAAAAGACTCAAATAACTTTCATGGATAAAAACATAGGTCTGATCATAAACTCAAAGTTCATCGGATCCCAACAAACACACCACAAAAAAAGAGTTACATCAAATAGGTCTCCAAGAGACCATTGTATTGAGGATCAAAAGAGAGAGAGGAAGCCATCTCGCTACTGCCTATGGACCCGTAGGTCTACAATGAACTACACACGCATCATCGGAGAGGCACCAATGAGGATGATGAACTCCTCCGTGATGGTGTCTAGATTGGATCTGTGGTTTCTGGAACTTGCGGCGGCTGGAATTGATTTTCGTCGACTCCCCTAGGGTTTCTGGAATATTGGGGTATTTATAGAGCAAAGAGGTGGTGCGGGAGGTGGCCGAGGTGGGCACAACCCACCTGGGCGCGCCTGGGCCCCCAGGCTCGCCCTTGTGGGTTTTGCTCCCCTCGGAGCCCCCCTCGGGTACTTTCTTTTCCCAACTTGTGTCTTCTGGTCCAGAAAAAATCACCAAAAAGTTTCGCTGCATTTGGACTCCGTTTGCTATTGATTTCCTGTGAAGTAAAAAACAAGCAAAAAACAGTAGCTGGCACTGGGCACTATGTCAATAGGTTAGTCCCAAAAAATGATATAAAGTTGCTATAAAATGATTGTAAAACATCCAAGAATGATAATAACAGCATGGAACAATCAAAAATTATAGATACATTGGAGACGTATCAGCATCCCCAAGCTTAATTCCTGCTCGTCCTCGAGTAGGTAAATGATAAAAACAGAATTTTTGATGTGGAATGCTGCCTAACATGTTCATCACATATTCTTTTCTTTGTAACATGGACATTTGGACGTTTATATGATTCAAAGAAATAGTCTAGTTTTGACATGAAGATTTCAATACTCAAGCATATCAACAAGCAACCATGTCTTTCAAAATATCAACACTAAAGCAAGTTATCCCTAGCCCATTATGCTCAATCATTGATCCATTCATGAAACACACTCGCATATTAGCTACACCCAATGCTCAAGTACGATCATAGTGCCCCTTAGTTGGTGCTTTATAAGAGAAGATGGAGGCTCAAAATAAAAATTGCATAAAGTAAAAGAAAGGGCCCTTCACAGAGGGAAGTAGGGATTTGTAGAGGTGCCAGAGCTCAAAGCGAAAAAAGTAGAAATAAAACATTTTGGGTGGCATGCTTTTCCTGTCAATGAAAACGATCGAGTAGTTCCCAATACTTTCCATGCTAGATATATCATAGGCGGTTCCCAAACAGAAAATAAAGTTTATTCCTTTTTCCACCATACTTTCACTTTCCATGGCTAGCCGTATCCATGGGTGCCCTCCATACCAACACTTTCCGCGGAATTTATTATTTGACAACATAAAGTAAATTCATTTTTCATTTCGGGACTGGGCATCCCTAATACCTTTGTCGTACTCTCGTGCAATGACAAGTGAATAAACACTCATCTTGAGAATAACACATCTAGCATGGAAATATATCAGCCACCCCCTATCGTTTCATGAGCGGTACGAGCACACAAAAGAGAAATTTATATTGAAATTAGAGATGGCACATCCAAATTTGCTTAGAATGGCACAGAAATACCACATATAGGTAGGTATAGTGGACTCATATGGCAAAACTGGTTTAAGGATTTTGGATGCACAAGTAGCGATCGTACTTAGTGCAAATGATGGCTAGCAAAAGATTGAGAAGCATCCAACCAAGAAACGAAAAATCTCATAAGCGAGCATTAAGCATAACTAACACCGAATAATGCACCACAAGTAGGATGTAATTTCATTGCATAACTATTGACTTTCGTGCTTGCATAGGGAATCACAAACCTTAACACCAATATTCTTACTAAAGCATAATTACTCATCAACATGACTCACATATTATGTCAACATATCGCAAAACTATTACAAGGAATCAAGTTTATTTTGTCCAATGATCTTCATGAAAGTTTTTATTATATCCCTCTTGGATATCTATCACTTTGGGACTAATTTTATATGTTGCTTTTGATAGCTCAAACAAATCTAAGTGAAGAACATGAGCATAAAATTTTCTTCTCTCAAAATAATTTAAGTGAAGCAAGAGAGAATTTCTAAAAAAAATTACTAATTCTCAAATAAATCTAAGTGAAGCATGAGAGCATTTCTTAAAAAATAATAAAGCACACCGTGCTCAAAAAGATATAAGTGAAGCACTAGAGCAATTCCAGAGCTCATAAAGATTTAAGTGAAGCATAGAGGGCAATTCTAACAAGTCATAGCATAATTTTGGCTCTCTCAAATATGTGTGTCCAGAAAGGATTCATGACTAAGAATAAAAAGCAAAACAAGCAAAGACTCATATCATACAAGATGCTCCAAGCAAAACTCATGATATGTGACGAATAAAAATATAGCTCTAAGTAAAATACCGATGGTCGTTAGAAGAAAGAGGGGATGCCACTCGGGCATCCCCAAGCTTAGTTGCTTGCTTCTCTTTGGATAATGGCTTGGGGTGCCATGGGGCATCCCCAAGCTTAGGCTCTTCTTACTCCTTATTCCTTCATCCATCGTAATCTCACCCAAAACTTGAAAACTTCAATCACACAAAACTCAACAAAACCTTCGTGAGATCCATTAGTATAAGAAAATCAATCTTTACTTTAAGTACAGTAGAAAACCCATTCAAATTTTGTTATTGCATTATATCTACTGTATTCTAACTTTACCATGGCTCATACCCCCGATAAAAACCATAGATTCATCAAAATAAGCACACAATGCAAGGAAAACAGAATCTGTCAAAAACAGAACAGTCTGTAAATATGCGAATTGTTCTCATACTTATGTAACTCCAAATATTCTGAAAAATTAGGAAGACATAGGAAATTTGTGTATTAAACTTGTGTAAAAAATCAGAATTTTTCTTCGCTTATGTGAAGTTTCAAAATTGTTTTACTGGATGCAAAAGTTTCTGTTTTCCAACAAGATCAAATCAACTATCACCAAAGCTATCCTAAAGGCTTTACTTGGTACAAACACTAATTAAAACACAAAAAACACAATCATAACAGTAGCATAATTGTTCAAACACCCAATAACAGAAATAAAAAGACAAAAATAAATTTTATTCATTGGGTTGCTCCCAACAAGCGCTATCGTTTTATGCCCCTAGCTAGGCATTGAATTTTAATGCATTATATCTACTGTATTCAAGACATAAATGTGTTTGTCAATGCATAGGAATTTTATAGGAAAACAAATTAGCAAGACAAGCAAGATCTAGCATATGCAAGGGAGAGGAATAAATCATTGACAATCTCAACATAACGAGAGGTAATTTAGTAACATGAAGATTTCTATGAACACATTTTCCTCTCACATAATAATTACATGTAGGATCATAATCAAATTCAATAATATAAATATCATATAAAATATTCTCTTCATGATCCACATGTATGCATAGTTGACACTCTTCCAAAGTAGTGGGATTATCATCAAATAAAGTCATGACCTCTCCAAGCCCACTTTTAATATTATTGTAAACATTATTATCAATAGCATATTCATCATGAGGATTAAACAGTTTTTCAAGATCATAAGAATCATTATCAACCCAATCATTGCAATAAGTAGTGGACATAGCAATATTAGCATCCCCAAGCTTGGGGTTTTGCATATTATTAGCACAATTGACATTAATAGAATTTATAGTAAAATCATTGCAATCATGCTTTTCATTCAAGGAGCTATAATGAATCACTTTATAATTTTATTCTTTTAACACTTCATCACAATTTTTAGATTCATAAATCTTAAGCAAAACTTCATAAAGATAATCTAGTGAACTCAATTCACTAGCAATGGGTTCATCATAATTGGATCTCTTGAAAAGGTTAGCAAGTGGATGAGGATCCATATCAATAATTTTTTAGCAAGCAAAGATGCAAGCAAATAGAAGACACATGGCATCACAAGCAAACAAGAGATCTAACGAGAAAAAGGCGAACGAAAAAGAGGGCGAATAAAACGGCAATTTTTTTGTGAAGTGGTGGAGATGAAAACGAGAGGCAAAAGGAAAATAATGTAAATTGCAAGGAGATGAGATTTGTGATTAGGAACCTGGTAGATGTTGATGATGTCTCCCGGCAACGGCGCCAGAAATTCCTTTTGATGTTGGCTTGAACTACGTCGGTATTTCCCCAAAGAGGAAGGGATGATGTAGCACAGCAATGGTGGGTATTTCCCTCAGTGATGAGACCAAGGTTATCGAACCAGTAGGAGAACCAAGCAACACTACGTAAACAGCACCTGCACACAAAGAACAAATACTTGCAACCCAATGTGTTAAAGGGGTTGTCAATCCCTTTTGGGTAACGGCGCTATAAATTGGCAAACGGACGGGAGATAAATTGTAGTAGATTGGATAAATAGATCGCGAATAAAATAAAGTGAAGCAAAATATTTTTGGGTTTTTAGAAATATAGATCTGAAAATAAAAGTGGCATATAAATAAAAAGGCAAATAGCAAATAGATCTTAAAATATATGATGAGAAAATAGACTGGGGGGCCGTAGATTTCACTAGTGGCTTCTCTCGAGAAAAATAGCATACGGTGGGTAAACAAATTACTGTTGGGCAATTGATAGAACTTCAAATAATTATGACGATATCCAGGCAATGATCATTATATAGGCATCACGTCCAAGATTAGTAGACCGACTCCTGCCTGCATCTACTACTATTACTCCACACATCAACCACTATCCAGCATGCATCTAGTGTATTAAGTTCATGGAGAAACGGAGTAATGCAATAAGAACGATGACATGATGTAGACAAGATCTATTTATGTAGAAATAGACCCCATCTTGTTATCCTTAATAGCACCTATACATACGTGTCGGTTCCCCTTCTGTCACTGGGATCAAGCACCGTAAGATCGAACCAATCACAAAGCACCTCTTCCCATGGCAAGAAAAATTGATCTAGTTGGCCTAACTAAACCAAAGATTCGAAGAAGAAATATGAGGCTATAAGCAATCATGCATATAAGAGATCAAAAGACTCAAATAACTTTCATGGATAAAAACATAGATCTGATCATAAACTCAAAGTTCATCGGATCCCAACAAACACACCGCAAAAAAAGAGTTACATCAAATAGATCTCCAAGAGACCATTGTATTGAGGATCAAAAGAGAGAGAGGAAGCCATCTAGCTACTGCCTACGGACCCGTAGGTCTACAATGAACTACTCACGCATCATCGGAGAGGCACCAATGAGGATGATGAACCCCTCCGTGATGGTGTCTAGATTGGATCTGTGGTTTCTGGAACTTGCGATGGCTGGAATTGATTTTCGCCGACTCCCCTAGGGTTTCTGGAATATTGGGGTATTTATAGAGCAAAGAGGCGGTGCGGGAGGTGGCCGAGGTGGGCACAACCCACCTGGGCGCGCCTGGGCCCCCAGGCGTGCCCCGGTGGGTTGTGCTCCCCTCGGAGCCCCCCTCAGGTACTTTCTTGGCCCAACTTGTGTCTTCTGGTCCAGAAAAAATCACCAAAAAGTTTCGCTGCATTTGGACTCCGTTGGTATTGATTTCCTGCGAAGTAAAAAACAAGCAAAAAATAGCAACTGGCACTAGGCACTATGTCAATAGGTTAGTTCCAAAAAATGATATAAAATTGCTATAAAATGATTGTAAAACATCCAAGAATGATAATATAACAGCATGGAGCAATCAAAAATAATAGATACGTTAGAGACGTATCACACGCCCACATTCTTCACGCTCTACGTGCCTCGTTAGCACAACTTCGCACTCAAAATACCATGGGCACCCATGAGGCATATATCAATAAATCTGAAGTGCATGTTTGGTTAAACCGAACTTCGGAATTACTTCGTCTTCAGACGACCCGGGGACCAATTCCGGATACCCCCAGGCATAAAGCTTCATCGGCAGGGTCCTCGCCCAGCAAGGTCTCATCGAAGGTCCCAACCTCCACCTATCAGAAGCAAAGGCGCAGACATGCAGCAGGGCATAGTGAAGGCTTCAACTCACGCATCAAGGCCCTGCGTCAACCTTTACTCTATAAACTTTCTTTTTCTTTTACAAGTATTGCCTTCGCAGTTTGAATTGTACGGATAGACGTCCCGAGCTTACGAGAAATAATAAAATACCCTTTATGGTGTTCGGATATCCGCATCCTACAATTTGTCTATTCCCTTTCCGATTCTCCCCTCGATCTTCGAACAGCCCGGCATGAAAATATATTAACTAGTCAAGAGTTAGATTTATATATCAGCTCAATATCTTCAAGTCCGGCACCGCTTTCTGCTAGGTGTTCGGCGTCTCGGATATTGCACTATATGCATCTGTTCTGAACTATGTCTTGGGTCAATAGTTGGGTTGCCAGCTCCTGTGTTTGCCTCTTATGTTCTGCATGTTCGGCTAAGAGGGCAAAGGGAGAACCCCTGCGATTGTACTTCTGGTTTGGCCGGTTAAGTACCTCAGGAGGAAAAAGCTGAAAACTGACCATCATAGTAAGCGTGAACTGGTCTGCGATCGGATGACGAGGTTTGACTCTAAAAATCATTGGCGATTTCGCCGTGTCACACGAAGGGTTCGTCTTAACACAAACCATGTGATCGGAAAGGGCAGGTTTCGATCCCCAAGTACATCACAATACATCGGGGGCTAGTCCCTAGTCCCCACCGTCAAGCTCCTACGCCTAAGTGAAAGCAATAAAAGCAAATAGCCCGATTGCCTGGTTTTGCTCCCGCACTACCGCCTCCGGGCACCAAGACTTTGGCTAAGGGTAACAGTGCGGAGACGAAACACCCCTCGTGATATTCACTTGGGGGCTGAAGCCGATGACTGGTAGCTTTCAGAATAAACATACGGCCACACAGGAGTCAAAATTAAATCATGACAATATAAAACAAGTCAGGCAGATGTATAATAAAGCATAAGGTCCACTTGGTACAAACTTAAACACAATCACTCAAAAATTACATCTTTCGAACACTGGCCTTCTATCGCCCGCGCTTCGGTTATCACCTCCGCGAAGTACTGCTCGGGGCGGCGATGCTCCTTCCCCTTGGGTGGAGGACCAGTGGCCATCTCCATTGGATTAATCCTTGGCCAATGCACCATGGTCTTTGCAAACGCGAGCCTTGCCCCCTCAAGGCACATTGACCGCTTTATGGCATCAATCCGGAGCGGCGCCTCCCGCAGCTTCTGCACAAGGCCGAAGTAGGTGTCCGGAATGGGCTCGGCAGGCCACAGGCTGACACAGAGGTCCTTCACGGCCAGCTCCGACATCCGATGCATCTCCATTAGCTGCTTCATTTGATCGCTTAGAAGGGGGGGGAGCTCGGAGTCTGGAAACTGTGACTAGAAGAGCCGTTGTGTGGAGTCCTCCTCGAGGGTGGCATAGTGCCTCACCGCGGCCGCCGCATTCTTCGGAAGTTCGGCGAAGACGCCTGCGGAGCGCCAGACCCACGTCAGCAGGGCGAACCTGTTGCCACTAAACACACTCTGCAGTAAGTATTTCTTACCATTTGCAATTTGCGCGGCTTGGCGGAGCTCCTCCCGGACACCTCGCGCGTCACTCCTCGCCTCCTGAAGCTCCTTCTCCGCCTTGGATAGTCAAGAGGATTGCTCCTCCTGCCACTTCTCAAGGGCCTCTAGCTTCTTGGCGGCATCCTGGAGCTCCACTTGGACTTCGGTCACCTGAGCCTCGTGCTGATCAGCAGCAAGCTTGGCCTTCTCAAGCTCGGCCACCGCCTTCTCAGTGGCCGTCTTGTTCGCGGCCGCCTCGGCCTCGGCTTTCCTCAGGGCCTCTTTCAAGCCCTCGACCTCGGCGGCAGCAGCTGCAGGATCATCAAGATAAAGGATTAGCACATAGTCCGGATCGTCAATATCTAGCGTCAAGCAAATTATACATCTTCTCACAGGGCTTACCTTGCGCCTCGTCAAGCCGTTTGTTGACAAGGTCAAGCTCTTTGTCGGAAAGCTTGAGCTTCCGATCCATCTCCTCTAGTGCCGCAGCATTAGCCGCCGCGGCCATGGAAGATGCCTGCATTAGCCACAGAAATATCGACATCATTAGTCGGCCTACCGAATTCAATCCTCTGCAGTTTTCTTCAAACTCCTTGCAGAGTCTCGGGGGCTGGTACATACACGGCCTACCCGAACTATCAATTACAACTGCATAATGAGGAAAGAGTATTACTTGACTTACCTCAAAGCCTGATAGAAGGCCTTGGACAGCGTCGTTCAGTCCGGATTGGACAGACCGAACACCCTGCATCACCGCACTCATAAGAGAGCGGTGCCTGTCAATGATGGCGGAGTTGTCCACCAGCTCCTCCAGCAAGTCCGGCCAGCCAGCCGCCGCCCGTGTAGAGGTGTTCACCGCTGGTGTTGGCTCCCGGGCCCCTTCCCTACTGGGAGGAGCCTGTGCCATCGAAGGCCTCGGGGGCTCGGCAGCAGTCGACGGATGGGGACCGGATGGTCTGGACTCCTTTCCTTCGTCAGCCAGGAGGGACGCTCCCTCCTAGTATTTGGTGACCAAGGTGTTAACCTCGGCCGTTATAGCGTCCGCCTCCTCCTCTGTGTTCGGGGGAGGAGTCCTTTGGGACCGCACCTCCTCAACCTCTCCGGGGATCAGAGGAGGCGTGGAGTGCGCCATAGACCCACTGTCCGCCAGTTCGGCGGGCGGAGACGTCCCCTCCGAAGTCTGCTCGATGGGGCGTTCACGTGGGGGACTGCAACTCGGAGGGGTTAACCTTCAACTAAAGCAAATTACTAAAACCAAGATTGCTAAAAATGCCAACCTGCTGGCCGGGGGCTTGACCCTGAGTTCCTTCTCTGGAACCTTCTCGGACACTTCGGACTCCTTGTCAGAGTCTGAACTGTCGGACAGAACTAGCTTGGGCCGGCATCGTCTCTTTGGGGCTGGGGAAGGTTGGACCTCCTCAACGTCCTCGGACGCCACCCTCTTTTTGGAGTGTGAGGAGGCACTCTCCTCCTCGCCCCCATCCTGCACGGATGAGGCCACAGCGTCTCCGGACCGATTGCCCGGACAAACCCTACGGCGGAGGCCCTCCCTGGACTTTGGCCCTTCTTTATTCTTGCCCTTCTTGGTGGGCGCCTTATAAGGCACCACGACCAGCAGCTTTTCCAGCTGCTCGGATCGTGGCCCTTCCGGCAGAGGCGCCGGGCCGCAGATATTCTTGGCCTTGGCGAGCCAGCCCTGCAAAATCCACATACCAGGGTTAGACCAAATCAGACGTGGTGTGAATATCCGAACACTTCTCGAAGAAGAATGCCGCTCACCTCCCTTGGGGGGTTCGTGGCGTCAAGGCCGATGTCCTTCCCCTCGACCGACCACTCCTTCTGGGGCTGGAATAATTGGCCCCATATCTTGTTAGGAGTCATACCGTAGAGGTGTCGCATGGTGGCCGGATCCTCGGGCTCATGCTCCCACATAGGCTTGGCCCTCTCCTGGCAAGGGAGGAGCCGGCGGTGGAGCATGATCTGGACCACGTCGACCAGCTTCGCGTCGGTCTCTATTATGCTATTGATGCACTTCTGCAGCGTTTTCGTGTCGGGGACACACCCCGAGTCCGGGCTCTTGGTGGTCCACGAGGCCAATCGGGTAGGGGGTCCGGACCTGAATGTGGGGGCCGCTCCCCATGCGGCCTCCCTCGGCTCGGTGATATAAAACCACTCCTTCTGCCACATCCGGACGGTGTCGACGAAGTGGCCGTCCGGCCACTGGAACCGTGTCAGCTTGCTAATCATGGCCCCTCCGCAGTCCGCATGCTCGCCGCCGACCAACTTGGGCTTGACATTGAACACCTTCAGCCATAAACCGATGTGTGGCTAGACCCGGAGGAGTGCTTCACAGACGACGATGAAGGTCAAGATGTGGAGGAGGGCGTTGGGGGCTAGATCATGAAAATCCAGCCCATAGAACAACATCAGCCCCCGCACAAAGGGATGCAGGGGAAATCCGAGCCCCCTAAGGAAATGGGGAAGAAAAACTACCCTTTCGCCCGGCTCGGGCGTAGGGATGATCTGGCCCTCTTCAAGGGCCCGATGGGCAACATTGGCCGGCAAGTAGCCGGCCTCCTTCAGCTTCAGAATGTCCCCGTCGGTGATAGAGGAGGCCTCCCACTTTCCATTGGCGCCAGATCCAGCCATGGTCGAAGGAGGTGAACTGGGATTCGCTGTGGAAACAGGGAGAAAGGGCGCTGGAGCTCTGAAGGTCTGCGAGAGCGGAAGGTGGAAGAGGGCGTGGGATGCAGACTATAGCAGCCCCCCTTTATAGGCTGTGGGCAGGCCAGGGATTCCTTTTTCCACGCTGTTGGCTCCTCCACTTCCGTTATCACTGGTACTGTGAGGTGCTATACAAACGGTTTTTAACCCCTTTCCGCGACGGCGTTCGGAACCATCGCCAAGTGAGTGACTGCGATAGGGGGGGTCCTTCCCACACGACCCAGAAACCGTCGGGGATAGGGAGCCTCGATGCATATATAGTACTCCCTACTCGTTTGTGCTCGCATTGCCATCGGTATTCTATGGTGCTACGTTTACGATGCGCGACCCATCACAAATAGTTCACGATTGAAGAAGTAGACAATCACACACATTTACTTTTCCTTGACTGTGTGTGATTCAATGTAAGAGCGCACACAGTTGTCGCTATAAAACTGTATGCGAAGCTTGAATACATCCCACATGATTCATCCGTCGTACCCGCGTCAGATGATCGACCTATCGCATGCGTTCTTCTATGACCAAACGTTTGCGATGCGCACAACATCACAAACAGTCCATAATTTCGAAGCGTGTGTGATAAGGTGACTATCGCAAACATTTAATAAGAAAGAACTATGTGCGATGCTGTTGTTAATCGCACACGTTTTTTCTTGGCTGATCGTGTGTGCAGTGGAGATTGATCGCACACATAGTGGATCCTAGAAACGTGTCTGATCTCCACATCTATCGCAGATGTTTCGCTTTCACAAACCGTGTGTAGTGTAATCCCTAATTAATCCCTAATTTAAAAATCACATGTTTTGAATTTGAAAGTAGGCAATCACTTATTTCATATCCAACCATGTTTATTACAAATATAGGTTCAACCACGAATGCATAATTCGATGCACAGGTACATATACTGAGGAACTACAGAAGCACCAAGTAAAGAATGATGAACCACAGTTGTACTAAAGACTGTAAAGAGAGAGGCGAAATACATTCTGGTTGCTGGAGAAGGTGAAGCGGAATGCCCATATTGTGCCCTCCTCCATGCGTAATGCGCGCATGACTCTAGGCCAACCCCTTGTGATGGCTGCCCGTCCATCCTTCACTGTCTTCATTACGACTTCTCGATGCTCATTGTAGTCTGGATGAAATACTTTAACCTTCATTGTGTGTCCACCAATCATGTACTTTGCGAGGTAATCTTGAGTAAACTACTTCGGGAACCACTGCGAACGAAAAAGATTCAGACATTGTTGTCTAATAACTCATTATGGGCAGTAAAAAGAGAAGGTTGCAGAGTTTTAGTTACCATCCTACAGCTCACTGTTGTGTTGGATAGAGCATAAACACCCTAATTTTTGCCAACTTTTTCTTTTCAAAATTTGACTTGACTTTATTTGAATTTGAATGGATTTCAAATTCTTTCACATGGACTTGGTCATTTTTGAATCTTTGCCAAGTGGTTCCTAGCCTCATCATCTTGCAAATGTTCTGCCAGGAACCTCAAGTACTCAAATTTCCATTCAAATCATTTTCAAAAGCTCTTTTCTGTTAATTGGGAAATTAGGGCATTGGCATAGGTTGTGAAGCAACCTATAGTTTAGATGCTCCTAAACTTCTCAATTAATTTCGAAAAATTCCTCGGACCATATCTCCACCAAATCTTCAAAAACATTCCTTGGTCATGTTCAAATATTTTGCTTAAAAATCCATTTTCCTCTCTGTCCAGAACCAGCCATTATGAAGGAAGTGCATTTTTGGTTTGTCCAATTGCTACCAAATTTTTACAGCAATGAGACAACACCAAATGAGCACTCTCCACAAATTTTCAGCTCTCCAAGAATTATCTTTTGATCAGTACTTCCATTTGCAGATTCAGGCCAGTTTTGTGCATTTCACATGAGCTACCCTCAAACTTCAACCAAATGAGCTCAAACTTGGTCAGCTTGTAGATCATTCGACGAGGATCACACCAGACAAGCTCATTGGCTCCCCCTCATCTTCTCCTAAGCTCCAGAAGCCCCTCCATGTTTTTGTCCGAAACTGTTGTTGATGAAACCTCTCAGCACAGACCACTTCAAGCCAAACCAGAGCCTCAGGTGATGTGAATGGACCAAGGTCGACATGCCAGACAAGGTCGCCAGGGCAACGTGGCCGTGGAGAGCAAGATGGCGTGGTGAGCACGGGCCTGGCATGGCTGTTGCCGCGCGCTGCGCAGCACCCGTGCCCGAGCCATCGCGTCCCTCTGCTCCCTCGCCACTATGGCTTGTCCACGCGTGCCGACTAGGTCCCTGGCTGCCGCGTAGCCCCTCAGGTCACCTCACCTGTGCCGGAGAGGCCCTCGCCGACCGCCGCGTCACCGCCGCCATGTTCGGCCCGTGACCACACTGTATGTGCGGCGCGTCCTCTTCTCCCCGCCTCGTCCTCTCCGCATTGAATGCTCCCTCTGCCCTCTCCGGTCTCGTCGCTGCTCGCGTCCAGCCAGCGAGGCGTACGAGCGCCGTCGCCATGGCCCGCATCGCCATTGTTCGGGAGAGATCGCCGCTCGGCTCCCCCGCCTATAAAAGCCCCTCCCCGGCCTCCCAGAGTTCCTCACCCCTCTCCTCCTCCACCCAAGCTCCTCCTGGAAGCCCCAATCGAAGCATAGAGGCCCCTGGCCTCGAGCTCGACCGGAGCTCTGCCGCCCGCCCCTCTCTGCCTCCTCCTTGTTCTAGCCCACCTCCGCCCCAACCAAGAACACCGGCAAGCTCAGTGAGCTCCCGTAGTGCTCCCTGACCTCTTCCCCGAGCCAATTGGTGCCGGATTCGTCGAGCTCGTCGGCCACCCGAACCACGCTCCGCCGGAGACGAAGGGGACGACCCCGTCCGTTCACCTCCGGTGATGCTGCGGGTACGGGGTGGACCGCCGCTCGACGGCCGACCCATCTCAACCATCCTCAGCCCCTCCCGTTGCCTGGATCGCCGGTGATCGCCGCCGCAGCTCCGCTTTCCCCCTCGGCCTCCTCTGCCCCTCTGTTTCATTTGAAACGAAGAGGTACGTGGGCCTGGGCCGGTGCGCTGTGGTCTTGGGCCGGCCCAGTCTGTTTGCTCTGTTGTTTTAATTTTGATTTTTAATTAAAACAGTGTTGAACAGAGACCTTTGACTGTTAATAACTTTTAACAGAAAGGTCCAATCCGAATAATTCTTTTTGCATTGGGTCCACACCTAAATGCTCTATTTTTCCACCAAATTTCACATTTTTCTTTTACTCATAGAATTTCTGGAACATTAAACAGTGTTGTTTGATATATTTCCTTGCTGTTTTTGGATTATTTTCAGAAGGTGAAAACCTTGGAGTTGAAGAACCAGAGTTTTTGAACAACTCAGCAGACAAAGGCAAGCCAGGATAACCATGTTTTGAAGCATGTCATAGCATTGCATTTTCATATGCATTTTGCATATTAAATTTAACCCCAAATAATTCCAAGTAAATTAATAGATGACTAAGATGACCAATTAAGTTAACATGAGTTGATAACCTGCTGAATGTTTAACGAATCTTAGTTGGTTGATCGAGAGTCACCTGTCCGGGTTAAAACGTGCAGCCACATTTGCCGGTATGGGACGGCCTTGACTTGGGCTGGCTGCGTGCTCTTTCACCGGTACCTCCAAAGAGGGAGGGTTATGCGTGCGTGCTACCCTGATCAGGTAGACGACGATAACTCTGTGAGCCCAGTTGAGTTATTTGCCGCCGTCCCCGTTTGGGACAGTTAGTTTGGCCACGACGGTGGCAGGTGTCTTGAGGACACGGGGCCACGCAGGGCTTGACTCCAAGAGGGAGTGTGATGGCCGGTGGTAGGATGGAAGAGTCACGGGTCAGACAGGTTTCGTCGGAACGTCGTTGGTCCACCCGAATGGGAGTACGAGGCCATGAGTTCCGTGGTGTGGGTAAAGTGTACAACCTCTGCAGAGTGTTAAATCTATTCGAATAGCCGTGTCCACGGAATTGGACAGCCCGTCCAGACCTCTGTAGGAGATCAACCGTAATAATGATACTGATGAAAGAACTTGTCTTATGTGCGGAAGTACTCAGTGAGGTGGAGTACTCCGTGGGTTGTAAAGCAACCCGGATATGAGTAAGTTGATGACCGTGATCTCAGCATTTAAGACTCAACATGTTTATTGCCATGCTATTACTTGCTGCATTATTTGGTTGTCACGTGCTTGCGAGTACATTCAAAGTACTCACCTGGCGTATCATGCCAGATGCAGGAGAAGACTAAGACGCAGGTCTTGGAGGTTCGTGTTATGATGCCTAGGATGTGTCCACAGCAGTGTCCCTGTGGATGGAGTTGCTGCCATATTCTGCTACGCTTTAGCTTTCCGCTGTAGTATCGCTAAGTTATGCCGAGGCCCATCATGTTTGATAAATAATGTACATACTGTATAGCACTTGTTGTGCTCTGGCCTCGAGGATCTTGTAAGCTTGTACTCTTCGTTATCAATAAAAGTCAGCTATGTTTCTGTTGCCAAGATGTTGAGTGTTTCCAGAAGACAATGATCTCTGGGCTGGGAACACTGGCATTCCGGTTCTATGAGCCAGGGTGCCACAGCGCTTGGTATCAGAGCCATGCTGACTATAGGACACCCTAGGTAACACGCGCTAGAACTGCGAGTAGTATAGGACCTTGAGTGTGCATATTGCTTGTTGCATTTGTTTGCGCATATCATGCATCGTGCATCCTTATATTACTAACTCTTTTCATGGTGAGTGTAGATGGCACCAGTTCCATTCCATTTTACCTATGAGCCAGAGCCCCACTCTTTCTCAGCTCTGCTTCGTTGTGTCTGGCTTCGGCTGTATCCCTACGGAGAAGACCCGGTGTACCAAGTGTATCGGGATCAGCTGGCGGAGTCAGTGGATGAGTACCATGCAGTGGCCTACTTGACCGCGACCTCGGATATTGGAAGCTCTTCTCACTCTGCTAAGGGTGGAGTAGCTTCTACTCCGGAGTTGACGATCCAGTTTGCTGCCATGGAGGCCATCACCGACTTGCGCTATCACGAGGTCCAGATGTAGACACACCCAGGTTTCTCCCATTACCCCACCCTGTCCCCTACGACAGGGCGAGTCATTTTCTCACCCACCGATCCGGAGGTTGATCGTGCCGCTGGTGTGTTATCCCAGTATATTCACGCCAGTTACCGCATGATCATATCCTTGGCTGTGGAGCTTAATCGTGTGCAGGAGGCACTTGGTGCAGTGACTCCCGCACCCCATCCTGTAGCTCCACCAGTGTATTCGCCACCAGTTCCACCCCCACATATGTTTAGCGTGCCTTCTAGTTCCTCTGGGCCATCAGGCATATCGTCTGATAGCCGACGTGAGACCCCAGCTGAGTGGGCCTCGCTCCTCGCCACTCCTGCTCCGCCGATGCTGAGGCGACGCGCTTCCTTTTCTGCGGAAGGGGAGACGTCTCGTCAGCGTCGTCGTGTTTCCTTTGACCCAGTAACCCACATCATCAGTTCTGACTCAGACTCAGACTCAGGGTCTGATGACGACTCTTCAGAAGAGCAGTGTCCGTGCCATCGACGCCACTAGACTAGAGTTGGAGTAATTATGCATGCATCGTTGCATTTGTCAACTGCCGTTTGAGCAGTTTATCATGTTATCCACTACTAGCTTGCCATGTATTATGTTGCGATGTCTTGCATAATTATGTTGTTATTCGCCTTTGCTTAATGATTTCTTTTGGGTGTCACATGATTATATTTTACCCTTATGGATCTTGCTCATCGATTCGGTATTTGCTTTGGAAACAAAATTTATATGAAGAGAGGCAGTGGCAGTCAAGGCAGTGATGGAACCCCAATCCGTCGCTCAGCCAGATAGGCAGGGCAAAGAGCCCGAAGACTTACCACCTCCACCACCACAAGCACCTACAACTGAACAAATCATGAGGATGTTTGAAGAGAAGAGGAACCAGGACTTTATGGAGTTCCTCAGAACTATGCAGACAGTGGTTGGTCAAAACAATGGTAACGGGGTGCACTCTAAGCTGACAGATTTTCAGCGGACCAAACCGCCTAGCTTTGGCCAGGCCGTTGATCCTATTGAGGCAGATGACTGGCTTAGAACAATGGAGAAGAAACTGGAAATTGCCCGCTGCAATGAAGCGGATAAGGTTCCATTTGTTACCCACTATCTTGAAGGTCCCGCCGCAATCTGGTGGGATAATACTAAGCTGACATGGCCAACTGGAGAAGAAATCACTTGGGAGCGATTCAAGGAATTGTTCCGCAAATACCATATCCCCACGGGAATTATGAAGATCAAGCAGAAGGAATTTCTGTCCCTCACGCAAGGGAGTATGACTGTGGCAGAATACTTGAACAAGTTCAATAACTTGGCTCGATACTCACCTCACGATGTGGATACGGAGGAAAGGAAGATAGATCGCTTCCTCGGAGGACTGAATCATGCCCTCCGGTGCCAGTTATGTATGTTGGATTTTGCTGATTTCCAGACACTGGTGAACAAGGCCTACATCGCTGAACGTGAACACAAGCTTGCAAACAATGAGCATAAAAGAAAATTCGAGCCAAAGAAGGATAATAAGGAACCATATGCTCAGAAGTTGCGCACTTGGCAACCTGTCCCAACAGAGAGCAAGCCTGCGTGGAACAACAACGGTAACAACAACAAGCTCGGCACCCAGACTAAAGCCCTCGGCAAGCAGCCTGTTGCGGAAGACTGTCGCCGCAACAATACTTGCTTCACCTGCGGACAGAGCGGGCACTATGCTAAACAGTGTCCTGCCAATGCTGGAAAGCAGCCAACAGACCCCAAGTCGCAGGTTAACCACCTTGGACGCCGCAATGTCCGTCACGGATGCGTCCATCACATCTCGGCCGAGGAAGTATGCGAAGCCCCCGACATCGTACTTGGTATGTTTACTGTTAATGACATACCTGCACTTATTTTGTTTGATTCCGGGGCTTCCCATTCGTTCATTTCTCGGAGTTTTGCCAACTCGCATAATCTTTCCCCATCGGTTTTGGACAAAATCATGGTGATACAATCCCCCGGTTCCATGCTCAGAACCAATATTGTATATAGGGGCCTAGAAATCTCCATTCATGGAGTACAATTTCCAGCCACCTTGGTTGCTATCGATTCTCCAGGATTGGATATAATTCTGGGAATGGATTGGTTAACCCCGCACCAGGTGTGCATTAACTGTGCCACCAGAACGGTAACATTGGTAAACCCCGCTGGACAGATGATCCAATTCCTAGCCAGTCGAATGATAACTAGAAAAGGCTCAGCATATCACACCACTTCCACTGATATGAACTTGATTCCAGTGGTATGTGAGTTTCCGGACGTGTTTCCGGAGGAATTACCAGGAATGCCGCCAGATAGAGAACTGGAGTTTGCCATTGAAATAGTTCCTGGCACAGCCCCCATATACAAGAAGTATTATCGAATGCCAGGTCCGGAGCTGGCCGAGTTGAAAAAGCAGCTAGACGAGTTGCTTCAGAAGGGATACATTCGTCCCAGCATTTCACCATGGGGATCACCAGTACTATTTGTGAAGAAGAAAGATGGGAGTCTACGGATGTGCGTAGACTATCGACAGCTCAATGAGGTAACTATCAAGAATAAGTACCCGCTGTCGTGAATTGATGATCTATTTGATCAATAAAGTGGAGCCCGGGTATTTTCAAAGATTGATCTTCGGACGGGATATCACCAATTGAAGATCCGCAAAGAAGATATCCCCAAAACAGCATTTACTACTCGCTATGGACTGTATGAATTCACAGTCATGGCGTTCGGGCTGACAAATGCTCCCGCATACTTTATGAGCATGATGAACAAAATTTTCATGGACTTCCTGGATAAGTTCGTGGTAGTGTTCATCGACAATATACTCATATACTCTAAGGATGAAGAGGAGCATAAGCAACACCTTCAAACTGTTCTGAAAAGATTGAGAATCCATCAATTATATGCCAAATTCAGTAAGTGCGAATTTTGGCTCAAGGAGGTGGGATTTCTTGGTCACATCTTGTCGGAAAACGATATAGCCGTTGACCCTGTCAAGGTTACGGCTGTCTTAAATTGGAAGACACCAGCTACGGTGACAGAAGTCCGTAGTTTCCTTGGATTGGCGGGATACTACCGCCACTTCATTGAAGGCTTCTCAAAAATAGCCAAACCTATGACGGAGCTATTAAAGAAGAACCAGAAGTTTATCTGGACCACTGAGTGTGAGAACAGCGTCAAGGAATTGAAGACAAGGCTGACAACAGCCCCTGTTCTAGTCCTCCCTGATATTTGTAAGAGTTTTGACATTTACTGCGATGCCTCCAGACATGGGATTGGATGTGTACTTATGCAAGAAGGAAAGGTTGTGGCCTATGCATCACGACAGCTACGACCTCATGAGGAAAATTATCCCACTCATGACCTAGAGCTAGCCGCAGTAGTGCATGCCTTGAAAATCTAGAGACACTATTTGATTGGTCAAAGGTGTGAGATATATACAGACCACAAGAGTCTTAAGTATATCTTCACGCAACCCGACCTGAACCTCAGGCAACGCAGATGGCTTGAGCTTGTCAAAGATTATGATGTTGGTATCAACTATCATCCAGGCAAGGCGAACGTAGTTGCAGACGCCTTGAGCAGGAAGCAAGCTATCGTAAATGCTCTAGTGGAGGGTATGAACCCAAGTTTACGCGAAGAGTTTGCTAAACTTAACTTGATACTGTGTGGTCCTATGACTCCAAACACGTTGGAGATTAAGCCAACCTTGATGGAGGAAATCCAAGAAGCCCAAAAGACGGATGAGGGAATCCGAGAAATTAAAGGATTGATTCAGAAAGGGAAGGACAAGTCCTTCCGGGAGGATGAACTAGGAACCGTATGGTTCAAGAATCGAATTTGTGTGCCCGACCGAAATAACTTGAGGCAACAGATACTTAAGGAAGCACATGAATCTGCCTACTCAATTCATCCAGGTGGTACTAAGATGTACCAAGATTTAAAGGAGACATTTTGGTGGCCTGGAATGAAGAACGACATTGCATATTATGTCGCATGTTGCGATGTTTGCAACAAAGTAAAGGCAGAACACCAAAAACCAGCCGGACTGCTACAACCGTTACCAGTACCCCAATGGAAATGGGATGATATATGCATGGATTTTATCGTGGGACTACCTAAGTCCGCAAAAGGTAATGACGCAATCTGGGTCATAGTGGACACACGTACAAAAGTGGCTCACTTCATCCCCGTGAAGACCACTTACAAGGACAATCAGCTGGCACCGCTATATATGTCCCGGATCGTAAGTCTGCATGGGGTACCTAAGACTATCACTTCAGATAGAGGTTCCCTCTTTACCTCAGCATTCTGGTATCGGCTACATCAAGCTTTGGGCACTGTGCTAAAGCACAGCACAGCATATCATCCTCAAACAGATGGACAGACCGAGCGAGTAAATCAAATATTGGAAGATATGCTTCGGTCATGTGCACTTTCTCACGGACCCAAGTGGGAGGATAGTCTGCCATACGCAGAATTCTCCTACAACAACAGCTACCAAGCCAGTCTCAAGATGTCGCCTTTCGAGGCTTTGTACGGACGGAAGTGCCGCACACCACTGAACTGGTCTCAGACAGGAGACAGTCGTATCTTTGGGACAGACTTGATGCTCGAAGCAGAAAGACAGGTCAAGGACATACAAGAGCGCTTGCGAGCAGCCAAGTCACGCCAAAAGAGCTATTACGACCCGAAGCATCGGGAAGTAACCTTTGAACCAGGAGATTATGCTTATCTAAGGGTGACTCCTATGAAGGGAGTAAAAAGGTTTGGAATCCGAGGGAAGTTAGCCCCGAGATATATTGGTCCTTTCCTAGTGACTGCTAGGAAAGGGAGAGTTGCTTACCAGCTAGAGCTGCCACCAGCACTGTCGGATGTGCATGATGTGTTTCACATCTCACAGCTAAGAAAATGCATTGCACCCCCAGCTAAACAAGCAGACATGAGTGAATTGGAATTGGCAAAGGACCTGACATACGAGGAAAAGCCAGTTAAGATCTTGGATGTGATGGAGAGAATCACGAGAAGCAAGACAATAAGGTTCTATAAGGTGTTGTGGGAACACCACACGGAAGAAGAGGCTACTTGGGAGAGAGAAGACTTCCTAAGATCTGCCTATTCCTATTTGTTCCCTGAGCAACCGAATCTCGAGGACGAGATTCATTCTAAGGGGGTAGGTTTGTGACACCCTAATTTTTGCCAACTTTTTCTTTTCAAAATTTGACTTGACTTTATTTGAATTTGAATGGATTTCAAATTCTTTCACATGGACTTGGTCATTTTGAATCTTTGCCAAGTGGTTCCTAGCCTCATCATCTTGCAAATGTTCTGCCAGGAACCTCAAGTACTCAAATTTCCATTCAAATCATTTTCAAAAGCTCTTTTCTGTTAATTGGGAAATTAGGGCATTGGCATAGGTTGTGAAGAAAAATATAGTTTAGATGCTCCTAAACTTCTCAATTAATTTCGAAAAATTCCTCGGACCATATCTCCACCAAATCTTCAAAAACATTCCTTGGTCATGTTCAAATATTTTGCTTAAAAATCCATTTTCCTCTCTATCCAGAACCAGTCATTGTGAAGGAAGTGCATTTTTGGTTTGTCCAATTGCTACCAAATTTTTACAGCAATGAGACAACACCAAATGAGCACTCTCCACAAATTTTCAGCTCTCCAAGAATTATCTTTTGATCAGTACTTCCATTTGCAGATTCAGGCCAGTTTCGTGCATTTCACATGAGCTACCCTCAAACTTCAACCAAATGAGCTCAAACTTGGTCAGCTTGTAGATCATTCGACCAGGATCACACCAGACAAGCTCATTGGCTCCCCTTCATCTTCTCCTAAGCTCCAGAAGCCCCTCCATATTTCTGTCAGAAACTGTTGTTGATGAAACCTCTCAGCACAGACCACTTCAAGCCAAACCAGAGCCTCAGGTGATGTGAATGGACCATGGTCGACACGCCAGACAAGGTCGCCAGGGCAACGTGGCCGTGGAGCGCAAGATGGCGTGGTGAGCACGGGCGTGGCATGGCTGTCGCCGCGCGCTGCGCAGCACCCGTGCCCGAGCCATCGCATCCCTCTGCTCCCTCGCCACTATGGCTTGTCCACGCGTGCCGACTAGGTCCCTGGCTGCCGCGTAGCCCCTCAGGTCACCTCACCTATGCTGGAGAGGCCCTCGCCGACCGCCGCATCACCGCCGCCATGTTCGGCCCGTGACCACACTGTACGTGCGGCGCGTCCTCTTCTCCCCGCCTCGTCCTCTCCGCATTGAATGCTCCCTCTGCCCTCTCCGGTCTCGTCGCCGCTCGCGTCGCCGCTCGCGTCCAGCCAGCGAGGCGTACGAGCGCCGTCGCCATGGCCCGCATCGCCATTGTTTGGGAGAGATCGCCGCTCGGCTCCCCCGCCTATAAAAGCCCCTCCCCGGCCTCCCAGAGTTCCTCACCCCTCTCCTCCTCCACCCAAGCTCCTCCTGGAAGCCCCAATCGAAGCATAGAGGCCCCTAGCCTCGAGCTCGACCGGAGCTCCACCGCCCGCCCCTCTCTGCCTCCTCCTCGTTCTAGCCCACCTCCGCCCCAACCAAGAACACCAGCAAGCTCAGTGAGCTCCCGTAGTGCTCCCTGACCTCTTCCCCGAGCCAATTGGTGCCGGATTCATCGAGCTCGTCGGCCACCCGAACCACGCTCCGCCGGAGACGAAGGGGACGACCCCGTCCGTTCACCTCCGGTGACGCTGCGGGTACGGGGTGGACCGCCGCTCGACGGCCGACCCATCTCGACCATCCTCAGCCCCTCTCGTTGCCTGGATCGCCGGTGATCGCCGCCGCAGCTCCGCTTTCCCCCTCGGCCTCCTCTGCCCCTCTGTTTCATTTGAAACGAAGAGGTACGTGGGCCTGGGCCGGTGCGCTGTGGTCTTGGGCCGGCCCAGTCTGTTTGCTCTGTTGTTTTAATTTTGATTTTTAATTAAAACAGTGTTGAACAGAGACCTTTGACTGTTAATAACTTTTAACAGAAAGGTCCAATCTAAATAATTCTTTTTGCATTGGGTCCACACCTCAATGCTCTATTCTTCCACCAAATTTCACATTTTTCTTTTACTCATAGAATTTCTGGAACATTAAACAGTGTTGTTTGATATATTTCCTTGCTGTTTTTGGATTATTTTCAGAAGGTGAAAACCTTGGAGTTGAAGAACCAGAGTTTTTGAACAACTCAGCAGACCAAGGCAAGCCAGGATAACCATGTTTTGAAGCATGTCATAGCATTGCATTTTCATATGCATTTTGCATATTAAATTTAACCCCAAATAATTCCAAGTAAATTAATAGATGACTAAGATGACCAATTAAGTTAACATGAGTTGATAACCTGCTGAATGTTTAACGAAACTTAGTTGGTTGATCGAGAGTCACCTATCCGGGTTAAAACGTGCAGCCACATTTGCCGGTATGGGATGGCCTTGACTTGGGCTGGCTGCGTGCTCTTTCACCGGTACCTCCAAAGAGGGAGGGTTATGCGTGTGTGCTACCCTGATCAGGTAGACGACGATAACTCTGTGAGCCCAGTTGAGTTATTTGCCGGCTCCCCGTTTGGGACAGTTAGTTTGGCCACGACGGTGGCAGGTGTCTTGAGGACACGGGGCCACCCAGGGCTTGACTCCAAGAGGGAGTGTGATGGCCGGTGGTACGATGGAAGAGTCACGGGTCAGACAGGTTTCGTCGGAACGTCGTTGGTCCACCCGAATGGGAGTACGAGGCCATGAGTTCCGTGGTGTGGGTAAAGTGTACAACCTCTGCAGAGTGTTAAATCTATTCGAATAGCCGTGTCCACGGAATTGGACAGCCCGTCCAGACCTCTGTAGGAGATCAACCGTAATAATGATACTGATGAAAGAACTTGTCTTATGTGCGGAAGTACTTAGTGAGGTGGAGTACTCCGTGGGTTGTAAAGCAACCCGGATATGAGTAAGTTGATGACCGTGATCTCAGCATTTAAGACTCAACATGTTTATTGCCATGCTATTACTTGCTGCATTATTTGGTTGTCACATGATTGCGAGTACATTCAAAGTACTCACCTGGCGTATCATGCCAGATGCAGGAGAAGACTAAGACGCATGTCTTGGAGGTTCATGTTATGATGCCTAGGATGTGTCCACAGCAGTGTCCCTGTTGATGGAGTTGCTGCCATATTCCGCTACGCTTTAGCTTTCCGCTGTAGTATCGCTAAGTTATGCCGAGGCCCATCATGTTTGATAAATAATGTACATACTGTATAGCACTTGTTGTGCTCTGGCCTCGAGGATCTTGTAAGCTTGTACTCTTCGTTATCAATAAAAGTCAGCTATGTTTCTGTTGCCAAGATGTTGAGTGTTTCCAGAAGACAATGATCTCTGGGCTGGGAACACTGGCATTCCGGTTCTATGAGCCAGGGTGCCACATTGGCGGTGGCGCCGGCGGCGGCCGCGAGCTAGGGTTCGAGGGGGGGAGGGGCCAGGTGGGGGACTATGGAAGGGGGGTGGTGTTTGAGGATACACCGCAGCTACTGAAAATTTTAGTAATGGTGGGTGGAGATGGTGGTGGACGAGGGAGGGTGACGGTTCAAATGCCTTGGCTACTGCAATTTTACTATAAGGTCGGTGCTGGAGGAGTGTGGGCAATGGTTGAAGTACGGCGGCTACTAAAATTTGGGTAAAGGAATTGATGCGGGGCGGGAGTGCCCAAGATCGCGCACGGTCCAATAAGAATATGCCTGTATGATAATAAGGAAAAGTGGCGGAACCGCCGATTTTTGCAACGCTCAAGGCGGGTAGTTTGTCTTTATATTTCTAGCTAGCTGGTCTATCACATACGGTTCGTCCTAATTTCTAAATAAACTACCCGCCTTTAGCTTGCGCAGGTGGTGATTTTACAGCGCACTTGCATCGCACACGGTTAAGCCAGTACCTCCACCCTTTGCTCGCGCTTGCGCAGTCATGGTGATTTTACAGAGCACCTGCATCGCACACGGTTGAGCCAGTACCTCCACCTTTGCTCGCACTTGCAGAGTCGTGGTGATTCACAGTGCACTTGCATCGCACACGGTTAAGACATTATACCCATGTCCGTTGAGCGTCATCAGAGTCTTTGCAGCAAAAAAAATGTTAGAGAGGGTCAGAAGACAGCCACACCAGCATGTGGCCCAAATATATATGAGTGAAAAGGGTGGTCTATGATGTTCAAAATTCCAATGCACAACTTTGACCGCGCGGGCCCACGGTTGGGCTCGTCGTCGAAGATCAATGAGAGGGGCCAGAAGTCAAGAACCACTTGGAAGTGGCCAAATATATGTAGGAATATTGGGTGTGATGTTTAAAACTTTAAATACACAATGCACAACTTTGGTGGCACCTGCCTCGCAAACCCGAAAGCACCCTTGGATATATCTATAATGACATAATGTCGTAGCTAGCTAGGGTGCTTGACCCACCACCTCCCACTTCGTGTCAGCGGGGCGGATGCACGTAATGATACTTTGGTCATACATGCATGTCGCCATGACCTACCATAAGACGGGCCAGTGAATCTATCGTTTGGTCAAACGACAACTGTTATTGTCAATAAACCGCTTGGGCCAATAGATTGAACCATCATAAAAATCGCACGAGAGGGACCACAAAACCAGCACCTCTTGCATGCGGCCCAAAATGATGTACGTTGGAAGGGGTGATGTGTGTTTTCAATATAGAATAATGAACAATTTAGATGTGGTGCCTACCTCTCGATACAGACAACAACCATGAAGGCCAGGTAGTTAAGGACGAGATACACAGGGTACGATGTAGGTCGAACCCAGCAATCCGAGCATGTGGGAGGGAATCCTGACAACGCATGAGCTCGAGCTTTGGTTGAACGACATGTGACGGTGACCGGCCCTAACACGAACTATGAGGAATCCATTCATGGCCAACACATACCCCTCGTTATCGGTCAAAGGGATGATATATATACACTCGGGGAGCCCACAGATATGCGTGTCATCACAAAAAACCGCACAAGGGAGACGTGGTCGATCAGAAGACCCCGTATACACTACATGCAGCCCAAAAATATGTATGGGTATGGTGGTGTGTGATGTGTTTAAATCCCGAATGCACAACTTCGATGGGCCACCAACTACATTACAAACCGAACACCGTACCCGACCCCAAGCATGGTTCAATACGTACGATGTCGGTTTCCCAACTTCGATGCGGCGGGGGGGGGGGGGTCGTCCAACGCATGCGCTCAAACTTTATTTGGTCTAACATGGCACACATAGTAATAGGAAACCATCATGGTCAAACCCTTCTCATTGTTGGGTCAAAGGGATAGATTGTGTGGGCCCCCCTCATTGTCGGTAAAGGATAATATATATACCTCGGGGAGCCCATAGATATGTGCAGCGTCTATAAACCGCACAAGGGAGACATGCTCGATCAGAACACCCTGCCCCCTATACCCTGCATGCGACCTGAAAAAGGTTTATATAATCGCCATGATAGGTCACTATAGAGTCAATCATTCTTTAATTTTTTAGAGCAAAAAATAATCAATAAAAACATAGTCTACAAATTAGCAAAACAAAGATCCTTTATCTCTATAATGACCGTGTCATAGCATTTAAATGAAGCTTGAGGTCACCCATCCTTGGGCTACTCCAGCCCGAGCACGCTTAACTTCTACGTTCTATTTGACTAGACTAGCGGATGGGAAACCGCACCTTGCTGATAGGAATTGCCTCCTTGCCTTTAAGGCGTTTCACGCTGGTCACCCTATGGGACCTACTCCCTCTTATCACACACATTTGTGCTTTTAGAAACTGTGTGTGATATTTACATGGCCGGTGTATCGCCGCCTAGCCTTCAATGACCACTGACACTGGTAGTGGGAAAACGATGGGAGAAGAGGCGGGAAACCGATGAGAGGAGTGGCGGGAAACGGTAGACTGTTTGGATATATAACAACATTAATATAGAAAACTTAGTAGAGAAGGAAGTGTGAGCTAGCACGACGCATGCGCATAGTGCTTACCCATGTACTGCATGTGCTGTCGAAAGGGCTGAGGATTGCCGTTCGATCTGGGAGCATCCAACGGTGCAGACGTATGATCCGTGGGGTTTGGGTTCTGGCCAATCAGAACGCACGACTCAGATCACGCGCGCAACAGGGGGGAGGGGGGCATCGGCCACGGTTTGGTAGGCACACGGCTTTCGTGAGTGAACCATGTGCTATTTGAAAACATTTCATGAGAAGAATCTCAGTTTTTAAATCCCCATAAATCCAAAACTCACCCAAAAATCGTGAAACTTGGCATGGTGTCACGACATGGCACATATATGTTGAGGAATTTTTTTTGTCCATTTTGGCGCAAGTTTTATTACAAGCCTCTTACAAACCGGAGCTTCTCTCAAAGAAGCCTCATGGTTCCGATAGGGAAACGTGTCCCCCTTGTGGGCGAAACGATAATCACTGCCTCTTTTCGCCTTGTATTTTCTTCTACGGGCAACATGGAATGACAGGATATCCGTGCTGAAATTTAAACTTATTCAGGGTTCGTTTGGCCTTTTTATACACTAATTGAGCTTCCTAGGCATTTAATGTCCATAATTCAAATCTGAACTTCAAATACATGCTCCAGTTCACCAAAATGGCTAGAAAAATTATACATGGGTCCTTGGGTGCATATTTAGGTCCCATGCCAGGAATGCGAACGAATTACAACCGTACCGGCGTCCTGGCTCGTCCTCAAACATTTGGAATCTCGGTTTTTAAATCCCCGTAAATCCTAAACTCACCAGAAAGTCATGAAAGTTGGCATGGTGTCACGTCATGGCACATATATGTCGTGGTAAAAACATTGTCCAATTTGGGCCAAGCTTTATTACAAACCTCTTACAAACTGGAGCTTGTCTCAAAGAAGCCTCATGGTTCTGATAGGGAAACGTTTTCCCCTTGTGGGCGAAACGTAATCACTGCCTCTTTTCGCCTTGTATTTTCTTCTACGGGTAACATGGAACGACAGGATATCCGCGCTAAAATTTAAACTTATTCAGGGTTTGTTTGGCCTTTTTATGCACTAATTGAGTTTCCTAGGCATTTAATGTCCTTAATTCAAATCTGAACTTCAAATACATGCTCCAGTTCACCAAAATGGCTAGAAAAATTATACATGAGTCCTTGGGTGCATGTTTAGGTCCCATGCCAGGAATGGGAACGAATTACAACCGTACCGGCGTCCTGGCTCGTCCTCAAACATTTGGAATCTTGGTTTTTAAATCCCCGTAAATCCTAAACTCACCAGAAAGTCATGAAAGTTGGCATGGTGTCACGTCATGGCACGTATATGTCGTGGTAAAAACATTGTCCAATTTGAGCCAAGCTTTATTACAAACCTCTTACAAACCGGAGCTTTTCTCAAAGAAGCCTCGTGGTTCCGATAGGGAAACGTGTTCCCCTTATGGGCGAAACGTAATCACTACCTCTTTTTGCCTTGTATTTTCTTCTACGGGCAACATGGAACGACAGGATATCCGTGCTGAAATTTAAACTTATTCAGGGTTCGTTTGGCCTTTTTATACAGTAATTGAGTTTCCTAGGCATTTAATGTCCATAATTCAAATCTGAACTACAAATACATGCTCCAGTTCACCAAAATGGCTAGAAAAATTATACATGTGTCCTTGGGTGCATGTTTAGGTCCCATGCCAGGAATGGGAATGAATTACAACCGTACCGGCGTCCTGACTCGTCCTCAAACATTTGGAATCTCGGTTTGTAAATCCCCATAAATCCAAAACTCACCAGAAAGTCATCAAAGGTGGCATGGTGTCACGTCATGGCACATATATGTCGTGGTAAAAACATTGCCAATTTGGGCCAAGCTTTATTACAAACCTCTTACAAACCGGAGCCTGTCACAAGAACCCTCGTGGTTTTGATAGGGAAACGTGTCCCCTTGTGGGTGAAATGATAATCGCTCCCTCTTCTAGCCTTGTATTTTCTTCTACACGCAACACGGAACAATGGGAGATTCGCGCTGAACTTTGAAATTATTCAGGGTTTGTTTGACCTTTTATCTTCATTAATTGAGTTTTCTAGGCATTTAATGTCCATAATTCAAATCCGAACTACAAATACATGCTCCAGTGCACCAAAATGGCTAGAAAAAACGTACATGTGTCCTTGGGGTGCATGTTTAGGTCCCATGGAATGAATGGGAATGAATTCAACCATCTTGCCGTCCTGGCTTGGCCACAAACATTGCGAATCTCGGTTTTTCAATCTCTGTAAATCCAAAACTCACCAGGAAATCATGAAACTTGGCATGGTGTCACTACATGGCACATATAATTGTCCAATTTGGGCGAAGCTATATTACAAGCCTCTTACAAACCGAAGCTTCTCGCAACCCTTGTGGTTCCAGTAGGGAAACATGCCCCTCTTGTGGGCGAAACGATAATCGCTGCCTCTTCTCGCCTTGAACTTTGTTTTCTACAGGCAACATAGAATAATAGGAGTGTCGTGCTGAAATTTGAAACTGTTCAGGTTTCGTTTGGACATTGTATATATCAATTAAGTTTTCTAGGCATTTAATGTAGTCCATAATTCAAATTTGAACTACAAGCACATGATCCAGTGAAGCAAAATGGGTGGGAAATCGTACATGTGTCATTGGGTGCATGTTTAGGTCTCATTTAAGGAATGGGAATGAATTACAAACTTCTCGTCGACCTGAAACTTCTCGTCATTTAAAGTACTCGCAGACGCATCGTGTGCGATACTCCTAGCCACCGCAAGCAACTAGTTTGCATTTTTCAAAGTTTTTTGTACAAACAGAATCGCACACGAACTAACTATAGTAATCGTCTGTGTCATAATTTCTCATCGCAAACAGTTTATCCGAGTGGGTTGTTTGCTGCGTATCACACACATCTTGTTTACACAAATCATTTGTGTTCTTTTGGCTTGTCGCAAATGCCGCATATCACACACATCTTGTTAAGTTGAACCGTTTCTGTTCTCTTCCCTAATCGAAAACAGTTCGTCCGAGTGAACCGTATGCCGTATATCACACACACCTTGATCTGGCTGACTATTTCTGTTGCATTCCCTAATAGCACACAGTTCATCGGAGCGAACTGTATGCCATATATCGCACACACATTGATATGGCTGCCTGTTTCTGTTGTTCTGCCTCATCGCAAACAGTTCTTCTGGATCAACCGTATGCCCCGCATCACACACGTAACTAAAATTTGAACCGTGTTTGATGTCTCTGCCATCGCAAATGTTTTGCATCTTTTTTGACGGTTTTTTTACATCCCCGTTTGCGATTAATGCATCGCACACAGTTTCGTCAAAGGGTCTCTGGTCGTAGTGTCGCGTTAGCAGCATCCTGCAGTAGTGTATGAGCGGGGAGGGGAATCAAAATCATTAACCATATCCCCCGAAAAACGGGACACGGTCTTCACCTTGAGGGGACGTGTCAAATGTGGCATCAGCCTCGAGCCGCGCTTCGAGAAATAGTAACTGCTTGGTGTTATGGCCGGAAGCGACTCTTCGTTGAGAGGGAAAAAGTAGTCAGATAAAGGCACTATTTGTGCTTGAGCGATGTTTTTATTGCCTTCGATGTTAAGTAAAACTACTGTTTCAGATTCCGGACACCACCTGGTTCCGAACATGGAAGAACTCGCCTCGCAAGCCGAATATAGGTCGGACGAGTGGATGTTGGATACAAGTCATGGCATTTGAGGCAAGTTCGAGGGCTACTGAGGGAGTCATGGACTAAGGGGTCCTCGGGGCGATGGCCCATCGTACGTGGGCCGGACTGGTGAAGCCGTATATTGACAGGAGATCTATGAAGCCGTGGTGTGCCCTCCAAGTCAATAAGACGCAGTATCTCTTTAAACCCTTGTTGTAATCTATCTTCGGTAACCCTAACCCTATCGGTGTCTATATAAACCGAGGGTGGTAGTCATTAGGGTTAGAGCTAAATTCATTACCTCATAGCCTTAGGGCCAGCTCATGCTGATCTCGAGGTAGATCTACTCTGTAAACCACATCATACATCCAATATAATCAAGCAGGATGTAGGGTATTACCTCTTCGAGAGGGCCCGAACCTGGGTAAACACTGTGTTCGTCGTCCCTTGTTACCCATCGACCCAAGATCTACAGCTCGGGACCCCCTACCTCGAGGTCTGCCGGTTTTTACACCGACAGGGAGGAAAGTAGAACTTGATGAGGTAATTGTACCTTCTCTCAAATTGGAAAATAGGACATCACAGAAAACCGTTCCCGTGATGCCTACACCAACTAGAGAGGAATCTAATGATGATGATCATGAAACTTCAGATCAAGTTACTACTGAACCTCGTAGGTCGACCAGAGCATGATCCGCACTAGAGTGGTACGTTAATCCTATTCTAGAAGTCATGTTATTAGACCAAGGCGAACCTACAAATTATGAAGAAGCTATGATGAGCCCAGATTCCGATAAATGGCTTGAGGCCATGAAATTTGAGATAGGATCCATGTATGAGAACAAAGTGTGGACTTTGGTGGACTTGCCCGATGATCGGCAAGCCATTGAGAATAAATGGATCTTCAAGAAGAAGACTGACGTTGATGGTAATATTACTATCTACAAAGCTAGACTTGTCGCAAAAGGTTTTTGACAAGTTCAAGGAGTTGACTACGATGAGACTTTCTCACCCGTAGCGAAGCTTAAGTCTGTCTGAATCATGTTAGCAATTGCCGCATTTTATGATTATGAAATCTGGCAAATGGACGTCAAAACTGCATTCCTTAATGGATTTCTTAAAGAATAGTTGTATATGATGCAACCAGAAGGTTTTGTCGATCCTAAAGGTGCTAACAAAGTGTGCAAGCTCCAGCGATCCATCTATGGACTGGTGCAAGCATCCTGGAGTTGGAATATATGCTTTAATGAGGTGATCAAAGCATACGGTTTTATACAGACTTACGGTGAAGCCTGTATTTACAAGAAAGTGAGTGGGAGCTCTATAGCATTTCTGATATTATATGTGGATGACATATTGTTGATCGGAAATGATATAGAATTTTTGGATAGCATAAAAGGATACTTGAATAAGAATTTTTCAATGAAAGACCTCGGTGAAGCTGCTTATATATTAAGCATCAAGATCTATAGGGATAGATCGAGACGCTTAATAGGACTTTCACAAAGCACATGCCTTGATAAAGTTTTGAAAAAGTTCAAAATGGATCAGTCAAAGAAAGGGTTCTTGCCTGTGTTACAAGGCGTGAAATTGAGTCAGATTCAAAGCCCGACCACTGCAGAAGATAGAGAGTAAATGAAAGGCATTCCCTATGCCTCAGCCATAGGTTCTATCATGTATGTTATGTTGTGTACCAGACCTGATGTGTGCCTTGCCATAAGTTTGGCAGGGAGGTACCAAATTAATCGAGGAGTGGATCACTGGACAACGGTCAAGAACATCCTGAAGTACCTGAAAATGACCAAGGATATGTTTCTCATTTATGGAGGTGACGAAGAGCTCGTCGTAAATGGTTACGTCGATGCTAGCTTCGACATTGATCCGGATGACTCTAAGCCACAAACGGGATACGTATTTATATTGAATGTTGGAGCTGTCAGTTGGTGCAGTTCCAAGCAGAGCGTCGTGACGGGATCTACGTGTGAAGCGGAGTACATAGCTACTTCGGAAGTAGCACATGAAGGATTCTGGATGAAGGAGTTCATATCCGATCTGGGTGTAATACCTAGTGCATCGGGTCCAATGAAAATCTTTTGTGACAACACTGGAGCAATTACCTTAGCAGAGGAATCCAGGTTTCACAAGAGAACCAAACACATCAAGAGATGCTTCAACTCCATTCATGAAAAAGTCAAGGATGGAGACATAGAGATTTGCAAAATACATACGGATCTAAATGTAGCAGACCTGTTGACTAAGCCTCTTCCATGAGCAAAACATGATCAGCACCAAGACTCCATGGGTGTTAGATTCATTACAATGTAATCTAGATTATTGACTCTAGTGCAAGTGGGAGACTGAAGGAAATATGCCCTAGAGGCAATAATAAAGTTGTTATTTTATATTTCCTTATTCATGATAAAGGTTTATTATTCATGCTAGAATTGTATTGATCGAAAACTTAAATACATGTGTGAATACATAAACAAATACTGTGTCCCTAGTAAGCCTCTACTAGACTAGCTCGTTGATCAAAGATGGTTAAGGTTTCCTAACCATAGACATGTGTTGTCATTTGATAATGGGATCACATCATTAGGAGAATGATGTGATGGACAAGACCCATCCCTTAGCTTAGCATATTGATCGTTCAGTTTATTGCTATTGCTTTCTTAATGTCAAATACATATTCCTTTGACTATGAGATTATGCAACTCCTGGATACCGGAGGAATACCTTGTGTGCTATCAAACGTCACAACATAACTGGGTGATCATCAAGATTATCTACAGGTATCTCCGAAGGTGTTTGTTGAGTTGGCATAGATCGAGATTAGGATTTGTCACTCCGAGTATCGGAGAGGTATCTCTGGGCCCTCTCGGTAATACACATCATAAGAAGCATTGCAAGAAAATGATTAATGAGTTAGTTACGAGATGATGTATTACGGAACGAGTAAAGAGACTTGCCGGTAACGAGATTGAACTAGGTATGAAGATATCGACGACCGAATCTCGGGCAAGTAACGTACCGATGGACAAAGGGAATTACGTATGTTGTCATAAGGTTCGATAGATAAAGATCTTCGTAGAATATGTAGGAGCCAATATGGACATCCAGGTTCTGCTATTGGTTATTGACCGGAGAGGTGTCTCGGTCATGTCTACATAGTTCTCAAACCCGTAGGGTCCACACGCTTAACATTCGTTGACAATATAATGTTATATGAGTTATATGATTTGGTGACCGAATGTTGTTCAGAGTCCTAGATGAGATCACGGACATGATGAGGAGCTCCAGAATGGTTCGGAGGTAAATATTGATATATAGGACGATGATATTTGGACACCGGAAGAGTTTCAGAGTGCACCGGGTAGTCATAGGGGCACCGAAAGGGGTTCCGGACACCCCCGGGAAGTGTATGAGCCTAATGGGCCAAAGGGGCGGACATACCAGCCCACTAGGGGCTGGCACGCCCCTCTCCTTGGCTGGCTGGCCCTAGGGGAAGGAAAGGGGAGGGGTCGCCCCTCCTGCCTTTCCGTCCTCGTGAGAGAAAGGAAAGGGGGGGGCCACCTCCCCCTGCCTTCCTCCCGCACTCAAATAATGAAGGGGGCGGGGGTTTGGGAAGTCCCCAAGTAGGATTCGGCCCTACTTGGGGCGTCCCTTGGCCTCTCCCCTCCCCCCCACCTATATATATGTGGAAGGGGGGCGCCACACATAACCATGACAATCTCTTGGCCGTGTGCGGCGCCCCCCCTCCACCGTTTACACCCTCGGTCATATTTTCGTAGTTGTTAGGCGAAGCCCTGCGGAGATAGCATCACCATCACCGTCACCATGCCGTCGTGCTGTCGGAACTCATCCACTACCTCACCGTCTTGCTGGATCAAGGAGGCATGGACATCACCGAGTTGAACGTGTGCTGAATGCGGAGGTGTCGTACGTTCAATACTTGATCGGTTGGATCGCGAAGAAGTTCGACTACATCAACCGCGTTACTACACGCTTCCGCTTACAGTCTACGAGGGTACGTAGAGACTCTCCCCCCTCATTGCTATGCATCTCCATGGATAGATCTTGCGTGTGCGTAGATTTTTTTTCCATGCAATGTTTCCCAACAGTTATTGCCATGTTCAGTCTGGGTTTTGTCTAAACCTGATGAACAATTAATCCTTGGGCTTTTGTACCGTTTGTAAGCTTGAGTTAGATGTTGTTGCCCATTTCAACTCGGCTGTGACTGTCATATTTTCTTTGAAACAAGGCAAATGACTTGCCATTTCCTTTATTAAATAGAGAAATATTGTAACAAATCCCAACCAAGGGAAATAAGATCACTCTTGCCGGCTGCTTGAGCTCATTGTGCATTACAGAACCCAAGTGCTTAGTGCCTGCCAGCACCCACAAACTTATTTTCAGCTAGCACACGAAATAGGCTTTTATTCTTCATGAGAAAGGCTGCATGGCGGTGACAGTTTTGGATTCTGACATTTGGGGTCCACAAGGAAAAAGCCTATCCAAGGTGGTGTCGACTTAGTCAACAAACGATGCAGCCTTCCAGTCATTGGATTGACATCCAACATCTGTCGTGTTTCTTCTATCACTCGTCTTCTTCCTCCAGCCGCCCAAACCAAACCATGCCGTTGGTCTCGCCTGCTCCCGCCTTACACGGTTGGCTGCGCCTTTGCCACCCTACCGTACGCTCAAACGTTGGCCAGTCCATCCCCTCTATTCCCCCACACGTCATGTTACTCTCCGGCGATGTCAGCCCCGACCCGCACCCGCACCCAAAACAATCAACCCTCGTACTCCCCTCCACCTGCAACTACACTACCACATCTTCTATGGCTCCTGTTCGTTCCTGTCCGAGGCCTCCCGTCATGCTCCACCTTGGTTCATTCACCATGCGCGGTGCGCCACCGTCTGGCGTTGTCAACGTGGTCAACAACCAAGAGGAATAAGGAGATGACTGTACGTGGAGAGGATGACAGTAGGGACCCACCAGGGTCATGGCAGTACGCAAGCAAGTGCCTCGTTATTACAAGCCAAAAAAATAAATGCTTCCTCCTAATGGTTTGACATCTGGGTCCCACACCATTGTCAACGTAGTCAATAAATGAGAAAATTACAGAAAGAGCGGCTAACACCAGGGACCCAGCAGCTCGCCTAGTTGCTTTTCAGTTTTAGATTAGAGACGGAGCTATCAACTGCGTTGTGCGGGGGCTGTGGCCTGTCTAGCCCAGGCTTTTATTTAAGCACATGATGAGCCCAGTTGATATCTTTTTTCTTTCTGAAAATGGCTAGCCCAGTTCTATTTATTTTTTTGGAGAATACCCTACTCATGCCTACTTGCTTTTTTCAGCCCTGCTGGGCTGCAAATCTTTCAAGACGAGGAGGGATGAGCTATAAGTAGTAAGAAATGGGCTGTAAATTTTAAAAACACAGAAAACTGGCAACTAGATTCAAATTTCGTTTTTTCAGGATTTCAAGATTTTAAATTTCATTTTTTTGGGAAATTTTTGTTGTATTTTAATTTGAAATAAAATTATTTTTAATGTGACTCGAAATTTCATGATTAAAAGAGTTCGGACCCCACCGAAATATGCAAAATTTTGTTGAATTTTTTAGCAGTGGCCAGAATATGGTCGGTAATGCTAACAAAAAGAATATGGGCGTCATAATATCCTTAAAAATTATCAAATGGGCTATACATTATTAAAAATAATGGTAAATGGGTTGTATGCTGTTTTCCACAGATTTGGAGGTTGACTTGTGGGCCTACTAGGTTCACGATGACGTTGTCCTAAAATATTTTTTGACGCGTACGCAAGGCTTTGTCAACTTAGTCAACACAGAGGAGTGACTATTGGATGTCCATCCAACTGTCGTCGTGCTTCTTCAATCTCTGATCTTCCTGCTCTAGCCGCCCAAACCAGCGTCGGCGGGACTGCCTGCTCCCTCCTTTCGTGGCCGGCTGTGCTGCCGCGCAGGCCTCACCGGCCCACCCTACTCCCACCGCTGGCCAGGCCACCCTCTACCCACTTGCACCTCCTGTTATTTTCCGGCGACGACAGCCTCACCCAGCAACCGACCAATCAATCCTCGTACTCCCCTCAGCGTGGGCATCCACTGCTGTGGGCTCACCGGCTCCAGGTCGTTCCCTTCCTGGGCCTCGCCGTCGTCCACCGCGTTGGTGCTCTCGGTGCGGCGTGGTCAACATGGTCAACAAACGACAGCCATCGAAAGAGGGATGTAAGTGGAGAGGCTGACAGTAGGGACCCACACAAGCAAGTGACTCCTTATTACATGAAAAAAATGATTGCTCCTACTGACAGCTAGGACCCACCGGCAAAATCTTTGCACGGAAGGAAGTGCCTCCTTATTATGCGAAAAAACTATTCCTCCCGATGACAGCTGGGACCCCGCAGATTTGGTGGCTGACTTGTGGACCTACTAAGCTGACGCGTACATAGGGCTTTGTCAACGTAGTCAACAAATGATTCTAGCAGCTGGACCGTTGGATGTTAATCCAACAGCCGTGTTGCTTCTTCAACCTCTGATCTTCTTGCTCCAGCCTCCCAAACTAGCACCGGCGGGACCGCCTGCTCCTGCCTCTCGTGGGCGGCAGTGCTGCCGCGTAGCCCTCACCGCCCCACCCTAATCCCACCGCCCGTCAGGCCTTCCCTCTACTCACCCACACCCCGTATTATTCTCCGACGACGGCAGCCTCACACCGCAGCGAACCAGTGAACCCTCGTACTCCCCTCCACGTGGGCATCCACTGCCTCGTCTTCCTCAGCTCCGCATCGTTCCCTTAGCAGGCCTCACCATCGTCCACCGCCTTGGTGCTCTCGGCGCGGCGTGGTCAACATTATCAACGAACGACAGCCATCGGAAGACGACTGTACACGGTGAGGCTGACAGCTGGACCCACCGCTACATCTTCGCACGCAAGGAAGTGCCTCCTTAGTACGCGCAAAAAAAATGATTCCTCCCCCTGACAACTGGGACCCACCACATATATTTTCGCATGCAAGGGAGTGCCTCCTTATCCTCCCTAATAGTTGAGGCCCATCCGGTCGAACCGTACGTAGGGTTGTCTGTCTGGTCGCGAACATGTACGTATATACTGGTTAATCAATCTCTCTGCAAGGATGAACCATGGCCGAGTAAGTAGAGGCACATGTAGTAGTAGAGCCCCCGACGTAGCAGTTCAGGCAGTCCCGTCTAAATCGTGTATGCGTACCTACAGCCACACGGCAAAACATACGACCACGTACGTACATACGGGAGGGGTCTCGAAAGCGTACAGCAACTGCGTCCTATTCATTGGCAGCCAATTGGCTGGGTCGGAACGGAGAAACAGCGCCGTGTTCATCGGGAGACAACCGACTGGGTCGGAACACATCTCGTTCATCGACCGGGAGCCAACCGGCTTGGACAGAACAGCCAAACGGGGTCCTGCTCATCGGGAGGGGTCTGGCGTACCACAAAACAGAGGAAACGGCCTTCTGTTCGATCGCCTACGATCGAAACGGTGTCCTGTTCATCGGCTCGGGGTGTGGCGTACCGCAAAACGGACAAAACGGAGTTATCTTCGACCTCCTACGGTCGAAACGGGGTCCTGTTCATCTGGAGGGGTGTGGCGTACCGCAAAACAGGACTCCCGGGGCTACTGTTCATCACTGTCTACTGCCTCGCTCCAGCCTCCACGGGCCACTGTTCATCCACCGTCGACCTCCTCCAGCCTCCACCGGCTACTGTTCATCCAACCATCCACGGGGTCCTATTCATCCACCCCCAACCGGCTGGGCTGTGGTGGCCTCCTCGGGGTCCTGTTCATCCAACCCCCACCGGGAACTGTTCATCCACAGCCAACCAACCAGCTCGATCGATCGACACGTCTCGACTCGTGTCTACGTGTATCGTGCGCGAGGCAGCAACGGGCATTGTTCATCGAGAGGCAACCCAACCGGCCGGCTATGTCTCGCACGTACGGGTGCCTTCGGCTTCAGTAAGCAGCGAGAAGGATTGATCGGGTTCAGTTAGGCAGGGAAGGATCGATCGGCTTGAGTGGCTAGCTAGAGGTGGTGTGAGGGCGAGATCGATCGCTCGGGTTCAGTAAGCGAACGCCTCTCTCGCTCGGGTTCAGTTATAGCGAACACGGCTTACACCACGTGCACGTATGAGAGAGAAATGCACAAACCACAGTGCATCGCTTAGCCCGACCACCCACCGTAACCAGGAACTCCGTGAAAATTTCATCGCCCTCACTTCTACCATGATTTTTTATGTCATGGACGGCCCAAAGAATGTCATGCAGGTGCGTCCCCGGCCCGCCCAGGACGAAAAGCCCATTTTCTGTCATGATTTATTGTCATAGAAGTAGGAGCCCGCCACATCTATGATGATATGTGGTTTTGTCACAATTATCGTCATAGAAGTATCATAAGCATGATAGGAAAAAATTCGATCGGGCCAAAATGTCACGGATGTGTCTTTTTTTTGTAGTGTAGGAGTGCGTATAATCCATGGACTCGCATTCGTCATAAAGAACTCACATACTTATTGTGAAAGCCTATTAGCTCTTGAAGCAAAGTACTACTCGCATGACCCTAGGAAATTGGTTGGTAGGAGTTAACCATCACGCGCATCCGATTATAACAGCACTCAAGGATTTCATTTCACACATAAAAATGCTCAAACCTCCCAACCATGCCATGACCAACACTTAGATGAGAAGTTAATAACAAGTTTTAATACCGATATTTCTACTAACCAATGATCATGAAGCAATATCCTTTCATATTACGACATCAATATAATTAAAGCATACGTTTCATATTTAGTGAGCTACATGAAAGTTTTTATTATGTCCCCCTTGAATACCTATCCTTTTTGGACTAGTCCTATAACATGTGCAAATTTCCATTACTATTTATTAGACTCTCAAAAATATTCAAGTGAAGCATGAGAGTCCAACTATTTCTATAAAATATAACCACCGCCGTGCTTTAAAAGATATAAGTGAAGCACTAGAGCAACTGCCTAGCTCAAAATATATAAGTGAAGCACTTAGAATATTCTAACAAATCACGATAAATGTGTGTCCCTCTCAAAAGGTGTGTCTACCAAACAATGATTGTGGCAAACTAAAAAGAAAACAAAGAAAAACTACTATGGCACAAGACGCTCTAAGTAAAACTCATATTATATGATGAATAAAAATGTAGCTCCAAGTAACATACCGATAGATTGTAGACGAAAGAGGGGATATCATCCGGGGCATCCCCAAGCTTAGACGCTTGGGTATTCCTTGAATATTACCTTGGGGTGCCTTGGGCATCCCCAAGCTTAGGTTCTTACCGCTCCTTATTCCTTCATCAATCATGATCTCACCCAAAACTTGAAAACTTCAACACACAAAACTCAACAGAAACCTCATGAGCGTTAGTATAATAGGCAAATCTTAAACTTTAGGTATTGTTATAAACTCATTCATAATTTATTCTTGCATAATACCTACTGTATGCTAACTTCTCCATGACTTATACCATCTAATCCATAGCATCATTAAAACAAGCAAACTATGCAAAAAAAAATAGAATCCGTCTAAAACAAAATAGTCTGTAGTGATCTGAATAAAAATCATACTTCTATAACTCTAAAAATTTCTGAAAAATTAGGAAACCGTGAGAAATTTTATATCAATCATGTGTAAATAAATCAGATCAAAATCATGTTCCAATGATTCTAAGAAATTCCTGTGCTGAGAGGAAAAGTTTCTATTTTTTCACAGAATTAAGTCAACTACTATCCAAATCATCCCAAAGGCTTTACTTGGCACAAACACTAATTTAAACATTAAAAACACAATTATTATAGTAGCAATAATTGTGCAAGCACACAAAATAGAAAGTAAAAGCAAAATATTAAGATAACTATTGGGTTGCCTCCCAACAAGCGCTATTGTTTTACGCCCCTAGCCAGGCTTAAGGCATTGTTTCAAGTATTGTCATCCTTCAAATTAATTCCATAGGTGGATCTTATAATAGATTCATATGGTGGTTCAATTCTATTCCTTGGGAAGTGTTCCATCACTTTCTTTAATGGAAATTAGAACCTTATATTTCCTTCTTTCATATGAATAATAGCACATATGGTTCGTAGGAAAGGCCTACCAAGTATTATAGGACAAGACGGATTGCATTCAATATCAAGCACAATGAAATCCATAGGCACATAATTTCTATTAGCAAGTATGAGCACATCATTTATTCTACCCAATGGTTTCTTAATAGTTGAATCCGCTAGATGCAAGTTAAGGGAACATTCATTCATATCGATGAGACCTAGCACGTCACATAAAGATTTTGGTATAATAGAGATGCTAGCACCTAGATCACACAAATCATTACATTCGTAATCTTTAATCTTTACTTTAATAGTAGGTTCCCATTCATCATGTAATTTTCTAGGTACTGAAATTTCCAATTCTATCTTTTCTTCATGAGCTTTTATCATAACTTCTACAATATGTTTAGTAAAATCTTTATTTTGTTCGTAAGTATTAGGTGAATTTATCATGGATTGCAATAAGGAAATACATTCAATCAAAGAACAATTATCATAATTAAAGTCCTTGTAATCCAAGGTAGTGGGCACATCACTATTTAAAGTCTTGACCTCTCCAAACCCATTTTTATCATTTTTGTCATTAAGATCATCACCCTCCAAACAATTGGGACACCTTATAGCTAAAGTTGACTCATTTCCAGTCCCTTTTTTGTCAAGTTTTATATTACTAAGCAAATATGCAATAGGTGAGACACCAATCATTTTAATATCTTCATCATTACTACGATAAAAAATGGGTGGAATAGCTTTTTCTAGGAATTCTCGCTTAGCTCTCGACCTATTGGTTCTCTCCGTACTTTCATTAATGGATACTTGGATATACTTTATTGACTCATTAATATCATGCTTAGGTGGCAAAGTTTTAATTTTAAGAGTTTCTACATCATGAGTAATTCTATCAATTCCCTAGCAATATCGTCAACTTTATGTTGTTTTTCTTCTATCATAGCGTTGAAAATAGTTTGAGAACTAATAAATTCTTTAATGTTGTAATTAAGTTCAGTAGGTATCCTATTATTATTATTAGATTAATTACCATATAAATTACCATAATTATTAGAGGGGTTTCTGGGATACGGTCCAGGGTTAAAATCCCCTCTATAAGCATTATTGTTGAAATTGTTTCTAGTGACAAAATTCACATCAATGGCATCATTATTTTGCTCAATCAAAGTAGATAGTGGCACTTCATTAGAATCAACTTGAGCATTTCTTGGCATTTCCAAACTCTTGAGAGCAACAACCTACCTAGTTGTGCTCAAAATATTATAGATCAAGTCAAACTAGATTTGATTTAAATCTTGCACAAATGATTGCTTCGAATCCTAGTGTCCCTAGGCCCCCTTGACCTCATCTTCTCTAGCATTACCAAGTCGTGAACTTGGACACTGCCTTCGTTTTAGCCAGCCATCATACGCAACATCTAGCACCCTAGTTTCAAAAGTCATCGCAGAAAATGACCTCCAGCCACCATGGTGAGAATCCAACAAACCTCTGGTCGAGCGCCGCCGTACACCCTCTGTTAGGTTAGAACCCGTACCATTACGTTTAAACTAACCGGTGGGGCCAGAACCCACATGTCAGGTTAAGTGATTTGATGTGAGTTATAGATCCAGTCGGGCTAGATCTAGACTACATGTTGTGCTCCTTTTAAAATACTCTATATTAGCTTTTGACAAGAACTAATCGTTCAATTTTGAATCCTTTGGCTTCAATTTTCCAAGAAAGTCTTTGACGTCAACATGCTCTTTCTTGCCCTTATCCCCCTCCTCTTTCGGAGGAGGAAATCACCACCGATCCAATCTGACCCTCTCGCTGTCTGGCCGCAATCCCTACCTTGATCAACTTTGGCAGGAAAGAGTAGCAAGGATCCATTACGCGGAGGATATCGGTCCAAAATCCGTGCCGGCAGAAGATCACCCCTAGAGTCGTTCAACCTTCGAAAAAACGTATTTAAATTCGTTTATGTTGTTTTGGCGTTGAGTGCTAAGGCCAACTCCAATGCGGTTCAACAAAACAGACATAGTAAATGTCCACGAACAGTGGATAGGGGCCGGCCATCCAACCCTATGCATCACATGTATGCATCTTTTCCAAAAAAAAAATAGAGTAAAACTAAACTAAATGTCCATCATGTAGCTTCACTTTGAATCATCGATCAATAACACTTTAACCATACATTTAAATTCTAATAAAAGCGCCAATTTTTTAACAAGTTTTTAAATTCGTTGAAATCGTCCTTTTATTCGTACATTTTGCATCACAATTTTCGGGGGTAAATATTCTGCTTTTATGTTAGTTTAGTCGTCTTTGCATAAACTTAATTATGGTTTATCTTATTATGCAGAGAATTGAAGGTTTAATTCTGAGAGGTGATGTCATGATGGAATTTGGACCTTCATAAAGAAAGCACGATGCCAAAGCCCCCCAAAAATAGCTCACGGAGTTTGGGACCTGTAGAGGCCAAGAGCCAAAAGAGGCAGCTAGGTGGGCCCTAGGGTGCCTAGGTGCCACCATGCTAGTGAGCCTAAGGGGTGCCGAGGGCCCACGGGCACCTCTGGTAACCCCCAAGCCTTTTAGGGCATCTCCCGAGGTGATTTGGCTATATGCATTTTTCATTGATTATTTTCGCAGCCGCTACGATGCGAAAACCTAGTTCTTCCCTCGGAGGTTGTTTCTGCCTGATCTGCCCCTCCGTCCTTAAGAATGTTTGATCATCATAAGTAACACATTTGTCTTGTCCTTAGCATTACTAAGGATTGTGTCACTTTCTACACTTTTTTACTTTTTATTGTTAATCATGTTTCATTTCTCCATTACCACCACAAGACACGACACAGTTACATCTTTTATTACTTGCAGTGAATTCTGGTTGTTTTTGCATTTACCATTTTCTCAGCTCCTCGAGGAACGATACTCTTACTTATCAAAAAGATGTACAATTGACGCCCCCCCCCCCCCACACACACACATATTTGGAACTTTAGCCTTCATCCCAAGCTTTCCCTCATCGAGCTTGAACTTCTTCATCGACACATGTTGTTCATCTAGATGTTGTGCCCCTTGAGCTTCATCCAACAATGCATCAATGTGAAGGGATTGCCCTCCGTCCTTTGGTACAGCGCAGCAGCACATCGGGGCTATACAATGACGTCATCATCAAATTGCAATATTTTGTGAATCCATGAATTGATCAACATTGAGAAACAAGAGGCAAAACTTATGATCTTCATGATTGATGCTCCCGGTGGCCACCATCTTTCCACTTGTGCAAATCGCAATACTTCATTACGGCGTTTGAAACGGTGTACCACCAATGAAGTAGTGACATTGTGATCATGGATCACATCCAAATTGTAGGGTGGATAGTGCTTGTGCTCATGAAACCAACAATCCACATGTTGGCAAAATATCATGCTGTTTTGCTTCATTTCTGCAAACCCCACACATGTGGCCAACCAAGCGTCACACAACAATGCATTCTCCATCACCGAGTACCCTGCCATCGTGCTTGCTTCATGTTAAACAAGAAGAAAGTCAAAAAATTCTCAATGGTTTGGCCGAACACTTGTCGGGCATGGTGTCTGCCATGGACGACGTCGGTAAGGGGCGAACGATTTCTAGGTTGCAGGTGGATCTGGGGTGCAACAGCGAGCGGAGGTACGACAAGAATTAGGTGGTAGACAGAGTAGTATAGTTGCGGTTGCGGTCTTGGTTGGTGCGGATACATAGCAAAGGTGGAGGAGTGGAGTGAGGGTAAGGGCCTCACGAGAACGGCTTTTGGTGGGCCAGGTATGTCAGAGTCTGACATGTCTGGACTTCCCCAAACCTCCCACGAGTTTCTTTACGGTTTGCCAGAATTGAAATGTATGGACCGGTCCGCGGATGTAGTGTACGAACCGTGTTGTATGAATATTTAGGGGCGTTTTGATACAATGGCATTGGAGTTTCCCTGAGCTTGAGCATCCATGGTGATGAGCCCCTTTAAAGAAAAAAAAGAAAGGGAGAACCCGTCAAAAGAAAAAGAAAGGGAGAAGAAGTAGGAGAGCTCCTCTTCGGCGCCCTCAGCGCCGCTTAGGCGAGCGGGCACTCGAAGGCGCGCAATAGTGGGCCGGCCCAGCATCGGTCCACGCCCCCACGTCCAGATGCTCGAAAAACAAACGAAAACATAAAAATGTGAGATACGGGATTCAAACACAGATGCTAACGCTGACGGAATGGGCGCAGTAACCACCGCAACACGATAACTTTGTTGTATTTCATTTGAAAACAGATCTCTTTTATCCTTGTCTCAGTTCCAGTACAAATTATTTCAAAAAAAGGAACCTAAAAATGAACAAGAATTCACGAATTTTAAAATAAGTTCATTGCTTTTGAAATAAAATTCACGTATTTACAAAAGGAATGTTCACAAAAAAAGTTCGTCAATTTTCAAAAAAAGTCCACTGGATTTTGGAAAAAAACATGGATTTCGAAAAAGTTTATCGATTTTGATTAAAAAAGTTCACAAGTTCGAAAAGAGTTCACTAGATTTTGAGAAAAATCATCGGATATTCAAAAAGTTCACGAATTTGAAAAAAGTTCACCGGATTTGGAAAAAAAGTTCATGGATTTGAAAAAAGTTCACGAATTTAGAAAAAGTTCACCAGATTTCAAAATCATCAATTTTGATAAAAAAAAAGTTCATGAATATGAAAAAGGTCATCGTTTTTGAAAAAAGGTTCATGGATTTTCAGAAAAAGTTCATGAATTCGTAAAAAGATCATCAATTTTGAAAAATAAGTTCATCGGATTTTGAAAAAAAGGTTCATTGATTCTGATAAGAAAAGTTCACGCATTTAAAAAAACTGAAAAAGGAACAACAAAAAAAGGGAAAGGAGAAAAGAAAAGAAAAATAAAAAAGAAAAGGAGAAAGAAGAAAGGAAGGAAAAGAATGTAACGAATCACATCGCGTTCGTTGTCTAGTTGGCTACGAGAGATAACTCTGAACGGGAGATCGAGGGATCGATTCACATGCGTGAAGATTTTGGCAGTTCGAAAACAGAAAAAAAGATAGTAAACAGGCCGGCCCAGTGCGGAGACCAGTGCGGAGGGGGGGTGTGTGCCCGTTTGCGCCGATGCCTTTAACCGGCGCAGCGGGCACCGAATAGGATTTGGCAAGAAGTAGACACCAGCCCCCCCAACTGGTTGTCCACTCGGGGTCACAGCCCATGGACGCCAAGCCCAGTGGGCTTTAAGGAGCTACGGACACGACAATTTCGCGTGCTCTTACCCAAATATAGATGGTCTCATGGTCCTCATCCTCATAGATCTGGTGCCTCAAAGATTTCCTTTTGTGCACAGAAAAGGGGAAGAATGGCCAAAAGAAACCAATACCAAAATACTTATCAACGGACACTGTACGTCGTGCCATGGACCCGAAAAGAACGTTAATCCAACTTGAACCGATGGAAAATCTTGAGCAAATGGTCAATCTGGAGCTGCAAAATCGCATCGACAAAGAAATAGGGACAATGTTGCTCTATGATTAAGGACACTGCATTCAACTAGTGAAATCACAAAGAAACAAGATTTGCATTTTCAACATCAATAAGCTACCATCGTTGATCGTTCCATCAGTTTCAGTTCTACGCTTGGCACCATCAGCAGACTGCATGCAGTCGCGGATACAAAACACACGGATTAACATGAATATCTTCACCACCATCCTCAGATTGACTCTCATAACCACACCATTTTTCCTGAACGAACCTAACTAACAAAATACTTATCGCTAGCTCTGACTGATTGATCAAGACCGCTTCGAAAGCTCTCAAAAAGATAACCCTGGAGGATGGCTGGATGGATGCAGTAGTAACACTAACAAGCTACCGTCAACTGAACATGCACCTAAAGGAAAGAAAATGCTAGATCGATTAGAGCTTGGCCGCCGTCATCCATGATATTGGCGATGCCCGCGCCGGCCGGTGAGGAGGTTGACGGAGACTCTAGATGGACAGGTCCGGCCACCCCATGCCCCAGAAGCCCTCCGGTAGCGCCTGCGACACCACCGGCGCCTGCTGCGGCAGAGCAGGGACGTGAGCGTGGGCCATCGCCATCCCCGCGCCGGCGCCGCCAAACACGAAACTGGTGGCGAAGTTGGGCAGCAGCGGGGCGGGCGGCGCGAGCAGGGAGCTGAAGCTGCCGCCGAGGTCGAGCAGGCGGCGGTCGGGGTCCACCACCGAAAGGGACGGCGGCAGGAAGGTCAGCTCGTACTGCTGCGGCTGCGGCGGCGGGAGCAGCGGCAGCGGGAGCGGCGCGGGCGCGGAGACGGAGAGCGGGACGACCGGCGCGGCCTGAGAGGAGGCGGCGGCGGCGGCGGCGTGGTGGGAGTGGGAGTGGGAGGGGCGCTTGCGGCGGACGCCGGCGGGGCTGCCGTTGGGCTTGCGCGTGCCGCCGCCGACGGGCACGTTGCGGAGCGTGCCCCCGCGCGTCCAGTAGCGGCGGCAGCCCTTGCAGAAGTGGCGCGGCTGCGAGAGGTTGTAGTTGTTGTAGTAGCAGAACTTGGTGTCGGTGGACTCGCAGCGCGGGCACGGGCACTGCGCCAGCCTCTCGGGCTCCCCGGCCCTCCTCACCCCGCCGCCAACTCCAGCGCCGGACGCCGCCGTGCGCGCTGGCGCCCTGACCACCTCCTCCCCCTCCAGCTGATCCATGGCAGTAATACGAACCATCGCTCCAAGAAACCTAAACAACCTTAGCTGGACGACGGATCGAGCTCTCGCTTGCCGGTAAGCTTGCAGGAAGAAGCCGCGGGACGGTGCGCCAATATGTAGCGGGGGGAGCAGGAAAAAGACAGGGGAAGGACGAGAGAAGTGGTGGGGGTGGGGGTGGCGGTGCAGGACGACAGTGGGAGTACAACAGGAAGCAACAGCGGCTCTGGTAGGGCAGGGTGGGGTAGGGTGACAGGCGGAGGGGCAGTTTGAATAGGAGTAGGGGTTTGAGACTTCTATTCTGGGGAAACGGACAAGGGCGCAGCAGCGGCGAGCGAAAAGGCTGTGGTTTGTCCCGGACGGGCGATCCGTTGCTCGCCCTGCCGTGCCGACCGGCGGTGCTCAGCACCTCAGAGACTCCAGTCAAAGACGAGAGGTGGCATCCTGCATGCGGCTGGGCATCTTGCTGCAGCCCTGACCTATCTATCTGACCCTCCCTGCACCGTTTGATTCCCTCTCCTGTTCATCTCTCTCTATCCTCTGCGTGGTTCGGTCTGGCTCTGGGGACCGGGCATTGCCAAGCAGCTCGTACGTACTGTAGGAGTATGCAGGACAAATTAACGTTGAGCATTATTTGCATCCTGTAGATTGTAACAATGATTGTGAGTAGCACAAACTCGAAACATGTGGTTACTCCTTTTGTCTGGTTATTACTTTTTTTTTAACTCTATTCTTGTTCTTTTATATCTTGCCGAGGTTGTAATGTATACGCTTTGTGTGTGTAAATTGCACATCCCTGGATCTGCATGGTAAGTTTTTCTACTTGACTGTTGGTGAACTTTCGTGGCAGCATCACGGAGCGATGAATCTAGACCGATGTTGATCCGTACATGGCGGCTTGATCGAGGCAACTCCTAGCTGTGCGGTAGCAGCGCTAGCTCTATTGACTACAAGGAGTGGTGCAATGGTCTGCGTCAAACCGGTCAGGTCAGGTGAGTCACACGCTGCGAAATTGCGCGATTCCTTGGTGGCCAATCCTCCTCATGTTTTGCCATCATCAACAAGCTAGGCATAGGGTTTTATTATTTCAACACATGAGTCTAGGCTCAGTTTTAGGCCCCTGAAAAGTCGTGATGAACAACGAACTACTCTACACCTCGAGTGGTATTCTTTTCACACCGTAGATGATCTTCCCCGGCGAGCAGTTTCCTTGAGGTGCTTGACGAGACACCCTAGCCTACGCTTGAAACGGTGGGCTGCATGAGCTACATGTTGATAGCTGCTGCAGGCGTGTTCTACACTCTGAAACGGGCGGGCCCTGTACACCGATGGGTCATTGCCATTGCCTCCTTGGTGCAAAACCTGCATGCACGCAGATAAATGGATTGAAGGAAGACGCTTCATGATCGATCCCGTCGACACGCCAACAAATGGTCAAATCTCGAGTCCGATCGAGGGGGGAAGATGTAGGCGTGTCGCAGCGGCAGTCCGGCAACGCAGGCGCAAGCAAAACCCAGCAGCCACAGCCCAGCCCCAGAGGCCACCGTCCGGCTCGGCTGCCTGACAGCGTGGGGATCCTAGGCAGAGCCGGATTACGTAGGTGTCAGTGCAGGACGAGGACGGGCAGCAGCTGGCTGCTGACCGGTCTGCGCGCAGAGTTGTCAGGCGGAGGCGGGGTTTGTTTTGGACTGGGCAATTGCAGCGGACCGGCCGCAGCATGCACTGTTTGTCCCCTTGCGTGCAACTCCAGTGCGGTACCGCCTGCCCGCGCCTGCCACCGCCGCAGGAGGCCGAGCCGGGACCAGAAGCAGCCACCACGAACGGCCTCCTCCCCTCTCGTGGCAAAAGCGATAAAATTGACCCGGGGACGAAATCAATTCACAAACTGAACTGTTCATAAAAAAATTTCGCTCAACTGACCGTTTTGTGTGGCGTCGGACACGGAGGCGTCACACCTTACGGTGTAACGCTTAGCACTCGGGCGCTGCACTTCTGGCCAGCGTGGCATCCCCGGGCCCCGCACCCAGCAGTGCGGCGCCTCAGAGTTAGGCGCCACACCTGTAAAGTGCAGCGCCTGCGAGCTAGGCGCCACACTTGTTATGTGCAGCGCCTAGCTCTTAGGCGTTGCACATCCTGTTACTAGTTCCCTGGCCGGCCCCTTCCCTCCCCCCCCCCCCCCCCCCCCCACACACACCCCAACGCCCACCCCCCCTCTCAAATCCTTCTCGATCCAAATCTTCCAAATTTGAAGATTTTCTTCGTGGATTTCGAACCCAATCCCTCCCTCAAGGTAATCTCCTTCGATCCCCTTGTTTTGATCCAAAAAATGCTAACATTTGCGCATTTGTTGCCAGTTTGGGGAAACCCTAGTTTTTTTATGGATCTTGCAATATGTATGGAAATAGGAGATGTTTGTTTGCCAATTTCCAAGGATTAGGGTTGTTAGTATGTTAGGGTTAGGGTTATGGGTGTTGTTATGTTGGTGCTAGGGTTAGGGTTGTTAGTATGTGAGGGTTGTGCTTATGGTCATTGTTAAGTGGGGGGTAGGGTTATTGTTTCATATCTATGTTAGGGTTTGTATTCCGTGTTAATCTTCGGATGAGTACTTATGGAAGATATGTTACGTTTTGTTGTTTGAATGCTTATAGGGATGGGAAGAACATGTGTGTTTGTTCATCATGTGGACAAAGACGCCTTTTTGAAAGGCAATATTGAACCTGGCCCGGATGAGCTTGACATGGTGTTTGATAGTAGTCCTAGCTATGCGGAGGTCTTGGAACAAGTGAGGAAAGATTTGAATTGGATGGACCCAAGTGATACCGTTGAGTTGGAGTGGAGGCATAATGTTGGTTTTGGAATGCACATCCGTTGGAAGACCATGCGTGTGAACCCCGAGCAACATTGGGTTGCATACAAGGAGACGGTAGCCGAATCACTAGACAAGGCTCTTGAGTTATTTGCTACGAAGAAGGTTGATTCTAGTGTGCATCTGGACTTGAACCGGAACCCCTCCCCCTTGGTTGCTAGTAGTCCCCCACCCATGAAACAAGATGAAATTGGTGAACCTCCTTTGACACAACAAGTGATGATAACGACTCAACTAGATGCAGTCGTTCGTCGGCCCGATCTTTCACGATACTGGCAGCAGCACAAGAAATTCCGATCGAGCAAAGATGCAAGACCGTAAGATCAAAAATTAGCGTTGAGTAGATTAGATCGACTCCATGCGCAGCAGCAACAAAATCCCAATGGATCAGCAACGAAGACAATATTTGGTGTCCCTCGATATGGAACGTTTTCTGACTATTATTGAACTCACGATGAAACAAAACTTGTCCTGCTTTACACGGCGTATCCCTGTTTTTATAACGTGCGCGCAGGCACTTCTCAACCGAGTCAATGCAAGCGAATCTGAAACGGACTCTCCTATCCAAATAAAATAAGATTTGACTAATTAATACTCCGGCAACGCTGATCACCTTCCAACTAACCTAGACTTAAAACGTATACGTAACTAGTACTAGTGCAACCTTTGGACTATACTATAATACCAAGCTAATAAAACTAGGTATTTTTTGTGCCCGATTGGATCACAGCTTCTTCGGTGGAGTCCTAAAATTTGGTTTAACTTCATCTTGCAGTGGAGGAATCTGAAGTATCATAGAACCAATCTGTATATATGAAAAAGCTCCTAAAATACCAGCTTCTTTCCCTTTTGGAACTGTCACGGTCAACTTCTCGTGCATCGGTGTAACTTTAATATTTCTTGGACGAGTGACAGTAGTCTTGGCATAGATGGTCACATCATCCTCCCCCTCTTGAAATGAAGCCATCCTTGGCTTCAAGATAGCTTTAGGGATCTTACAGACATCGTTCTTGATTGCACTAGCAAACATCGGCTGTAACATACATCGCCTTCCAGAGTCCAAAAAAGAATAAGTGTTAGACCTCCCCTCGTGTGTAGCTCGATGATCATATTGCCATGGCCTCCCCAACAACAAATGGCATGCATCCATTGGCAGAACATCACAGATAACTGTATCGATATAATTGCCAACCGAAAAATTGATGCGCACCTTGTGAGTAACTTTCAGTTTGCCCGATTGATATAACCATTCGACACAGTGTGGTTGTGGGTGCTTCCAGGTTGGTAAAGCAAAAGTATCCACCAAGTCCTTGCTGACTGCATTAGTGTAGCTTCCACCGTCGATGATCAACTTGCAATTGGTGTTGTTGATCTTGCACTGAGTTTGAAAAATATTCCAACGCTGCCCTTATCCTCAATGCGATCCTCTTGCACATGTTGCACCATTAAGGACGGATATGATTCAGCAGCTTCAAAACTAGCAGTCACCTTCTCAGCATCTTCAAATTTTTCACTAGAAGTGTCAGAAACTGCCTCTTCATCACTCGCGGATGCATAGCCATCTTTTGTGAACAATACTCTCTTCTCATTAGGACATTCACGCTTCATATGTCCCCTTCCTCCACACTTGAAACACTCTATGTCACTGGAACGATTGGTCGACTGTGCACTAGAATCAACTCTCGACGGTCCTGATTTTGAAGCATTCTTTTGCACGGAACCATGAGGGCGATCTGATGTTGCCGTCCTGGAGCTAGGACCGATATCCTCACTATGTTGCTGCGAGCGTCGCCATGTGTTCAAAGTGGTACTGGGAACCGTGTTGACTTGGCGTCGCTTAATCTGTTGTTCCGCACGCACAGCTTGGTGCACAAGATCTTGTATGTTGTAGTAGACCACCATCTCAACACGATCCTGCACCTCGATATTTAGCCCGTTAAAGAAACGTGCCATGGTCGCCTTCAGATCCTCCGTTGTCCCTGTACGTATCATGAGCAATTCCATCTCCTTGTAATATTCATCAACACTCATATTACCTTGAGAGAGCCGCTGCAACTTGTTGTACATATCTCTTTTATAGTGCTCAGGAACAAAACGTCGCCTCATGAATTCTTTCATCCCTCGCCAAGTCGTCGGGCGATGTCTTGAACGACAAATTTGATTCCACCAAATTAGCGCGTAACCGGTGAACTCAAGTCCAGCAAGTTGAACTTTCTTCTCCTCGCTATAATGATGGGCATCAAAAATTTGATCAACACGCATCTCCCACTCCAAATAGCCTTCTGGTTCGCACTTGCCGGAGAACGAAGGGATTGAAATTTTTATGCGTCCAATTCCATCATCCAAAGGCACACGCACAGCTTGACCAACTCGGTCATGCACTCCGCCACGAACGGAAGTTTCAGGACGAGGCTCATAGTGTCGTGCTCGTGGCGCATACCCCGCCTGGTCAACACCGTCATCGAGACCATCATCACCAGCATGAGGTTGTGCCGCCAAACGGCGATCATGCATGCCGGCATGTCCATCATGAGCCGGTGGTGCATAATGCAGTGGAGCAGCCGGAGCAGCCTGTGGTAGTGCAGAATTCGTCGACGACATATTGATGATGTCTGCCAAACCATCAAACCGAGTGATCAGGACATCTATCCTTTTGCCGAGCGCATCATGACATTGCTTGATGTAGTTGCATGTGTGGTCAAAACCATCCCAAATATTTTGAGGAATATCATCCGCGTACATTGGACGCACCACTTCCTCAGAATCAGCAGCAACCTCATCATCCTTGTTGACCGAGGTTGACATCTTGATCAACACAGTACCGTGAACAACCTTAGCTCTGAATACCACTTGATAACGACTCAACTAGATGCAGTCGTTCGTCGGCCCGATCTTTCACGATACTGGCAGCAGCACAAGAAATTCTGATCGAGCAAAGATGCAAGACCGTAAGATCAAAAACTAGCGTTGAGTAGATTAGATCGACTCCACGTGCAGCAGCAACAAAATCCCAATGGATCAGCAACGAAGACAATATTTGGTGTCCCTCGACATGGGACGTTTTCTGACTATTATTGAACTCACGATGAAACAAAACTTGACCTGCTTTACACGGCGTATCCCTGTTTTATAACGTGCGCGCAGGCACTTCTCAACCGACTCAATGCAAGCGAATCTGAAACGGACTCTCCTATCCAAACGAAATAAGATTTGACTAATTAATACTCCGGCAACGCTGATCACCTTCCAACTAACCTAGACTTAAAACGTATGCGTAACTAGTACTAGTGCAACCTTTGGACTCTACTATAATACCAAGCTAATAAAACTAGGTATTTCTTGTGCCCTATCGGATCACAGCTTCTTCGGTGGAGTCCTAAAATTTGGTGTAACTTCATCTTGCGGTAGATGAATCTGAAGTATCATAGAACCAATCTGTATATATGAAAAAGCTCATAAAATACCAGCTTCTTTCCCTTTTGGAACTGTCACGGTCAACTTCTCATGCATCGGTGTAACTTTAATATTTCTTGGACGAGTGACAGTAGTCTTGGCATAGATGGTCACATCAAGTGAGGCCTACATGGAGCCTGATTTCAAACAACCACAATGAAGCTTTGCAAGAGGAGAATGATGAGTATGAGGACGATGACAATGAAGTTGATCTCCATGACAACAATGTGGGCATATCTCCACACGGGTACTTGCAAGAAACCATGTGAGGTAGTTGTTGAACGCGATCGGGCAGTGCTCACAAAGCTTGGATCCTTTTCCAGCCTTAGCTTGCTCCACACTAAGCGCGAACTGTATGACTTACTTCCTGTGATGCTTGTCCCAGTCCTTGATCTTGCGTTGCTTTCTCCTATCCAACTTGCATGTTAGAAAACAGAATATTAGCACCATCGAAACCGCCGAGAAGCTGCTAAGTGCACAAGGTTCATTCTCTCTTACCCGTGTAGCAACTTGTCCGTGTCCTCCCACTTCGGCGGGTGAGGCTGGAACAAACCAAACTGGCGGAACACCCAATGTGGCATGTGAAGCTCAATCGCCCAGTTGCATATGAGTGGGCATCGCATATGCCAAAGATCCCTATCCCTAAGGCACATCGGATTCAACACGAAATCTACAGGGTTACCAAATCTATCCCCGGCGCCATACGACTCCCATTCCACCTGCAACATAGCATACAACAAGGCAACATTGATTTCAAGTTATGATAAAAAGCATGAGAATGACTGATGCAATGTCAAGTCACCTGCTCAGCCGTAGTCGTGTCCAACTCGCTCGTGTACTGCTTGTACATGAGCGAGGGATCATCCGTTGTCTCATTTAACACATCCCACTTGTAAGCCCAAGTAGGGAACCGTAGTGGGTCGTCTTTGTCATCCCATTGCTTGTACTTCACCTGCTTCGGTCGTCCAACCGGCAATCGCTCCCAGCTCCATACAGAAAGTACGAGCATACAACCACCAATACATCTGTCCTTTGAGGTCCTACAACAGGCTTCATCCAACTGCACATAAAAGAAAACATGGTTGAATTAAACGGAAGATCGCATTGATAATGTAGCAATGAAGTGAAAACAAACAACTGCCTACCTGTCTATATAAGTAAGCCAGTGCCGCCGAACCCCAACTCCATTTGCTATCGAAGACGGTTAACGCCTTCAGCCACATCCATGGAGCATTCTTGCCTGTGCCGTCAGCAAACAGAGTCCTGGATATAACGTACCACACATAGACACGAGCATATGTCTTGACCTGATCATTATTAGCATCCTTAGGGCAATTCCCAAACTGGAATGCAATCCAGGTGAAAGGAGCACTGGCTGCGACTCTTTCCCTCTTCTTGTCTCCTTTTGGTACCGGAGGCTCTGGAGGAGACGTACCGATAAGGGCCTCCATCTGCTCGCGCCACCCATCAGAATCGGTGCTCATAAAAAGAGGATTCCCCTCGATAGGAAGACCAGCGATCATAGCAATATCCTGGAGCATCACGGTCATCTCCCCGGTCCGAAGATGGAAACTATGTGTCTCTGGCCTCCAACGATCAACAAGCGCGGTGATTGCTACAGCATTGAGGTTCGCCGTCGACCGGCTGACCAACTAAATGAAAGGGAGCACTCCTGTCTCCCTTACGTATGGTGTGTACCGCTCATCATAACGCATGTAACCAGCGGTGACCCCGTGAGACCGAATCTTCAGAGGTTGAAACTACTACAAACAAGCAAATCAGAATATTAGATATGGGGCATTTGTGTTTAAAATAAACACAACATTCATAATACCGGCCACTTTGATTATTACCCGCTGCTCGACCGACATAAAGTAGGCCCTGTCGGGGAATGTTGCACGGAAAACAAACAAAAAAATCTACGCACACGCAAGATCTATCCATGGAGATGCATAGCTACGAGAGGGGAGAGCATCTTCATACCCTTGAAGATCGCTAAGCGGAAGCGTTTATCAACGTGGTTGATGTAGTCGTACACCTTCACGATCCGTCCCGATCAAGTACCGAACGTACGGCACCTCCGTGTTCAGCACACGTTCAGCTCGATGACGTCCTCGCCTTCTCGATCCAGCAAGAGAGGCGAAGTAGTAGATGAGTTCCAGCAGCACGACGGCGTGGTGACAATGGTGGTGAAGAACAATCTCCGCAGGGCTTCGCCAAGCACAACGGAAACTATGACAGAGGATAAACTAGAGAGGGCGGGGTTGCCGGCACACGGCTTGGGGAATCTTGATGTGTTTTGGGTGCTAGCCCTACCCCTCTATTTATATGTTGAGCCCTGGGGTAGTTTCTTGGAGAAAGATCCATCTCAAAGTCAGTTGAGCCCGCAAGGCAAGAGTCCATCTCGGACTCCAGGACCAGACGCCAGGGTCCCTGGCGTCTGGCCCCAGACGCCAGGGTCACTGGCGTCTGGCCCCTGGCCTTCGCAAAACTTCCTTTTTGCACCTTCCTAAAGCCTTGTGGGCTTTACCCCTTGGCCCAAATAAAGTGTTCTCGCACCAGAACATTTCGGGAAACATCCGAAACCCCTTCCGGTGAATTCCGTAACCCTTCCGGAGACCAAACACTATTATCACATATATTAATCTTTACCTCCAAACTATTCCGGAGCTCCTCGTCATGTCCGTGATCTCATCCAGGACTCCGAACAACATTCGGTCACCAACATACATAACTCATATAATACTATATCGTCAACGAACGTTAAGCGTGTGGACCCTACGGGTTCGAGAATGATGTAGACATGACCAAGATGCTTCTTCGGTCAATAACCAATAGCGGGACCTAGATGCCCATATTGGTTCCTACATATTCTACGAAGATCTTTATCGGTCGAACCTTTATGACAACATAAGTAATTCCCTTTGTCTGTCGGTATGTTACTTGCCCGAGATTCGATCGTCGGTATCTTCATACCTAGTTCAATCTCATTACCGGCAAGTCTCTTTACTCGCGTAATACACCATCTCGTAACTAACTTCTTATTCACTTTGCTTGCAAGCTTCTTGTGATGTGTATTACCGAGAGGGCCCAGAGATGCCTCTCCGATACACAGAGTGACAAATCCTAATCTCGATCCATGCCAACTCAACAGACACCTTCGGAGATACCTGTAGAGCATCTTTATGATCACCCAGTTACGTTGTGACGTTTGATAGCACACAAGGTGTTCCTCCGGTATCCGGGAGTTGCATGATCTCATAGTCGAAGGAATATGTATTTGACATTAAGAAAGCAATAGCAATAAAATAAACGATCATATGCTAAGCTAACGGATGGGTCTTGTCCATCACATCATTGCCCTAATGATGTGATCCCGTTATCAAGTGACAACACATGTCTATGGTTAGGAAACCTTAACCATCTTTGATCAACGAGCTAGTCTAGTAGAGGCTTCATAGGGACACGGTATTTGTTTATGTATCCACACATGTATTTAAGTTTTCGATCAATACAATTCTAGCATGAATAATAAACCTTTATCATGAATAAGGAAACATAATAATAACAACTTTATTATTACCTTTAGGGCATATTTCCATCAGTCTCCCACTTGCACTAGAGTCAATAATCTAGATTACATTGTAATGAATCTAACACCCATGGAGTCTTGGTGCTGATCATGTTTTGCTCGCAGAAGAGGCTTAGTCAATGGGTCTGCTACCTTCAGATCCGTATGTATTTTGCAAATCTCTATGTCTCCATCCTTGACCTTTTCACGAATGGAGTTGAAGCGTCTCTTGATGTGTTTGGTTCTCTTGTGAAACCTGGATTCCTTCGCTAAGGCAATTGCTCCAGTGTTGTCACAAAAGATTTTCATTGGACCCGATGCACTGGGTATTACACCCAGATCGGATATGAACTCCTTCATCCAGACTCCTTCATGCGTTGCTTCCGAAGCAGCTATGTACTCCGCTTCACATGTAGATCCTGCCACGACGCTCTGCTTGGAACTGCACCAACTGACAGCTCCACCATTCAATATAAATATGTATCCGGTTTGTGACTTAGGGTCATCCGGATCAGTGTCGAAGCTAGCATCGACATAACCATTTACGACGAGCTCTTCGTCACCTCCATAAGTGAGAAACATTTCCTTGGTCCTTTTCAGGTACTTTAGGATATTCTTGACCGCTGTCCAGTGATCCACACCTGGATTACTTTGGTACCTCCCTGCCAAACTTATGGCAAGGCACACATCAGGTCTGGTACATAGCATAGCATACATGATAGAACCTATGGCTGAGGCATAGGGAATGACTTTCATTTTCTCTCTATCTTCTGCAGTGGTCGGGCTTTGAGTCTGACTCAATTTCACACCTTGTAACACAGGCAAGAACCCTTTCTTTGACTATTCCATTTTGAACTTCTTCAAAACTTTGTCAAGGTATGTGCTTTGTGAAAGTCCTATTAAGCGTCTCAATCTATCCCTATAGATTTTGATGCCCAATATATAAGTAGCTTCACCGATGTCTTTCATTGAAAAATTCTTATTCAAGTATCCTTTTATGCTATACAGAAATTCTATATCATTTCCTATCAACAATATGTTATCCACATATAATATAAAAAATGCTACAGAGCTCCCACTCACTTTCTTGTAAATACAGGCTTCACCGTAAATCTGTATAAAACCATATGCTTTGATCACCTCATCAAAGCGTATATTCCAACTCCGAGATGCTTGCACCAGTCCATAGATGGATCGCTAGAGCTTGCACACTTTGTTAGCACCTTTAGGATCGACAAAACCTTCTGGTTGCATCATATACAACTCTTCTTTAAGAAAACCATTAGGGAATGCAGTTTTGACGTCCATTTGCCAGATTTCATAATTATAAAATGTGGCAATTGCTAACATGATTCGGACCGACTTAAGCATCGCTACGGGTGAGAAAGTCTCATCGTAGTCAATCCCTTGAACTTGTCGAAAACCTTTTGCGACAAGTCGAGCTTTGTAGATAGTGACATTACCATCAGCGTCTGTCTTCTTCTTGAAGATCCATTTATTCTCAATGGCTTGCCGATCATCAGGCAAGTCCACCAAAGTCCATACTTTGGTCTCATACATGGATTGTATCTCAGATTTCATGGCCTCAAGCCATTTATCGGAACCTGGGCTCATCATAGCTTCTTCATAGTTTGTAGGTTCGCCATGGTCTAATAACATAACTTCCAGTACAGGATTACCGTACCACTCTGGTGCGGAATGTGCTCTGGTCGACCTACGAGGTCCAGCAGTAACTTGATCCGAAGTTTCATGATCATCATCATTAGCTTCCTCTCCAGTTGGTGTAGGCATCACGGGAACGGTTTTCTCTGATGTGCTACTTTCCAATTCGAGAGAAGGTATAATTACCTCATCAAGTTCTACTTTCCTCCCACTCGCTTCTTTCGAGGGAAATTCCTTCTCTAGAAAGGACCCATTCTTGGCAACAAAGATCTTGCCTTCGGATTTGTGGTAGAATGTGTACCCAATAGTTTCCTTAGGGTATCCTATGAATATGCACTTCTCCGATTTGGGTTCGAGCTTGTCAGGCTGAAGCCTTTTGACATAAGTGCTGCATCCCCAAACTTTAAGAAATGACAGCTTAGGTTTCTTGCCAAACCATAGTTCATACGGTGTCGTTGTTGGTGTCAAAACTGGCAAACCTCGGGGTAGGGGGTCCCGAGCTGTGGATCTAAGGTCGATGGGGAACAAGGGACGATGAACATAGTGTTTACCTAGGTTTGGGCCCTCTCGAAGGGGTAATACCCTACGTCCTGCTTGATTGTATTGGATGTATAGTATGGTTGTAGAGTAGATCTACCTCGAGATCAGCATGAGCTAAACCCTAAGGTGATGAGGTGATGAATATAGCTCGAGCCCTAAAGACTACAACCCTCGTTTATATAGACACCGGTAGGGTTAGGGTTACCGAAGATGGATTACAATAAGGAATAAGGAGATCCTGTCTATCCTTGACTTGGAGGGCACACCACGGCTTCATAGATCTCCCGTCACTATACGGCTCTGTCGTGGGAAACCATGGCCACCTATGGGGCCATGAGCCCCTTGTGGTTCGGCAGGGGGGATGAGCACATTGCACAAAGAGCGGAGAACGTCACGCAACATGGCAGAGATCACACGGGCAATTTTACCCAGGTTCGGGCTGTCGCGAGGCGTAAAACCCTACTCCTGCTTTGGTGGATTGATGGTGGATTGTGGTGGAAACACAACGCTCTTGTCCGGCAGGGTTGCCTCGGGGCGAGAGCAGCTACGCGCGTATGAGTGTACAAGGTTCCGAACCATTTCTATGGTTGCCATGGGCCTCCTTTTATAGATGAAGGGGTCACCACAGTGGCAAATCAGTCATTGTGTACCGATTAGATAGCAAACAGTGCTATCATACCTAACTCTGCAGACAGGGCAGAGCGCATTAAATGCGTCGCTTAGTGTCACATCATGGCCTGCCCGGCATGCCTTGCCGGGCTGTTCGGCCACCTTATCTCCTGTCTGCATGACATGTCACTCGACGGGTGTCATTTGGAGGTGATCTCTATAGGAAGTGGCTGCCATGTGGCAAAAAACAGCCACTTAGTCACTTGGGGGCTTGACAACCGCACTGATCGATGACTTGCGTCGCTGCGAGGTGGTGCGGTAAAGCCTTGGCTAGGTGGTTTGCTTTCGTAGCGCCCGGCAGGCCTGCCGGGATGGTCTTGAGGCTTGTCTTCGGTGCTACCTCGTCCTTGCCAGGCTCGCTTGCCCGGCAAGGGAGGTTTTCCCTTAGTGGTGTCTTGCTCCTTTGGCTTGACTTGGTCTTCTTGATCTGCACTCTGATTCTTCATTAGGAGAATGATGTGATGGACAAGACCCATCCATTAGCTTAGCATAATGATCGTTCAGTTTTATTGCTATTGCTTTCTTCATGTCAAATACATATTCCTTCGACTATGAGATTATGCAACTCCCGAATACCGGAGGAATGCCTTGTGTGCTATCAAACATCACAATGTAACTGGGTGATCATAAAGATACCCTACAGGTATCTCCAAAGGTGTTTGTTGAGTTGGCGTAGATCGAGACTAGGATTTGTCACTCCGAGTATCGGAGAGGTATCTCTGGGCCCTCTCGGTAATACACATCATAAGCTTGCAAGCAAATGACTAAGGAGTTAGTCACGAGGTGATGTATTACGGAACGAGTAAAGAAACTTGCTGATAACGAGATTGAACTAGGTATGAAGACACCGACGATCGAATCTCGGGCAAGTAACATACCGATGGACAAAGGGAATTACGTATGTTGTCATAACAGTTGGACCGATAAAGATCTTCATAGAATATGTAGGAGCCAATATGGGCATCCAGGTTCCTCTATTGGTTATTGACCGGAGAGGTGCCTCGGTCATGTCTACATAGTTCTCGAACCCGTAGGGTCCGCACGCTTAACGTTCGTTGACGATATAGTATTATATGAGTTATGTGATTTGGTGACCAAATGTTGTTCGTAGTCCCGGATGAGATCACAGACATGACGGGGAATCTCGAAATGGTCAAGAGGTAAATATTGATATATAGGAAGATGGTATTCAGACACCGGAAGTGTTTCAGGGGGTACCGGGTACTTATCGGGTCACCGGAAGAGGTTCCGAGCACCCCCGGCAAAAGATATGGGCCTTATGGGCCAAGAGGGGAAACACACCAGCCACAAGGGGCTGGTGTGCCCCCCATATGGGCCGGCCTAAGGAGGAGAAGGAAAGGGGAGAAGGGAAAGGAAAGTGCGGATTAGGATTCCGACTTCCATCTCTCTCTCCCCCCCTTCTTTCCTTCCCCCTTGGGAAAACATGGCAGGGGGGCGCAGGGCAATGCAGGGCCCCTAGGGGGCCGGCGGCCAGCCCTAGGGTGCGCCCTAGCCTCTTCCCTCCCCCTCCCACCAATATATATGTGGGAGGGGGGCGCCTAGCACACCCCAGACAATTGCCTAGCCGTGTGCGGCGCCCCCTCCACCGTTTACACCCCCGGTCATATTTTCGTAGTGCTTAGGCGAAGCCGTGCGGAGATCACTTCACCATCACCGTCACCACGCCGTCGTGCTAACGGAACTCATCTACTACCTCGACGTCTTGCTTGATCAAGAAGGCGAGGGACGTCACCGAGCTGAACGTGTGCAGAACACGGAGGTGTCGTGCGTTCGGTACTTGATCGGTTGAAGCGCGAAGCAGTTCGACTACATCAACCGCGTTGTGAAACGCTTCCACTTACGGTCTACGAGGGTACGTAGACACACTCTCCCCCTCGTTGCTATGCATCTCCATGGATAGATCATTGCGTGTACGTAGAATTTTTTTTGTTTTCCATGCAACGTTTCCCAATAGTGGTATTAGAGCCAGGTCTATGCGTAGATGATATGCACGAGTAGAACACAAAGAAGTTGTGGGCGGTGATGTTCATACTACTTACCACCAACTTCTTATTTTGATTCGACAGCATTGTGGGATGAAGCGGCCCGGACCAACCTTACATGTCCACGCACATGAGACCGGTTCCATCGACTGACATGCAACTAGTTTTGCATAAAGGTGGCTAGCGGGTGTCTGTTTCTCCTACTTTAGTTGAATCAAATTTGACTGCGGCCGGTCCTTGAAGAAGGTTAAAACAGCAAACTTGATAATTCACCGTTGTGGTTTTTGCCGTAGGTAAGAACGGTTCTTGCTAGAAACCCGTAGCAACCATGTAAAACTTGCAACAACAAAGTAGAGGACGTCTAACTTGTTTTTGCAGGGCATGTTGTGATGTGATATGGTCAAGACATGATGTGATATATGTTATTGTATGAGATGATCATGCTTTGTAAGTTATCGGCAACCGGCAGGAGCCTTATGGTTATCTCTTTATTGTATGAAATGCAAACGCCATGTAATTGCTTTACTTTATCGCTATGCGTTAGCAATAGTTGTAGAAGCAATAGTTGGCGAGACAACCACGACGCAATGATGGAGATCAACGTGTAGAGCCGGTGAAGATGGAGATCATGACGATGCTTTGGAGATGGAGATCAAAAGCACCAGATGATGATGGCCATCATGTCACATATTTTGATTGCATGTGATGTTTATCTTTTATGCATTTTATTTTGCTTAGAACGATGGTAACATTATAAGGTGACCCCTTCACTAAATTTCAAGATATAAGTGTTCTCCCCGAGTATGCACCGTTGCGAAAGTTCATCATTTAGAGACACCACGTGATGATCGGGTGTGATAGACTCTACATTCACATACAACGGGTGTAAGACAGTTTTGCACATGCAGAATACTTGGGTTAAACTTGACGAGCCTAGCATGTACAGACATGGTCTCGGAACACTGGAGACCGAAAGGTCGAACATGAGTCATATAGTAGATATGATCAACATAGAGATGTTCACCATTAATGACTACCCCATCTCACGTGATGATCGGACATGGGTTAGTTGATTTGGATCATGTATCACTTAGATAACTTGAGGGATGTTTATTTAAGTGGGAGTTCATTAGTAATTTGATTAATTGAACTTAATTTATCATGAACTTAGTCTTGATAGTTTTTGCATATCTATGTTGTAGATCAATAGCTCGCGTATAGCTCCCCTGTTTTATTTTTTGATATGTTCCTAGAGAAAAATAAGTTGAAAGATGATAGTAGCAATGATGCGGACTGGGTCCGTGCTCTGAGGATTATCCTCATTGTTGCATAGAAGAATTATGTCCTTGATGCACCGCTAGGTGACAGACCTATTGCAGGAGCAGATGCAGACGTTATGAACGTTTGGCAAGCTCGATTAGATGACTACTCCATCCTTTACGGCTTAGAACCGGGACTTCAAAAATGTTTTGAACGCCATGTAACATATGAGATGATCCAAGAGCTGAAATTGGTATTTCAGACTTATGCCCGTGTTGAGAGGTATGATACCTCTGACAAGTACTTTGCCTACAAGATGGAGGAGAATAGCTCAGCTAGTGAGCATGTACTCAGAATGTCTGGGTACTACAATCGCTTGAATCAAGTGGGAGTTAATCTTCTAGATAAGAAAGTGATTGATAGAGTTCTCTAGTCACTATCACCAAGCTACTAGAACTTCGTGATGAACTATAATATGCAAGGGATGACGAAAATGATTCGCGAGCTCTTCGCGATGCTGAAATCGGCGAAGGTAGAAATCAAGAAAGAGCATCAAGTGTTGATGGTTAACAAGACCACTAGTTTCAAGAAAAAGGGCGAGGGAAAGAAAGGGAACTTCAAGAAGAATGGCAAGCAAGTTATCGCTCCCATGAAGAAGCCCAAAGATAGACCCAAACCTGAAACTGAGTGCTTCTACTGCAAAGGAAATGGTCACTGGAAGCGGAACTGCCCCGAATACTTGGCGGATAAGAAGGATGGCAAAGTGAACAAAGGTATATTTGATATACATGTTATTGGTGTTTACTTTACTAGTGTTCATAGTAGCCCCTGGGTATTTGATACCGGTTCAGTTGCTAAGATTAGTAACTCAAAACAGGAGTTGCAGAATAAATAGAGACTAGTTAAGGGTGAGGTGAGGATGTGTGTTGGAAATGATTCCATGGTTGATACGATCACCATCGCACACTCCCTCTACCTTCGGGATTAGTGTCGAACCTAAATAAATGTTATTTGGTGTTTGCGTTGAGCATGAATATGATTTGATCATGTTTATTGCAATACGGTTATTCATTTAAGTCAGGGAATAATTGTTGTTCTGTTTACATGAATAAAACCTTCTATGGTCATACACCCAATGTAAATGGTTTATTGAATATCGATCGTAGTGATTCACATATTCATAATATTGATGCCAAAAGATACAAAGTTGATAATGATAGTGCAACATACTTGTGGCACTGCCGTTTAGATCATATTGGTGTAAAGCGCATGAAGAAACTCCATGCGGATGGATTTTTGGAATCACTTGATTATGAATCATTTGATACTTGCGAACCATGCCTCATGGGCAAGATGACTAAAACTCCGTTCTCCGGAACAATGGAGCGAGCTAATGACTTATTGGAAATAATACATACCGATGTATGTCGTCCGATGAGTGTTGAAGCACGCAGCGGGTATCGTTATTTTCTCACCTTCACAGATGATTTGAGTAGGTATGGGTATATCTACTTGATGAAACACAAGTCTGAAATGTTGAAAAGTTCAAAGAATTTCAGAGTGAAGTGGAGAATCATCGTAACAAGAAAATAAAGTTTCTACGATCTGATCGCGGAGGCGAATATTTGAGTTACAAGTTTGGCCTTCATTTAAAACAATGTGGAATAGTTTCACAACTCATGCCACCTGGAACACCACAGCGTAATGGTGTGTCCGAACGTCGTAACCGTACTTTATTAGATATGGTGCGATATATGATGTCTCTTACTGATTTACCACTATCGTTTTGGGGTTATGCATTAGAGACAGCCGCATTCACGTTAAATAGGGCACCGTCTAAATCCGTTGAGACGACACCGTATGAACTGTGGTTTGGCAAGAAACCTAAGCTGTCGTTTCTTAAAGTTTGGGGTTGCGACACTTATGTCAAAAGGCTTCAGCCTGATAAGCTTGAACCCAAATCGGAGAAGTGCGTCTTCATAAGATACCTTAAGGAAACAATTGGGTACACCTTCTATCACAAATCCAAAGGCAAGATCTTTGTTGCTAAGAGTGCATCCTTTCTAGAGAAGGAGTTTCTCTCGAAAGAAGTGAGTGGGAGGAAAGTAGAACTTGATGAGGTAATTGTACCTTCTCTCGAATTGGAAAGTAGCACATCACAGAAAACCGTTCCTGTGATGCCTACACCAACTAGAGAGGAAGCTAGTGATGATGATCATGAAACTTCAGATCAAGTTACTACTGAACTTCGTAGGTCGACCAGAGCACGATCCGCACCAGAGTGGTACGGTAATCCTGTCCTAGAAGTCATGTTACTAGACCAAGGCGAACCTACGAATTATGAAGAAGCTATGATGAGCCCAGATTCCGACAGATGGCTTGAGGCCATGAAATCTGAGATAGGATCCATGTATAAGAACAAAGTGTGGACTTTGGTGGACTTGCCCGATGATCGGCAGGCCATTGAAAATAAATGGATCTTCAAGAGGAAGACGGATGGTGATGGTAATGTTACTATCTACAATGCTCAACTTGTCAATAAAGGTTTTTGACAAGTTCAAGGGGTTGACTATGATGAGACTTTCTCACCCGTAGCGATGCTTAAGTCTGTCCGAATCATGTTAGCAATTGCCGCATTTTATGATTATGAAATCTGAAAAATGGACGTCAAAACTGCATTCCTTAATGGATTTTTGAAAGAAGAGTTGTATATGATGCAACCAGAAGGTTTTGTCGATCCTAAAGGTGCTAACAAAGTGTGCAAGCTCCAGTGATCCATCTATGGATTGGTGCCAGCATCTCAGAGTTGGAATATACGCTTTAATGAGGTGATCAAAGCATATGGTTTTACACAGACTTACGGTGAAGCCTGTATTTACAAGAAAGTGAGTGGGAGCTCTGTAGCATTTTTGATATTATATGTGGATGACATATTGTTGATTGGAAATGATATAGAATTTCTGAATAGCATAAAAGGATACTTGAATAAGAATTTTAATGAAAGACCTCGGTGAAGCTACTTACGTATTGGGCATCAAGATCTATAGGGATAGATCGAGACGCTTAATAGGACTTTCACAAAGCACATACCTTGGCAAAGTTTTGAAGAAGTTCAAAATGGATCAGTCAAAGAAAGGGTTCTAGCCTATGTTGCGAGGTGTGAAGTTGAGTAAGACTCAAAACCCGACCACGGCAGAAGATAGAGAGAGAATGGATGTCATTCCCTATGCCTCAGCCATAGGTTCTATAAAGTATGCCATGCTGTGTACCAAACCTGTTGTGTACCTTGCCATGAGTTTGGCAAGGGGGTACAATAGTGATCCAGGAGTAGATCACTGGACAACGGTCAAAATTATCCTTAGTTACTTAAGACGACTAAGGAAATATTTCTCGGTTATGGAGGTGATAAAGAGTTCATCGTAAAGGGTTACGTCAATGCAAGCTTTAACACTAATTCAGATGACTCGGAGTCTCAATCTGGTTACGTATTGAAAGTGGGAGCAATTAGCTAGAGTAGCTCCATGCAGAGCTTTGTAGACATAGAAATTTGCAAAATACATACAGATCTGAATGTGGCAGACCCGTTGACTAAACTTCTCTCACAAGCAAAACATAATCACACCTTAGTACTCTTTGGGTGTTAATCACATGACGATGTGAACTAGATTATTGACTCTAGTAAACTCTTTGGGTGTTGGTCACATGGTGATGTGAACTGTGGGTGTTAATCACATGGTGATGTGAACTAGATTATTGACTCTAGTGCAAGTGGGAGACTGAAGGAAATATGCCCTAGAGGCAATAATAAAGTTGTTATTTTATATTTCCTTATTCATGATAAAGTTTATTATTCATGCTAGAATTGTATTGATCGGAAACTTAAATACATGTGTGAATACATAAACAAATACTGTGTCCCTAGTAAGCCTCTACTAGACTAGCTTGTTGATGAAAGATGGTTAAGGTTTCCAAACCATGGACATGTGTTATCATTTTATAATGGGATCACATCATTAGGAGAATGATGTGATGGACAAGACCCATCCGTTAGCTTAGCATAATGATCATTCAGCTTTATTGCTATTGCTTTCTTCATGTCAAATACATATTCCTTCGACTATGAGATTATGCAACTCCCGAATACCGGAGGAATGCCTTGTGTGCTATCAAACGTCACAACATAACTGGGTGATCATAAAGATGCTCTACAGGTATCTCCAAAGGTGTTTGTTGAGTTGGCATAGATCGAGACTAGGATTTGTCACTCCGAGTATCGGAGAGGTATCTCTGGGCCCTCTCGGTAATACACATCATAAGCTTGCAAGCAAATGACTAAGGAGTTAGTCACGAGGTGATGTATTACGGAACGAGTAAAGAAACTTGCCGGTAACGAGATTGAACTAGGTATGAAGATACCGACGATCGAATCTCGGGCAAGTAACATACCGATGGACAAAGGGAATTACGTATGTTGTCATAACGGTTCGACCGATAAAGATCTTCGTAGAATATGTAGGAGCCAATATGGGCATCCAGGTTCCGCTATCGGTTATTGACCGGAGAGGAGTCTCGGTCATGTCTACATAGTTCTCGAACCCGTAGGGTCCGTGATACGTCTCCAATGTATCTATAATTTTTGATTGTTCCATGCTATTATATTATCTGTTTTGGATGTTTTATATGCATTTATATGCTATTTTATATTATTTTTGGGACTAACCTATTAACCTAGAGCCCAGTGCCTGTTTCTGTTTTTTCCTTGTTTTTGAGTTTTGCAGAAAAGGAATATCAAACGGAGTCGAAACGAGCTGAAAATTTACGGTGATTTTTTATGGACCAGAAGAAGCCCCCGAAGAAAAAGAGTTGGGCCAGAAGAGTCCCGAGTCAACAACAAGGGTGGAGGGCGCTCCCCCTGCCTTGTCGCTGACTCGTGGACCCCCCTGACGTGAAACCGACGCCGAAAATTCCTATAAATCCATAAACCCCCAGAAAGAAACCTAGATCGGGAGTTCCACCACCGCAAGCCTCTGTAGCCACAAAAAAACCAATTGGGAGCCCGTTCCGGCACCCTGCCGAACGTGGAAACCATCACCGGTGGCCATCTTCATCATCCCGGCGGTCTCCATGACGAGGAGGGAGTAGTTCACCCTCGGGGCTGAGGGTATGTACCAGTAGCTATGTGTTTGATCTCTCTCTCTCTCTCTCTCGTGTTCTTGATTTGGCATGATGTTGATGTACCGCGAGCTTTGTTACTATAGTTGGATCATATGGTGTTTCTCCCCCTCTATCTTCTTGTGATGAATTGAGTTTTACCTTTGAGGTTTCACTATTATCGGATTGAATACTATTATGGATTTGAGAACACTTGATGTATGTCTTGCGTGGGATACCCATGGTGACAATGGGGTATTCTATTGATTCACTTGATGTATGTTTTGGCACTCAACTCACGGATTCCTGAGGTGACATTGGGGTAATCTATGCATAGGGGTTGATGCACGTTTTCGTCCTTGTTTCTCCGGTAGGAATCTTGGGGCACTCTTTGAGGTTCTTTGTGTTGGATTGAATATTATGAATCTGATGTTGTTTGATGCATATCGTATAATTGACCCACTGATACTTGTGGTGACATCGGAGTATCTAGGTGACATTAGGGTTGATTGATGTGTGTCATATGGTGTTATTTTACTACGAACTCTAGGGCTGTTTGTGACACCTATAGGAATAGCTCAATGGATTGATCAGAAATAATAACTTTGAAGTGGTTTCGTACCCTACAAGCAATTTCATCTTATTTTCTCCGCGATAGGAACTTTGGAGTGACTTTTGTCGCACGTTGAGGGATAGCCATATGATCTAATTATGTTATCGTTGTTGAGAGAACTTGCACTAGTGAAAGTATGAACCTTAGGCCTTGTTTCCAAGCATTGCAATACCGTTTTCGCTCACTTTTACCACTTGCTACCTTGGTATTTTTATATTTTCAGATTACAAAAACCTATATCTACTATCCATATTGCACTTGTATCACCATCTCTTCGCCGAACTAGTGATCCTATACAATTTACCATTGTATTGGGTGTGTTGGGGGCACAAGAGACTCTTTGTTATTTGGTTGCAGGATTGTTTGAGAGAGACCATCTTCATCCTATGCCTCCCATGGATTGATAAACCTTAGGTCATCCACTTGAGGGAAATTTGCTACTGTCCTACAAAACTCTGCGTTTGGAGGCCCAACACGAGTCTACAAGAAGAAGGTTGCGTAGTGGACGTCAAGCTCTTTTCTGGCGCCGTTGCCGGGGAGGTGAGTGCTTGAAGGTATATCTTTAGATCTTGCAATTGAATCTTTTAGTTTCTTGTTTTATCACTAGTTTAGTCTATAAAAGAAAACTACAAAAAAAATGGAATTGAGGTTGCCTCATATGCTTCATCTTTTTAATGTCTTTCGTGAAAATGATGGAAAGGAAAATTGTGCTCAAGTGTTAGAAGAAGAAGTCTATAAATTGTTTGGCACTAAATCTTTGAATGATGAGCATGATTGCAATGTTGTTAGTATGAATTCTTTGAATATCCATGATGCTAATGATATGCAAAGCTACAAGCTTGGGGATGCTATGTTTGATGAAGATGATATTTTTAGTCCCCCAAGTTTTGATGAGAATATTTATTATGATGATAGCATGCCTCCTATTTATGATGATAGCATGCCTCCTATTTATGATGATTATATTGATGAAAGTGGGTTTGGAAGAGTGTCAACTCTAGGTAGTATTGATCCCACTATTTTGGAGGGTGTTGAATCTTTTCACAATATTGATAGAAGTGGATTTGGAGGGGTCATGACTTTATTTAGTGATGAATCCACTATTTTGGAAGAGGTTCCAATTGATTATGAGAACAAAGTTGCTATCTATGATGATTATTGTGATGACATGCATGCTATAAAGAATAATGATAACCATGAAACTTGTCATCATGATTTTAATTTTCAATTGGATTATGCCTCACATGATAGCTATTTTGTTGAGTTTGATTCCACTACTATTCATGAGAATAAATTTGCTTATGTGGAGAGTAATAAAATTTCTATGCTTGTGGATCATGAAAAGAATGCTTTATGTGATGGCTATATTGTTGAATTCATTCATGATGCTACTGAAAATTATTATGAGAGAGGAACATGTGCTTCTACATATTGCAATAATATCAAGTTTCCTCTCTATGTGTTGAAAATCTTGAAGTCATGCTTGTTTTGCCTTCCTATGCTAGTTGATTCTTGTTCCCATAAGTTGTTTTATCACAAAATACCTATGCATAGGAAGTTGGTTAGACTTAAATGTTCTATTCATATGCTTCATTACGCTCCTGTTATGTTTCAATTCTTATCTTTTATGTGAGCATCATTTAAATCATCATGCCTAGCTAAAAAGACATTAAAGAAAAGCGCTTGTTGGGAGACAACCTAATATTTACCCCTACTGTTTTTGTGTGTTAACATGATTAAGATACTGTAGTGATCATGTTTTATAGCTTTTGTTTGAATAAAGTGCCAAGTAAAGCATTTGGGATAGTGTGGATGATAGTTGACTTGATTCTATGTAAAAACAGAAACTTTTGTGTCCAGTACAGAAATTCTTATATTTTACTGGAACCTCTAAAAATTCTAAAACTTTTAAAGTTGATTTATATACAAATTTTCTACGTTTTCCTAATTTTTCATAATTTTTGGAATAACATAAGTATGAGCTTAATTCAGATCTTTACATACTGTTCTGTTTTTGACAGATTCTGTTTTCGATGCATAGTTTGCTTGTTTCCTAGTTTCTATGGCTTATATTGCTCAATATAAATTGTAGAAATGATAGGGTACAGTAGGTGTCAGGTGATAAAAAATTTGAATCTTGTCTTGACAGTACCAAAGTGAATGATTTGTTTTATCATACTAACCCATCTCAGGAAGTTCCATTAAGTTTTGTGTGATTGAAGTTTTCTAGTTTTGGGTGAGATATCGATATGAGGAGAATAAGGAGTGGCAATACACTAAGCTTGGGGATGCCCAAGGCACCCCAAGGTAATATTCAAGGAAGATCCAAGCAACTAAGCTTGGGGATGCCCCGGAAGGCATCCCCTCTTTCGTCTTCAACATTATCGGTAACGTCACTTGGAGCTATATTTTTATTCGTCACATGATATGTGTTTTGCTTGGAGCGTCATTTTCATTTATTAGTATTTGCTTGCTGTTATTTAGATTAATGTTTTTCATCTATTATTTCAATAAAAGTGTCAAGTTTAGCCTTTACCATGCTTACTTTGCAAGTCTATATGTTGCTGTTTTGAAAACAGAAAGTTTTCTATCATTGTCTGAATTCTTCTGGAAAGTCAGAACATGATAAAATCTTGAAATTTTTACACAATGAGTAACAACCTACAGTGTGGTAATTTTTCTGATGTTTTGGAGTTAGGGAAGTATGAGTACAATTGCACTATTTACAGATTGCTCTGTTTAGACAGATTGCTGTTATGATTGCATTGTTTGCATATGTTTGCTTGTTTAATGATTCTATTTGAGGATAGGAATATTAAATATGCAGAGGCATTTAGTATGCAATGTTAAATAATAATTTTAGTGATTTGCTACAGTAGATAATGATAAGGTTTTGCATTTGATTTATACTAACTTTTCTCACAAGTTCTTGTTGAGTTTTGTGTGGATGAAGTTTTTAAGATTTAGGGAAACTGTGATATAAAAGGAATTAAGGAGACACAAAAGCTCAAGCTTGGGGATCCCCAAGGCATCCCTACTTAATATTTCAAGAAGTCTCAAGCATCTAAGCTTGGGGATGCCCCGGTTGGCATCCCACCTTTCTTCTTCAACAATGATCGGTTAGTATCGGTTGAGCCTAAGTTTTTACTTCTTCACATGATGTGTGCTATTTTTAGAAAGTCATTTTATTTTGTTTTGCTCGCAGTTTTAATAAAATACTTAGATCTGAAATTTTTAAATGAGAGAGAATCTTCACATAGCTAATTAATTATTTGACTACTCATTGATCTTCACTTATATCTTTTTGGAGTAGTTTGTCAGTTGCTCTAGTGCTTCACTTATATCTTTTTAGAGCACGACGGTGGTTTTATTTTGAAGAAATTTATGTACTCTCATGCTTCACTTATATTATTTTGAGAGTCTCTAAACAGCATGGTAATTAGCTTTGGTTATGAATTTAGTCCTAATATGATAGGCATCCAAGAGGGATATAATAAAAACTTTCATATAAAGTGCATTGAATACTATGAGAAGTTTGATTCCTTATGATTGTTTTGAGATAAAAAGATGGTGATATTAGAGTCATGCTAGTGAGTAATTGTGGATTGTAGAAATACTTGTGTTAAACTTTGTGATTCCCGTAGCATGCACGTATGGTGAACCGTTATGTGATGAAGTCGGAGCGTGACTTATTTATTGATTGTCTTCCTTATGACTGGCGGTCGGGGACGAGCGATGGTCTTTTCCTACCAATCTATCCCCCTAGGAGCATGCGTGTAGTACTTCATTTCGATAACTAATAGATTTTTGCAATAAGTATGTGAGTTCTTTATGACTAATGTTTAGTCCATGGATTATACGCACTCTCACCCTTCCTCCATTTCTAGCCTCTCTAGTACCGCGCAACTTTCGCCGGTACCATACACCCATCATATACCTTCCTCAAAACAGCCACCATACCTACCTATTATTGCATTTCCATAGCCATTCCGAGATATATTGCCATGCAACTTTCCACCGTTCCATTTATTATGACACGCTTCATCATTGTCATATTGCTTTGCATGATCATGTAGTTGACATCGTATTTGTGGCAAAGCCACCGTTCATAATTCTTTCATACATGTCACTCTTGATTCATTGCACATCCCGGTACACCGCCGGAGGCATTCATATAGAGTCATATTTTGTTCTAAGTATCGAGTTGTAATTCTTGAGTTGTAAGTAAATAAAAGTATGATGATCTTCATTATTAGAGCATTGTCCCATGTGAGGAAAGGATGATGGAAACTATGATTCTCCCACAAGTCGGGATGAGACTCCGGACGAAAAATAAAATAAAAATAAAAAAGAGGCCAAAAAAAGAGAGGGAGCCCAAAAAAAAATGAATGAGAGAAAAAGAGAGAAGGGGCAATGCTACTATCCTTTTACCACACTTGTGCTTCAAAGTAGCACCATGATCTTCATGATAGAGAGTCTCCTATGTTGTCACTTTTGTATACTAGTGGGAATTATTCATTATAGAACTTGGCTTGTATATTCCAACGATGGGCTTCCTCAAATTGCCCTAGGTCTTCGTGAGCAAGCAAGTTGGATGCACACCCACTTAGTTTCTTTTTGAGCTTTCATAAACTTATAGCTCTAGTGCATCCGTTGCATGGCAATCCCTACTCACTCACATTGATATCTATTGATGTGCATCTCCATAGCCTGTTGATACACCTAGTTGATGTGAGACTATCTCCTTATTTTTGTTTTCTCCGCAACCACCATATTCTATTCCACCTATAGTGCTATGTCCATGGCTCACGCTCATGTATTGCGTGAAAGTTGAAAAGGTTTGAGAACATCAAAAGTATGAAACAATTGCTTGGCTTGTCATCGGGGTTGTGCATGATTTGAATATTTTGTGTGATGAAGATGGAGCATAGCCAGACTATATTATTTTGTAGGGATAACTTTCTTTGGCCATGTTATTTTGAGAAGACATGATTGCCTTATTAATATGCTTGAAGTATTATTGTTTTTATGTCAATAATAAACTTTTGTTTTGAATCTTATGGATCTAAATATTCTTGCCACAATAGAGAAGATTACATTGATAAATATGGTAGGTAGCATTTTACATCAAAAATTCTGTTTTTATCTTTTACCTACTCGAGGACGAGCAGGAATTAAGCTTGGGGATGCTTGATACGTCTCCAACGTATCTATAATTTTTTATTGTTCCATGCTATTATATTATCTGTTTTGGATGTTTTATATGCATTTATATGCTATTTTATATTATTTTTGGGACTAACCTATTAACCTAGAGCCCAGTGCCAGTTTCTGTTTTTTTCTTGTTTTTGAGTTTTGCAGAAAAGGAATATCAAACGGAGTCCAAACGAGCTGAAAATTTACGGTGATTTTTTATGGACCAGAAGAAGCCCCCGAAGCAAAAGAGTTGGGCCAGAAGAGTCCCGAGTCAACGACAAGGGTGGAGGGCGCCCCCACCCCCCTAGGGCGCGCTCCACGAAATCGAGCAAGAAAACTTGTTTTGGGCAACAAAACTCCGCGAAATAAAAGAGTGGGAAGCCCCAGAGTCAAACAAAATTATTGCAGGTATGCTATTAATAGGAAACATACCAATGACGACTTCCGGGTTCTCTTGGGCTTCGCCTGCGGAGAGGTGGTGAACTTGCCCTTGGATGGTCTTCTGGCCAGGGTATGGTCCCACGTGGTTGACTTGCGGCTTAAATGGAGCATTTGACTTGCCGCTCTTGGGGCACTGTCTGGCGTAATGCCCGGTTTGCCCACAAGAAAAACACGTATTGCTATGCTGACAATCTTCGCGTACTGGGCTGGTCATGATATTCTTGACTTGGGTAGTAGTCTTGTTAACATTCTGTTGCCAATTGGGCTTGTACTCAACCTGAGTCTGCTGCCAGGTACGAGCCTTCTGCACTGGCTGTCCATCCTTCTTAGGCTTGAACTTGCGTTTATGGTCAATATAGGCGGGCTTATTGTCCTGAACAAGCTTGTGCTCCCTTTCTGCAATCAGGGCTTTGTTTACCAGAGTCTGGAAATCTGGAAAATCAAGCATACTGAGAGTGCATCTGAGGTGTTGATTCAGTCCTCCAAGGAATCTGTCGATCTTTCTTTCTTCGGTGGCCACATCATATAGGGAATAGCGAGCCAAATGGTTGAACTTGTTCAAATACTCAGTGACGGATAAGTTACCTTGCGCGAGCGCTAGGAACTCACGCTGTTTAACGTTCAGGATACCGGTGGGGATGTGGTACCTGCAGAACTTTTCCTTGAACTTATCCCATGTAATTTCTTCATCTGCTGGCCACATAGCTTTAGTATTGTCCCACCAAATAGCTGCGGCTCCTTCCAGATAGTGGGTTGCAAATGGAACCTTATCACCTTTTTCTGTACGAGCAATATCCAATTTCTTTTCAATGGTCATCAGCCAATCGTCGGCTTCCATAGGATCAGCAACTTGAGTGAAACTGGGTGGCTTAGTCCTTTGAAAATCTGAGAGCTTGGAGTGATTGCCATGTGAATTGCCATTATTTCCTACCATTGCCTGCACACATTTCAATAGTTCAAGCAGATCGTTGTTTCTTCTTTCTTCGAACATACACATTATCTGTTCAGTGGTTGGTGGATGAGGCGGTGGAGGTGGTGGTTGTGGATACGGTTCAAGGGAATGCCCTGCCTGTCTTGCAGAGCGACGAACAGGGACATCCTCACCAGCGTGACTGCTGCTGTCTCCCCACGTCATCCTATTTGTTTGTTTTCCCAATATGAAGCAACCGAGATGAGCAACATCCAAAAATGGGAAAAGCGAATGACAAATCCGAAGAAAAGCGATAAAAACCAGAGCGAATAAAAGAAGTTCCAACATAATTATACATAGACTCATACATGAAATGGAACATCATGACAAGTACGACTACATCCGTACATCCAAGCATCATGACAACCTTGGATACTCTGACGATCTAGTGCTCTGCTGGTCCTGCCGGGTCCTCTCCTGAACCGGACTCGGATCCTGAACTGATGACGTTAACAGAAACCTCTGGGTTAAAGGAAACACGATGACGCCGCCTCGAGGGCTCTCCCTCAGGGGCAGGTGTGGGATGAGGCTGGAGCATAGGAGCTGCGGGAGTAGCGAGAAGTCAAGCCCACTCGACAGGGGCACTGTGGGGAGTCACGGTCGAGGTGCCCGAGCTACTCGAATGAGTAACCGGGGTAACTGGCGAGCTAGAAACTGGTGGAATATAGGGAGTAAATCCTATGGAAGGTGAGCGGGACTGGACCTAGCGGCCACCAAAGCAGTGCGAGCACGACTCAGCTCTCGGGCCAGCTCATGAATCAACAGATAGCTAGCAGTGATATAGCGGGAAAGGTGGCTAGCGGGACTATCGGCCGCCGGATCAATAATAGGAAAGCGGACACGACCATCATCGTGCAGGGATGGGTAGTGGTAGAAACCTGGGTAGGTCTGCATCTGGATCTCGTTATAGTGTAGCTCAACAAGAATCTCAAACGCAGCAAACTGAATAGCCTGAGCAGGTGTAGAAGCGAAACCACTCCTAGAAGAACGGGTGTAAGTGCTAGATGTCGAACTGCAGCACAGGGTAACCACTGCATGATACTCGTATACTAAATCTGCTAGGCACTCCCGGTACACCCGATACACCGGGTCATCATGGTGAGGGTAGATTCGACGCCATACATGCCGAAGAAGGTGCGGTGAAGTGTACGGTGCCAGCTCCACTGTCGGGGCCAGGACACGATATCCCAGAAATTAACCCCTCGTGTCATCACCAACCCAGGATTACTGTTAATGGTGGACACGTCCTTGTTACAGAATTACCAAGCTATTACAAGAATTGGATACAAGACCATAAAGGTCTAATGATACAACAGGGATTCCGGTGGTGGATGTCGGAAATGACTCGTGGTACTCCAGCGTCAATGGGGCTCCATTCCCACAGGAACAGCTGACCCGGATAATTCCTATCCGCGTGGCTGCTATCCTAGGCTCCGCATGATCGTCGTTGCGGTACTCCTCGTAGAACTCCTAACCTGGCCAAGTAAATAGCCAGGGACAAGCCTGTGAGTACGTTTGAATGTACTCGCAAACATCATGAACAAGAGATATACCGAATGTAGCAGACAAAATATATGATCATGTTGAACCAAACTATATGCGTATGCTCATGCTGGATCATGCTAAAATGCTCATGCTGACACAAATCTAAATCATGACATGACAATAGCCAAATGATACGGAAGTAAATATAGCATGTTAGTCATGATCAAACTTAAAGCAAATGAATGCCACGGGTAGTCTAGCCAGCCCAAGTGACATTCAGCAAAATAAAAGAAATGCCAATCGGGTGTCCACAAGAGTAGTGGCGGGACCGCCTGTAAACTCGAGGGACGTCACGAAGAGGTCTTGAAGAGAAATGCCAGTCGGGTGTCAAGTGACGCCACGGTCGGACTTGAAGAGAAATGCCAGTTGGGTATCAAGTGACGCCACGGTCGGACTTGAAGAGAAATGCCAATCAGGTGTCCACAAGAGTAGTGGCGGGATAAACCGCCTGTTAACTCGAGAGACGCCACGAGATGTCTTGAAAATAAAATTGAGTGCCCGGGGTAGTCTAGCCAGCCCCTGAGACACTCAGGAAATACAAAAATAAGAGAAACGGGTTAGTCCTCAATAATATGCATAACCATATTAACAAGCATAAAATATACATGGTAGCATCAGGGTGACAACAATTATCCTGCAAAATAAATCAGGCTCAATTTAATTATTTTCCTCCGAAGACCGACACTAAGACCGACACTTGACCAACCCAGACTGTAGCCCTTAACCGCGGACACGGCTATTCGAATAGGTTTAAAACTCTGCAGAGGGTGTACTCTTTACCCACAAGTAAAGGATTTCTTTAGTCAGTACCGTGAGATCGACTAATTCCCATTACGGTCTTTCGGTTGAAAACACACCTGACCAGCACACACCAGATTAACTTTCCGGATGCTAGGAATCACCCAAAGCATCATTCAAGAAAAACTCTGAGACGGGGAGACCAACGTCCTGCATGGGATCACTATTAATACGCGCGGATTACAAGGGGTGCCCCCCTCTCAGTCACAACTGGAAACACCCATGCCCCCTGACCCGATGACAGGATTTAGTCCACCAACATGGAAACCCTCATCGTAGCCCTCTATGTGGTGTGTGCACGGAAAGGGGTTAACAACTTATTGAACCATACCCCACCTGTGGCAGGGACAAGTGGCAGCACGAATCAAGTATGGGGGTTACCGGAACAAGACTCGATCTACGGTCGACCCAGGAGGTTTAATTTTTTCCTGCAGTGGTTAGCGCAATATGATTCCTCGGTAGTACCCAACAGGGTCACCACCTGACATGTCCCGACATGCCCTTACTGATCATTCTCGTCACCACGAGAATTCAGTCTCACGATCACTTTACCCGTGACTGATTCTTCCTGCAGATTAGTCTGGACCGGCACAGGCATATGTGACAAGTGAAAGTGACCATCCTTATTCATGCTACATGCAGATGCAATATCATCAAGGAATCATGCATGCATAACTAGCTATATGCAAAAAATTATTCGAATTCAACATACTCATGATTTAATTATTCTTGCAAATATTTCAACCATGCAATCACCATATCAAGTGTTCAAGATGCTTGCCTTGAGCATGCAGAAATATTGGGTGCACTCCAAAAGTTTGAATTATTTATCTCCCCTTCATTTCCTATTTTCAAAAATATTTGAATTACCACATATAGTAAAAACAGTGTCAAAATTGTTTCAAATATTTTTGAAATAAATATTAAAATAAACTAGGGGCAAAATAAGGAATACCAGACAAAGAATAAAATGGTTTGGAGTTGAGATGATTTTCCTAGGGAATTTCTAAGTTGAGATAATTAAGGAAATGGACTATTTAAAATGTCCAATGGAGATAAAGCTTACTAAAAATGTTCACCTAATCTAGATAAATAGAGAATGATTTTATAAGATAGTAGGAATTTGAATCATCAATTTTGGATTAGAAATGGATCCTGTGGAAATACTTGAAAACTACTGAAAAAGGAAAATAGAAAGGAGTAGCAGTGCGCCCTGAGCGTTGTTTAGCTGTACTGCACCACTGGGCCGAGCCCAGCCGTTCAGCCACGTAGAAGGGCTATGATGTCGATGGCGTAATCAAGGAAGTGCGCTTCCCTAGCACAATGACGGTTTGTGAGAAACCCGTCTCCACTTACGGGTGGCTCTGGGTCACTGACAGTGGGCCCGCCTGGCCCACTGGTCAGGTTTGACCGGTCCGCCCGCGCTGTCTCCCCGCGGCAGAACAGGGGCGGTGCTCCGGTGATCGCCGCCGGCGAACGGCGGCACCATTCGAAGAGGTGATACCAGCATCGTGCTCAGGAGGGAAAGGCGGTGCTTCTGGTACCCGCCACGGTAGCTAGGGTGGACAGAGTCACCGACGATGCCAATTCCGGCGGACGGCGGTGTCGGGCAGCTAGGGGGTTTCGCCCATGGTCGTTCCCGAGTCAAATTGAGCGTGGGGATGGATCTACGGGACCGTGGGGAGGCTCCTGGTGTAGCTTGTGGAGAGGGGGAGGTACCGGAGAGGTGGGAACCTTCACGGATGAGAGGGCGGTAGTGGTTCGCCGGAGATGAAGATGACGACCGCTTCGGTCGTTTTGCTGCTCGAGGGAGTTCCTGAAGGAGGGAGGAGGAGTGTTGGTCAGCTGAGTGAGCTCGGGGTGGTCTTTATATAGCATCGAAGAGGCGGTTCCGAGGCGCCCGGAGATAACCATGGCGACGGCAGCCATTAATGGCAACAGGAGGCGGTGATGAGATTGGTGTGTGGACGGTGCGAGTTGGTATGGACGGTGGCCGTCCAAATTTACCACAGGGGGTGTGCTGGCGCGGTCGGGTGGCTTGGGCAGGTGCCGTGGCTTCCCGATTTGGGGCATGACGGCGGTTGGCCATTAATGGCGGATAGAGGTCGCCGGCAAGGCCGTTGGGTTGGTGGCAAGCCGTGGATAAGCTCAGGTAGATGAGTATTAAGGCAAGGGAGAGCTGGTGTTCGGGGATTGGCCAGGGGCTTCTAGACAGTGTCGTGCCCGATCGGCGCACAGCGCGGGTTGGCGGGGTCGGTGGTGGTCGGCGCTAGGCGACGCGGGGAGGTGTCGTTGAGGCTCGGGATCGATGGAGTGATCCAGCGGATTACTAGGACGAGCGTGGGCTGCAGTTGAGGCACGGCAGGAGCTCGACATCGGCGCGGTCATACGCATGTTCTGGCCGCGCTCCGGACACGCACCAGAGGTGCTTGACGTTTTGCCAGGGTGACCTAGGGGATTTTGCTGCTATTAAAACTTGACATGGTGATGCTGCTGGACTTGATAAAATGGGTGGACATGTTATTTTGGCCAATAGAGCAAGTGCCCAATGCAAGTTTGTGAGCTTGCGAAATTCTGCCATGCACATGAGCTGCTTGCTAAAATGCTAGGGCTACCTAGGAGGACTTGATGGGTGTGAAAATTTCCAGGATGATGTCTCTTTAGATGAATAAAATGATGGTGTGATTGGTTTGGCATAAAGGCAAACTAGATAGTGCAAGTTTTAGAGAAATTCATTTCTGGACAGAACTGGAGGGCATTATTTGGTGAACTAAAAGGATTCCAATGGAGCTAAAATTTTGGACTTAAGGGTTTGGTTGGAAGGACAGTAAGTGGGAAAAATTCCAGAATTAATGGAGCAAGGAAAATAGGGGTTGTAGTTGTAACTGAGGAATGGGACAGAATGGAAAAGGGGAAGGTTCACTCAAAATTTTCAAAACACCAGGTTGGGTTTTTGCATAAAAGTGATATGTAGGCATCACATGACCCCTCGTAATTTTTGTGGAGATTTGAAAGAATTATTTAAAGTAGTTGTAGTGCAACAGAGGCATTTAAAATATTGAAATAGCTGTTAAAAGAATTGTTTAGAGGCAAATTTTATTCTGAAAATAACTCTTACTGTTATTAAACTATAATTGAAATTTTTTAAGAGAACTCCCAAAGCCACAATATTATTTCCAAAAATTGCTATATGGAGGGAAGAATTTTGAAAAACAGAAACAGAAAATGGTTCTGAAATTAATAAAAGACCTAGCAAAAATTCAAAATTTTAATTCTGGCCAAATTTTATTTATTAAAAACATGATTAAATTTTTGGGGTGTTACAAACTCTACCCCCCTTAAGAAAATCTCATCCTCGAGATTTGTTAAGGACGGAAGAATTAAATGCAAATCACAACAGACAAGCAATCATGCACCACACAATAACACACAAGCACATCATTCAATCAAACACTACACACTGCTAGAAATATACACATATTCGTCTACGGCATGACGGTGGAATTTACAGGGCAACAGGGTTGCTAAGGGCATGGCAACTACTCTGGCAGACTCAGTCTACTTCGTCGACATCCAGACGGGCGTGTCTCGCGGACGTCGATGCTTCTCCGGGGGCTTCAACGTCGGAGTTGACTGGAGTGTTATGAGGAGCTGTAGGGTTGGCGTAGCGATGATGACCCACGCGGGGTGTAGTGGCTATAGTCCCGTTGGAGGAAATCCCAAAGAGACGACGGAGTTCATCTAGGGTAACGAATGCATTGCCCGGGTGGGCAACCGGGGTAGACCTCGCAGGCTCGATTGGTCTCTCGAACAGTACTACCGGGTTGTCAGTGGCAGGTGCAGCTTCACTTCTCACCGCGGTCAGGAGAGCAAGCGTCCTACGGGTCTCAATCAGATCATAAGTGACCTGATCGAACAGTGCCTCTTACGCTCTCAGGTAGCGCACCAGATGCACCAGAGCAGGGTCCGTCTCATGGTCTCCATTGGCGACTTGGGTCGGTCTACCATAGCCTTCACGACTAGGGTAGTAGTAGAAAGAGCGGCAGTTAACCCCCGGCGACAGATGCCGGAGTTGAACTACAGCCTCTCGGGCTGCAAGTTGGATGGCTTGGGGCTCGTCGGAGGTCGTCCTCCCGGTGAACCGGTAAGGGTGCTCTGCTGTGATGCCCCTCCCGTAGATGTGCACCGTGGCCCAGAAGTGATGGATGGAATCACTCGTGTGCTCCTGGTACATGACATACTCCGGCGGCTCTTCGATGCCGAGAGCACGACGGGTGAGATTGGCGAGGATGGCTACAAAGCCTTCAAGTTCGACTGCGGTGGTCTCGTTATGAACGATGGGGCCTGGCATCTTGGTGGTTGGATATCGAACTAAGAGTGAGGCTGAGATGTGTTGGGTTGGGGCAAGGCTTCTCTTATAAGCCAGCGGAGTCTTCCATCGCACGCTTGTGGATGGGACAACGCAGGTGTTGGCCACAGGCACACGGCCTATGGACTAGGTTGATAGGTTGGGCATCGACTATCAAAAAGATGTCGGCTGGCCACTGTGCGGTTAACGGATAGGATGAGCTTGAATGGGGACAGGAAAGGATGTGAATGGTGTGGAAACCTAGAGATAGCGACCAGGCTAAGATAGGATTAGCCAATGGTCAGCCTGGCTCTGATAACAAGGCTGTCGGGGCCGGGACATGATATCCCTGAAATTAACCCCTCGTGTCATCACCAGCCCAGGATTACTGTTACTGGTGGACACGTCCTTGTTACAGAATTACCAAGCTATTACAAGAATTGGATACAAGACCATAAAGGTCTAATGATACAACAGGGATTCCGGTGGTGGATGTCGAAAATGATTCGTGGTACTCCAGCGTCAATGGGGCTCCATTCCCACAGGAACAGCTGACCCGGATAATTCCTATCCGCGTGGCTTCTATCCTAGGCTCCGCACGGTCGTCGTTGTGGTACTCCTCGTAGAACTCCTGACCTGGCCAAGTAAATAGCCAGGGACAAGCCTGTGAGTACGTTTGAATGTACTCGCAAACATCATGAACAAGAGATATACCGAATGCAGCAGACAAAATATATGATCATGTTGAACCAAACTATATGCGTATGCTCATGCTGGATCATGCTAAAATGCTCATGCTAACACAAATCTAAATCATGACATGATAATAGCCAAATGATACGGAAGTAAATATAGCATGTTAGTCATGATCAAACTTAAAGCAAATGAATGCCACGGGTAGTCTAGCCAGCCCAAGTGACATTCAGCAAAATAAAAGAAATGCCAATCGGGTGTCCACAAGAGTAGTGGCGGGACCGCCTGTAAACTCAAGGGACGTCACGAAGAAGTCTTGAAGAGAAATGCCAGTCGGGTGTCAAGTGACGCCATGGTTGGACTTGAAGAGAAATGCCAGTCGGGTGTCAAGTGACGCCACGGTCGGACTTGAAGAGAAATGCCAATCGGGTGTCCACAAGAGTAGTGGCGGGATAAACCGCTTGTTAACTCGAGAGACGCCACGAGAGGTCTTGAAAATAAAATTGAGTGCCCGGGGTAGTCTAGCCAGCCCCTGAGACACTCAGGAAATACAAAATAAGAGAAACAGGTTAGTCCTCAATAATATGCAGAACCATATTAACAAGCATAAAATATACACGGTAGCATCAGGGTGACAACAATTATCCTGCAAAATAATTCAGGCTCAATTTAATTATTTTCCTCCGAAGACCGACACTAAGACCGACACTTGACCAACCCAGACTGTAGCCCTTAACCGCGGAAACGGCTATTCGAATAGGTTTAAAACTCTGCAGAGGGTGTACTCTTTACCCACAAGTAAAGGATTTCTTTAGTCAGTACCGTGACACCGACTAATTCCCATTACGGTCTTTGGGTTGAAAACACACATGACCAGCACATACCAGATTAACTTTCCGGATGCCAGGAATCACCCAAAGCATCATTCAAGAAAAACTCTGAGACGGGGAGACCAACATCCTGAATGGGATCACTATTAATACGCGCGGATTACAAGGGGTGCCCCCCTCTCAGTCACAACTGGAAACACCCATGCCCCCTGACCCGATGACAGGATTTAGTCCACCAACATGGAAACCCTCATCGTAGCCCTCTATGTGGTGTGTGCACGGAAAGGGGTTAACAACTTACTGAACCATACCCCACCTGTTGCAGAGACAAGTGGCAGCACGAATCAAGTATGGGGGTTACCGGAACAAGACTCGATCTACGGTCGATTCTGGAGGTTTAATTTTTTCCTGCAGTGGTTAGCGCAATATGATTCCTCGGTAGTACCCAACAAGGTCACCACCTGACATGTCCCGACATGCCCTTACTAATCATTCTCGTCACCACGAGAATTCAGTCTCACGGTCACTTTACCCGTGACTAATTCTTCCTGCAGATTAGTTCGGACCGGCACAGGCATATGTGACAAGTGAAAGTGACCATCCTTATTCATGCTACATGCAGATGCAATATCATCAAGGAATCATGCATGCACAACTAGCTATATGCGAAAAATTTATTCGAATTCAACATACTCATGATTTAATTATTCTTGCAAATAATTCAACCATGCAATCACCATATCAAGTGTTCAAGATGCTTGCCCTGAGCATGCAGAAATATAGGGTGCACTCCAAAAGTTTGAATTATTTATCTCACCTCCATTTCCTATTTTCAAAAATATTTGAATTACCACATATAGTAAAAACAATATAAAAAATTGTTTCAAATATTTTTGAAATAAATATTAAAATAAACTAGGGGCCAAATAAGGAATACCAGAAAAAGAATAAAATGGTTTGGAGTTGAGATGATTTTCCTAGGGAATTTCTAAGTTGAGATAATTAAGGAAATGGACTATTTAAAATGTCCAGTGGAGATAAAGCTTACTAAAAATGTTCACCTAATATAGATAAATAGAGAATGATTTTATAAGACAGCAGGAATTTGAATCATCAATTTTGGATTAGAAATGGATCCTGTGGAAATATTTGAATACTACTGGAAAAGGAAAATAGAAAGGAGTAGCAGTGCGCCCTGAGCGTTGTTTAGCTGTACTGCACCACTGGGCCGAGCCCAGCCGTTCAGCCGCGTAGAAGGGCTATGACGTCGATGGCGTAATCAAGGAAGTGCGCTTCCCTCGCACGATGACGGTTTGTGAGAAGCCCGTCTCCACTTACGGGTGGCTCTGGGTCACTGACAGTGGGCCCGCCTGGCCCACTGGTCAGGTTTGACCGGTCCGCCCGCGCTGTCTCCCCGCGGCAGAACAGGGGCGGTGCTCCGGCGATCGCCGCCAGCGAACGGCGGCACCATTCGAAGAGGTGATACCAGCATCGTGCTCAGGAGGGAAAGGCGGTGCTTCTGGTACCCGCCACGGTAGCTAGGGTGGACAGAGTCGCCGACGATGCCAATTCAGGTGGACGGTGGTGTCGGGCAGCAGGGGGGTTTCGCCCATGGTCGTTCCCGAGTCAAATTGAGCACGGGGATGGATCTGCAGGACCGTGGGGAGGCTCCTGGTGTAGCTTGTGGAGAGGGGGAGGTACCGGAGAGGTGGGAACCTTCGCGGATGAGAGGGCGGCAGTGGTTCACCGGATATGAAGATGACGACCGCTCCGGTCGTTTTGCTGCTCGAGGGAGTTCCTGAAGGAGGGAGGAGGAGTGTTGGTCAGCTGAGTGAGCTCGGGGTGGTCTTTATATAGCATCGAAGATGTGGTTCTGTGGCGCCCGGAGATAACAGTGGCAACGGCAGCCATTAATGGCAACAGGAGGCGGTGGTGAGATTGGTTTGTGGACGGTGCGAGTTGGTATGGACGGTGGCCGTCCAAATTTACCACAGGGGGTGTGCTGGCGGGGTCGGGTGGCTTGGGCGTGTGCCGTGGCTTCCCGATTCGGGGCATGACTGCGGTTGGCCATTAATGGTGGATAGAGGTCGCCGACGAGGCCGTTGGGTTGGTGGCAGGCCGTGGATAAGCTCAGGTAGATGAGTATTAAGGCAAGGGAAGGCTGGTGTTCGGGGATTGGCCAGGGGCTTCTGGACGGTGTCGTGCCCGAGCGGCGGACGGCGCGGGTTGGCGGGGTCGGTGGTGGTCGGTGCTAGGTGACGCGGGGAGGTGTCAGTGAAGCTCGGGATCGATGGAGTGATCCAGCGGAGTACTAGGACGAGCGTGGGCTGCAGTTGAGGCACGGCAGGAGCTCGACATCGGCGCGGTCATACGCGTGTTCTGGCCACGCTCCGGACACGCACCAGAGGTGCTCGACGTTTTGCCTGGGTGACCTAGGGGATTTTGCTGCTATTAAAACTTGACATGGTGATGCTGCTGGACTTGATAAAATGGGTGGACATGTTATTTTGGCCAATAGAGCAAGTGCCCAATGCAAGTTTGTGAGCTTGCCAAATTCTGCCATGCACATGAGCTGCTTGCTAAAATGCTAGGGCTACCTAGGAGGACTTGTTGGGTGTGAAAATTTCTAGCATGATGTCTCTTTAGATGAATAAAATGATGGTGTGATTGGTTTGGCATAAAGGCAAACTAAATAGTGCAAGTTCTAGAGAAATTCATTTCTGGACAGAAACTGGAGGGCATTATTTGGTGAACTAAAAGGATTCCAATGGAGCTAAAATTTTGGACTTAAGGGTTTGGTTGGAAGGACAGTAAGTGGGAAAATTTTCAGAATTAATGGAGCAAGGAAAATAGGGGTTGTAGTTGTAACTGAGGAATGGGACATAATGGAAAAGGGGAAGGTTCACTCAAAATTTTCAAAACACCAGGTTGGGTTTTTGCATAAAAGTGATATGTAGGCATCACATGGCCCCTCATAATTTTTGTCAAAGTTTGAAAGAATTATTTAAAGTAGTTGTAGTGCAACAGAGGCATTTAAAATATTGAAATAGCTGTTAAAGGAATTGTTTGGAGGCAAATTTTATTCTGAAAATAATTCTTACTGTTATTAAACTATAATTGAAATGTTTTAAGAGAACTACCAAAGCCACAATATTATTTCCAAAAATTGCTATATGGAGGGAAGAATTTTGAAAAACAGAAACAGAAAATGGTTCTGAAATTAATAAAAGACCTAGCAAAAATTCAAAATTTTAATTCTGGCCAAATTTTATTTAGTAAAAACATGATTAAATTTTTGGGGTGTTACATCCAGCTGACACGCATATGGCACTGGAGCCATCTACACTCTCAACCATTAGTCGGTTAGCAATAACAATACATCAAATGCATGCAATGCAGCAATCAGATGCAAACACTACCGGCACTCAAAACTAACTAGCTACCGTTCAACTAACGCGTCGGCGGTCTAGCGTATCCTACAGTCAGCGCGGCTCTGATACCAAGTGTTGTGGCACCCCGGCTCAGAGCGGCCGGTTTATCTTGCATTGCCAGCCCAGAGATCTAGTCTTCTGGCAACACACAACAACTTGGTACAGAAAACAACCGCTTTATTGATGCTAGCGGAAACATAGTTTGATATTACATCAGATAGCGAGGCCAAGCGGCACACATGGTGCGGCTAAATAGTATGTACATTATTTAATGAACATGAAGGGGGCCTCGATCACGACAACTACGCGGGAGCGGAACGACGACGAAGCGGAACTCCATAGCACAGGGACACCGATGTGGACACGGTCTAGACACGGGAAGCGCTCTGATCCGGTAAGACTTTCCTGAAATCTGGCATGACACACCAGGTCAGTACATTGAATGTACTTGCAAGCTCACAACAAGTAAAAGCATAATGGCAAACAATAACATGATTATTAAGCAGGTTAAATGCAAGTCTACAACAGACTACTCATGAAGTGAATCATGCTTGTGCAACGAGTCCCTCGGACTCTCTTACCAAATGAGTTACCTCGTAACCAACATCATCAATACGGTGATCACTCCCGAATCACAAACGAAACCAACACTTTGGTTCCCACAACAACGACCATCTTCATGGTCTCGACAATCTCATCACATAACCAGTGCCAACCATATAACTTTAGTGTGCAAGATTAACTTAATTATGTTGATCCATGGTGTGACCTACTTACGAGCTGTGTCCGTAACCGCAGACGTGGCTATCGATAGATTTAATAAACACTCTGCAAAGGTTAGTACACTGTACCCACACCATGGAACCCATGGCCTCGCACTCCCATTCGGGTGGACCAACGGCATTCTAACAGAACCAACCCACTGCCATGACACTCTCTCGGCCACTCCGACCAACTCCCCTCTGGGCTAAGTCCTGGGTGGCCCCGATGTCAACCAATGACATCCAACGGCCACCGTCATGGCAAAACTTAAACGGTCCCAAATGGGGACAAGGTACCATAACAACAATGGGCACACAAGGTTATGTCTGCTTACCGGGCCAGGGTACCGCACGCCCATAACCTTCCCTCGTTGGAGGCACCAACCAGAGGTACGACAATGGACTGAATAAGGGCCTTCCCATAAAGGCAAATGTGGTTGCACTGGGAAGCTCGATTCGGTGGCACCATGACTCGATCAAGAATTATGTTCAAGTTGGATTATCATCAGGTTTAACTTGAAAATAAAAGAACTCGAGCCATAGTATGCCATGATCATGTAACTATATGACGTGCAACCGTAAGCACATATCACCGAAATGGATCGGATCAACATCATAAAATCACTAGGCATGCACTACTAATCATCTTGAAGCACTAGTTTTAACTTCATCATTTTTAGTTATCACAATAGCATGATGAGTATATGAACAATAAAGCATCATATGAAAATAACTCCGGTTATTCTCGAACCAAAGTCATGCTATCAAAGTATCACTACTGCATCCAACTAGTACATGCAAATCAAGTACTACAACAAGCTAAGCATATCAAGCAAGACATATGAAATAACTTAAGCCAAGTTATTGAAATGATTTAAATGCATGAAATAATTCATATTCAAGTTTGAAAAAAATCATAGTTACTGAAATGACACCATGCAAATATTTGTGTGGCTTGCCTTAGCACAGAGGAGGGCCACACTCCTCCTTTTTCTCCTCTAGGCAAGCTTCTTCTTCTGGAAATATTTAAAACAGCAAAAAGAAAATATCAAGAACCACTCTGAAATTCACCAGAAATTCCAGACAGCAAGGAAAAATCTCAAATTTGGTGTGCTGCTAGAATATTTCAATAGAAACACAACGCAAAAATAATCAACTCATTTGGATTCATGGTTTAGGAGTTAGAGCTGGTCAAAGTTTCTGGTCAAAATGAGCTAAATTTAAATAAAAAGAAAAACCAGAGGAGGGGGGGTGACGTCGAAGGCGTAAACCCGCGGGGCGCCTCCACTTATACCGCTTCAGGGGCGGCTGAGTGGCTGACAGCGGGCCCCGCCCTTCAGGTTTAGAGAGAGGGGGGAGAAACAGAGGAGGGGGCGGCGAGTCGCCGGTGTTTCTCCAGCGAGGAGAGGTCGGCTGCCGATCGGAGAGGGAGGGGTGGATGCGCAAGACTACGGCAAGTCTACACGTACCCAAAACGCGGCGAGAGGTGGTCGGAGATGCTTGGAAACAGCGTCTCCAGCGGCGGCTGCGGACGGGGTTCGCCGGAGATGAAGAAGACGGCGAGGTTAGGCGACTCCAGGGGCTTCAGCGGGGTCGGCTTGCTCCAGTGGACCACCAGGGACATGCCAGAGTAGTCGGACGAGCTCGAGAGGCTCTGGAGGGGTGGGGAGCAGTAGGAGGGGATCGCCGGTGAGCTCAGGTTGGGGACGGCGGCCAGAGGCCTGCCCGGCCGGGCTGCGGCTTAACTACGGTGCTGTGGTTGGATGAGTGCGGTGAGGAGCTCGAAGAGGCGAGGGAGGGCTCTATTTATAGGCGGAGGGGAGGAGGGGATCGAGCTCCACCGGAGAGCTCTGGAAGCGGCGCACTGCGACGAAGAGCGTCAGTGAGAGGGGAAGAAGAGGCCGTGGCTCACACAGCCACTGTGGGAGGGTGGAGATGAGCACAGGGCTCGGGTGGTGACGAGCACAGGGGCACAGGCGCACTGTGCGCTTGGCCGCGTCATGCCCGTGCTTGCTGCGGCGAGCTCCGGCGTCGGCGAGCGACAGGGAGGAGTTAATGGCGTTGAGACGAGGATGGTGGCACGGTGCGGCATGCTGCAGCGAGCACGGATGCAACAGAGGCGTTGGCGGCATCCAGAGCGCGTCGAACGCATGGCAGCGTGCTTGGCCACACGCGGTCACCGCGTGAACTCTGGCATCACGCGACCTGGGCTGTGCGCACTGTGTCTGGCGTGTAGTCCTTGCAAGGTTAGGTCGATCCAAGCACTTGAGTTGAGCACAGGTCGACTGGGTGAGAGTGTAGCATCCTGGCAAGTTTCTGGACAGAAACTTGTGAGCTTAAAAGAGAAAAATCTAGAGGGAGTTAGGAGCTAATTTTTGGTGGTTAAGGGTTTCTTAGGAGGGTAATGAAGTCCTAAAAGTTTCAACTTCATTGGATCAAGGAATAATGCACTTCCTTTGTAAAGTACATTTTCTAGCCAGAACAAAAAATATTTTCTGTAGCAAAAATATTCCACAAAACCATAAAATATTTTTAACAGGGAGGTGTGCCAAGGTCCAAAGAATATTCAGGAATTTTCTCAGATTTTTGTGGGCCAGAAAAATGAGGGTTGCTTTGGAGCAAATGTGACTGAAGTGTGATTTCAGAGAGAAAATGAATATTTTTCATTTAAGAAAAATATTCCTATGGCCATATTTTGATATATCAGAGAGGAAATGAGGTGTTTGAGTGGGAGGTGAGTCACTTGGGTGAAAATCAAAGAAATGCCCAAGTGGTTTAGTTCAACTGAGTTGATTCAAAACTCCAAATTCAAATCCAAAAGGCAATGAAGTCCAGAAAAAGAAAAAGAGCAAAAACCAGGTTGTCACAAACCTCCCCCACTTAGGATGAATCTCGTCCTCGAGATTCGGTTGCTCGGGAAAACAATTCTGGATAGGATGCTTTTAAAAAGTCCTCTCTTTCCCAAGTTGCTTCTTCCTCGGTGTGATGCTCCCACTGCACCTTATAAAACTTAATTACTTTACTGCGAGTGACTCTTTCCGTTTCATCCAATATTCGGAATGGTTTCTCCTCATAGGTTAAATCCTTAGCAAGCTCTATCTCTGCCATATCAGTCCTTTTCTCGGGTGGCGAGATACACCTTCTCAACTGTGAGACATGGAACACATTGTGCACCTCTGACAATTCCGGTGGTAGTTCCAACTGATAAGCAACTGTACCAACTCTGGACATAACTGGGAATGGACCAAACTTATCTGGGTGCAAGCTTTCCTCGGGTCTGGAACCTCTTGACTCCTTTCATAGGTGTGACTCAGAGGTAAACATACTCTCCCGTTTTGAAACTGTTCTGACGGTGCTTTGAGTCATAGTAGCTCTTTTGTCGGGACTTTGCTAATTGCATTCTATCTCGGATCTCCTTGACTTGCTTTTCAGCCTCCATTACTAAGTCGGTTCCGAAAATGCAGCTATCTCTGGTTTGAGACCAGTTTAGCGGAGTGCGGCACTTAAGGCCATACAGAGCTTCATAGGGTGACATCTTGAGGCTGGTCTGGAAGCTGTTGTTGTAGGAGAACTCAGCATAAGGCAGACAATCTTCCCACTTGGGTCCTTGGTCTAGAGCACATGCTCGGAGCATATCTTCAAGTATTTGATTTACTCGCTCAGTCTGCCCGTCTGTCTGAGGATGATTGGCGGTGCTGTACTTTAGTGCGGTCCCCAAAGCTTGATGGAGACGTGACTAGAATGCTGAGGTAAAGAGAGAACCTTGGTCGGAAGTGATAGTTCTTGGCACTCCATGCAAACTGACGATTCTGGACATATATAGCTGTGCTAGTTGATCGGCTCGATAGGTAGTTCGGATGGGAATGAAGTGAGCTACCTTGGTCAGCATGTCCACCACAACCCATACTGCATCATTGCCTCGGTGAGTCTTTGGCAGGCCTGTGATGAAATCCATGCAGACATCGTCCCACTTCCATTGCAGAACGGGTAGAGGTTGGAGAAGTCCGGCGGGTTTCTGATGTTTCGCCTTCACCTTGTTACAAATGTCGCAACAGGCAACAAAATAGGTGATGTCCTTCTTCATTCCATGCCACCAAAATGCCTGATGAAGGTCTTCGTACATCATGGTACCTCCTGGATGAATCGAGTACGAAGATTCATGCGCTTCTGTCAAGATCTTCTTTCGCAGGTCTGCTTGTTCAGGCACACAAATCCGTCCTCGAAACCTTAGAGTACCTTGCTCATCCTTCGAGAAATCTTGGGTCTTGCCTTCTTGCATACACTTGACATGGTGTTGCAGGACTGAGTCTTCTTGCTGGGCCATGCGGATTTCTTCTTCAAGGGTAGGAGTGACTTCCAACACATTGACGAGGTCAGCCTCAACAATAACCAGGTTAAGCTGAGTGATTTCTTCTTGGAGTTTGGGAGGCAAGGACTCCATTAAGGTGTTCAGGTTGGCAGGCTTGCGACTGAGGGCATCGGCAACCACACTGGCCTTGCCGGGATGGTAGTTGATTCCAAGATCATAATCCTTGACCAATTCGAGCCATCTTCGCTGTCGGAGGTTCAAGTCCGGTTGGGTGAATATATACTTAAGACTCTTGTGGTCGGTAAATATCTGACATCTTTTGCCAATGAGGTAGTGCCTCCAAATCTTCAAGGCGTGCACAACTGCGGCCAATTCCAAATCATGCGTTGGGTAATTCCCTTCATGGGGTCGTAGCTGTCTGGATGCGTAAGCTACAACCTTGCCATCTTGCATGAGCACACATCCAATACCTTTCCTGGATGCGTCACAATATACATCAAAGCTGCGATAGATATCTGGGAGAGTTAACACAGGTGCTGATGTCAATCGGGTCTTCAACTCATTGAAACTCTTCTCGCAGTCCTCAGACCATACAAACTTCTGATCCTTCTTGAGGAGTTCTGTCATGGGCTTGGCAATCTTAGAGAAGCCTTCAATAAATCGTCAGTAATATCTGGCTAATCCAAGAAAACTTCGGATCTCAGTCACTGTCGTGGGCGCTAGCCAATTTAGCACTTCATTTACTTTGCTGGGATCCACGGCTATACCTTCTGCTGAAAGAACATGCCCCAAAAATCCGACTTGCTTGAGCCAAAATTCACACTTGCTAAATTTTGCATATAACTGATGGTCATGGAGTCTTTGCAAGACTGCTCTGAGATGTCCCTTGTGCTCTTCCTCATTCTTCGAGTATATGAAGATGTCATCAATGAAGACCACCACAAACTTATCCAAGAAGTCCATGAATACTTTATTCATCATATGCATGAAGAAAGCAGGGGCATTGGTGAGGCCGAAAGACATGACTGTATATTCATAAAGACCGTACCGAGTGGTGAATGCGGTCTTAGGAATATCCTCCTTCTTAATTTTGAGCTGATGATATCCGGTCCTCAAATCAATCTTGGAGAATACCTGTGCCCCACTGAGTTGGTCGAACAAGTCATCAATCCTCGGAAGCGGGTATTTGTTCTTGATAGTGACAGCATTCAACTAACGGTAATCCACACACATCCGAAGACAGCCGTCTTTCTTGTCCACAAAGATTGCGGGTGATCCCCATGGTGATGAGCTCGGACGAATGTATCCTTTCTGAAGCATCTCATCAAGCTGTTTCTTCAGCTCCACTAACTCGGATGAAGGCATCCGGTAATACTTCTTGTATATAGGTGCGGTCCCGGGCACAAGATCAATTGCAAACTCAAGCTCACGATCTGGTGGCATCCCTGGTAGCTCTTCAGGGAATACATCTGGAAACTCACTGACCACAGGAATTAGATCCAACTCTTCAGCTTGAGCTGCGAAGACCATTTCTTTCTTGGGTATGCTTCTTCGAGCAAAGAATTGTGTAGTTTGGCCTTCCCGACTTGTCAATGTGACTTCTCTGGTCGCACAGTTGATGCATACTTGATGTTGGGTCAACCAGTTCATTCCCAAAATAATATCCAACTTGGCAGACTCGATGACTATCAAAGAAGCTGGGAAGATGACTCCCTTGATGTCAATCTCCAAATTGCGGCAGGCCAGATTGCTTTTGAGCACAGATCCCGGGGATTGTACCATCATACTCTTTCCCTAAATCGAGCAAGAAAACTTGTTTTGGGCAACAAAACTCCGTGAAATAAAAGAGTGGGAAGCCCAAGAGTCAAACAAAATTATTGCAGGTATGCTATTAACAGGAAACATACCAATGATGACTTCTGGGTTCTCTTGGGCTTCATCTGTGGAGAGGTGGTGAACTTGCCCTTGGATGGTCTTCTGGCCAGGGTATGGTCCCATGTGGTTGACTTGCGGCTTAAATGGAGCATTTGACTTGCCGCTCTTGGGGCACTGTCTGGCGTAATGACCGGCTTGCCCACAAGAAAAACACGCATTGCTACACTGACAATCTTCACGTATCGGGCTGGTCATGATATTCTTGACTTGGGTAGTAGTCTTGTTAACATTCTGTTGCCAATTGGGCTTGTACTCAACCTGAGTCTGCTGCCAGGTACGAGCCTTCTGCACTGGCTGTCCATCCTTCTTAGGCTCGAACTTGCGTTTATGGTCATTATAGGCGGGCTTATTGTCATGAACAAGCTTGTGCTCCCTTTCTGCAATCAGGGCTTTGTTTACCAGAGTCTGGAAATCCGGAAAATCAAGCATACTGAGAGTGCATCTGAGGTGTTGATTCAGTCCTCCAAGGAATTTGTCGATCTTTCTTTCTTCGGTGGCCACATCATACAGGGAATAGTGAGCCAAATGGTTGAACTTGTTCAAATACTCAGTGACGGATAAGTTACCTTGCATGAGGGCTAGGAACTCACGCTGTTTAACTTTCAGGATACCGGTGGGGATGTGGTACCTGCTGAACTTTTCCTTGAACTTATCCCATGTAATTTCTTCATCTGCTGGCCACATAGCTTTAGAATTGTCCCACCAAATAGCTGCGGCTCCTTCCAGATAGTGGGTTGCAAATGGAACCTTATCACCTTCTTCTGTGCAAGCAATATCCAATTTCTTTTCAATGGTCCTCAGCCAATCGTCGGCTTCCATAGGATCAGCAACTTGAGTGAAACTGGGTGGCTTAGTCCTTTGAAAATCTGAGAGCTTGGAGTGATTGCCATGCGAATTGCCATTATTTCCTACCATTGCCTGCACACTTTTCAATAGTTCAAGCAGATCGTTGTTTCTTCTTTCTTCGAACATACGCATTATCTGTTCAGTGGTTGGTGGATGAGGTGGTGGAGGTGGTGGTTGTGGATACGGTTCGGGGGAATGCCCTGCCTATCTTGCTGAGCGACGAACAGGGACATCCTCACGAGCGTGACTGCTGCTGCCTCCCCACGTCATCCTAATTGTTTGTTTTTCCCAATATGAAGCAACCGAGATGAGCAACATCCAAAAATGGGAAAAGCGAATGACAAATCAGAAGAAAAGCGATAAAAACCAAGGCGGATAAAGAAAGTTCCAACATAATTATACATAGACTCATACATGAAAAGGAACATCATGACAAGTACGACTACATCTGTCCATCCAAGCATCATGACAACGTTAGATACTCTCACGATCTACTGCTCTGCTGGTCCTTCTGGGTCCTCTCCTGAATCGGACTCGGATCCTGAACTGACGACGTTAACGGAAACCTCCGGGTTAAAGGAAACACAACGACGCTGCCTGAAGGGCTCTCCCTCAGGGGCAGGTGCGGGAGGAGGCTGGAGCATAGGAGCTGCGGGAGTAGCGAGAAGTGAAGCCCACTCGGCAGGGGCACTGTGGGGAGTCACGGTCGAGGTGCCCGAGCTACTCGAATGAGTAACCGGGGTAACTGGCGAGCTAGAAATTGGTGGAATATAGGGAGTAAATCCTATGGAAGGTGGAGCGGGACTGGACCTAGCGGCCACCAAAGCAGTGTGAGCATGAGTCAGCTCTTGGGCCAGCTCGTGAATCAGCAGATAGCTAATGGTGATATAGCGGGAAAGGTGGGTAGCGGGAGTATCGGCCGCCGGATCAATAATAGGAAAGCGGACATGACCATCATCGTGCAGGGATGGGTAGTGGTAGAAACCTGGGTGAGTCTGCATCTTGATCTCGTTATAGCGTAGCTCAACGAGAATCTCAAACGCAACAAATTGAATAGCCTGAGCGGGTGTAGAAGCGAAACCACTCCTAGAAGAACGGGTGTAAGTGCTAGATGTTGAACTGCAGCACAGGGTAACCACCGCGTGATACTAGTATACTGAATCTGCTAAGCGCTCCCGGTACACCCGATACACTGGGTTGTCACCGTGAGGGTAGAGTCGACGCCATACATGCCGAAGAAGGTGCGGTGATGTGTACGGTGCCAGCTCCACCTGACACGCATACGGCACTGCAGCCATCTACACTCACAACCATTAGTCGGTTAACAATAACAATACATCAAATGCATGCAATGCAGCAATCAGATGCAAACACTACCATCACTCAAAACTAACTAGCTACCGTTCAACTAATGCGTCGGCGGTCTAGCGTGTCCTACAGTTAGTGCGGCTCTGATACCAAGCGTTGTGGCACCCCGGCTCAGAGCGACCGGTTTACCTTGCATTGCCAGCCTAGAGATCTAGTCTTCTAACAACACACAACAACTTGGTACAGAAAACAACCGCTTTATTGATGCTATCGAAAACATAGTTTGATATTACATCAGATAACGAGGCCAAGCAGCACACACGGTGCGGCTGAACAGTATGTACATTATTTAATGAACATGAAGGGGGCCTCGATCACGGCAACTACGCGGCAGCGGAACGACGACGAAGCGGAAGTCAATAGCACAGGGACACCGATGTGGACACGGTCTAGACACGGGAAGCACTCCGATCCGATAAGACTTTCCTGAAATCTGGCATGACACGCCAGGTCAGTACATTCAATGTACTTGCAAGCTCACAACAAGTAAAAGCATAATGGCAAACAATAACATGATTATTAAGCAGGTTAAATGCAAGTCTACAACAGACTACTCAAGAAGTGAACCATGCTTGTGCATCGAATCCCTCGGACTCTCTTACCAAACGAGTTACCTCGTAACCAACATCATCAATATGGTGATCACTCCCGGATCACAAACGAAACCAACACTTTGGTTCCCACAACAACGACCATCTTCATGGTCTCCACAATCTCATCACATAACCAGTGCCAACCATATAACTTTAGTGTGCAAGATTAACTTAATTATGTTGATCCATGGTGTGACCTACTTACGAGCTGTGTCGATAGATTTAATAAACACTCTGCAGAGGTTAGTACACTGTACCGACACCACAGAACCCATGGCCTCGCAGTCCCATTCGGGTGGACCAACGGCATTCCGACAGAACCAACCCACTGCCATGACACTCTCTCGGCCACTCCGACCAACTCCCCTCTGGGCTAAGTTCTGGGTGGCCCCGATGTCAACCAATGACATCCAACGGCCACCGTCGTGGCAAAACTTAAACGGTCCCAAACGGGGACAAGGTACCATAACAACAACGGGCACACAAGGTTATGTCTGCTTACCGGGCCAGGGTACCGCACGCCCATAACCTTCCCTCATTGGAGACACCGACCAGAGGCATGACAACGAACCGAATAAGGGCCTTCCAACAAAGGCAAATGTGGTTGCACTGGGAAGCTCGATTCGGTCGCACCATGACTCGATCAATAATTATGTTCAAGTTGGATTATCATCAGGTTTAACTTGAAAATAAAAAAACTCGAGCCATAGCATGCCATGATCATGCAACTATATGACATGCAACCGTAAGCACATATCACCGAAATGGAACGGATCAACATCATAAAATCACTAGGCATGCACTACTAATCATCTTGAAGCACTGGTTTTAACTTCATCATTTTTAATTATCACAACAGCATGATGAGTATATGAACAATAAAGCATCATATGAAAATAACACTGGTTATTCTCAAACCAAAGTCATGCTATCAAAGTATCACTACTGCATCCAACTAGTACATGCAAATCAAGTACTACAACAAGCTAAGCATATCAAGCAAGACATATGAAATAACTTAAGCCAAGTTATTTAAATGATTTAAATGCATGAAATAATTCATATTCAAGTTGGAAAAAAAATCATAGTTACTGAAATGACACCATGCAAATATTTGTGTGGCTTGCCTTAGCACAGAGGAGGGTCAGACTCCTCTTGGTTCTCCTCTAGGCAAGCTTCTTCTTCTGAAAATATTTAAAACAGCAAAAAGAAAATATCAAGAACCACTCTGAAATTCACCAGAAATTCTATACAGCAAGGAAAAATCTCAAATTTGGTGTGCTGCTAGAATATTTCAATACAAACACAATGCAAAAAGAATCAACTCATTTGGATTCATGGTTTAGGAGTTAGAGCTGGTCAAAGTTTTTGCTCAAAATGAGCTAATTTTAAATAAAAAGAAAAACCAGAGGGGGGCGGGTGACGTCGAAGGCGTAAACCCACGGGGCGCCTCCACTTATACCGCTTCGGGGGCGGCTGAGTGGCTGACAGCGGGCCCCGCCCGTCAGGTTTAGAGGGAGGGGGGAGAAACAGAGGAGGGGGCGGCGAGTCACCGGTGTTTCTCCGGCGAGGAGAGGTCGGCTGCCGATCGGAGAGGGGGGGTGGATGCGCAAGACTACGGCGAGTCTACACATACCCGCAACGCGGCGATAGGTGGTCGGAGATGCTCGGAAACAGCGTCTCCAGCGGCGGCTACGGACGGGGTTCATCGAAGATGATGAAGACGGCAAGGTTAGGCGACTCCAGGGGCTTCAGCGGGGTCGGCTAGCTCCAGTGGACCACCAGGGACACGCCGGAGTAGTCGGACAAGCTCGACAGGCTCTGGAGGGGTGGGGAGCAGCAGGAGGGGATCACCGGCGAGCTCGGGTCGGGGACGGCGTCTAGAGGCCTGCCCGGCCGGGCTGGGGCTTAACTACGGTGCTGTGGTGGTTGGATGAGTGCGGTGAGGAGCTCGGAGAGGCGAGGGAGGGCTCTATTTATAGGCGAAGGGGAGGAGGGGATCGAGCTCTGCTAGAGAGCTCTGGAAGCGGTGCACGGCGACGAAGAGCGTCAGTGAGAGGGGGAGAAGAGGCAGTGGCTCACGCGGCCACTGTGGGAGGGCGGAGATGAGCACAGGGCTTGGGTGGCGAGGAGCACAGGGGAACGGGCGCATTGTGCGCTTGGCCGCGTCTTGCCCGTGCTTGCTGCGGCGAGCTCCGGCGTCGGCGAGCAGCAGGGAGGAGTTAATGGCATTGAGACAAGGATGGTGGCGCGGTGCGGCATGCTGCGGCGAGCGGGGAAGCGAGCACGGACACAACAGAGGCGTCGGCGGCATCCAGAGCGCGTCAAACGCATGCCAGCGCGCTTGGCCACACGCGGTCACCGCGTGAACTCTGGCATCACGCGACCTGGGCTGTGCGCACTGTGTCTGGCATGTAGTCCTTGCAAGGTTAGGTCGATCCAAGCACTTGAGTTGAGCACAGGCTGACTAGGTGAGAGTGTAGCATCCTGGCAAGTTTCTGGACAGAAACTTGTGAGCTTAAAAGAGAAAAATCTAGAGGGAGTTAGGAGCTAAATTTTGGAGGTTAAGGGTTTCCTAGGAGGCTAATGAAGTCCTAAAAATTTCAGCTTCATTGGATCAAGGAATAATGCACTTTCTTTGTAAAGTACATTTTCTGGCCAGAACTGAAAAGATTTTTTGTAGCAAAAATATTCCACAAAACCATGAAATATTTTTGCACACGGAGGTGTGCCAAGGTCCAAAGAATATTCTGGAATTTTCTCATATTTTTGTGGGCCAGAAAAATAAGGGTTGCTTTGGAGCAAATGTGACTGAAGTGTGATTTCAGAGAGAAAATGAATATTTTTCATTTAAGAAAAATATTCCTATGGCCATATTTTGATATATCAGAGAGGAAATGAGGTGTTTGAGAGGGAGGTGAGTCACTTGGGTGAAAATCAAAGAAATGCCCAAGTGGTTTAGTCCAACTGAGTTGATTCAAAACTCCAAATTCAAATCCAAAAGGCAATGAAGTCCAGAAAAAGAAAAAGAGCAAAAACCAGGGTGTCACAGATCATATGGTGTTTCTCCCCCTCTATCTTCTTGTGATGAATTGAGTTTTACCTTTGAGGTTTCACTATTATCGGATTGAATACTATTATGGATTTGAGAACACTTGATGTATGTCTTGCGTGGGATACCCGTGGTGACAATGGGGTATTCTATTGATTCACTTGATGTATGTTTTGGCACTCAACTCGCAGATTCTCAAGGTGACATTGGGGTAATCTATGCATAGGGGTTGATGCATGTTTTTGTCCTTGTTTCTTTGGTAGGAATCTTGGGGAACTTTTGAGGTTCTTTGTGTTGGATTGAATATTATGAATCTGAAGTTGTTTGATGCATATCGTATAATTGACCCACGGATACTTGTGGTGACATTGTAGTATCTAGGTGACATTAGGGTTGATTGATGTGTGTCATATGGTGTTACTTTACTACAAACTCTAGGGCTGTTTGTGACACCTATAGGAATAGCTCAATGGATTGATCAGAAAGAATAACTTTGAGGTGGTTTCATACCCTACAAGCAATTTCATCTTATGTTCTCCACGATAGGAACTTTGGAGTGACTTTTGTCGCACGTTGAGGGATAGCCATATGATCTAATTATGTTATCATTGTTGAGTGAACTTGCACTAGTGAAAGTATGAACCTTAGGCCTTGTTTCCAAGCATTGCAATACCATTTTCGCTCACTTTTACCACTTGCTACCTTGCTGTTTTTATATTTTCAGATTACAAAAACCTATATCTACTACCCATATTGCACTTGTATCACCATCTCTTTGCCGAACTAGTGCACCTATACAATTTACCATTGTATTGGGTGTGTTGGGGACACAAGAGACTCTTTGTTATTTGCTTGCAGGGTTGTTTGAGAGAGACCATCTTCATCCTACGCCTCCCACGGATTGATAAACCTTAGGTCATCCACGTGAGGGAAATTTGCTACTGTCCTACAAAACTCTGCGCTTGGAGGCCCAACACGAGTCTACAAGAAGAAGGTTGCGTAGTAGACATCAGTTTGCACGCTTAACATTCGTTGACGATATAGTATTATATGAGTTATGTGATTTGGTGACCAAATGTTGTTCGGAGTCCCAGATGAGATCACGGACATGACGAGGAGTCTCGAAATGGTCGAGAGGTAAAGATTGATATATAGGACGATGATATTCGGACACCGGAAGTGTCGGGGGGTACCGGGTACTAATCGGGTCACCGGAAGGGGTTCCGGGCACCCCCAGCAAAAGATATGGGCCGTATGGGCCAAGAGGGGAAACACACCAGCCACAAGGGGCTGGTGCGCCCCCCATATGGGCCAGCCTAAGGAGGAAAAGGAAAGGGGAGAAGGGAAAGGAAAGTGTGGATTAGGATTCCCACTTCCTTCTCTCTCCCCCCTTCTTTCCTTCCCCCTTGGGAAAACATGGCAGGGGGGGCGTAGGGCAAGGCAGGGCCCCTAGGGGGCCGGCGGCCAGCCCTAGGGCACGCTCTGGCCTCTCCCCTCCCCCTCCCACCTATATATATGTGGGAGGGGGGTGCCTAGCACACCCCAGACAATTGCCTAGCCGTGTGCGGCGCCCCCCTCCACCGTTTACACCCCCGGTCATATTTTCGTAGTGCTTAGGCGAAGCCCTGCGGAGATCACTTCAACATCACCGTCAACACACCATCGTGCTGACGGAACTCATGTACTACCTCGATGTCTTGCTGGATCAAGAAGGCGAGGGACGTCACCGAGTTGTACGTGTGCAGAACACGGAGGTGCCGTGCGTTCGGTACTTGATCGGTTGAAGCGTGAACAAGTTCAACTACATCAACCGCGTTGTGAAACGCTTCCACTTACGGTCTATGAGGGTACGTAGACACACTCTCCCCCTCATTGCTATGCATCTTCATGTATAGATCATTGCGTGTGCATAGAATTTTTTTTTGTTTTCCATGCTACGTTTCCCAACAAGAGGGTAGTAGCTGCTTGTCCCTTGTGATCTTCTTTGTTTCTTCATTAACCTGAGTCCAGGTCAGTTTCCGGTTCTCCCGTGCGTCGTGTAATGCCAATTGTGGTAGGGCCACTTTTGTAATGGCCCGTGAATGACTTTAACGCTCGGGTGAGTAACTGCCAGTTCACTCTTCCCACCATGCCCTTATCCTTAGCCACGTATGCCGCATGCATCGAGTGGGGTAGGTAACGGAGGTGCGTGGTGCGGGAGAGTGTCAAGGCAGGGGCCCGGTCTTCTCGGATTGGTGGGGGAGGACGGCGGTTACCCGCCGAGGGGTCGGCTCCCAGCCCCAGCCCGTCTATAAAAGAAGGGGTGGGAGTATTCATCCACACACCCCTCCTCCTCCATTTTCTGCTTTCTTCTGGGGTATGCTAAAAAGGAGAGCCCGGGGCCAGGCCCCGGGCCCTAGCTTGGTGTTGATGATGTAGAATGCTCGTGTCGATGCTTGGGGAGTGAGTCTGGTCTGGGCTCCGAAAAGATGCGATGGGCGAGCCGCTCGTAGCGCAGGAGATATCAAGCTTTCCCATTGTGGAGGAATAATTGTCTCCTTTGCTTGGACCGGCCGTCCTACAACGCCGGAGCCCCTGGGGTCCCTAGTACCCGTCTGGGGTGCGGCACCCGGAGCTTGTGGTAATCCCAGCATTGCTCCCTTTGGTGGAGTCGGGGCGAACGTTGAAGACGGCGGCATCTCTCTGCCCCCCGAGGAGGGGAGCGATGCCCCTCACGCGTCTCGGACGCCGCCATCGCCCGCTGCTTCTCCGGGGGAGGTGACGGCCCGAGGGGCCGGCGTCCTCCCGGAGCGGTGGTGATGAAGAAAGAACTAGGGAAGACGAAGAAGGCGGGTGGCAGGGTGTTAGGTCGGAGTACGATGGCATCGACGCCTTCGTCTCGTACTGGCGACCTGCCGCCTCGTCTTTCCGCTCTTCCCCTCCCTCCCCGGCACCATCATCACCGGCCTCCGGGTTGCCGGGGAGGGGGCCGCTCTCTTGGTGCCTTCGCCTCCTCCAGCAGTTTTCCTGCTGAGCTCCGGCGGTTTTCCCCGCCGGTGCTCGCGCTGGGGCTTCTCGCTGGTCCTGGAGGTGGTGACCAGGGCACCGCCGAGCTGGTCCTTTCGCCCCTCTCATTCGCAGCCTTGCCACTCTCGATCTTGTCAGGCTAAGCCCGGCAAGCCTTTGACGGGATCGGGTCGGGCGTCTTCTTAGGCACTCCTTCTGCCCTCTTCTCTTCCCACCGCAATACTTGGGGAGGGAGGAATGAGAAAGGGGAATTACGGGGCACTTATCTTTTTTCAATCTAAAATATGTAGGCACTTGCCAAACTTTAGTTCAAATTATGTAATCTCTTTTATCCGTGTTTGTGTTCTGCAAGATCTGTACTTGTTGGTCAGCATATTAATGAAAAAGATAAACCTTGCCGGGCACTTGTGCATGTAACATGTCCATGTAGAGGTAGAATGCCTCTATACACTCAAGTAAACAAGTTTTTCCCGGCAGGCTATCCTGCCGGTACACTCAGTTTGCTGTCGCGGAGCTAGGCCTGCCGGGCACAAATCGTGAAGAGGGACCAGCCCCCCGCCAAGGCTTCTCGCCAAAGGCCACTACAACCACCCCGACTGAAGCAACGTTCGAGTCAAGGGACGGGAGCACCTAAGTTTCGAAAGTGGCGAGGTTTTCTTATGCACAAGTTTTTTTTCTTTACAGAACACGTACGGATAAGAGAGAGAAAGAACTTATCTGTTTGGGCTTGCCGGGGATCGCAATGTAGGCTTGTCTTCTCTTCTCCTCTTCGGGACCGAATTCATGGTAGGAGCCTGCAGTTTGATGCAGATGAAAATGATGCCTCATGCGATCTTATCTACATGAACATGCTATGCTCATGAAATGCTTATGCATGCATGCAATTTGTCGGGGGCCCCCAGCGCTTCATTTATTTCTCTGTTGCTCAGGGTCTGCGCCTGGCTTTGTACAAGGGGTTACATGCAACAGAGGCAAGGCCTGTACAAAAGGGTGGCTGCGGGGCAGGGCCCGACAGCCGCGCCTTATGGGTAGAACTTGCGGAGATGCTCAATGTTCCATGAGTTTTGCAACTGAATGCCATCTCCGGTCTCCAGACAGACTGCGCCAGGTCTGGTGACTCATACTACCCGGTAAGGGCCTTCCCACTTCGGCGTCAACTTGTTTGTACCCTTGGCGGACTGAACGTGCCTAAGGACAAGGTCGCCTTCCTCAAAACTCCGGGCATGAACTCTGCGGCTGTGATAGTGACGCAGGGCTTGCTGGTAGCATGCAGCACGTGTAGCAGCCCGGAGACGCTTCTCCTCGAGTAGCACAGCGTTGTCACGCTGGTGTTGTTCCTACGCTACTTCATCGTAGGCAAGTACTCGAGGTGACCCGTAAATGAGTTTCATGGGGATAATTGCTTCTGCCCCATAGACTAGGGAGAAGGGAGTCTGTCCGGTAGCTCGATTTGGTGTCGTTCTGAGGGACCAAAGAACCACCGGTAGCTCATCGATCCACCGCCTGCCACACTTCTGCAGCTTATGAAATGTTCTCGTCTTGAGTCCTCGCAACACTTTAGCGTTCGCCCTCTCAGCTTGCCCGTTGCTCCTTGGATGAGCAACGGAGGCGAATGAGATCTTGCTTCCGAGGGCATGAACGTATTGCATGAAGGCATGGCTCGTGAATTGGGTGCCATTATCGGTGATGATTCGAGCAGGGACTCCGAAGCGGCACACCAATCCTTTCAAGAACTTGATAGCTGACTGAGCAGTCACCTTTCTCACGGGCTCTACTTCCGACCACTTTGTAAACTTGTCGATTGCAACGAACAAGAATTCAAAGCCCCCGGTAGCACGGGGGAAGGGGCCCAAGATGTCGAGCCCCAGACCAAAAACGGCCATGATAAAGGGATTGTCTGAAGATCTTGGGCAGGCAGGTGGATATTCTTGGAGTGAAACTGGCAGGCTTCACATTTGGTGACCAACTCAACTGCATCTTGGAGGGCTGTTGGCCAGTAAAATCCTTGCCGGAAAGCTTTTCCAACCAGAGCCCTCGATCCAATGTGTGAGCCGCACATACCCTTGTGTATCTCTGCCAGCAGTTCCTTTCCTCCTTCCCGGCAAATGCACTTCAATTTCACACTGTTGGGCCTCCTTCTGTACAGCGTGTCGTCAACGAACTGGTACATACTTGCCCTCCAGGCTACTCTTTCAGCTTCTTCTTGCTCTTCGGGAAGTTCTCTAGTTTGGAGGAAATGGACTATGTGCCGCGCCCAAGTTGGAGCCTGAGGCTCGGAAACGAGAACTAACGGCACCTCCTCGTTCGTGGGAGTGCATTCCTCGACCACGGGGACTGGTGGCCTGGAGAAAGGATGCAGCTCAGCGACTGAAGGGGAGTTGTTCTCGACAAGCTCTCTGCCGGGAACCTCGGAAGGTTCTACCGGGAGAGGCTTGCCGGAGTCCAGTTTCCTCCTCTTCCTGGCCATTGTTGCCGGAGATACGGAGGGCTGAGTCAGATGGAGAACAAAAGTCCCTGGTTCCACAGGAAGCTTTTGCGCAGCGCACTTCGATAGATGATCAGCAATGTTGTTTTCCGCACAGGGTACATGCTCTATTTGCAATCCGTCAAAGCGCTCCTCCAACTTTCCCACATCCTCAACGTATGCTTCCATCAATGGACTTTGGTAATCCTTGTTGACTTGTCTCACCACAAGTTGCGAGTCTTCGCAGATGATCAGCTTTTTGATCCCCAGTTCTGTTGCAATCATGAGCCCAGCAAGGAGCCCTTCGTACTCTGTAGTATTGTTGGTAGCCTTCTCCCAAGGAAAATGCATCTGGACGACGTACTTCAAGTGTTCTCCAGTGGGAGCAACAAGAAGCACGCCAGCCCCTGCACCTTGTAGGGAGAAGGCACCATCGAAATACATGATCCATTCTTGGGGTGCTTCCTTGCCGGGAATAACTGTCTCCAACACTTCTTCATCAGGAGTTGGCATCCATTCTGCAATAAACTCTGCAAATGCTCTGCTCTGAATAGTTGATGTGCTCTCAAACTTCAAGCCAAAGCTGGATAACTCCTAGGCCCACTCCACTCTCCTGCTGGTAGCCTCAGGGTTTCAGAGTATCCGTTGCAAAGGGAAACGGGTGACAACCATGATCTCGTGGGCTTAGAAGTAGTGGCGCAGTTTCCTTGAGGCCATGACAAGGCCAAAAATCAACTTTTGCACGCAAGAGTACCTGGATCTAGCCCCCTGCAACAGGGAGCTGACGAAGTACACTGGGTGCTGCACCACCTTCTTCCTCACTGCAACCTTGGGGCTACCTCCGCTGCCTTGCTCTTCTCTGTCTTGATTTGCATCTGGCCTTACCGGGGTGTGCTCACTTTCCTCCCCGGAGGGGACACTGGTTGAGGCTGTCGCTTCATCCACTTCCCGCTGTGCCACTAGTGCTGCGCTAATCACTTGATTAGTTGCCGCCAAGTATAGCAGCAATGGCTCTTGTGGTTTGGGAGCGACCAAAGTGGGTACCGAGGAAAGGTAGGCCTTCAAATCTTGTAGTGCAGCGTCTGCCTCTGGGGTCCACTCCACGGGTCCTGCCTTCTTCAAGATTTTGAAGAACGGCAAGGCACGCTCGGCAGACTTGGAAATGAATCTGCTAAGCGCGGCAACACACCCAGTCAAATGCCTCACGTCCTTAACTATCTTGGGTGCTTGAATCTGCTCGATAGCCTTGATCTTGTCGGGGTTGGCTTCTATCTCCCAGTGGGACACAAAGAAGCCAAGTAGCTTGCCGGAAGGAACGCCAAAAACGCACTTCTCCGTGTTTAGCTTTAAGTTGATCTTGCGCAAATTAGCAAATGTCTCTTCCAAATCCTGAATGAGGGTTGATCTGTCCTTGGTATTGACCATAATATCATCCATGTAAGCCTCAATGTTTCTATGCAACTGCGACTCAAAACCAATCTGGACTGCCCTTGCGAAAGTGGATCCGGCGCTCTTCAACCCGAAAGGCATCCGCACGAAGCAGTATGTGCCACACGGGGTGATGAACACGGTCTTTTCTTCGTCTTCCTTGGACATAAAGATCTGATGATATCCAGAGTAGGCATCCAGGAAGGAAAGCAGGTCACACCCGGAGGTGGAATCCACAATCTGGTCGATGCGCGCCAAGGGAAATGGGTCCTTCAGGCATGCCTTGTTCAGATCCGTGAAATCTATGCACAGCCTCCATTTCCCATTAGCCTTGCGTACCACCACAAGATTCGCTAACCATGTTGGATGTAATACTCCTCTGACCAGACTAGCTGCCTCAAGCTTCTTGATCTCCTCGGCAATGAACTGCTGCCGCTCCAAGGCTTGCTTTCGGACCTTCTACTTGACGGGTCGGGCATGTGGGCAGACAGCAAGGTGGTGCTCGATTACCTCCCTGGGAACACGGAGGATATCAGATGGTTGCCAGGCAAACACATCGATATTCGCCCGCAGGAAGGTCAAGGAGCGCGCTTTCCTATTTGTCATCGAGGGTGGCACTGATAGTGAAAGTACCATTAGCGCCAGCCAGCCCTGCCGGGACCTTTTTCACAGCGGGTGCAGCAGCCTTGGATCTCTTGCTATTGGAACCCTCCGGCAAGTCATCAACAGGCGTAGCGTAGTCCGAAGAGGTACGCTTCTTGGATTCCTTGCTGGCGTCCCTATTAGCTTTCTTCTTTCCTTTACTTTCCTTGGCGGGAACAGCGGCTTCAGCGGCCTGACTGCCTCCCAGTACATCTTGTCCACGCAAATGATTACGTCCTTCTCGTCTGATGGAATGGAAATGACGCCTACCGGCCATGGCATCTTCAAGGTGTTGTAGGCATAGTGGGATGCCACCATGAATTTGGCCAGAGCTGGGCGACCAAGGATTCCATTGTGCGGCAGGGGGAGGTCGACCACATCAAACACGATCTTCCCAGTCCGGTAATTCAACACTCCCCCGAATGTCACCGGCAATGTGATTTTCCCCTTAGGATGACTCCTGTCGGGGTTGATTCCTTGAAACGTACCAGTAACCTTGAGCTCTTCCTCTGCTATCTGAAGTTTGCTGATGACCTTTGGAGAAATCAGATTCAACCCAGCCCCGCCGTCAACCAACATCTTTGTGACTTTGAGGTTGCGGATTGTTGGTGAGACCAACAACGGCAAGCACCCTACCGCGGTGGTGCGGTCAGGGTGGTCCTCTTCGTCGAAGATGATGGGCGTGCGGGACCACTTGAGGGGCCTCCGAGAATCTGCCGCTGGCTCCACGACATTGACTTCACGCGCCCACCGTTTAAGTTGGCGGTGGGAGGAGTGCAGAGATGCACCCCCGTCAATGCACAGGGCGTCCGTGGCTTTCTGGAATTCCTGCTCGCTGGTTTCCTCTTCACCTCCTCCATCACTCTCATCGTTGCAATCCTCCTTCTCACGGCTTCTGGCGGGTTTTCCTTGATTCTGAGGAGCCTTGCCGGGGCGGCCTACTCCGCCACCTCGGCCCTTCCCGCCAGCGCCATTCTGACCTTTTTCCTTGTCACGCTTCTCATATTCAGCCCTCTGCTTCTTGACAAGCTGCTCAACCTGATGACACTCCTAGAGATCGTGGCCCTTGGTCTGATGGATCTTGCAGTATGACCCATCACCTTTCCCAGCCTTCTCGGCAGCCGCGGCTTCTCGGCAATCAGTGCACGCGGAAACTTCCTTGCCGGGTACCTCAGCATAGGCCATCTTGCCGGTACTAGGTGTGCCCGATCCCTCAACGGTCATCACTGCCTTATCCTTGCGCCTTTTATTATGCTTCTTGTTCTTCTTCTTCTGACTGGTGGCCTCGTCATCATCCTCTGAGTCGATGTCGACGCCATCCTCTTCTCCGGGGAGCCTCCTTCCCTCCTCTACTCGAGCACACTTATCCACTAGAGTGTAAAGCTCTTTCACAGTCTTGGGCAATCGAATGTTCATCTTGGAACGTATCCGATGATTGCGCACGTTGGACAGGAACACAGCTATCACAACTACCGGGTGGATGTCTGTAATATTTCTGTGGACTTGGCTGAACCTCTGCATGTACTTCCATAGAGTCTCTCATTCTTTCTGCGGGAGGAGCTGCAAGTCGCTGGGCCGCCCTGGTTCTTGATGGCCGCCCATGAAGGCACCAACGAACTCATGGCACAGGTCAGCCCAGGTCGAAATGGACTTATCCGGCAAGTGCATCAGCCAAGACCTCACATTTGGCTTGAGTGCCAAAGAGAAGTAGTTGGCGAACACCTTCTCATCTCTTCCTCCGGCAGCTTGGACAGCGATGGTGTATATGCTCAAGAACTCTGCCGGATTCAGTCTCCCATCATACTTCTCTGGTATCTCTGGCTTAAACGTGCGAGTGGATGGCCAACGGACTTGCCGCAACTCACGGGTGAAGGCAGGGCACCCAGCCTCGAAAGGCAGGTACGCGCCTTCGATGAGTGCGGGCTCGTCGATGTCGGGGCATCATGCCTGTCGGACTGGCGGTAGGCGTCGCGGCGTCGCTCGACGGTGACACGCGCGCCTTCCCTTTGCCTATCCTCCAGGACTCGCCGTTGGCCTTGACGCGCTCGAGGGTCGGATGAAGCCATCGAGACGTCGTCGAGGTCTTGGCCGCGCGGCTCTCGTGCTGGCTGCCGTGGAGGGGACTGCACCATACGGGTGGCCCCCTCCACATGGCCAGCAGCGCGGGCTGTTATCGTTGCCTGGGGAGGCCGTGGCGGGCCAGCTCGCTGCGATCCTCCCGCCCCGGCGAAGCCAATCAGGCTCTGAATGGTGGCTCTCCATTCATCCATCTGATCGGCTGCCGGCGGAAATCTCAACAGCAGCTGGGCCCACGCCATGGCCTCCGAAGCGTTACTTGGCATGGACGTCGATGAAGACCGTAACGTCGCCCGGCTCCTGATGGTGCCGGTAGTGGTTGCGCCGTGCTCCCATCACCGTGAGCCAGTCACTAAGTTGGTGTGGTGACGGGGTGGAGGCACTTATGGACCAGCGGTTCCATTTGGCGCATTGGCTGGGTCAGCTCGCTCCGGGGGTGGTGTATGCGTCGCAGGGCATAATACGGGAAGCTAGGGAAATCTTTGATTTTTATGGTATGAACCATGAAAAATCGGTGATAGATGAGATCCTTTATAATAGCGATTATGTGTTGCGACATTTGCTTGGAAATAACCAAATTTTCGATGAAAATCTTAAAAAGGAAATTTCCGTTTTAGATATAGTCCAACAAATTTTCAATGATGTCAATCAACAATATTCTTGGATTGTTGCCGGAAATCAAAGGGGGTATACAGATGGGCAACTTGATGATGCTAAAATTACTATGGATAATGTGTTTCAAGTCATTTTTGCAAAATCTCCTGATAAAAATACACCTCTAGAAAATAAGAAGAAAGATGGCAATACTTAGATCCATGCATTATGCCTAGCTAGGGGCATAAAACGATAGCGCTTGTTGGGAGGCAACCCAATGAATAAAATTTATTTTTGTCTTTTTCTTTCTGTTCTTGAGTGTTTGCACAATTATGCTACTGTTATGATTGTGTTTTTTGTGTTTTAGTTAGTGTTTGGGCCAAGCAAAGCCTTTGGGATCATGTTGGGTGATAGTTGATTTGATCTTGTTGGAAAACAGAAACATTTTTGTCCAGTAAAACAGTTTTAGAACTTCACATAAGCGACCAAAAATTCTGAAATTTTAACACAAGATTTATATACAAATGTCGCACGTTTTCTTAATATTTCAGAATTGTTGGAGTTACAGAAGTATGAGAACAATTTGCATCTTTACAGACTGTTCTGTTTTTGACAGATTCTGTTTCTTTGCATTGTGTGCTTATTTTGATGAATCTATGGTTTGTATCGGGGGTATAGGCCATGGTAAAGTTAGAATACAGTAGATATAATGCAATAACAAAATTTGAATGGGTTTTCTACAGTACTTAAAGTAAAGATTGGTTTTCTTATACTAACGGATCTCACGAAGATTTTGTTGAGTTTTGTGTGATTGAAGTTTTCAAGTTTTGGGTGAGATCACGATGGATAAAGGAATAAGGAGTAAGAAGAGCCTAAGCTTGGGGATGCCCCATGGCACCCCAAGTTATTATCCAAAGAGAAACAAGCAACTAAGCTTGGGTATGCCCCCGAGTGGCATCCCCTCTTTCTTCTAACGACCACCGGTATTTTACTTGGAACTATATTTTTATTCGTCACATATCATGAGTTTTGCTTGGAGCGTCTTGTATTATATGAGTTTTTGCTTGTTTTGGTTTTTAGTATAAGTCAAGTATCCGTGCTGAACATACCTATTTGAGAGAGCCAAAATTATGCTATGATTTGTAAGAATTGCTCTATGTGCTTCACTTAAATTTTTTGAGCTATGGAATTGCTCTAGTGCTTCACTTATATCTTTTTGAGCACGGTGTGCTTTATCATTTTTGAAGAAATGCTCTCATGCTTCACTTAGATTTATTTGAGAGTGAGATTTTTTTTTAGAAATTCTCTCATGCTTCACTTATATTATTTTGAGAGAAGAAAATTTTATGCTCATGTTCTTCACTTAGATTTGTTTGAGCTATCAAAAGCAACATATGAAACTAGTCCCAAAGTGATAGATATTTAAGAGGGATATAATAAAAACTTTCATGATCTTTCATGAAGATCATTGGACAGAATAAACTTGATTCTTTGTAATAGTTTTGCGATATGATGATAGTGATATGTGAGTTATGTTGATGAGTAATTATGGTTTAGTAAGATTATTGGTGTTAAGGTTTTTGATTCCCTATGCAAGCACGAAAGTCAATAGTTATGCAATGAAATTACATCGTACTTGTGGTGCATTATTCGGTGTTAGTTATGCTTAATGCTCGCTTATGATATTTTTCGTTTATTGGTTGGATGCTTCTCAATCTTTTGCTAGCCTTCACTTGCACTAAGTATGATCACTACTTGTGCATCCAAAATCCTTAAACCAGTTTTGCCATATGAGTCCACTATACCTACCTATATGCGGTATTCTTTTGCCGTTCTAAGCAAATTTGTATGTGTCATCTCTAATCTTCAAAATAAATTTTCTTTTTGTGTGCTCGTACCGCTCATGAAACGGTAGGGGGTGGCTGATATTTTTCCATGCTAAATCTGTTATTCTCAAGATGAGTGTTTATTCACTTGTCATTGCACGAGAGTACGGCAAAGGTATTAGGGATGCCCAGTCCCGAAATGAAAAATGAATTTACTTTATGTTGTCAAATAATAAATTCCTTGAAAAGTGTTGGTATGGACGACACCCGTGGATTCGGTTAGCCGTGGAATGTGAAAGTATGGTGGAAAAAGGAATAAACTTTATTTTCTGTTTGGGAACCGCCTATGATATATCTAGCATGAAAAGTATTGGGAACTACTCGATTGTTTTCGTTGACAGGAAAAGCATACCACAAAAAATGTTTTATCTCTTAATTTTTCGCTTTGAGCTCTGGCACCTCTACAAATCCCTACTCCCCTCTGCGAAGGGCCTTTCTTTTTACTTTATACAATTTTTATTTTCATTTGAGTCTCCATCTTCTCTTATAAAGCACCAACTAAGGGGCACTATGATCGTAATTGAGAATTGGCTATAGCTAATATGCGAGTGTGTTTCATGAATGGATCAATGATTGAGCATAATGGGCTAGGGATAACTTGCTTTAGTGTTGTGGCACCCCAGCTCAGAGCAACCGGTTTGCCTTGCATTGCCAGCCCAGAGATCAAGTCTTCTGGCAACACACAACAGATTGGTACAGAAATACAACCGCTTTATTGATACTAGCGAAACATAGAGTTTAACATTACATTGCGAGGCCAAGCGGCACACTCGGTGCTGCTGAACATATGTACATTATTTAGTAGACATGAGCAGGGGCCTCGACATCACGATAAGACTACGCGGCAGCGGAACGACGACGTAGAAGGACTCGATCTCACAGGGACACTGATGTGGACACGGTCTAGACTGCGATGCGATATGCAACTCCAACTCCGGTATGATTTCTCCTGAAACTGGCATGACAAGCCAGGTTAGTACATTAAATGTACTTGCAAGCTCACACAAACAAAGCAACAATGGCAAACAACAACAATGATATTTAAGCAGGTTCAATGCAAGAATGTAACATGCTACTCATGAAGTGATCGTGCTCATAACAGGGCCTTTTAGACCCGCTTACCATCTCGGTTACCTCGTAACCACAAACCTCATCATATCAAGGTGATCACTCCCGTATCACAACCAAAACCATCTCGATGATCTCAACAACTTTACCAACATAAACAGTGCCACAAGTATTCACTTAGTGTGCAATTTTAATATTTTTGTTGATCCACGGTGTGACCTACTACGAACTTGTGTCCATGACCGAGGACGTGGCTATCGATAGATTATACACACTCTACAGAGGTTAGCACACTGTACCCACACCACGGAACCCATGTCCTCGGACTCCCATTCGGGTGGACCAATGGTGTTCCGACAGAACCAGTCTATTGCCATGACACTCTCCCGGCCACTCCGACCAACTCCCCTTTGGGCTAAGTCCCGGGTGGCCCCGATGTCAACTCGTGACATCCAACGGCCACCGTCATGGCAAAACACTCGTCCCAAACGGGGACATGGTACCAAAACAACTACGGGCACACGAGGTTATACCTGCCTACCAGGCCAGGGTAGCGCCAGCGCATAACCTTCCCTAGTTGGAGGCACCGGCGAGAGGCATAACAACAGACCGAGAAAGGCCCCCCCCCCCTCATAAAGGCAAATGTGGTTGCACTTTGGGAAGCTCGATTCGGTGGCACCATGACTCGATCAACAACTAGTTCAAGTTGGTTTATTATCAGGTTTCAACTTGCAAATAATTTTACTGAGTCATAGTATGCCATCAAAATGAAATGACAACTTATGCATTACTTTTAACATAATCTCGATATTGACTAAATCAAGCATAATGTCATATTTACTCTACTGCATAAACTTAACCATCCAACTACAATGCAACTGCTAACAGAATAATCACAGCAAGAACATGCAACTAGCATCAAATAAATTTATATGAATTTTTTGTATGCATTTAAAATGATCATATTCAAGTGAAAACCATAGTTATTGAAATGACATTCTTGCAAATATTTGTGATTGCTTGCCTTAGTGCAGAGGAGGGTCACACTCCCTCTGGTGATCTTCAAGGCAAGTTTCTTCCTCTGAAAATAATTAAAATAGCAAAAAGAAAAGGTCACATAACATAATTCACCAGAAAATAATCACAGCAAGCACAAATCTCATCTTTTGCATGCTAACAAAAAATTTCAACAAAAACCAATGCAAAAAGAATCAGGTCATTTGGACTTATATAATAGAAGTTATGCTGGTGAAAGTTGGGTCAATTTTCTGAATTAAATTTGATTTTTCAGAAAATTAGAGAGGGGTGACGTCGATGGCGTATTTCAGAAACGCGCCTCCACATATACCGCTTCGGCGGGCGCTCAGTGAGGCTGACGGGCGGGCCCCACTGGCAGGGTTAGGAGAGAGGGAGAGAGAGAAATAGAGGAGGGCGGCTCGTCGCCGGTGTTTCTCCGGCGAGGAGAGGTCGGCTGCCTTCGGTGAGGGGATGGGTGGATGCGCAAGACTATGGTGAACTTGCACGTACCCGTAGCTCGGCGAGAGGTGGACGGACGAGGTCGGCGTGGTCGTCTCCAGCGGCTGCAGCGGGCGGAGCTCGTCGGAGAGGAAGACGCCGGCGTCGTGAGGTCATTCCAGTGGCTCTAGAGGCACCAGCTAGGACCAGTGGACCACCAGGAACACGCCTGAGCAGTTGGTGGAGGACGAGGGGCACCGAAGGAAGCAGAACACCGAGGCGGGATCGGCGGCGAGCTCCGGAGCAGAACGGCGGCCAGAGGACCGCCTGGCCTGGCTGCAGCTATCTAGAGGAAGTGTGGGTGCCAGAGGAGTGGGGTGGTGAGGAGAAACGAGCTCGGGGGGTCCTATTTATAGGCGTGGCCGAGGAGGGGATCGAGAGCGCGGACGAGCTCTCTGGAAGAGATGCACGATGACGAGGGGCATCAGAGAGAGAGAGAGGGAAGGATCCACGGCTCGCGCAGCCACTGTGGGAGGACGGGGACGATCACAGGGCGCGGGTGGAGATGAGCACAGGGGCACGGGAGCACTGTGCACTTGGCCGCGTCATGCCTGTGCTCGGTGTGGCAAACTCCGGCGTCGGTGAGCGACAGGGAGTGGTCAAGGGCAATGAGTCGAGGCAGCAGGCGCTTTGTGGCGATCTGGTTTGGCCTCGGGCGCGCGCACGATTGAAACAGAGGCGTTGGCGGCACCAAGAGCATGCCGAACAGCTGCCTGGCATCGTGTCCACACGCGGTCACCACGTGAACTCTGGCATCACGCGACGCCGAGCATTAAATTCATGTCTGGGGTGTTGTCTTTGCAAGGCTAGGTCGATCCAAGCATCTAAGTTAAAGCCAGGTCGACTGGGTGAGACTGTAGCCTCTTGGCAAGTTTCTGGACAGAAACTTTAGATCTTAATAGAGAAGAATCTAGAGAGAGTTAAGAGCTGAGTTTTGGTGGTTAAGGGTTACTTAGGAGGGTAATGAAGCCCTAAAAATTTCAGCTCCATTGGATCAAGGAAAAATGCACTTCCTTCACAACATGCCTTTTCTGCACAGAACAGAAAAGATTTTCTGTAGCAAAAATATTCCAAATAACCATGAAATATTTTTGCATAGGGAGGTGTGCCAAGGTCCAAAGAATATTCAGGAATTTTCTCAAATTTTTGTGGGCAAGAAAATGAGGGTTTCTATGGAGCAGAAGTGACTAAAGTGGTGTTTCAGAGAGAAAATGAATATTTTTCATTTAAGAAAAATATTCCCATGGCCATATTTTGATATATCATAGAGAAAGAGATGAGTTTGAGAGTGAGATGAGTCACTTGGGTGAAAATCAAAGAAATGCGCAAGTGATTAAGTCCAAATGAGTTGATTCAAAACTCAAATTCAAATCAAAAATGCAATAAAATCCAGAAAAAGAAAAAGGGCAAAAACCAAGGTGTCACAAACCTCCCCCCTTAGGACGAATCTCGTCCTCGAGATTCGGTTGCTCAGGAAACAATTCAGGATATGCTGTCCTCAAAAAGTCTTCTCTTTCCCAGGTAGCTTCACTCTCGGTATGGTGTTCCCACTGCACCTTGTAAAACTTAACCGACTTGCTGCGGGTGACTCTTTCCATCTCATCCAATATTCGGAAAGGTTTCTATTCATATGTCAGATCCTTAGCAAGCTCTATTTCTGCCATATCAGTCCGTTTCTCAGGTGGTGAGATACACCTTCGCAACTGTGATACGTGGAAGACATTATGTATCTCTGAAAGTTCCAATTGATATGCCACTGTGCCAACCTTGGACATAACTGGAAATGGGCCAATATACCTTGGTGCAAGCTTTCCCCGAGTCTAAAATCTCTTGACTCCTTTCATAGGTGTGACTCGGAGGTAGACATATTCACCAGGTTCAAAACTGATCTGTCGGTGCTTGGAATCATAATAACTCTTTTGTCGGGATTTGGCCAACTGCAATCTGTCTCGGATTTCCCTGACTTGCATCTCGGCTTCCATCATCAAGTCAGTCCCGAAAATATGACTGTATCCGGTCTGGGACCAGTTTAAGGGGGTACGGCACTTGCGTCCATACAAGGCTTCATATGGTGACATCTTCAGGCTGGCTTGATAGCTGTTGTTGTAGGAAAACTCAGCGTAGGGTAAGCTGTCTTCCCACTTGGGTCCTTGAGCGAGAGCACATGCCCTGAGCATCTCCTTGAGTATTTGATTTACTCACTCCGTCTGACCATCTGTCTGAGGGTGATAAGTTGTGCTATATTTCAATGATGTCTTCAAGGCTTGGTGAAGACGTGACCAGAATGTCAAGGTAAAAAGGGATCCTCGATCTGAGATGATAGTTCTAGGTACGCCATGCAAACTGACGATTCGCGACACATAGAGTTGAGCCAGTTGATTTGTACGGTATGTGGTCCGGATAGGAATGAAATGGGCCACCTTGGTCAGCATGTCCACCATGAACCATATAGCATTGTTTCCACGAGGGGTGGTTGGAAGACCGGTAATAAAGTCCATGTAGACATCGTCCCATTTCCATTGTGGAACGGGCAAAGGTTGAAGTAGCCCGGCGGGTTTTTGATGTTCTGCCTTAATCCTATTGCATATATCACAGCAGGCGATGAAGTATGCAATATCCTTCTTCATTCCATCCCACCAAAACATTTACCTGAGGTCCTTGTACATTTTGGTACCTCCAGGATGGATCGAGTATGAGGATTCGTGTGCTTCCTTTAATATCTTCTCCCTCAACTCTTCTACTTTGGGTACACATATTCGTCCTAGAAATCGTAGGGTACCCTGCTCATCCATCAGGAAATCTTGAGTCTTGCCGTCTTTTATCCGGTTGACTTGGTGTTGCAAGAGCGTATCTCCCGACTGAGCTTTGCGAATTTCTTCTTCTAGAGTGGGAGTGACTACCATCATATTGGTGCAATTAGTCACAACAATGATTAGATTGAGCTGGGCCATTTCTTCTTGTAGCTTGGGTGGCAAAGATGTCATTAATGCATTGACTGTGACTGGCTTGCGACTAAGAGCATCTGCGACCACGTTAGCTTTACCCGGCTGATAGTTTATCCCGAGGTCATAATCCTTGACCAACTCAAGCCATCTCCTTTGTCGGAGATTTAAATTAGGTTGCGTAAATATGTACTTGAGACTTTTGTGGTTGGTGCATATTTGGCACCGCTTGCCAATAAGATAATGCCTCCAAATTTTTAAGGCATGCACAACGGCTGCTAGTTCCAAGTCATGAGTAGGATAGTTTTCTTCATGTGGTCGTAGCTGTCTGGATGCATAGGCCACAACCTTGTCATCTTGCATGAGTACGCATCCTAGGCCCTTTCGAGATGCATCGCAGTACACATCAAAGCTTTGATAGATGTCTGGGAGTGTCAACACGGGTGCTGAGGTCAAACGAGTCTTTAATTCGTTAAAGCTCTTCTTACAATCTTCTGACCATATGAACTTTTGGTCTTTCTTGAGCAGTTCTGTCATGGGTTTAGCAATCTTGGAGAAGCTTTCAATAAATCGACGGTAATAACCAGCAAGCCCTAGAAAACTTCTGATTTCAGTCACTAACGTGGGTGCTGGCCATTTTAGCACATCCTTAATCTTGCTTGGATCCACAACTATTCCTTCAGTAGAGAGTATGTGCCCCAAAAATCCGACTTGCTTAAGCCAGAATTCACACTTGTTGAATTTTGCATATAACTAGTGGTCACGAAGCCTTTGCAATACTGCTCGGAGATGTTGTTTATGCTCTTCTTCTCCCTTGGAGTATATGAGGATATCGTTGATAAAGACCACCACAAATTTATCCAAGAAATCCATGAACACTTTGTTCATCATATGCATGAAGAATGCAGGGGCATTAGTTAGCCCGAATGACATGACTGTGTATTCATATAGACCATAACGAGTGGTGAATGTGGTCTTAGGAATATCTTATTTCCTGATTTTGAGTTGATGATACCCGGTCCTTAAATCAATCTTGGAAAAGATTTAAGCTCCATGCAGTTGATCGAACAAATCATCAATTCTGGGGAGCGGGTATTTGTTCTTGATAGTAACATCGTTGAGCTGACGGTAGTCTATACACATTCGGAGACTACCATCTTTCTTGTTCACGAATATGGCAGGTGACCCCCAGGGCGAAGAACTGGGGCGGATGTATCCTTTCTTGAGCATCTCATCGAGTTGTTTCTTTAGCTCAACCAGTTCGGATGAAGGCATCCGGTAATATTTCTTGTATATGGGTGCCGTTCCTGGCACGAGATCAATGGCAAACTCGAGTTCCCGGTCTGGTGGCATTCCTGGTAATTCTTCAGGGAATACATCTGGAAACTCACTGACAACTGGTATTAATTCCACATCTGAGGATATTGCTGTAAAAACCATTTCCTTCTTAGGCATGGTTCTACGAGCCACAAACCTTGCTGTCTGTCCTGCCGGATTTATTAGTGTAACTTCCCTTGTTGCACAATTTATGCAGACCTGATGCTTTGTCAACCAATCCATTCCCAAAATGACATCCAGCCTTTCGGATTCAATGACTACCAGTGTGGCAGGGAACATGACTCCAAGAATCCGTATTTCCAAGTCACGGCATACCAAATTTGTTTTGAGCATGGATCCCAGGGATTGCACCATCATTCTTTTCTCAAGAATAGAGAAAGAAAACTTGTTTTGGGCAACAAAACTCCGTGAAGTAAAGGAATGGGAAGCCCCCGAGTCGAGTAAAATTATTGCGGGTATGTTATTAACAGGAAACATACTGATGACCACTTCGGGGTTTTCTTGGGCTTCTTCAGCGGAGAGATGATGCACCTGGCCTTGGATCAGCTCCTCCTCGGTGTAGGATTCCACGTGGTTGACTTGAGACTTGAGGGGTGCATTCGGCTTGTTGTTTTTGGGACACTGTTTTGCATAATGCCCGGTCTGCCCACAAGAGAAACATGCATTGCTGCACTGGTAGTCTTCCTGGACAGGATTGGCCACAATGTTCTTGACTTGGTTGTTGGTCTTGTTGGTATTCTGCTGCTAGGTTGGTTTAAACTCAAACTGTGGCTGCTACCAGGTACGAGCCTTCTGAGTTGGCTGTCCAACCTTCTTGGGCTCGAACTTGCGTTTATGCTCATTATACACTGGCTTACTGTCGTGAGCTAGCTTGTGTTCCCTTTCTGCTATAAGGGCCTTGTTTACCAAAGTTTGAAAGTCGGGGAAGTCGAACATGCTGAGTGTGCATCAGAGGTGCTGATTGAGTCCTCCAAGGAATCGATCAATCTTCCTTTCTTCAGTGGCCACATCATAGAGGGAATAATGAGCCAAGTGATTGAATTTATGCAGATACTCACTTACTGACTGGTTTCCTTGAGTGAGAGCAAGGAACTCATGCTACTTGACTTTCATGATACCGGCAGGAATGTGATACTTGCGAAAATTGTCCTTGAATTTATCCCAAGTGATCTCATCATCCGCAGGCCACATAGCTTTAGCATTATCCCACCATATAGCGGCAGCTCCTTCAAGATAGTGTGTAGCAAATGGAACCTTGTCGGCTTCTTCAGTGCGGACAATTTCAAGCTTCTTCTCAATAGTCCGCAACCAATCATCGGCTTCCAAAGGATCGACAACTTGACTGAAACTGGGAGGCTTAGTCCTCTGAAAGTCTGATAGTTTGGAGTGATTGCCATACTGGTGTCCATTCTGCCCAACCATAGCCTGCACACTTCTCAATAATTCAAGTAAATCTTGGTTTCTTCTTTCTTCGAACATTCTCATAATCTGCTCTGTGGTAGGTGGTTGCGGTGGAGGAGGTGGTGGTGGCTGACAAGGTTCCGGGGAATGCCCTGTTTGTCGAGCGGAGCAACGAACAGGCGTATCGTCACCTGCCTGTCTGCTGCTACCTCCTCTTGTCATCCTATTTTTGTTTCCCAATACAAAGCATCGAGATGAGCAACATCCATAAATGGGGAAGAAAAGCAAGCGACAAAGCCCGAAAGAAAGCAACAAGAAACCAAGGCGAATAATAATGGAGAAAAGTTCCAACATAATTATACATAGACTCATACATGAAATGAAACATCATGACAGGTACGACTACACTCATACATGAAAGGAAACATCATGACAAGTACGACTACACTCGTACATCCAAGCATCATGACAACCTCGGATACTCTGGCGATCTAGTGCTCTGCTGGTCCTGCTGGGTCCTCTCCTGATCCGGACTCGGATACTGAACTGACGACATTAACGGAAACCTCCGGGTTAAAGGTAACACGACGACGCTGCCTCGAGGGCTCTCCCTTAGGGGCGGGTGCTGGATGAGGCTGGAGCATAGGGGCTGCGGGAGTAGCGAGAAGTGAAGCCCACTCGGCAAGGGCACTGTGGGGAGTCACGACCGAGGTGCCCGAGCTACTCGAAGGAGTAACCGGGGTAGTTGGCGAGCTAGAAGCTGGGGGAATAACGGGGGTAAACCCTATGGAAGGTGGAACAAAACTGGACCTAGTGGCCACCAAAGCAGTACGAGCACGAGTCAGCTCTCGGGCCAGCTCGTAAATCAGAAGATAGCTAGCAGTGATATAGCGGGAAAGGTGGCTAGAGGGACTATCGGCCGCCGGATCAATAATAGGAAAACGGACACGCCCATCATCGTGCAGGGATGCTAGTAGTAGAAGCCTGGGTGAGTCTGCATTTGGATCTCATTATAGCATAACTCAACGAGAATCTCAAACATAGCAAACTGAACAGCCTGAGCGGGTGTAGAAGCGAAACCACTCCTAGAAGAACAGGTGTATGTGCCAGATGTCGAACTGCAATGCAAGGTAACCACCGCGTGATACTCAAATACTGAGGCTGCCAGGCGCTCCCGGTACACCCGATACGCTGGGTCGTCACTGTGAGAGTAGAGTCGACGCCATACGCTTCGAAGAAGGTGCGGCGAAGTGTACGGTGCCAGCTCCAACTGACACGCATATGGTACTGGAGCCATCTACACTCACAACCATTAGTCGGTTAGTAATAAAATAAACTATATGCATGCAATGCAGCAACCAAAAGCACACACGCACTACTGGCACTTAGAGCTACTATCTACCGTTTGAACTAGCGCGTTAGCTATCTAGCGTGCCCTACAGTCAGCATGGCTCTGATACCAACCGTTGTGGCACCCCGGCTCAGAGCAACCGGTTTGCCTTGCACTGCCAGCCCAGAGATCAAGTCTTCTGGCAACACACAACAAATTGGTATAGAAATACAACCGCTTTATTGATACTAGCGAAACATAGAGTTTAACATTACATTGCGAGGCCAAGCGGCACACTCGGTGCTGCTGAACATATGTACATTATTTAGTAGACATGAGCAGGGGCCTCGACATCATGATAAGACTACGCGGCAGCGGAACAATGATGTAGAAGGACTCCATCTCACAGGGACACTGATGTGGACACGGTCTAGACTGTGATGCGATATGCAACTCCAACTCTAGTATGACTTCTCCTGAAACTGGCATGACACGCCAGGTCAGTACATTGAATGTACTTGCAAGCTCACACAAACAAAGCAACAATGGCAAACAACAACAATGATATTTAAGCAAGTTCAATGCAAGAATGTAACATGCTACTCATGAAGTGATCGTGCTCATAACAGGGCCTTTCAGACCCGCTTACCATCTCGGTTACCTCGTAACCACGAACCTCATCATATCAAGGTGATCACTCCTGGATCACAACCGAAACCATCTCGATGGTCTCAACAACTTTACCAACATAAACAGTGCCACAATTATTTACTTAGTGTGCAAGTTTAATATTTTTGTTGATCCACGGTGTGACCTACTACGAACTTGTGTCCATGACCGAGGACGTGGCTATCGATAGATTATACACACTCTGCAGAGGTTAGCACACTGTACCCACACCACGGAACCCATGGCCTTGGACTCCCATTCGGGTGGACCAACGGTGTTCGGACAGAACCAGTCTATTGCCATGACACTCTCCCAGCCACTCCGACCAACTCCCCTTTGGGCTAAGTCCTGGGTGGCCCCGATGTCAACTCGTGACATCCAATGGCCACCGTCGTGGCAAAACACTCGTCCCAAACGGGGACATGGTACCAAAACAACTACGGGCACACAAGGTTATACCTGCCTACCGGGCCAGGGTAGCGCCAGCGCATAACCTTCCCTAGTTGGAGGCACCGGCGAGAGGCATAACAACAGACCGAGAAAGGGCCCCCTCATAAAGGCAAATGTGGTTGCACTTTGGGAAGCTCGATTCGGTGGCACCATGACTCGATCAACAACTAGTTCAAGTTGGTTTATTATCAGGTTTCAACTTGCAAAAAAATTTACCGAGTCATAGTATGCCATGAAAACGAAATGACAACTTATGCATTACTTTTAACATAATCTCGATATTGACTAAATCAAGCATAATGTCATATTTACTCTACTGCATAAACTTGACCATCCAACTACAATGCTACTGCTAACAGAATAATCACAGCAAGAACATGCAACTAGCATCAAATAAATTTATATGAATTTTCTGTATGCATTTAAAATGATCATATTCAAGTGAAAACCATAGTTATTGAAATGACATTCTTGCAAATATTTGTGATGGCTTGCCTTAGTGTAGAGGAGGGTCACACTCCCTCTGGTGATCTTCAAGGCAAGTTTCTTCCTCTGAAAATAATTAAAATAGCAAAAAGAAAAGGTCACATAACACTGTTTAATTCACCAGAAAAGAATATGTGATGAACATGTTAGGCAGCATTCCACAACAAAAATTCTGTTTTTATCATTTACCTACTCGAGGACGAGCAGGAATTAAGCTTGGGGATGCTGATACGTCTCCAACGTATCTATAATTTTTTATTGTTCCAAGCTGTTACATTATCATTCTTCGATGTTTTACAATCATTTTATGGCAACTTTATATCATTTTTTGGGACTAACCTATTGACATAGTGCCCAGTGCTAGTTGCTGTTTTTTGCTTCTTTTTTTACTTCGCAGAAAATCAATACCAAACGGAGTCCAAACGCAGCGAAACTTTTTGGAGATTTTTTCTGGACGAGAAGACACCTGTTGGGCCAACGAAGTACCAGAGGGGGGATCCGAGGTGAGCACAACCCACCAGGGCGCGCTTGGGGGCCCAGGCGCGCCCAGGTGGGTTGTGCCCACCTCGGCCGCCTCCCGCACCGCCTCTTTGCACTATAAATACCCTGGAAATCCAAAAACCCTAGGGGAGTCGACGAAACACAATTCCAGCCGCCGCAAGTTCCAGAAACCACAGATCCAATCTAGACACCATCACGGAGGGGTTCATCATCCTCATTGGTGCCTCTCCGATGATGTGTGAGTAGTTCATTGTAGACCTACGGGTCCGTAGTAAGTAGCTAGATGGCTTTCTCTCTCTCTCTCTTTCAATTCTCAATACAATGGTCTCTTGGAGATTTATTTGATGTAACTCTTTTTGCGGTGTGTTTGTTGGGATCCGATGAACTTTGAGTTTATGATCAGATCTATCTTTTTATCCATGAAAGTTATTTGAGTTTTGATCTCTTATATGCATGATTACTTATAGCCTCGTATTTCTTCTTCGAATCTTTGGTTTAGTTAGGCCGACTAGATTGATTTTTCTTTCCATGGGAAGAGGTGCTTTGTGATGGGTTCGATCTTACGGTGCTCAATCCCAGTGACAGAAGGGGAAATGACACATATGTATCGTTGCTATTAAGGATAACAAGATGGGGTCTATTCCTACATGAATAGATCTTGTCTACATCATGTCATCGTTCTTATTGCATTACTCCGTTTCTTCATGAACTTAATACACTAGATGCATGCTGGATAGCGGTCGATGAGTGGAGTAATTGTAGTAGATGCAGGAAGGAGTCGGTCTACTAATCTTGGACGTGATGCCTATATAATAATCATTGCCTGGATATCGTCATAATTATTTGAAGTTCTATAAATTGCCCAACAGTAATTTGTTTACCCACCGTATGCTATTTTCTCGAGAGAAGCCACTAGTGAAATCTACGGCCCCCGAGTCTATTTTCCCATCATATACTTTCAGATCTATATTTCTATTTGCCTTTTATTTATTTATTTGCATCTTTTATTTTCAGATCTATATTTCCAAAAACCCAAAAATACCTTGCTGCACTTTATTTTATTCGCGTTTTATCGAGATCTATTTATCCAATCTATCACATTTAGTCTCCCGTCAACTCGCCAATTTCTGGCACCGTTACCCGAAAGGGATTGACAACCCCTTTAACACGTCGGGTTGCAAGTATTTGTTCTTTGTGTGCAGGTACCGTTTACATAGTGTTGCTTGGTTCTCCTACTGGTTCAATAACCTTGGTCTCATCACTAAGGGAAATACCTACTGTAGCTGTGCTGCATCATCCCTTCCTCTTTGGGGAAATACCGACGTAGTTCAAGCGACATCAAAAGGAATTTCTGGCGCCGTTGCCGGGGAGACATCATCAACATCTATCAGGTTCCTAATCACAAATCTCATCTCCTTGCAATTTACATTATTTGCCATTTGCCTCTCGTTTTCATCTCCCCCACTTCACAAATTTGCCGTTTTATTCGCCCTCTTTTTTGTTCGCCGTTTTCTCGTCGGATCTCTTATTTGCTTGAACTTGTCACAATGAGTGACTTTGGTATGGCAGAAACAGATGATGGCCTGACTCCTAAAATTGGACGATCTGGCAATCTGGATGTCAAATCTTTTGTTTTGGGGCAAGGGAACATTATGGGAAAGGAACATATCCAAGAATTTTTTAATTGTGTTGGGAATTTGACTCTTGATGATGCTCCTATACTTAAAAGAACTAAATCTTATGCGGAAGCTATTTCAGCACTAGTTTTGAAACTTGAAAATAGATTTATCCGCACCCATCCTACCTTGCAAAGATTGTTTTATGAGCTTCCATCTATAAAGAATCCTAAAGCTAAAAAGATAGCTACTCAAGTTCTTAATTATGAATGAATTTGATTACATAAGACGGGAAGCTAGGGAAATCTTTGATTTTTATGGTATGAACCATGAAAAACCGGTGATAGATGAGATCCTTTATAATAGCGATTATGTGTTGCGACATTTGCTTGGAAATAACCAAATTTTCGATGAAAATCTTAAAAAGGAAATTTCCGTTTTAGATATAGTCCAACAAATTTTCAATGATGTCAATCAACAATATTCTTGGATTGTTGCCGGAAATCAAAGGGGGTATACAGATGGGCAACTTGATGATGCTAAAATTACTATGGATAATGTGTTTCAAGTCATTTTTGCAAAATCTCCTGATAAAAATACACCTCTGGAAAATAAGAAGAAAGATGGCAATACTTAGATCCATGCATTATGCCTAGCTAGGGGCATAAAACGATAGCGCTTGTTGGGAGGCAACCCAATGAATAAAATTTATTTTTGTCTTTTTCTTTCTGTTCTTGAGTGTTTGCACAATTATGCTACTATTATGATTGTGTTTTTTGTGTTTTAGTTAGTGTTTGGGCCAAGCAAAGCCTTTGGGATCATGTTGGGTGATAGTTGATTTGATCTTGTTGGAAAACAGAAACATTTTTGTCCAGTAAAACAATACCTTGCTGCACTTTGGGATCTTTTATTTTCAGATCTATATTTCCAAAAACCCAAAAATACCTTGCTGCACTTTATTTTATTCGCGTTTTATCGAGATCTATTTATCCAATCTATAAAATTTAGTCTCCCGTCAACTCGCCAATTACTGGCACCGTTACCCGAAAGGGATTGACAACCCCTTTAACACGTCGAGTTGCAAGTATTTGTTCTTTGTGTGCAGGTACTGTTTACATAGTGTTGCTTATTTCTCCTACTAGTTCGATAACCTTGGTCTCATCACTGAGGGAAATACCTACCGTAGCTGTGCTGCATCATCCCTTCCTCTTACGGGAAATACCGACATAGTTCAAGCGACATCAGCGTGCCGTGGGGCGCGCATCCCTATTTGCGGCGAACGCATGCGGGTTCCCATGATGGGGAACGGGTTCGAACCCGTTTACTATTGTCGCCGGTGAGGGAGTCCCAAATTAAGGGGTCCTCAGGCGTCCGGGTAATGTGACATGGGCCAGACTGATGGGCCGTGAAGATATAAGATAAAAGGCCTTTCCCCGTGTCTGGATGGGACTCTCCTTTGCGTGGATGGCAAGATTGGCATTCGGATGTGTAATTTCCTTCCTCTGTAAACCGACTCTGTACAACCCTAGCCCCCTCCGGTGTCTATATAAACCGGAGGGGTTTAGTCCGTAGAGGCCATGATAACTCCCATAGGCTAGACATCTAGGGTTTAGCCATCACGATCTCGAGGTAGATCAACTCTTGTAACCCCCATACTCATCAAATACAATCAAGCAGGACGTAGGGTTTTACCTCCATTAAGAGGGCATGAACCTGGGTAAACACCGTGTTCCCTTTGTCCCTTGTTACCTTCGATCCTCAGACGCACAGTTCGGGACCCCCTACCCGAGATCAGCCGGTTTTGACACCGACATTGGTGCTTTCATTGAGAGTTCCTTTGTGTCATCGACGGAAGGATCGATTGCTTGCCTTGTCATCAATGACAATATCACCTCTGGAGGAGCCCTAGTTCCGGGACAGATCCTCCAACTCGGCAGTTTTGCCATGGGCGCTCGCCCGGCCGTTAAGCCAAAGGCGGCCCCCCAAATCTCCAAACATCATCTCCGCATCGGCCTTGAACACTCCGAAAAGATGGATCCGGCAAATGTCTCGTCCTTGAACGAACTGCTAGATCGCATCGCCGCCCTGGGGGTCGCAATGGACTATGATCGGATTGGGCTTAAACCTGATCAGAGGGAAATCAAGTCCCCGCTGATCACCCATCTGGAAGCGGTCGTGGAGGAACAAGCCGAGAATACTTCTCCCCCTAAGTTGATAACAAGCTATGTTCGGATTTCCGAGCCCTGTGAGCCGGATACCCATCTTCGGGAAGAGACCATGTGTCCTCCGAACATAGAATCAGGCGTTGAGCCCAAAAACCACCAGGACCCTCCTAATCCTGTAATAGTGACCTCGGAGATTCTTCAAACTCCGGATCCAATAGTGGGTCAGGGCTCGGATTCTAGCCCACCCACCCACCACAAGCAATATTCCCCAAGCAATTCAGGTCCTCCAGATGTATGTGACCTAATGTATGTACGACAGCAACCTCAGGAAACGGTCCATCACTTCTGGGCCAGATTCCTCCTTGTTAAAAACAAGATTAAAGATTGCTGCGACGAGGACGCAGTTTCAGTTTTCTGCCGCAACTGTACGGACGAGGGAATCCTCAATGCCCTCAACCGCCGCCGCATAGTGCACTTTGCAGATCTGGCACTTATAGTACGGAAGTACTGCGCAATGGAAAGCGCCTGGAAAGCCCAGACAGCTCAGTGGGAACCTCCTGCCTTTAAGCAGCCCACCGGACGGGCAAAAAGGATGCACCCTTACGGGGCACTCGATCATCATCTCATTGACAAGAAAATCAAACCCTTCACGGGACATAGAACTGTCCTGGATGAATTACTCGACAAGCCCTGTCGGATACACACGACGCCGAATACCGAACCAACACATAGCCTTCGGGCATGTTGGGTACTCCGGCAGGTGGCTAAGAGCGGCGAGGCCATCCTCACCAACACCACCCCGAAGAAGCACTCTTCGGAGGATGACGACCTCAATGTCTTTATGGTCTTCGAGACCTTTTCTTTAAATAATCGGCGCAAAAGGGCACTTCGCGACCTCGCCGGAGTTAACCAAGTAGCCGCAATAAATCCTTGGAATGATGCGGCAATAACTTTTACTGCCGACGATGAACCAAAGGACAGATCAGTCCGAGCACCTGCCGCCTTGGTCTTAAACCCAATTGTAGACGGCTTTCGACTCACCAAGGTGCTCATGGACGGCGGCAGCGGACTAAACCTCATCTACGAAGACACGCTCAATAAAATGCAAATGGACAAGAGTCGCATCGAGCAAAGCATCACCACCTTTCGAGGGATTATCCCTAGTCGTGAAGCACGATGTTTGGGGAAAATTAAACTTGATGTAGTATTCGGCACGCCGGAGAACTATAGGTCCGAAGAGTTGCTCTTCCACGTGGCACCTTTCAAAAGCGGATATCACGCCTTGTTGGGGCGAGACGCCTTCACACGCTTCCAAGCCATACCCCATTACGGGTATATGAAGCTCAAAATGCCAGGGCCCAACGGAGTTATCACCATCACCAGTGATCCGGATATAGTGCTCCGCGCCGAAAACAAAAATGCATCCTTGGCCCTCGAGGCACTATCTGAGGCCCTAGCAGCCGAGGAGCTAACCACTCTACGTTCCACAGTGGACAAAGATGATGTAATCCTTGATAAGAGGCCCAAGTCCACTTCTTTCAAACCAGCAGACGAAATAATAAAATTTCAAGTACACCCAACGGATCCCAACAAGACAGCCTCCATTGGAGCACAGCTGGATCCAACGATCGACGCCGCACTAAGAATGTTCCTGCGCGAAAATTGGGATATCTTCACCTGGCACCCTTCGGACATGCCCGGGATCCCACGCAGACTGGCTGAACATAGCCTCAATATTATAAAGGGACTCAAACCAGTCAAGCAAACATTGCGGCGATTTTTCGAACCCAAATGACAAGCTATGGGGGAGGAGCTAGCTAAACTTCTTGATGCAGGGTTCATTAGGGAGATCAAACACCCGGACTGGCTGGCAAACTTGGTCATGGTACCGAAGAAGGATAAATCCTGGTGCCTTTGTGTCGATTTCAAAGACCTCAATAAAGCCTGCCCTAAGGACCCCTTCCCGCTGCCCCGCATTGACCAAATCATTGATGTGACTGCAGGACATGATTCACTGTGTTTCCTCGACGCATACTCCGGATATCATCAAATTAAAATGAAGGAGTCCGACCAGAGCACAACGGCATTCATTACCCCGTACGGGCCTTTTTGCTTCAACACCATGCCATTCGGACTCAAAAACGCTGGCGCCACTTACCAACACATGATTCAAACATGTCTGGAGAAACAAATTGGCAAGACAGTGGAGGCATACGTAGATGATGTAGTCATCAAGACTAAACATGTCCATCAAGACTAAACATGTCGAATCATTGGTGGACGATCTACGCCTCACATTCGACAACCTCCGAACATATGACATACGGCTCAATCCGGAAAAATGTGTCTTCGGCGTTCCAGCCGGAAAACTACTCGGGTTCATTGTTTCCAATAGAGGAGTCGAAGCAAACCCAGCCAAAATCCAAGCCTTGTCACAATTGGCAACCCCAATAGACCTAAAGCAGGTCCAAAAACTAGCTGGGTGCGTGGCAGCTTTGAGCCGCTTTATCTCCAGATTGGGAGAAAAGGCACTGCCACTTTATCGCCTACTCCGACGAACCGGCCACTTCGAGTGGACGGATGCGGCAATGGCCGGATTGGAAGAAATAAAAACTCTGTTAGCGAGCAACCCAATCCTTGTCGCACCAAACATCGGCGAACCTATGTTGCTCTACATATCTGCAACTCACCAGGTGGTGAGCGCGGTGCTCATCATCGAACGAGAGAAAGAGGGACATAAATTCCCACTCCAAAAACCAGTATACTATGTATCGGCGGTCCTTACACCGTGTAAATCTCGATACCCCCACTACCAAAAGATAGCGTATGCGGTCTTCATGGCATCCCAGAAGCTGTGGCACTACTTTCAAGAGTGTCCGATCACGGTGGCATCCGAAGTACCACTCAATGATATCATAAATAATCGGGATGCCACTGGCCGCATAGCCAAATGGGCCATCGAGCTCTTACCATTTGAAATAACATACAAACCACGCCAAGCTATTAAATCTCAGGTGTTGGCCGACTTCGTCGCCGAATGGATGGAAGCCGAACTCCATAAAGAATACAGCACATACTCTAACTGGGTAATGTACTTCGACGGCTCTAAAATGTTAGCCGGGCTGGGAGCCGGTGTCATCTTAACCTCCCCTACTGGGGACATAGTCCGCTATGTATTGCAAATAATGTACATGGACTCCAACAACGCAGCCAAATAAAAGGCACTACTGCACGGTCTCTGGATAGCTGTTTCTATGGGCATTCAACGCCTAGAGGTGCGTGGGGATTCGAACCTCGCAATATCCCAAATAAATGGAGATTTCGATGCAAAAGATCCAAAGATGATGGCATACCGCGACGCCGTACTCAAAATATCAGCTCGGTTTGAGGGGCTCGAGTTTCATCACGTTGCTCAAGACAGTAATCAGGCAGCGGACATCCTTGCTCGAATGGGCGCTAAACGCGACCCCGTCCCACCTAACACCTTTGTGGAAAAGGCTCTTCAAGCCATCCATGGTGTGGCAGGACGAGAGCGGCAACACTAGTCCGGGGCCGATCATACCCCCAGATGCCAAACACACTTCTGATACCATCGGGGGCTCGGGCACCGAAATGACACCTTCCGCCCATGTAATCATGGCTGTCATTGCTCCATGGACCGAACCCTTCCTGGCCTACCTTAATAGGCGGGAGCTCCCTGAGGACCAGAATGAGGCCCGTCGCATAGTTCGACGCTCGAAAGCCTACAAGGTTCATGAAGGAGAGCTCTACAAGAAAAGTACTACTGGAGTTCTTCAAAGATGTATCTCCAAAGAGGAGGGACGGTAGCTCTTGGCCGAAATACATGCTGGTCTTGGTGGCCATCATGTCGCCGCTCAGGCCCTCATAAGTAAAGCCTTCCGTACATGTTTCTTTTGGCCTACGGCCCGAGCAGATGCACAGGCTCTTGTACAGCGCTGTGTCTGATGCCAGCTTTTCGCCAATCAAAGTCACATGCTGCCCACCGCCTTAAAAACAATCCCCATTACTTGGCCTTTTGCGGTCTGGCGGCTGGATATGGTCGGACCCCTTAAAGGGGGAAGCCACAAGAAGAAATATTTGCTGGTTATGGTGGACAAATTCACTAAGTGGATAGAGGCCAAACCAGTAAAAACGGCTGAAGCTGGACTAGTGATCGACTTTATATCCGGCGTTGTACACCGTTATGGTGTCCCTCACAGTATCATTACTGACAATGGCTCTAACTTCACAGCCGATGAGGTGAAAACTTGGTGTGCTAATTTGGGCATCAAGCTCGATTACGCCTCCGTATATCACCCTCAAACAAACGGTCAGGTCGAACGGGCTAATGGCCTAATCATGAGCGGCATCAAACCCAGACTAGTGCGATCCCTACGGGAGTCAGATAAGCACTGGGTCGAGGAACTCGATTCTGTACTCTGGGGACTGCGGACCACCCCCAATTGCATGACCGAATACACCCCCTTTTTTATGGTGTACGGCGCAGAGGCTGTTTTGCCCTGCGATATTATTCATGACTCACCTCGAGTGCGCATGTATGAAGAGAGAGAAGCCGAGCTCGATCGGCAGGACGACCTAGATGCCCTAGAGGAGGAGCGCGATGTTGCAAAGGCCCGTTCCGCATTCTATCAACAATAGGCCCGAAGATATCAAAGCAGGGAAGTGCGGGCAAAGACTTATAATGTCGGTGAACTCGTCTTACGCCTCCCAGAGAAGAAAAAGGACAAGCTCAAACCAAAATGGGAGGGTCCCTTCATTATCGATGAAGTTCTCACTGGAGGAGCTTACCGCCTTCGTAATGCATCGGATAACCGCTTAGAGCCAAATCCATGGAACGCTGCTTGGCTCTGAAGATTCTACACATAAAGTTCGGCCATACTTCTTTTTCGTCCCCTTTTTTCTCCTCTTCATTTTGTTTTTTCTTGTTTTTTCGTTTTTATACGATTTCCAGGAAGTGTTTGGATAAGCCGAACACTTGAGGGGTACACATCCTTAAATGTACATACTCCACCATAACCGGGGGCTTCTTTAACCGAAGCTCATTATTATTTCGAGCCTGGAGCTCAAAATATAAATGTCGTTTGCTCATATACATCCTTTTTGCCATTATATGCACCTCTATGACTTAAGTTTTTGCCAAGCTGGGTTGCCTTGCTCCTGTGTTTATGCCCTATGTTCCCGATTGTTCGGCTAGGGCGTAAAGGGAGCACCTCTACGATTGTTACAATCGTGTCACCGGACATGTACCTCCGACGGGTGAAGCCGAAAGCTGGCGTTCTTAAGAGAATAGGTGGTCGGCAATCAAACGACAAATTGTTACATTCTTGTAACCACTCCAAATACTGTGGGATAGTTTTTCCGTATAACGAACCAAAGCCCCGGCACGCATAATTACTGCCTGCCAACCCAAGGAAAGGAACCCTTAACGGAACTATTTTCCTTGGAAGATGTTTCTTACATATGTAATATAACATACAACCTGAACTACAATTTTTTGTCTGTTCGAGCACAATGACTGGGTTGCCTAGTTTCCGGACATAGTGAATGTTTCTTTTCATTCCCAATAGTGTCCAGAAACACTCCACCATTTTGGTCCGGAGGTTAAAGCCAAAAGCCTGCGATGACAAAACTTTTCACATGTTCGGATAAAGGCACAGGTTGATCATAACATACTCTAATACATTTGCATCAAATACCTATTCCTTATCTATTCCATCTATAAGACTGCCTAACCTACAGTCTTCATGCGAATACTTCGCAGCTATCATGACTTGGTCATACACCAAACTCACTGGAATCTCTTTCCCGTCTGGTCCCTGTGGTCCCACTCGGGCCATATGATTTGGATCTAGCTTGGTGAAGCGTGTTTTCACCATGGCCCAGGCTTCTCGTGTGCCCTCACGGCAGGCGGATGTCTTCCATAGCTCAAGCTGGCGCCGGGCACCTTTGAACAGGTTTGCCAAGCCCTCCATACTCTCTGGAGGGGTATCGGATGGCCATAAAGCCTTCACCATACTCTTCATGGCCTTCCGGGCCCGAGCATGTACCACGGACAACTCCTTTAGCATGTCACCTTGAAATCCGGATACTTCCTCTTCCGGCCTACCAGTTAACAGACCTGCAGCAACAGAGTCATGATATTCCGAATTATGGATTAAATATGAGCACCTAGGGAGGTTCTGAATAAAAGAGGAAGACATACCGAATATGCCGCCCTTCAGTTTTTCATTTTCTCTCTGAGCGGCCGATAACTGAGCCTTCAAGCTCTCTATCTCTTCGGATTGTTTGTCCTTTTCCTCCTTGAGATTTTTCTCCCTGGACGCACTCATTGCGATCTTTTTCATCTCCGCCAGTTTGGCGGTAACAGCATTCAGCTGCATTTGGTTTGTTTTCAGCTCCTGGGCTAGCGCAGTGTTCTTTTCTTTAAGGACCTGCAGGGTATATCGATCCTTAAATCGGTTTGCCTCACCGCTTCAAGTCTCGGAGGCTACTAGCATATGACTATCCAAAATTGCATAAACGCTTACCTGTATGTCCTTTGAGAACAACTGAGTGACTCCGGCAAGTCCGTCTCGAGCGGCTCGGATATATGCATCCACCGTGCTGAGTGCGGTAAACTCTTGCTCGGAAAAAGCCGGGTCACGCATGGCTTCCTTTAATTGACGGTGATTCATCACGCTCACCACTTCGGAATTTGTGACAGATACATCGCCCGAATCCTCATGAGGATTCAGATCTGACATTGCCTCGGTTCTTGTCCTAGTTGGTGAGTCCGGCACCGGATTGGTAGACATTCGGCTAGCAGGGCGTTTTCCCACCGTCTGTCGCGTGTTTTGGCCTAGGCATGTATTAAGCGGACATACCTCTTGGAAGACTGTGGGGTTTCTGCAGCACTCCCGGTCCCCTTTCGTTTTGAATGGCTGCCCTGTGTAGGGGTCGCCCTCTAGGATGTACGGTCTTCCGAACACCGATCCTGTTAAAAGTTCGGAACGGTATAATAAGCAAAAGTGCAGATAAGGGTTTCCTTTCAAGAGCCCTCCGAATACTTACGATGCAGAAGGGATAGAGGCGGGGGTAGTTCGCGGTGATAGCCACTCTTAAGCCGTCAAGGCTCGCTTGATAGAATACTCCATCATCGAACTCTATGTATATGTCCGGATCCTCGTGAAAGCCAGGGTCTCCATCGCGGCTATGATCCTCTGGCTGTGGAGCGGGACAGCGGACGTCCTCGATCATCTTCCTCCATGACTATTTTTGGTAACAAAGGGCAAAGTTGATTAGTATCTGTGACAGCAATAAGGCAGTGCAGACAATCGAAATCTTACCCATTCTACGGGGTTGTACATGGAATAGCCATCCCAGCAGTTTAAGCAAAGGAAGTCTTCTTTCTCACCCTTATACAGATCGGCCAGGATTGTGGCCAGTTCGGCAGGGGTATCTGGACCCTTCCGTCTATAACGGGAAGCGTCATCTTCTCCATTATAACACCATAAGGGAGTTACTCTGGATTGGAGAGGCTGGACGCACCTCTTTATTGCAATAGCCATGACCTCGACTATCGAGAGCTTGGTATGGGCTAGTAACCTGATCTTGTTAACCAACCTTTTTATTTCCGCACTATCTTCCTCCTTGGGACTTCGGGGACGCCAGTTGAGACGCTTCTTTAAAGGAGCACTGGAAAATTCGGGAAGGCCGCGCCGAACTGGGTCCGGCAGTGGGACGTCGTCCATATAAAACCATTCCGAAGACCACTGTGGGTATACCTCCTTGGGAGTTCCTATGAGGTATCCGGATCCGGCTATACGCCATACTTCGGCACCGCCCACTACAAAAATAGATCCTCCCCGATGGCGGGGAATAAGGCAAAAGAACTTCCTCCATAGTTCAAAATGGGCCTCGATGCCTAAGAACAGTTTGCAGAGGACAACAAAACCTGAGATGTGCAGAATCGAACCTGGGGTAAGGTTGTGTAGTTGGATGCCATAAAATTCCAATAGGCCCCTGAGAAAGGGGTGGATTGGAAATCCTAGGCCCCACAGCAGAAAGGGGATGAAGCACACCCTCTCATCCTTGTTGGGGTTGGGGAAATTCTCAGCCATCACATCATTGCCAATTGAGGCCAATCCCGCTCGAACGGGGACTAGATCCGCAAGGGGAAGGTAGCCCTGCGTATGGAGTCGACTCAGCTGAAGATGAGGCATGGAACAACTCTGCCAATCACCCTCTTGAGGGCCATGAGGGCGCGAAGATGAGCCTGGAGCACTGGCCATGCTGCACATCGAGGTCAGAACCGGACTGTCGTCAATCCAAAGTACAAATGAAGAACCCGCCTTGCAAAGCTGAAGACACAAGCCGGATACTACGTCGTCATTGAAGGCAAGTTCGGGGGCCACTGAGGGAGTCCCGGATTAAGGGGTCCTCGGGCGTCCGGGTAATGTGACATGGGCCGGACTGATGGGCCGTGAAGATATAAGATAGAAGGCCTTTCCCCATGTCTGGATGGGACTCTCCTTTGCGTGGATGGCAAGATTGGCATTCGGATGTGTAATTTCCTTCCTCTGTAAACCGACTCTGTACAACCCTAGCCCCCTCCGGTGTCTATATAAACCGGAGGGGTTTAGTCCGTAGAGGCCATGATAACTCCCATAGGCTAGACATCTAGGGTTTAGCCATCACGATCTCGAGGTAGATCAACTCTTGTAACCCCCATACTCATCAAATACAATCAAGCAGGACGTAGGGTTTTACCTCCATTAAGAGGGCCCGAACCTGGGTAAACATCGTGTTCCCTTTGTCCCTTGTTACCTTCGATCCTCAGACACACAGTTCGGGACCCCCTACCCGAGATCAGCCGGTTTTGACACCGACAGCCGGCCTTTACGGCGGGTCAGCATCGGGACCTATATGGGCTAGTTTGGTCTTCGGCCGCGAGGGCCGCAGTGTGATCTTCGGTCCGAAGTGAGTGTTCTGTATTGCCATTGATAGTTATGACGCTCGAAGGACCAGGCATCTTTAACTTGAGGTACGCGTAATGTGGGACGGCATTGAATTTGGCGAATGCCATTCGGCCGAGGAGGGCGTGATAGCCGCTGTGAAAAGGTGCAATGTCGAAGATCAAGTCCTCGCTTCGGAAGTTGTCCGGAGAGCCGAACACTACTTCTAGCGTCACAGCGCCTGTGCAGTGGGCCTACACTCCTGGAATAACCCACTTGAAGGTGGTGTTACTGAGTTTGATCCTTGATGGATCGATCCCTATCTTCCTCACTGTGTCTTCATATATCAGATTGAGGGTGCTACCTCTGTCCATTAGGACTCTAGTGAGGTGGAATCCATCGATTATGGGGTCGAGCACTAAGGCTGCGGACCGTCCGTGTTGCATACTGGTCGGGTGATCCCTGCGATCGAAAGTGATCGGGCAGGTTGACCATGGATTGAACTTTGGCGCTATGGGCTTGACGGCATATACGTCTCGCAGCGCTCGCTTCCTCTCCTTCTTTGGTATATGGGTTGCGTAGATCATGTTCATCGTCTTGACCTCGGAAGGGAAGGGTTTCTGGCCTCCACTATTCGGCCTGCGGGGGTCGTCATTGTCCTTGCTACTACTTGAGCTTGCGTTGGTTTTTCCTTTGAAGAGGAAAGGGTGATGCAGCAAAGTAGAGTAAGTATTTCCCTCAGTTTTGAGAACCAAGGTATCAATCCAGTAGGAGACAACACGCAAGTCACCGAATACCTGCACAAACAAACACCAAACTTGCACCCAACGCGATAAGGGGTTGTCAATCCCTTCACGGTTACTTGCAAAAGTGAGATCTGATAAAGATAAATAAACGGTAAAGTATATATTTTTGGTATTTTTGTTTTATAGATTGGAAAGTAAAAGATTGCAAAATAGTAGATCAGAAACTCGTAGATTGGAAAGTAGAAGATTGTATGATGAAAATAGACCCGGGGGCCATAGGTTTCACTAGAGGCTTCTCTCAAGATAGAAAATAATACGGTGGGTGAACAAATTACTGCCGAGCAATTGATAGAAAAGCGCAAAGTTATGACGATATCTAAGGCAATGATCATGAATATAGGCATCACGTCCGTGTCAAGTAGACCAAAATGATTCTGCATCTACTACTATTACTCCACACATCGACCGACTCCTGCCTGCATCTAGAGTATTAAGTTCATGAATAACAAAGTAACGCATTAAGAAAGATGACATGATGTAGAGGAATTAACTCAAGCAATATGATGAAAACCCCATCTTTTTATCCTCGATGGCAACAATACAATACGTGCCTTGCTGCCCCTACTTTCACTGGGAAAGGACACCGCAAGATTGAACCCAAAGCTAAGCACTTCTCCCATTGCAAGAAAAACCAATCTAGTTGGCCAAACCAAATCGATAGTTTGAAGAGACTTGCAAAGATATCAAATCATGCGTAAAAGAATTCAGAGAAGATTCAAATAATATTCATAGATAAGCTGATCATAAATCCACAATTCATCGGATCTCAGCAAACACACCGCAAAAAAAGGTATTACGTCGAATAGATCTCCAAGAACATCAAGGAGAATGTGGTATTGAGAATCAAAGAGAGAGAAGAAACCATCTAGCTACTAGCTATGTACTTGTAGGTCTGAGGTAAACTACTCACGCTTCATCGGAAGGGCAATGGCGTTGATGTAGAAGCCCTCCGTGATCGAATACCCCTCCGGCAGGACGCCGGAAAAGGCCCCTAGATGGGATCTCACGGGTACAGAAGGTTGCGGCGGTGGAAAGTCTTTTCATGGATGCCTCTGATGGTTTGGGCATATAAGAGTATATATAGGCGAAAGAATTAGGTCAGGAGATGCACGAGGGGCCCACAAGGGTGGGGGCGTGCCCTACCCCCCAGGGCGCGCCCTCCGTCCTTGTGGCCGCCTCGTGGCTTCTCTGACTTGCACTCCAAGTCCTCTGGTTTCCTTTTGGTCCAAGAAAGATCATCGTGAAAGTTTTATTCCGTTTGGACTCCGTTTGGTATTCCTTTTCTGCGAAACTCAAAAATAGGGAAATAACAGGAACTGGCACTGGGCTCTAGGTTAATAGGTTAGTCCCAAAAATAATATAAAATAGCATATTAATGCATATAAAACATCCAAAACAGATAATATAATAGCATGGAACAATCAAAAATTATAGATACGTTGGAGACGTATCAAGCATCCCCAAGCTTAATTCCTGCTCGTCCGCGAGTAGGTAAATGATAAAAATAGAATTTTTGATGTGGAATGCTACCTAACATATTTATCCATGTAATTTATTTATTGTGGCATGAATGTTCAGATCCGTATGATTCAAAACAAAAGTTTAATATTGACATAAAAATAATAATACTTCAAGCATACTAACAAGATAATTATGTCTTCTCAAAATAACATGGCCAAAGAAAGCTTATCCCTACAAAATCATATAGTCTGGCTATGCTCCATCTTCATCACACAAAATACTCAAATCATGCACAACCCTAGTTTTAGCCAAGCAATTGTTTCATACTTTAGTATTCTCAAACTTTTTCAATTTTCACGCAATACATGAGCGTGAGCCATGGACATAGCACTATAGGTGGAATAGAAGGTGGTTGTGGAGAAGACAAAAAGAGGGAGATAGTCTCACATCAACTAGGCGTATCAACGGGCTATGGAGATGCCCATCAATAGATATCAATGTGAGTGAGTAGGGATTGCCATGCAACGGATGCACTAGAGCTATAACTTTATGAAAGCCCAAAAAGAAAACTAAGTGGGTGTGCATCCAACTTGCTTGCTCATGAAGACCTAGGGCAATTTGAGGAAGCCCATCGTTGGAATATACAAGCCAAGTTCTATAATGAAAAATTCCCACTAGTATATGAAAGTGACAACATAGGAGACTCTCTATCATGAAGATCATGGTGCTACTTTGAAGCACAAGTGTGGAAAAAGGATAGTAACATTGCTCCTTCTTTCTTTTTCTCTCTTTTTTTCTCTCTCTTTTTTTTCTTTCTTCTTTTTTTTCTCCTTTTTTTATTTTTCTTTTTTTCTTTCTTTCTTTCTTTCTTTTTTTCCTTTTTTTCCTCACATGGGACAATGCTCTAATAATGAAAATCATCATACTTCTATTTACTTACAACTCAAAAATTACAACTCGATACTAGAACAAAATATGACTCTATATGAATGCCTCCGGCGGTGTACCGGGATGTGCAATGAATCAAGAGTGACATGTATGAAAGAATTATGAACGGTGGCTTTGCCACAAATACGATGTCAACTACATGATCATGCATAGCATTATGACAATGATGATGCGTGTCATAATAAACGGAACGGTGGAAAGTTGCATGGCAATATATCTCGGAATGGCTATGGAAATGCCATAATAGGTAGGTATGGTGGCTTGTATATGGTGGGTTTAAGGTACCGGCGAAAATTGCGCGGCACTAGAGAGGCTAGCAAAGGTGGAAGGGTGAGAGTGCTTATAATCCATGGACTCAACATTAGTCATAAAGAACTCACATACTTATTGCAAAAATCTATTAGTCATCGAAACAAAGTACTAGATGCATGCTCCTAGGGGAAGGGTTGGTAGGAGTTAACCATCGCGCGATCCCGACCTCCACACAAAGGATGACAATCAAAAAATATCTCATGCTCCGACTTCGTTACATAACGGTTCACCATACGTGCATGCTACGGGACTCACAAACCTTAACACAAGTATTTCTCAAATTCACAACTACTCACTAGCATGACTCTAATATCAACATCTTCATATCTCAAAACAATCATAAGGAATCAAACTTCTCATAGTATTCAATGCACTTTATATGAAAGTTTTTATTATATCCCTCTTGGATGCCTATCATATTAGGACTAAATTTATAACCAAAGCAAATTACCATGCTGTTTTAAAGACTCTCAAAATAATATAAGTGAAGCATGAGAGTTCATCAATTTCTATAAAATAAAGCCACTGCCGTGCTCTAAAAAGATGTAAGTGAAGCACTAGAGCAAAATTGCCTAGCTCAAAAGATATAAGTGAAGCACAAAGAGTATTCTAATAAATCACGATTCATGCGTGTCTCTCTCAAAATGTGTGTACAGCAAGGATGATTGTGGCAAACTAAAAAGCAAAGACTCAAATCATACAAGACGCTCCAAGCAAAACACATATCATGTGGTGAATAAAAATATAGCCTCAAGTAAAGTTACCGATAGACGAAGACGAAAGAGGGGATGCCTTCCGGGGCATCCCCAAGCTTAGGCTCTTGGTTGTCCTTGAATATTACCTTGGGGTGCATTGGGCATCCCCAAGCTTAGGCTCTTGCCACTCCTTATTCCATAGTTCATCAAATCCTTACCCAAAACTTGAAAACTTCACAACACAAAACTCAACAGAAAATCTCATAAGCTCCGTTAGTATAAGAAAATAAATCACCACTTTTGGTACTGTTGTGAACTCATTATTTATTTATATTGGTGTAATATATACTGTATTCCAACTTTTTCATGGTCCATACCCCCCGATATTACCCATAGATTCATCAAAATAAGCAAACAACACATAGAAAACAGAATCTGTCAAAAACAGAACAGTCTGTAGCAATCTGAAAATCTCGAATACTTCTGTAACTCCAAAAATTCTGAAAAATTAGGAAGACCTAAGAAATTTGTTTATTAATCTTCTGCAGAAAGAATCAACTCAAAATCACTCTTCTGTGAATTATAAATAATTATTTTCCTGGGCGCAAAAGTTTCTGTTTTTCAGCAAGATCAAATCAACTATCACCGTAAGCTATCCTAAAGGTCTTACTTGGCACAACACACTAATTAAAACAAAAAACCTCATCTAACCAGAGGCTAGATGAATTATTTATTGCAAAACAGAACCAAAAAGCAAAAACAAAAATAAAATTGGGTTGCCTCCCAACAAGCGCTATTGTTTAACGTCCTTAGTTAGGCATAAAACACAAGAATAGATCTAAGTATTGTCATCTTTAGTATGCAATTATTTTCTCATTAAATCCTCCAAAAATCATCTTAACAAATCTATACTTTCCTTTATTTCCCTCCTAGTAGAAGAACTCAAATCATGAAAAGGACTTTGGTGGGTAATTTTAACATTCATAAACCCATAATCGGGATCGTCACCATATATATCATCATATAAAACACGTAACTCGCTTCTAACGGGTTCCTTCAACATCTTATTCAACCAATCCCTATCAAATCCCACATAAATTCCCCTTGTAATCCAATCAAACTCCTCAAAAGCCTCGAGGTATAAAGATTAAGAGATTTCTGAATAAGGAACTCTTCTCCTAAGATTTTCACTATAAGACTGATAATCCCTAGATTCCAAACTACGCATAGTTTCTTTATCATGGAGGATATCTATAATTGGAGGGTGTTCAATATCCTTTTTATAGAAAGCAAAAATATCCCTATCTTTTTGTATTATAAAATCAAATTCACGCATAAGGATAATAGTGGCAATCTTTTTAGCTATCGGATGATTAATATTGGGAAGTTCATAAAACACCTTTTGCAAAGCAGGATGAAGATGCACAAATTTTCTTTCCAATTTCTCAACAAGCATAACAATAGCATCCGCATAACAATTTGTCTCAAGAAGAATAGATCTTTTATTAATAGGCATGGACCCCGTACAATCAAAGAATTCTTGGATGATATTCTTTCCAATAATATTACCATCCCCCACACGAAAGATTTTTGTTTTGTAATTAGGAGGAGTTTCAGTTTCATGATCAAAATAATTAGATTCAAGTTTTTCCTCAAGATTTTTGACGATAACCTCCCCGATTTCAGACATGGTGGCAGCAACAAATCTAGCAAATCGAATAAACCGAAGGCAAGCGAAGAAGATGAACGAAAAATGGGTGGAGAATAGGCAAAGAGAGAGGGGCGAGGAAAAGGCAAACTTTTCGAAAATTGTTTTAGAAGTGGGGGAGAGGAAAACGAGAGGCAAATGGCAAATAATGTAATGCGAGAGATGAGAGTTTATGATGGGTACTTGGTATGTCTTGACTTGGTGTAGATCTCCTCGGCAACAGCGCCAGAAATTCTTCCTGCTACTTCTTGAGCTTGCGTTGGTTTTTCCCTTGAAGAGGAAAGGGTGATGCAGCAAAGTAGAGTAAGTATTTCCCTTAGTTTTGAGAACCAAGGTATCAATCCAGTAGGACACAACACGCAAGTCACCGAATACCTGCACAAACAAACACCAAACTTGCACCCAACGCGATAAGGGCTTGTCAATCCCTTCACGGTTACTTGCAAAAGTGAGATCTGATAAAGATAAATAAACGGTAAAGTAAATATTTTTGGTATTTTTGTTTTATAGATTGGAAAGTAAAAGATTGCAAAATAGTAGATCAGAAACTCGTAGATTGGAAAGTAAAAGATTGTATGTTGAAAATAGACCCGGGGGCCATAGGTTTCACTAGAGGCTTCTCTCAAGATAGAAAATAATACGGTGGGTGAACAAATTACTGCCGAGCAATTGATAGAAAAGCGCAAAGTTATGACGATATCTAAGGCAATGATCATGAATATAGGCATCACGTCCGTGTCAAGTAGACCGAAACGATTCTGCACCTACTACTATTACTCCACACATCGACCGACTCCTGCCTGCATCTAGAGTATTAAGTTCATGAAGAACAGAGTAACGCATTAAGAAAGATGACATGATGTAGAGGAATTAACTCAAGCAATATGATGAAAACCCCATCTTTTTATCCTCGATGGCAACAATACAATATGTGCCTTGCTGCCCCTACTGTCACTGGGAAAGGACACCGCAAGATTGAACCCAAAGCTAAGCACTTCTCCCAATGCAAGAAAAACCAATCTAGTTGGCCAAACCAAATCGATAGTTCGAAGAGACTTGCAAAGATATCAAATCATGCATAAAAGAATTCAGAGAAGATTCAAATAATATTCATAGATAAGCTGATCATAAATCCACAATTCATCGGATCTCGGCAAATACACTGCAAAAAAAGTATTACATCGAATAGATCTCCAAGAACATCGAGGAGAACGTGGTATTGAGAATCAAAGACAGAGAAGAAGCCATCTAGCTACTAGCTATGGACCCGTAGGTCTGAGGTAAACTACTCACGCTTCATCGGAAGGGCAATGGCGTTGATGTAGAAGCCCTCCGTGATCGAATCCTCGTCCGGCAGGACACCGGAAAAGGCCCCTAGATGGGATCTCACGGTTACAGAAGGTTGCGGCAGTGGAAAAGTCTTTTCGTGGATGCCTCTGGTGGTTTGGGCATATAAGAGTATATATAGGCGAAAGAATTAGGTCAGGAGACGCACGAGGGGCCCACAAGGGTGGGGGGCACGCCCTACCCCCCAGGGCGTGCCCTCCGTCCATGTGGCCGCCTCGTGGCTTCTCTGACTTACACTCCAAGTCCTCTGGTTTCCTTTTGGTCCAAGAAGGATCATCACGAAAGTTTTATTCCGTTTGGACTCCGTTTGGTATTCCTTTTCTGCGAAACTCAAAAACAGGGAAAAACAGGAACTGGCACTGGGCTCTAGGTTAATAGGTTAGTCCCAAAAATAATATGAAATAGCATATTAATGCATATAAAATATCCAAAACAGATAATATAATAGCATGGAACAATAAAAAATTATAGATACGTTGGAGACGTATCAGTCCTCGCTTCGTGGGCTTTTGCCCAGGTCTTCGGCTGTGAGTTTGCCGGCCTGTTTGATCACCCAAAAGTTACGGTTGGAGTGGTTGGCGGGCTTCTCTGATGTGCCGTCGATCTGGCAAGGCCTGTCCAGAATTGTGTCTAGTCTGGACGGGCCGTCACTGTTGCCCCTAGGGGTCTTCTTTCGTGTTCCGGACTTCTGGTTTCGGAATCCGGCATTTACTACCATATCCTCGCCCTTGCCGTCATTGTGCCGTCGTTTACTCTTGCTGTGTCGGGGCTTTCCATTTCTGTCCCGAACCTCGGAGGTACCGGGTGTGTCGGGGTTGGCGTTTTTACGAGCGAGCCAACTGTCTTCGCCTGCGCAAAAGCGGTTCATGAGAGAAGTAAGGGCTGCCCTAGTTCTTGGCTTGTCCTGGCCGAGCTGTCTTACGAGCCATTCGTCCTTGACACTATGCTTGAACACGGCCAAGGCTTCGGCATCCGGACAGTCGACAATCTAGTTTTTCTTGGTCAGGAATCGGTTCCAAAATTGCCGGGCAGATTCTCCGGGCTGCTGTGTGATGCAATTTAGGTCGTCAGCGTCCGGAGGTCGGACATAGGTGCCCTGAAAGTTCGCTCGAAAAGCGTCCTCAAGCTCTTCCCAACAGCCTATAGAGTCTTCGAGAAGTCTATTCAACCAGTGTCAAGCCGGACCTTTAAGTTTTTGTGGCAGATATTTAATGGCGTGAAGGTCGTCTCCTCGCGCCATGTGAATGTGGAGGAGGAAATCTTCTATCCATACGGCCGGGTCCATGGTTCCGTCGTATGATTCGATGTTCACAGGTTTGAAGCCTTCTGGGAATTGGTGTTGCATTACCCTCTCTGTGAAGCATAAGGGGTGTGCGGCGCCCCGAACTCGGGCTACATCGCGTCGGAGGTCTTCGGCCCTCCGAGTCCGCTGCTGCTCCTGGATTCTATCATTCTGGTTTAGCCGATCATAGTATCCCTCCCGGTAAGCGGGCGGTCTTCTCTGGATCCATAGATGGACCTGGTACGGCCTCCTCGAGCGTCTAGGTCATGGCGGAGGTCGTACTCGTAGGTGGGCCGCACTTTATCCTTGCCGTAGCGGCGAGGTGGGGCGGCTGGGTGCTCGGCCTAATGAGCTTCTCTGTCCCGCCCTCTAGGAGGCAGTCTGGCTGTTCAGTATATGTCGGACGTGTTGGCTCTACGGCCTCACCGTCGAACTGCGGCAGTAGTTTTCGCTTGGGATAACTTTTGATTGGCTGTTCGCGGCCATATCCTTCTTCGGTGGCTAGGACTTTGGTCCATCGGTCGTTGAGGGTGTCGTGTTCGGCCTTGATTCTACGTTTTTGTTTCTTCAGGCTGCGGGCGGTGGCTAAAAGCCTCCGTTTGAACCGTTCCTGCCCCAGTGGGTCTTCGGGGACGATGAAATCATCGTCCCCGAGACTGGCCTCCTCTTTAGAGAGTGGGAGGTAGTTGCTATCTTCGGAGTCGTCGGGGCTTTCTAGGTCAAGCGGGTCCTCCTGCCCCGCGGGGTCATCCTGATGATGTTCGTTGGCTGCAGCTCCGGCGAGGTCATCCATATTATTTACAGTGCCGTTTTCCGCAGAGTCCATGTTGCTCGCATGGCTTCGACGTGGCTTTGATCAACGGCGCTGCCTTCGGCGTTTAGGCGGCTCATCTCCGGGCTTGTCTCGGTCCTGTTTGGGAGTGCCATCGCCACCCTTGGGGGTGTCCACCATGTAAATATCGTAGGTGGACGTGGCCGACCAGCGGCCGGTGATGGGGGGAGTGACATCAGTGTTAGCCGTGGCTCTACCATCCTCATCCATGTATTCGGTGTTTTTCGAATTATAATCTAGCATATCGGTTAAGTCGTCGATAGTGGCTACCAAGTGGGTGGTGGGTGGGCCATAAAATTCCCTGTGGTACACCTCAAAGGGTTGATGATTGTGGGCAGAGGGCAGGTCCTCCTGGATGGTCATTTTCTGGATTCGGTCTAGCTCCTCGTTTAACATAGCGAGGGTTGTCGATCCTTGGTTTCCACAGGACGAGCTGAACTCAGGGTGCGGTGCCGAATCCTTGAGGGAATCCGGATCATCACTGGTGATCAAGGGTGGGCCTTGATTTTTGTGTGTGGTTTCCACGCCGGGGTTCGAGATTGAGCTGCTTTGGGCCGGGGCTGACCCCTGGCCATCGGCTTCCGCTTTGTCGTAAGGGCTCAAGGCTAGAGGAGCGTTGTGAGGGAGCGGTCCGGCCGAGATTGACTCCTGTCTTCCGCCTCCTGATTCTGCCTCGAAGGCCAGGGATATGCCCTCTGCAGACATGATGGATTCGGCCGAAGGTGGAGTCTGGCCCCCGCTTGAGGCGGGGCCCTCCTGGCCCAAAACTATTCGGAGGGTGAGGGTCGATCCGTAGATCGGATCGGAGGGGGACTCCAGAGCGGGCATGGCAAGGCCTGCGAGGGTGCGAAAGGGGGTAGTGAATCCAGCGAAGACCAGATCGCCCCGCGTGTCCGCAACGTATTCCAGATTACCGAATCAAATTCGGTGTTCAGGAGCAAAGTTTTCAATCTTATCCAAACAACCAGTCGGGACGAAGAATTCCCCGGATCCGATGCCTCCTCCTATGATCAGGCGAGCCATCGATCCTTTGGGCGACCCCACAGTGGAACTCTCAATGAAAGCACCAATGTCGGTGTCAAAACCGGCAGACCTCGGGGTAGGGGCTCCCGAGCTGTGGATCTAAGGTCGATGGGGAACAAGGGACGATGAAAACGGTGTTTACCCAGGTTCGGGCCCTCTCGAAGAGGTAATACCCTACATCCTTCTTGATTGTATTGGATGTATAGTATGGTTACAGAGTAGATCTACCTCGAGATCAGCATGAGCTAAACTCTAAGGTGATGAGGTGATGATTATAGCTCTAGCCCTAAAGACTACAACCCTCGGTTTATATAGACACCGATAGGGTTAGGGTTACCGAAGATGGATTACAATAAGGAATAAGGAGATCCTGTCTATCCTTGACTTGGAGGGCACACCACGGCTTCATAGATCTCCCGCCACTATACGGCTCCACCAGTTCGGCCCATACTTAATGGGCCATCGCCCCGAGGACCCCTTAGTCCATAACTCCCTCAGTCGTCTCAACAGATTTAGACGGTGCACTATTTAACGTGAATGCTGCTGTCTCTAATGCATAACCCCAAAACGATATTGGTAAATCGGTAAGAGACATCATAGAATGCACCATATCTAATAAAGTACGGTTACAACGTTCGGACACACCATTACACTGTGATGTTCCAGGTGGCATGAGTTGTGAAACAATTCCACATTGTTTTAAATGAAGGCCAAACTCGTAACTCAAATATTCGCCTCCGCGATCAGATCTTAGAAACTTTATTTTCTTGTTACGATGATTCTCTACTTCAGTCTGAAATTCCTTGAACTTTTCAGATATTTCAGACTTGTGTTTCATCAAGTAGATATATCCATATCTACTCAAATCATCTGTGAAGGTCAGAAAATAACGATACTTGCCGCGTGCCTCAACACTCATCGGGCCGCATACATCGGTATGTATTATTTCCAATAAGTCATTTGCTCACTCCATTGTTCCGGAGAATGAAGTTTTAGTCATCTTGCCCAAGAGGCATGGTTCGCAAGTATCAAATGATTCATAATCAAGTGATTCCAAAAGTCCATCCGCATGGACTTTCTTCATGCGCACTATACCAATATGACCTAAACGGCGGTGCCACAAGTATGTTGCACTATCATTATCAACTTTGCATCTTTTGGCATCAATATTATGAATATGTGTATCACTACGATCGAGATTCAACAAGAATAGACCATTCATCAAGGGTGCATGACCATAAAAGATATTACTCATATAAATAGAACAACCATTATTCTCTGATTTAAATGAATAACTGTCTCGCAATAAACAAGATCCAGATATAATGTTCATGCTCAACGCTGGCACCAAATAACAATTATTGAGGTCTAAAACTAATCCCGAAGGTAGATGTAGCGGTAGCGTGCCGACGGCGATCACATCAACCTTGGAACCATTCCCGACACGCATCGTCACCTCGTCCTTAGCCAACCTTCGTTTATTCCATAGCCCCTGTTTCGAGTTACAAATATGAGCAATCAAACCATTATCAAATGCCCAAGCCCTACTACGAGCATTAGTAAGGTACACATCAATAACATGTATATCAAATATACCTTTGTTCACTTTGCCATCCTTCTTATCCTCCAAGTATTTGGGGCAGTTCCACTTCCAGTGACCACTTCCTTTCCAGTAGAAGCACTCAGTTTCAGGCTTGGGTCCAGCTTTGGGCTTCTTCACGGGAGCGGCAACTTGCTTGCCATTCTTCTTGAAGTTCCCTTTCTTTCCCTTGCCCTTTTTATTGAAACTAGTGGTCTTGTTAACCATCAACACTTGATGCTCCTTCTTGATTTCTACCTCCGCGGCTTTAAGCATTGCAAAGAGCTCGGCAGTCGTTTTCGTCATCCCTTTCATATTATAGTTCATCATGAAGCCTTTGTAGCTTGGTGGCAGTGACTGAAGAACTCTGTCCATAACACTCTCTACTAGAAAATCAATTCCCAGCTGAGTCAAGTGGTTATGATACCCAGAAATATTGAGTATGTGTTCACTGACAGAACTATTCTCCTACATCTTGCAGCTATAGAACTTGTTGGAGACTTCATATCTCTCAACCTGGGCATTAGCTTGAAATATCAACTTCAGCTCTTGGAACATCTCATATGCTCCGTGACGTTCAAAACGTCTTTGAAGTCCCGGTTCTAAGCCGTAAAGCATGGCACACTGAACTATTGAGTAGTCATCAGATCGAGTCTGCCAGACGTTCATAACATCTACAGTAGCTCCTGCAGTAGGTCTGTCACCTAGCGGTGCATCAAGGACATAATTCTTCTGTCCAGCAATGAGGATAATCCTCAAGTTATGGACCCAGTCCGTGTAGTTGCTACTATCATCTTTCAACTTAGCTTTCTCTAGGAACGCATTAAAATTCAGGGGAACAGTAGCACGGGCCATTGATCTACAACATAGATATGCAAAACTATTAAGACTAAGTTCATGATAAATTAAGTTCAATTAATCAAATTACTAATGAACTCCCACTTAAATAAACATCCCTTAAGTTATCTAAGTGATACATGATCCAAATCAACTAATCCATGTCCGATCATCACGTGAGATGGCGTAGTCATCAATGGTGAACATCTCTATCTTGATCATATCTACTATATGACTCACATTCGACCTTTCGGTCTCCAGTGTTCCGAGACCATGTATGTACATGCTAGGCTCCTCAAGTTTAACCTAAGTATTCTGCATGTGCAAAACTGTCTTACACCCGTTGTATGTGAACGTAGAGTCTATCACACCCGATCATCACGAGGTGATTCAAAACGACAAACTTTGGCAATGGTGCATACTCGAGGAGAACACTTCTATCTTGAAATTTAGTGAAGGGATCATCTTATAATAATACCGCCGTTCTAAGCAAAATAAGATGCATAAATGATAAACATCACATGCAATCAAAAATATGTGACATGATATGGCCATCATCATCTTGTGCTTTAGATCTCCATCTCCAAAGCATCGTCATGATCTCCATCGTCACCGGCTTGACACCTTGATCTCCATCGTTGCGTCGGCGTCGTCTCGCCAACTATTGCTTCTACAACTATTGCTAACGCATAGCGATAAAGTAAAGCAATTACATGGCGCTTGCACTTCATACAATAATTAAGAGACAACCCTAAGGCTCCTGCCGATTGTCGATATTACAAAACATGATCATCTCATACAACAACATATATCACATCACGTCTTGACCATATCACATCACAACATGCCCTGCAAAAACAAGTTAGACGTCCTCTACTTTGTTGTTGCAAGTTTTACGTGGCTGCTACGGGCTTCTCGCAAGAACCGTTCTTAACTACGCAAAAACCACAACGGTCATTATCAAGTTTGCTGTTTTAACCTTCTTCAAGGACCGGCCGTAGTCAAATTCAATTCAACTAAAGTAGGAGAAACAGACACCCGCTAGCCACCTTTATGCAAAACAAGTTGCATGTTAGTCGGTGGAACCGGTCTCATGTGCGTGGACATGTAAGGTTGGTCCGGGCCGCTTCATCCCACAATACCGCCGAATCAAAATAAGACATTGGTGGTAAGCAGTATGACCATCACCGCCCACAGCTCCTTTGTCTTCTACTCGTGCATATCATCTACGCATAGACCTGGCTCTGATGCCACTGTTGGGGAACGTTGCATGGAAAACAAAAAAATTCTACGCACACGCAAGATCTATCCATGGAGATGCATATCTACGAGAGGGGAGAGCATCTTCATACCCTTGAAGATCGCTAAGCGGAAGCGTTTATCAACGTGATTGATGTAGTCGTACACCTTCACGATCCATCCCGATCAAGTACCGAACGTACGGCACCTCCGCGTTCAGCACACGTTCAGCTCGATGACGTCCTCGCCTTCTCGATCCAGCAAGAGAGGCGAAGTAGTAGATGAGTTCCAGCAGCACAACGGCGTGGTGACGTTGGTGGTGAAGAACAATCTCCGCAGGGCTTCGCCAAGCACAACGGAAACTATGACGGAGGATAAACTAGAGAGGGCGGGGTTGCCGGCACACGGCTTGGTGAATCTTGATGTGTTTTGGGTGCTAGCCTTGCCCCTCTATTTATATGTTGAGCCCTGGGGTCGTTTCTTGGAGAAAGAGCCTCCTCAAAGTCAGTTTAGCCCGCAAGGCAAGAGTCCTTCTCGGACTCCAGGACCAGACGCCAGGGTCCTTGGCGTCTGGCCCCAGATGCCAGGGTCCCTAGCGTCTGGCCCCTGGCCTTCACAAAACTTCCTTTTTGCACCTTCCTAAAGCCTCATGGGCTTTACCCCTTGGCCCAAATAAAGTGATCTCGCACCAGAACATTTCGGGAAACATCTGAAACCCCTTCCGGTGAATTCCGAAACCCTTCCGGAGACCAAACACTATTATCCCATATATTAATCTTTACCTCCGGACTATTCCGAAGCTCCTCGTCATCTCAGTGATATCATCCAGGACTCCGAACAACATTTGGTCACCAACATACATAACTCATATAATACTATATCATCAACGAACGTTAAGCGTGCGGACCCTACGGGTTCAAGAATGATGTAGACATGACCGAGACACTTCTTCGGTCAATAACCAATAGCGGGACCTGGATGCCCATATTGGTTCCTACATATTCTACAAAGATCTTTATCGGTCGAACCTTTACGACAACATACGTAATTCCCTTTGTCTGTCGGTATGTTACTTGCCCGAGATTCGATCGTCGGTATCTTCATACCTAGTTCAATCTCGTTACCGGCAAGTCTCTTTACTCATTCCGTTATACACCATCTCGTAACTAACTCCTTAGTCACTTTGCTTGCAAGCTTCTTATGATGTGTATTACCGAGAGGGCCCAGAGATACCTCTCCGATACAAGGAGTGACAAATCCTAATCTCGATCCATGCTAACTCAACAGACACCTTCGGAGATACCTGTAGAGCATCTTTATGATCACCCAGTTATGTTGTGATGTTTGATAGCACACAAGGTGTTCCTCCGGTATCCGGGAGTTGCATGATCTCATAGTCGAAGGAATATGTATTTGACATTAAGAAAGCAATAGCAATAAATTGAACGATCATATGCTAAGCTAACAGATGGGTCTTGTCCATCACATCATTGTTCTAATGATGTGATCCCGTTACCAAGTGACAACACATGTCTATGGTTAGGAAACCTTAACCATCTTTGATCAACGAGCTAGTCTAGTAGAGGCTTACTAGGGACACGATATTTTTTTATGTATCCACACATGTATTTAAGTTTCCGATCAATAAAATTCTAGCATGAATAATAAACCTTTATCACGAATAAGGAAATATAATAATAACAACTTTATTATTGCCTCTAGGGCATATCTCCTTCAGGCCCAGTGTCGAGTGTCATAGTGATCATCGAGAAGCCAAACCATCCTACAAATTTCAAACAATAAACATACGTTAGCTAACTCCCTATGCTTCCTAATCAAAGCACTGTTGTAAATAATGGTTTCATGTAAATAACATCTCAACATGTAGGGTTCCGCAACGAAAGCATTCTTGTCAATACGAATCTAGGATTTCATCTAACTCATCTAAAAAAACATCAACACAAACATGTAGACATGTATAAGGTTCATCTTAACAATCTAGGTTTTCAACATAGAAGCATATCTTTTCAATACAAATCAAGTAAACTAGAGTTACAAAATAATTACAAATCATCTACAAATCTTAAATCCCACAAATCTATATATTTGCAAAATTCTAATCCAATCAAACAAGGGTTCCACAAATCTTCAAAATAAGTTACATTTTTTGGATAGAAAGAAGGGGATCGGAGGAGAGTACCTTCTAGGATGGATTGGTGAAGAAATCCACGCACCAAGTCGTCAGATCTGAAGAATTTGGGAGAGAGGATTGAGAGGGCAAGAGGAGGAAGCCGCCGCCCGCTGCTGTTTCTGTAACTGAATGAATGGGGTGGGGTGGGGGAGGGCGAGCGTGCAGGTTACAAAGTCACAGTGCAGCACCTAAGCCTCAGGCGCTGCACATTACATGTGTGGCGCCTAGTTCTCAGGCACTGCACTGCTCGGTGCGGGCCTCGGAGGTGCCACGCTGGCCAGGCATGCAACGCCTGAGATCGAGGCGCTGCACAATAGGGTGTGGCGCCTGCATGTCGGGCGCCACACTAAACGGTCAGCTGGGTGAATTTTTTTTCAAACCAGTTCAATTTGTGAATTGTTTTCGTCCACAAGTCAAAATTGTAAAATTTGCCCCCCTTGCATGCAGGCCCTTGGTTGGGCACCTCTCAGAGCATCTGGAATCGACCGACGACCGGGCAAACCTACACCCCTATACAGCGCCGGTCCATCTTTCGAATATCATACCCAATGAGTTTGAAACATTCCTTGCATCTTCTTGCATTTATGCAAAGAGATATTATTTTCTACCATGAGGGTCGGATATGGTCTTCATAGATGTCGTCCATAGAGGATAGGTATCATCAGCAAAGTAGTACTCCATGTTGTAGTTACGCCCGTTGGCGGTATAATTGCACGTCGGAGCATCCTTCATGGTGTCGCGGCTGATGGGTCCCCCACCATGTCGGTTGCTCTGGACCCTGATGTCCACTACGCAACTTTATTCTTGTAGACTCGTGTTGGGCCTCCAAGCGTAGAGTTTTGTAGGACAGTAGCAATTTTCCCTCAAGTGGATGACCTAAGGTTTATCAATCCGTGGGAGGTGTAGGATGAAGATGGTCTCTCTCAAACAACCCTGCAACCAAATAACAAAAAGTCTCTTGTGTCCCCAACACACCAAATACAATGGCAAATTGTATAGGTGCACTAGTTCGGCGAAGAGATAGTGATAAAAGTGTAATATGGATGGTACAAATATATTTTTGTAATCTGAAAATAAAAAACAGCAAGGCAGCAATTGGTAAAACGGAGCACAAACGGTATTGCAATGCTTGAAAATGAGGCCTAGGGTCCGTACTTTCGCTAGTGCAATCTATCAACAATGCTAATCTAATTGGACCATATAACCATCCCTCAACGTGCGATGAAGAATCACTCCAAAGTTCTTATCTAGCGGAGAACATCAGAAGAAATTGTTTGTAGGGTATGAAACCACCTCAAAGCTATTCTTTCCGATCAATCTATCCTAGAGTTCGTACTAAAATAACACCAAGCTATTCTTTCCGATCGATCTAACCAAGAGTTCGTACTAAAATAACACCATATGATACACATCAACCAACTCTAATGTCACCTAGATACTCCAATGTCACCGCGAGTATCCATGAGTTGATTATACGATATGCATCAAACAATTTCAGATTCATAATACTCAATCCAACACAAAGAACCTCAAAGAGTGCCCCAAGATTTCTACCGGAGAAACAAGGATGAAAACGTGCATCAACCCCTATGCATAGATTACCCCAATGTCACCTCGGGAATCCGCGAGTTGAGTGCCAAGACATAGATCAAGTGCTCTCAAATCCGTAAAAGTATTCAATCCGATAAAACGAAATCTCAAAGGGAAAACTCAATTCATCACAACAAGGTAGAGAGGGGAAAACATCATATGATCCAACTATATTAACAAGCACGCGATACATCAAGATCGTGACATCTCAAGAACACGAGAGAGAAAGATTAAACACATGGCTACTGGTACAAACCCTCAGCCCCGAGGGTGGACTACTCCCTCCTCATCATAGTGGCCGCCGGGATGATGAAGATGGCCACTGGTGATGATTTCCCCCTCCGGCAAGGTGCCGGAACGGGGTCTAGATTGGTTTTCTGTGGCTACAGAGGCTTGCGGCGGCGGAACTTCTGATCTAGGGTTACCCCCAGGGTTTTTGGAATATTTGGGAATTTATAGGGCGAAGAGGCGGTGTGGGAGGCCACCGAGGTGGGCACAACCCACCTGGGCGCGCCTGGGCCCCCAGGCGCGCCCTGGTGGGTTGTGCTCTCCCCGGAGCTCCCCTCTGTTACTTCTTTGGCCCACCGGGTGTCTTCTGGTCCAGAAAAAATCTCCAAAAAGTTTCGCTGCGTTTGGACTCTGTTTGGTATTGATTTTCTGTGATGAATGTAACACCCTGGATTTTGCCCATTTTCTTTTTCTTTTGATTTTGGTCCGGATTCGCTTTTTGTGGCTTAGTAGTCTTGCAACCTGGATGGATCACCCTTCATTTTTATTCCCGAGTGGCTTGCCAACTTCAACACCATCCCCAGACCTTGTCATTTACATCTTGGACCAACTCCCAATATTCTTTTCTTGGGAATACTCCTTTTTCTATTAAAGGAATAACCCTGTCAGCTCTGAGTTGTGAAGCAAATCATATTTCTATCATTCCCAAAATTCTCAAATAATTCCCATAAATCCTTTGGGACATATCTTATACAGATATGTCAAAATATTCCTTTCCATACCCAAAAATATTTCACAAATATTCCTTTTCCGATTCTGCCCTATCTGTCATATTGAGAAGCAAGTACCCTTTATATTTGATTGCTTGCTCTCAAACTTTTTGTGCACTCTTTCCAACCCATATCATTGCCACATGCCAAAATTCAACTTTATTTGGATATTAAATCTCCCTTGGCTAATTTCCAAAGTTTCTGGGCATCTTTGTGAAGCAAGTGCTAGCTAGGAGTATCCAAAGGAGTTGAAACTTTGCAAGTATCTTCCTATGCTCAATTCATGACTCTCCACCAAACTTTAGCATCATTCAATCATCTATGTGATCACAACATCAAATCCTTGTTTCTGGTAACTATTATGGGTTGTGGAGCAACTATAATTTTTATTGCTCCATAATTCATGAATAATTTCCAGAACATGCTTCTACCCATATCACACCTCTCCACAAAATTTGGGCTCATTTTATCTTTCCAATAATTCTCTAGAATTTTCCCAAGTTTCTGGACAGTAAGAATGTTTGTGAAACAAGTACCATTTTGGCATGTCCATTTGGTATGAAATTTTTACAGCATCCTCATATGTCCAAATAACTCTGCCTTGCCAAATTTCAGCTCAAGTGGCTTCTTCATTTGAGTGCACCATCATGATCTTGATTCTTGACCAATTGTGTTGTTGCAAAGCAACTATGATGTATATTGGTCCAATTCCTTCCAAAACCTCCAGGACTGTAGTCCTTCTTACCCGAGACCTCCCGGACATCTCATTTTAACCATATCACTTTTCTGTTCATCGCAGTGGTGTGGTCAAGTTTGCTACAGCAAACTTCCAGTGACCACTCCCGTCTACCTACAGCTCATCTCATCGATATATCACCTCATTTGCAATGTATCCTGGAGGGACTACACACTGGACAATATTTAGTGTCAAAGACGTGGTCGTGGCATCATATGCACGTGGTGACCACGCAGAGAGCATGCCAAAACGGCGCTCTGCTCTCTGTGAGCTCCGTCCGGTCATCTCCGGCCGGCCTCTGCTCGTCCGGATGTGTCCTACGGCTCCGCGGCTTCCACCTGCCCCTCTCCCGACCGTTCTCCCCTCTGATTACCTCCTCTCCACGCCATGACGGTCGCCGTCGCGGCTCTATTCGCCCGTGACCCGAGTTGTCACCTCCCTCTCTGGCTCCTTCTTCCCCGAGCCGTCGCGCCGCATTAAAGGCTCGTCAGGTCGGCCGCTCGCCGACACCGGAAGCGGACAGCCACGCCACCCCGCGCTCCAGTGCATCGATAAGAATGCTGCCGTGGCCGTCCTTATCATCTCGCCGTCGCCGCGGCTATATAAAGCCGTCCCGAGCCCTCTCGTCCACACCAACCACCTTCCCTCACTCCCAGCTCTCTCCCCGAGCACTCAACCGAGCCTGAGGTGCTCTCCTGCCCCTCCCATGGCCGAGCCATCCTCGCCGGCCGCCGCCTAAATTGGCTCAGGCCCGGCCTTCCCTCGCCTCCCTGACTCCACCACCGCACTCCCCATTCCTCTGCGAGCCGCCCCAACCCCTCTCCCTCGCCGGGGACGGCCCGCATCGCTGGCAACCACCACCACCCCCACCTCTCTGTCCTCCCCCTGGCGCCGCCCGTCGCCGCTGTCCCGCTCCTCACCGGCGCTGCTTTTCCCTCTGGACGGACGCGACGCGCTGCCCCGCACCCGCCGGTGGCCTCGGGCGGGCGGGAGACGGCCGGAGCCGCCCGGCCCGTAGCCGGCAGCGCCCCTCCCCTGCCCTCCTCTGTTCCGTGCGGGGAACGGGCGAGAGGAAGGAGACGACCGGGGCCAAGCGGGCCCCGCAACGCCCGACCCCACCCGTCAGCCGCAGACGAAAGTCAACGCTTGGGCCCGCGCCATAAGTGGAGACGGTTTTTCCGAAAATACGTTTTCTTATAACGAAAGCGTACTCCGCTGCTGCTTCGGGCTAAAATGCGTTTTCCCCGCAGGGAAGCGTATTCTTCGAAAAGGCGCGATCTGTTTTTCAGCTGAGGGCCTGTTTGTGAGAGTTTTATTTACAGATGGGTCCCTGGCAGAAAAACTCTCACAACTTTTTACCCGAGACTCCGATCGAGGTGAAACCAACGCCCACGTCTTCGTCTCTTCGAGCCCAAACTTTTGGTATCATTTTCACTATGTTTTAACATTCTGAAAATGACCATTATACCCTTGCCCTAATCAGCCCCTACGGGAGAGAACTGTTTCCGGCAGTCAACTCCGCGGACTCTCCGCACTCCTTCCGGATGACTCCTTCATCCCCAGGCAAGCCACAACTCTCATCTGCATCATCGCATTGCAATGTCATAGTTTGACTATTTACTTTATCGGCAAGTATGAGTAGCTGTGAAATGGATTGGATTATGCAATATTCGAGTTAATTCTCGGATAGGTGACTACCATGTTGAGTACCGGATTATTAGTGACTAGTAGCTTACCCACTTGTTGATATTGTGATGTTGAGATCACTGTCTATGATTATTTTGGAGTTCATCCGGCAGTTCGTAGAGATGAATTAGTAGCAGTGGCTTAAGCATACTGGTTATCGGAGTGTCAGCCATGACGGAAATATTATTCGGGGATTAGATATTTCATGGTTGACCTTGAGTCACCTGTCCGGACTTATCCGTGCAGCCACATTTGCCGGTATGGGACGGCCTTGACTTGGTCTGATCGCGTGCTCTTTCACCGGTACCGCCCGACAGGGAAGGTTATGCGTGCGCGCTACCCTGGCCCGGTAGGCGGCGATAACCTTGTGAGCCCAGTTGAGTTTTGTGTCGGCGTCCCCGTTTGGGACAGTATAGTTTGGCCACGACGGTGGCAAGTGTCACGAGGTGACACGGGGCCACCCAAGGCTTGACTCCGAGGGAGTGTGATTGCCGGTGGTACGATGGAAGAGTCACGGGTCAGGCGGGTTTCGTTGGAGCAACACTGGTCCACCCGAATGGGATCACGAGGTCAGTGCTCCATAGTGTGGGTAAAGTGCGCAACCTCTGCAGAGTGTAAAATCTATTCGAATAGCCGTGTCCACGGTATTGGACAGTCCGTCCAGACCTCACTAGGTGGTCAACCATGGTAGTGATGATAATGATGGAAGAACTCGTCATATGATCAGAAGTACTCGGTGGTTCATGAGTATTCTGAGGGTTGTGAGACAACCCGGAGGAGAGTAAGTTTGTCAGACTTGTCGTGCAGATGGAATCAGGTATTTGATATGTTAGCCATGGGATGGCTGTGAGTTGAGTGGTCGGATGACCACATTCTTGGGGATTGGACTTGGTACAGGTTCGGATTGGAGCCTGAGATTATTTGAAGTATGGATTTAATACGCTTTACCTTACTGCAGTCATTTCAGTAGCTACCTTGCTAGATAACCATGCTGGTTAATTTTGGATTGCTATGATGTTGTCTTGCTTTAATGCTGATGTTTGCTGTGAGCTTGCGAGTACATTCAAAGTACTCACCTGGCGTGTCATGCCAGTTTGCAGGTCATGCCGTGATTGCTTGCTTGCCGAGGATCCTGTGCTTGCGATCTAGGATACGCGTTCTAGCCAGAGTCCCTGCGGAGTGGAGTCCATCACCGTCGTCGTTGTTCCGCTGCCGAGAGAGTTACTCCGCTGTTAGCATAGAGCTACCCCGGGCAGGCATAGTGTTGCCGGGCCGATGTAATCCTTGTACCGTTGTAACCATATCTATTGCAATAAAGAGCTGATTTGTTCTATGCCAACAGTGCCGTATTCCAGAAGACTTGTCCTTGGGCTGGAATACGGGGCGTTCCGGTTTACTCTGAGCCGGGGTGCCACAATGAAAAAAAAAGCAAAAAACAGCAACTGGCAAGGGGAACTATGTCAATAGGTTAGTCCCAAAAAATGATATAAAGTTGCTATAAAATGATTGTAAAACATCCAATAATGATAATATAACAACATGAATACTTCATAAATTATAGATACGTTGGAGACATATCAACATCCCCAAGCTTAATTCCTACTCGTCCTCGAGTAGGTAAATGATAAAAGAAATAATTTATGAAGTGTGAATGCTAGCAAAGTGCATAAGATTGATCAATGATAATTTTAATCATTTTTCTAGCATCATAACAGTAACTCTTTCTCATAAAAATCATCATGACAAAGTAGCAATCAATTCACATGTTAAGGTTCAAACAATGAATTCTCTTGAAACTCAACAACCTATATTCTTAGTCACCAAACAATTGCAATTCAACTTATTCAACAGAGTCTAAGTAAGAGCTCCACATACTCAATCATCATATAGTCTTCCATGATTGCTAGTACTCAAAGCATATTCTTAGGACAAATGGCATCCATCGAACACAGAGAAAGATAGGGGCTTAATGTTTCGCCTCCCAACTCATTTATCATAGAGATAATTGTCAACAATAATAAATCATGATCAAATATATTTGACTGGTCATATGTGCCTAGATCTTTTCCCACCATATGATGCTTGCCAACTAGAGAATAATTGAGGTTGAAATGAGAATTCATACTATTGACTCTTTGCATAAAAGTAAATACTGAAAACTAAAAGATAGGCCCTTCGCAGAGGGAAGCAGAGGTTGTCATGTGCTTTTTATTTGGATGCCCAAGCTCTTAATGCAAAGGAATGTCACGTTATATTGCCCCTTGTGATAGCATCCTTTATTATGCAGTCCATCGCTTTTATTACTTTGCCATCACAAGTTCGTACAACGCTCAATTTTCCCTTACAATAAAAGATCAAACATATTTAGGAGCAATTTTTATTGCTTTATGCACCGATGACAACTTACTTGAAGGATCTTATTCTATCCATAGGTAGGTATGGTGGACACTCATGGCAAGAAACTGGGTTTAAGGGTTTTTGGATGCACAAGTAGTATCTCTACTTAGTACGAATTTTTGGCTAGCAAAAGATCCTAGGCAAACACCACATGTTGGAGGATCCATGACAATATAACTTCTATGCAAATATACACAACCATAACTCATTACGTTGTCTTCCTTGTCCAACTTCAACTAATTTGCTCAAGTTTGAAAATAATTAATGGGTATTCACAATCATAGAAGATGTCCAAGATAATATATTTGCATGTGAAAGTTCTCTTCCTTCTACTAATCATTCATGAATTGCTTGTATGGCCAATATTGTGATTGTCAAGCTTCAAAAGATTTCACTTTCTAAACCCAATGTGAAGCTACTACTAGGCATGATATGAACATATAATTTCAACTTCATGATATTCAATTCATTCAACAATTTACTCATAGGATATAAGTGAAGCACAAGAGTAAATAACAAACTACTCCAAAAAGATATAAGCGAAGATCAAGCGAGTAGTTGAGTAAAGGGGTAGCTAAGTGAGGACTCTTTCATATTTAAGAATTTTCAGATCTTAGTATTTTATTAAAACAGCAAGAAAATAAAATAAAGTGACATTCTAAGAATAGCACACATCATGTGAAGAAGCAAAAACTTAGGCTCAACCGAGGCTAACCGATAATTGTTGATGAAGAAAGGTGGGATGCCTACCGGGGCATCCCCAAGCTTAGATGCTTGAGACTTCTTGGATTATTAACTTGGGATGCCTTGGGCATCCCCAAGCTTGAGCTTTTGTGTCTCCTTAATTCCTTTTATATCACGGTTTCCTAAATCTTAAAAACTTCATCCACACAAAACTCAACAAGAACTCGTGAGATAAGTTAGTATAAATCAATGCAAAAACCTTATCATTCTCTACTGTAGCAAATCGCTAAAATTATTATTCAACATTGCATACTAAATGCCTCTGCATATTTAATACTCCTATCCTCAAATCGAATCATTAAACAAGCAAACATATGCAATAAATGCGACCATAACAGCAATCTGTCTAAACAGGACAGTCTGTAAAGAGTGCAATTGTACTCATACTTCCCTAACTCCAAAAATTCTGAAAATTTACCACACTGTAGAAAATTTATCAGAGATTATTACGCAAATTTTTTAAACATTTTATCACATTCTGACTTTTCTGGAGAATTTTTCCAACAGCGATAAACTTTCTGTTTTGAAACAGCAACTCATATACTTGCAAAATAAGCATGGTAAAGGCTATCCTTGACATTGTTATTGAAATGAAAGATGCAAAACATTATTATAAATAACAGCAAGAAAATCCTAATAAAATAAAATGACTCTCCAAGCAAGACTCATATCATGTGACGAATGAAAATATAGCTCCAAGTGAGGTTACCGATAATGTCGGAGACGAAAGAGGGGATGCCTTCCGGGGCATCCCCAAGCTTAGTTGCTTGGATATTCCTTGAATATTGCCTTGGGGTGCCTTGGTAATCCCCAATCTTAGGGTCTTGTCACTCCTTATTCTCCTCATATCGATATCTCACCCAAAACTTGAAAACTTCAATCACACAAAACTTAACGGAACTTCGTGAGATGGGTTAGTATGACAAAGACAAATCATTCACTTTGGTACTGTCAAGATAAGATCCATAATTGTTCTCACACAATTACTACTGTACCTCATCATTTCCACAATTTATATTAAGCAATATAAGCCATAAAAACTAGAAAAGAAGCAAATTATGCATTGAAAACAGAATCTGTCAAAAACAGAACAGTACGTAAAGATATGAATTAAGTTCATACTTATGTAACTAAAAAAATTCTGAAAAATTAGGATAACTTATAAAATTTGTATACCCAACAACTGTAAAATATTCAGAGTTTTTAGACGTTCCAGTGAATTTCAACAATTCTGTTACTGGCCGCAAAAGTTTCTATTTTTGCACAGAATCAAGTCAACTGTCATCCACACTATCCCAAAGGTTTTACTTGGCACTTTATTGAAATAAAAGCAATAAAACATTATTACTACAGTAGCATAACCATGTGAACATACAAAAACAGTAGGTAAAAGTGTTGGGCTGTCTCCCAACAAGCGCTTTTCTTTAATGTCTTTTAGCTAGGCATGATGAGTTCAATGATGCTCGCATAAATGATAAGGATTGAAACATCAAGAGAGCATCATGAATCATAAGTTCCTCTCTCATAATAATTTTCAGTAGCATCATGAATGAATTCAACAATATAAATATCACATAAAGCATTCTTTCCATGATCTACAAGCATAGAAATTTTACTACTCTCCACATAAGCAAATTTGTTCTCATGAATAGTAGTGGGAGCAAACTCAACAAAATAACTATCATGTGATTGAAAATTAAAATCATGATGACAAGTTTCATGGTTATCATTATTATTTATAGCATACATGTCATCACCATAATAATCATAGATAGGAGGCATGCTTTCATCATAATAAATTTTCTCATCAAAACTTGGGGGACTAAAAATATCATCTTCATCAAACATAGCATCCCCAAGCTTGTAGCTTTGCATATCATTAGCATCATGGATATTCAAAGAATTCATACTAGCAACATTGCAATCATGCTCATTCAAGGATTTTTTTTCAAACATTTTATAGAATTCTTCCTCTATCAATTGAGCACAATCTTCCTTTCCATCATTTTCACGAAAGACATTATAAAGATGAACAATATGATGCAACCTCAATTCCATTTTTTTTGTAGTTTTCTTTTTATAAACCAAACTAGTGATAAAACAAGAAACTAAAAGATTCGATTGCAAGATCTAAAGATATACCTTCAAGCACTCACCTCCCCGGCAATGGCGCCAGAAAAGAGGTTGATGCCTACTACACAACTTTATTCTTGTAGACTCGTGTTGGGCCTCCAAGTGCAGAGTTTTGTAGGACAGTAGCAATTTTCCCTCAAGTGGATGACCTAAGGTTTATCAATCCGTGGGAGGTGTAGGATGAAGATGGTCTCTCTCAAACAACCCTGCAACCAAATAACAAAAAGTCTCTTGTGTCTCCAACACACCAAATACAATGGCAAATTGTATAGGTGCACTAGTTCGGTGAAGAGATAGTGATAAAAGTGTAATATGGATGGTAGAAATATATTTTTGTAATCTGAAAATAAAAAAACAACAAGGTAGCAATTGGTAAAACGGAGCACAAACGGTATTGCAATGCTTGAAAATGAGGCCTAGGGTCCGTACTTTCGCTAGTGCAATCTCTCAACAATGCTAATCTAATTGGATCATATAACCATCCCTCAACGTGCGATGAAGAATCAGTCCAAAGTTCTTATCTAGCGGAGAACATAAGAAGAAGTTGTTTGTAGGGTACGAAACCACCTCAAATCTATTCTTTCCGATCAATCTATCCTAGAGTTCGTACTAAAATAACACCAAGCTATTCTTTTCGATCGATCTAACCAAGAGTTCATACTAAAATAACACCATATGATACACATCAACCAACTCTAATGTCACCTAGATACTCCAATGTCACCGCGGGTATCCGTGAGTTGATTATACGATATGCATCAAACAATTTCAGATTCATAATACTCAATCCATCACAAAGAACCTCAAAGAGTGCCCCAAGATTTCTACCGGAGAAACAAGGACGAAAACGTGCATCAACCCCTATGCATAGATTACCCCAATGTCACCTCGGGAATCCACGAGTTGAGTGCCAAGACATAGATCAAGTGCTCTCAAATCCGTAAAAGTATTCAATCCGATAAAACAAAATCTCAAAGGGAAAACTCAATTCATCACTACAAGGTAGAGAGGGGAAAACATCATATGATCCAACTATATTAACAAAGCCTATGATACATCAAGATCATGACATCTCAAGAACACGAGAGAGAGAGAGAGAGAGAGAGAGATTAAACACATAGCTACTAGTACAAACCCTTAGCCCCGAGGGTGGACTACTCCCTCCTTATCATAGTGGCCGCCGGGATGATGAAGATGGCCACCGGTGATGATTTCCCCCTCCGGCAGGGTGCCGGAACTGGGTCTAGATTGGTTTTTCATGGCTACACAGGCTTGCGGCGGTGGAACTTTTGATCTAGAGTTACCCCCAGGGTTTTTGGAATATTTGGGAATTTATAGGGCGAAGAGGCGGTGCGGGAGGCCACCGAGGTGGGCACAACCCACCTGGGCGCGCCTGGCCCCCCAGGCGCCCTGGTGGGTTGTGCTCTCCTCGGAGCTCCCCTCTGGTACTTCTTTGGCCCACCGGGTGTCTTCTGGTCCAGAAAAAATCTCCAAAAAGTTTCGCTGCGTTTGGACTCCGTTTGGTTTTGATTTGCTGCGATGTAAAAAACAAGCAAAAAACAACAACTGGCACTGGGTACTATGTCAATAGGTTATTCCCAAAAAATGATATAAAGTTGCTATAAAATGATTGTAAAACATCCAAGAATGATAATATAACGGCATGAATACTTCATAAATTATAGATACGTTGGAGACGTATCAGACCCCTAGGTTGGTTTCGGCTAAATTTCGTGTTTTGACCCTTTTGGGTATGTTTAGCTGGATCTGACCCCGGTTCGAAAATATTTTGACATTTGACCCTTTTCCTACCGCCAGGGATCCCGGCGGTAGGATTACCTAGCCTACCGCCAGAACCTTTGGCGGTAGAGTAACGGCAGCCGCCGTCCCGCTAACGTCCCAATGCTGACCTGGCAGCCGCCTGTTGGGAAACATTGCATGGAAAACAAAAAAAATTCTACGCACGCGCAAGATCTATCCATGGAGATGCATAGCTACGAGAGAGGAGAGCATCTTCATACCCTTGAAGATCACAAAGCGGAAGCGTTCATCAACGTGGTTGATGTAGTCGTACACCTTCACGATCCATCCCGATCAAGTACCGAACGTACGGCACCTCCGCGTTCAAAACACGTTCAGGTCGATGACGTCCTCGCCTTCTTGATCCAGCAAGACGGGCAAAGTAGTAGATGAGTTCCGGCAGCACGACGGTGTGGTGAAGAAAAATCTCCGTAGGGCTTCGCTAAGCACAGCGGAAACTATGACGGAGGATAAACTAGAGGGGACGGGGTTGCCAGCACATGGCTTGGTGATTCTTGATGTGTCTTGGGTGCTAGCCCTGCCCCTCTATTTATATGTTGAGCCTTGGGGTCGAAACTTGGAGTAAAAGCCTCCTCAAAGTCGGTTTTACCCGAAAGGCAAGAGTCCTTCTTGGACTCCAGGACCAGACGCCAGGGTTCCCGGCGTCTGGATCCAGACGCCAGGGACCCTGGCGTCTGGCCCCTGGACTCCGCAAAACTTCCTTTTGCGCTTTCCAAAAACCTCGTGGGCTTTACCCCTTGGCCCAAATAAAGTGTTCTCATACCCAAACATTTTGGGAAACATCCGAAACCCCTTCCGGTGAATTCCGGAACCCTTCTGGAGATCAAACACTATTATCCCATATATTAATCTTTACCTCCAGATAAAACCGGAGCTCCTCGTCATGTCTGTGATCCCATCCGAAACTCCGAACAACATTCGGTCACCAACATACATAACTCATATAATACTATATTGTCAACGAACGTTAAGCGTGCGGACCCTACGGGTCGAGAACTATGTAGACATGACCGAGATGCCTCTCCGGTCAATAACCAATAGCGGGACCTGGATGCCCATATTGGTTCCTATATATTCTTCGAAGATCTTTATCGGTCGAACCTTTATGACAACATACGTAATTCCCTTTGTCTGTCGGTATGTTACTTGCCTGAGATTCGATCATCGGTATCTTCATACCTAGTTCAATCTCGTTACCGGCAAGTCTCTTTACTCGTTCCGTAATACACCATCTCGTAACTAACTCCTTAGTCACTTTGCTTGCAAGCTTCTTGTGATGTGTATTATCGAGAGGGCCCAGAGATACCTCTCCGATACAAGGAGTGACAAATCCTAATCTTGATCCATGCCAACTCAACAGACACCTTCAGAGATACCTGTAGAGCATCTTTATGATCACCCAGTTATGTTGTGATGTTTGATAGCACACAAGGTGTTCCTCCGGTATCCGGGAGTTGCATAATCTCATAGTCGAAGGAATATGTATTTGACATGAAGAAGGCAATAGTAATAAACTGAACGATCATATGCTAAGCTAACGGATGGGTCTTGTCCATCACATCATTCTGCTAATGATGTGATCCCATTATCAAATGACAACACATGTCAATGGTTAGGAAACCTTAACCATCTTTGCTCAACGAGCTAGTCTAGTAGAGGCTTACTAGGGACTCGGTATTTGTTTATGTATTCACACATGTATTTAAGTTTCCGATCAATACAATTCTAGCATGAATAATAAACCTTTATCATGAATAAGGAAATATAAAATAACAACTTTATTATTGCCTCTAGGGCATATTTCCTTCAGTCTCCCACCTGCACTAGAGTCAATAATCTAGTTCACATCACCATGTGATTAACACCCATAGTTCACATCGCCATGTGACCAACACCCAAAGAGTTTACTAGAGTCAATAATCTAGTTCACATCGCCATGTGATTAACACCCAAAGGTGTGATCATGTTTTGCTTGTGAGAGAAGTTTAGTCAACGGGTTTGCCACATTCAGATCCGTATGTATTTTGCAAATTTCTATGTCTACAATGCTCTGCATGGAGCTACTCTAGCTAATTCCTCCCACTTTCAATACGTATCCAGATTGAGACTCAGAGTCGTCTGGACCAGTATTAAAGCTTGCATCGACGTAATCCTTTACGATGAACTCTTTATCACCTCCATAACTGAGAAATATTTCCTTAGTCCTCTTAGGTAACTAAGGATAATTTTGCCCGTTGTTCAGTGATCTACTCCTGGATCACTATTGTACCCCCTTGCCAAACTCATGGCAAGGTACACAGTAGGTCTGGTACACAGCATGGCATATTTTATAGAACCTATGGCTGAGGCATAGGGAATAACTTTCATTGTCTCTCTATCTTCTGCCGTGGTCGGGTTTTGAGTCTTACTCAACTTCACACCTTGTAACATAGGCAAGAACCCTTTCTTTGACAGGTCTATTTTGAACTTCTTTAAAATCTTCTCAAGGTATGTGCTTTGTGAAAGTCCTATTAAGCGTCTCGATCTATCCCTATAGATCTTGATGCCTAATATATAAGCAGCTTTACCGAGGTATTTTATTGAAAAAATCTTATTAAAGTATCCTTTTATGCTATCCAGAAATTCTATATCATTTCCAATCAACAATATGTCATGCACATATAATATTAGAAATGCTACAGAGCTCCCACTCACTTTCTTGTAAGTACAGGCTTCACCGTAAGTCTGTATAAAACCATATGCTTTGATCACCTCATCAAAGCGTATATTCCAACTCCGAGATGCTTGCACCAGTCCATAGATGGATCGCTGGAGCTTGCACACTTTGTTAGCACCTTTAGGATCGACAAAACCTTCTGGTTGCATCATATACAACTCTTCCTTAAGATATCCATTAAGGAATGCAGTTTTGACATCCATTTGCCAGATTTCATAATTATAAAATGCGGCAATTGCTAACATGATTCAGACGGACTTAAGCATCGCTACGGGTGAGAAAGTCTCATCGTAGTCAACCCCTTGAACTTGTCGAAAACCTTTCGTGACAAGTCGAGCTTTGTAGACAGTAACATTACCATCAGCATCAGTCTTCTTCTTGAAGATCCATTTATTCTCTATGGCTTGCCAATCATCGGGCAAATCCACCAAAGTCCACACTTTGTTCTCATACATGGATCCTATCTCAGATTTCATGGCCTCAAGCCATCTGTCGGAATCTGGGCTCATCATAGCTTCTTCATAGTTCGTAGGTTCGCCTTGGTCTAGTAACATGGTGCGGATCGTGCCCTGGTCGACCTACGAGGTTCTGTAGTAACTTGATCTGAAGTTTCATGATCATCATCATTAGCTTCCTCTCTAGTTGGTGTAGGCATCACGGGAACAGTTTTCTGTGATGAGCTACTTTCCAATTCGAGAGAAGGTACACTTACCTCATCAAGTTCTACTTTCCGCCCACTCACTTCTTTCGAAAGAAACTCCTTCTCTAGAAAGGATCCAAACTTAGCAACAAAGATCTTTCCTTCGGATCTGTGGTAGAAGGTGTACCCAATAGTTTCCTTAGGGTATCGTATGAAGACGCACTTTTCCTATTTAGGTTCGAGCTTATCAGGCTGAAGCCTTTTGACATAAGCGTCGCATCCCCAAACTTTAAGAAACGACGGCTTAGGTTTCTTGCCAAACCATAGTTCATGCGGTGTCATCTCAACGGATTTAGACGGTGCCCTATTTAACGTGAATGCAGCTGTCTTTAATGCATAACCCCAAAACGATAGTGGTAAATCGGTAAGAGACATCATATAACGCACCATATCTAATAAAGTACTGTTACGACGTTCAGACACACCATTACGCTGTGGTGTTCCAGGTGGCGTGAGTTGTGAAACAATTCCACATTGTTTTAAATGAAGGCCAAACTCGTAACTCAAATATTCGCCTCTGCGATCAGATCGTAGAAACTTTATTTTCTTGTTACGATGATTCTCTACTTCACTCTGAAATTCTTTGAACTTTTCAAATGTTTCAGACGTGTGTTTCATTAAGTAGATATACCCATACCTACTCAAATCATCTGTGAAGGTCAAAAAATAACGATACCCGCCACGTGCTTCAACACTCATCGAACCGCATACATCAGTATGTATAATTTCCAATAAGTCATTAGCTCGCTCCATTGTTCCGAAGAACAGAGTTTTAGTCATCTTGCCCATGAAGCATGGTTCGCAAGTATCAAGTGATTCCAAAATTCCATCAGCATGAAGTTTCTTCATGCGCTTTACACCAATATGACCTAAACGGCAGTGCCACAAGTATGTTGCACTATCATAATCAACTTTGCATCTTTTGGTATCAATATTATGAATATGTGTATCACTACGATCGAGATTCACTAAACCATTCACATTGGGTGTATGACCATAGAAGGTTTTATTCATGTAAACAGAACAACAATTATTCTCTGACTTAAATGAATAACCGTATTGCAATAAACATGATCCAATCATATTCATGCTCAACGCAAACACCAAATAACATTTATTTAGGTTCAACACTAATCCCAAAGGTAGAGGGAGTGTGCGATGGTGATCGTATCAACCTTGGAATTACTTCCAACACACATCGTCACCTCATTTTTAACTAGTCTCTGTTTATTCTGCAACTCCTGTTTTGAGTTACTAATCTTAGCAACTGAACCGGTATCAAATACCCAGGATGAGGGAGTCGTAGACTAAGGGGTCCTCGGGGCGGTGGCCCATTGTACATGGGCCGGACTGGTGTACCCTCCAAGTCAAGGATGTACAAGATCTCTTTCCTTCTTGTTGTAATCTATCTTCGGTAACCCTAACCCTATCGGTGTCTATACAAACCGAGGGTTTTTAGTATTTAGGGCTAGAGCTACATTCATCACCTCATAGCCTTAGGGTTTAGCTCATGCTGATCTCGAGGTAGATCTACTCTGTAAACCACATCATACATCCAATATAATCAAGCAGGACGTAGGGTTTTACCTCTTCGAGAGGGCCCAAACCTGGGTAAACACTGTGTTCATCGTCCCTTGTTACCATCGATCCCAGATCCACAGCAAGGGACCCCCTACCCCGAGGTCTACCGGTTTTGACACCGACATTGGTGCTTTCATTGAGAGTTCCGCTGTTGGATCGCAAGAAGAGTCGATGGCTCAACCGGTCGTTGGATATCGCACCTGCACCGAGGGCTTTCTCGCCCCTGGTCGCCTCCTCGTCTTCGGTGGCATATTACTGCGCGCCGATCCCACTGGTCATCCCGATCAGAGTGAAGGCTCCACCCCCATAGAGGGACTCACCGGTTCAGGGGCATCGACCCCGGGACCCGCAGACTCACAAGAATCAAGCATCTCTCAGAATCCGGCCTCGGAGCTCGACTGCGATAAACCGCCCGCAAGGTCGCCCGCCGAGTCGACCAAGCATTCGGCACCCCTATGTGCCCAGCCGGCAGATCAGTTGGCGGATCTGTTCCGTGCGATGGGCATCTCTGTTACTAGGCCTACGGTCTACGATTGGGTCGGGCTTAAACCCGATGACCGAGAAATCAACACCCCTCCGGTCACACACCTCGTCGCCACAGTCGAAGAGGCCCAGGAGTGGCCACAACCTTGTAAGCTAAAAACGGTGCACACTCGAATCTCCAGCTCGGAGTCGAACACCAGCCCGGATGTGCGCCCGGACATAAGTCCTGGCCTTGAGCCTATTCGGCCGCACACTAGTTCGAATCCGAGCCCCGTGATACGTCTCCAACATATCTATAATTTTTTATTGTTCCATGCTATTATATTATCTATCTTGGATGTTTTATATGCATTTATATGCTCTTTTATATGATTTTTGGGACTAACCTATTAACCTAGAGCCCAGTGCCAGTTTCTGTTTTTTCCTTGTTTTTGAGTTTCGCAGAAAAGGAATATCAAACTGAGTCCAAATGAGCTGAAAATTTTACGGTGATTTTTTATGGACTAGAAGAAGCCCCCGAAGCAAAAGAGTTGGGCCAGAAGATCCATGAGGCCTCCACAAGGGTGGAGGGCGCGCCCTACCCCCTGGGCGCGCCCTCTGGTCTTGTGGGCTCCTCGTGGACCCCCCTGACTTGTTCTCGATGCCAAAAATTCCTATAAATATAGAAACCCCCGAAAAGAAACCTAGATCGGGAGTTCCGCCGCCGCAAGCCTCTGTAGCCACGAAAAATCAACCGGGACCCTATTCCGGCACCCTGCCGGAGGGGGAATCCATCACCGGTGGCCATCTTCATCATCCCAGTGGTCTCCATGATGAGGAGGGAGTAGTTCACCCTCGGGGCTGAGGGTATGTACCAGTAGCTATTTGTTTGGTCTCTCTCTCTCTCTCTCGTGTTCTTGATTTGGCACGATCTTGATGTACCGTGAGCTTTGCTATTATAGTTGGATCTTATGGTGTTTCTCCCCTCTACCTTCTTGTAATGAATTGAGTTTTCCCTTTGAAGTTATCTTATCGGATTGAGTCTTTAAGGATTTGAGAACACTTGATGTATGTCTTGCATGTGCTTATCTGTGGTGACAATGGGATATTCACGTGATCCACTTGATGTATGTTTTGGTGATCAACTTGCGGGTTCTGTGACCTTGTGAACTTATGCATAGGGGTTGGCACACGTTTTCGTCTTGACTCTTCGGTAGAAACTTTGGGGCATTCTTTGAAGTTCTTTGTGTTGGTTTGAATAGATGAATCTGAGATTGTGTGATGCATATCATATAATCAAACCCACGGATACTTGTGGTGACATTGGAGTATCTAGGTGACATTAGGGTTTTGATTGATGTGTGTCTTAAGGTGTTATTTTAGTACGAACTCTAGGGCTGTTTGTGGCACTTATAGGAATAGCCCAATAGATCGATCAGAAAGAATAACTTTGAGGTTGTTTCGTACCCTACAATAATCTCTTCATTTGTTCTCCGCTATTAGTGACTTTGGAGTGACTCTTTGTTGCACGTTGAGGGATTGTTATATGATCTAATTATGTTATCATTGTTGAGAGAACTTGCATTAGTGAAAGTATGAACCCTAGGCCTTGTTTCGAAGCATTGCAATACCGTTTTCGCTCACTTTTGTTACTTGCTACCATGCTGTTTTTATATTTTCAGATTACAAAAACCTATATCTACTATCCATATTACGCTTGTATCACTATCTCTTCGCTGAACTAGTGCACCTATCCAATTGACCATTGTATTGGGTGTGTTGGGGACACAAGAGACTCTTTGTTATTTGGTTGCAGGGTTGTTTGAGAGAGACCATCTTCATCCTACACCTCCTACGGATTGATAAACCTTAGGTCATCCACTTGAGGGAAATTTGCTACTGTCCTACAAAACTCTGCGCTTGGAGGCCCAACATGAGTCTACAAGAAGAAGGTTGCGTAGTAGACATCAAGCTCTTTTCTGGCGCCGTTGCCAGGGAGGTTAGTGCTTGAAGGTATATCTTTAGATCTTGCAATCGAATCTTTTTGTTTCTTGTTTTATCACTAGTTTAGTCTATAAAAGAAAACTACAAAAAAATGGAATTTAGGTTGCCTCATATGCTTCATCTTTTTAATGTTTTTCGTGAAAATAAGGATTCTGATAATTGTGCCAAAGTGTTAGAAGAAGAATGCAATAAAATGTTTGGCACTAAATCTTTGAATGATGAGCATGATTGCAATGTTATTAGTATGAATTCTAGTACTAATGAAGACTGCCCTAGTCATGATAAAGATGTTTCTTATAAGCATGTCAATTTTTGTCGAGTGCATAGAGTTTGCAATTACACACCAAAAAGGGAAGATAGATTTTGCAAGAGGCATAAGTATTCAGAAAGTAAATGGTTGCAAGAGAGGCTAGATGTTTGTGCTGAAAGATTTAATTTTTCTCGCCATCCTTGTGAACTTTGCAATGAACGTGGTCATTTTAATTTCCAATGTGAATTATTTCATGATTGAATTGTGTCCAAAAATTGTGATAACCTCATTACCCTTGAGCATCATAATGAACTTAGTCTATTTTTGGGGTATGAAGAAATGAAACATAAAACTAACGATGTTCCAGATTGGGTTCTCATGAAAATAATTAATTTTGATCTAAATGAAATTTATATGTATTGCGTGGTGAATTGCATTGAGAATCCTTATATTGCCAATTACTTGAAGACAAGAAAACAAATAGAAGATGGAGAGAATACTAATGAAGGGGAAGAGGTTTCCCAATATCCTCCTATTTTTTCTTATGATGAATCAGGTAACGAGGAGGAGCTTTTTATTCAACCAATCTCATCAATAAAGAGCTCCAAAAAGGTGATTAAACCTACACATGATGTGGAGAAGAAAAAGAAAAGACAGAGAAGCAAAGGTAAAAAGGTATCCCTCCCAAATGATGTTGCTCCTGTTATTGTTATGCCTATTACTCATTGTGATGATAATAATTGCTATACTATTGGTGCTATTCATACTATTAATGATGAAAGTGGTTATGCTTATGATATGCAAAGGCACAAGCTTGGGGATGCTATGTTTGATGAGAATGACATGCTTGAGAATATATTTGCTGCAACTAATGTTTGTCCCAAGCTTGGGGATGCTATGTTTAGTGAAGATGATATTTTTAGTCCCCCAAGTTTTGATGTGCAAATTTATCATGATGATAGCATGCCTCCTATTTACGATGATTATATTGATGAAAGTGGGTTTGGAAGAGTGCAACTTTAGGAAGTAGTGATCCCACTAATTTGGAGGGTGTTGAATCTTATTATAATGATAAAAGTGGATTTGGAGAGGTCGTGACTTTATTTAGTAATGATTCCACTATTTCGGAAGAGGTTTCAATTGACTATGATGAGAACAAAGTTGCTACTTATGATTATTGTGAGGATACTTATGTTATAAAAATTAGTGATAATTATTGTCATAATTTTGAATATCCTTTTACTGAACATTACTCTTTTAATGTGGAAACAATTTATAGTATTCAAGTTTCATATGATGCTCCCACTACTATTCATGAGAAGAAATTTGCTTATGTGGAGAGTAATAAAATTTCTATGCTTGTAGCTCATGAAAAGAATGCTTTATGTGATAGTTATATTGTTGAATTCATTCGTGATGCTACTGAAAATTATTATGAGGGAGGAATATATGCTTGTGGGAATTGCAATAATATCAAGTTTCCTCTCTATGTGCTTAAAATCTTGAAGTTTTGCTTGCTTTACCTTCCTATGCTAGTTGATTCTTGTTCCCATAAGTTGTTTGCTCACAAAATACCTAGGCATAGGAAGTGGGTTAGACTTAAATGTGCTAGTCATATTCTTCATGATGCTCTCTTTGTGTTTCAATTCTTATCTTTTATGTGAGCATCATTGAAATCATCATGCCTAGCTAAAAAGGCATTAAAGAAAAGCGCTTGCTGGGAGACAACCCAATATTTACCCTTACTGTTTTTATGTGTTCACATGATTAAGATACTGTATTAATCATGTTTTATAGATTTTGTTTGAATAAAGTGCCAAGTAAAGCCTTTGGGATAGTGTCGTTGATAGTTGACTTGATTCTGTGCAAAAACAGAAACTTTTGCGTCCAGTAACAGAATTGTTAAAATTCACCGGAACGTGTAAAAACACTGAATTTTTTACATAGGATTGATATACAAATTTTATACGTTTTAATAATTTTTCCGAATTTTTTAAGTAACAGAAGTATGAGCTTAATTCAGATCTTTACAGACTGTTCTGTTTTTGACAGATTCTGTTTTCGATGCATAGTTTGCTTGTTTTCTAGTTTCTATGGCTTATATTGCTTAATATAAATTGTAGAAATGATAGGGTACAGTAGGAATCATGTGATAAAAATTATGAATCTTGTATTGACAGTACCAAAGTGAATGAATTGTTTTATCATACTAACCCATCTCACGAAGTTCCGTTAAGTTTTGTGTGATTGAAGTTTTCAAGTTTTGGGTGAGATATCGATATGAGGAGAATAAGGAGTGACAAGACCCTAAGCTTGGGGATGCCCAAGGCACCCCAAGGTAACATTCAAGGAAGATCCAAGCAACTAAGCTTGGGGATGCCCCGGATGGCATCCCCTCATTCGTCTCCAACATTATTGGTAACCTTACTTGGAGCTATATTTTTATTCGTCACATAATATGAGTTTTGCTTGGAGCGTTATTTTATTTTATTAGGATTTTCTTGCTGTTATTTAGAGTAATGTTATGTATCTTTTATTTCAATAAAAAGGTCAAGTGTAGCCTTTACCATACTTATTTTGCATGTCTATATGTTGCTGTTTTGAAAACAGAAAGTTTTCTATTGTTGTCTGAATTCTTCTGGAAAGTCAGAACATGATAAAATCTTGAAATTTTTACACGTTGAGCAATAACAAATTTTAAACAGTTTGGTCAGTTTTAAGAATTTTTGGAGTTAGGTAAGTATGAGTACAATTGCACTCTTTACAGACTATCCTGTTTTGACGGATTGCTGTTATGTTTGCACTGTTTGCATATGTTTGCTTGTTTAATGATTCTATTTGAGGATATGAGTATTAAATATGCAGAGGCATTTAATATGCAATGTTAAATAATAATTTTAGTGATTTTCTACAGTAGAGAATGATAAGGTTTTGCATTTGATTTATACTAGCTTTTCTCACGAGTTCTTGTTGAGTTTTGTGTGGATGAAGTTTTTAAGATTTAGGGAAACCATCATATAAAAGGAATTAAGGAGACACAAAAGCTCAAGCTTGGTGATGCCCAAGGCATCCCAATATAATATTTCAAGAAGTCTCAAGCATCTAAGCTTGGGGATGCCCTGGTAGGCATCCCACCTTTCTTCATCAAGAATTATCGGTTAGTATCGATTGAGCCTAAGTTTTTGCTTCTTCACACGGTGTGTGCTATTTTTAGAATTTCATTTTATTTTGTTTTGCTTTCTGTTTGAGTAAAGTACTTAAGATCTAAATTTTCTTTATGAGAGAGAGTTTTCACATAGCTACTTAATTATTTGACTAATCATTGATCATCACTTATATCTTTTTGGAGTAGTTTGTCATTTACTCACGTGCTTCACTTATATCCTATGAGTAAATGGTTGAATGAATTGAATATCATAAATCTGAAATTATATATGCTTCATATGCTTATACCATGGGGAGTAATGACTTCACATATAAGAAGTAGAGGTGGTAAATTTATTGAAAGTTATCAAACATAGTATTGGTCACTTGAACAATTCATGAAAGAATATTGAAGGAAGAGAGATTTCACATATAAATATACTATCTTGGACATCTTCTATGATTGTGAGCCCCATTAATTATTTTCAAACTTGAGCAAATTAGTTGAAGTTGGACAGGGAAGACAACATAATGAGTTATGCTTGGGTATATTTGTATAGAAGTTATATTGTTATGGATCCTCCAACATGTGGTGCTTGCTATTTAGAATCTTTTGCTAGCCAAAATTTCTGTACTAAGCGGGAATACTGCTTGTGCATCCAAAATCCTTGAACCAAGTTTCTTCCATGAGTGTCCACCATATCTACCTATATGCGGTATTTACCTGCCGTTCCAAGTAAATTTACATGTGCCAAACTCTAAACCTTCAACTAATAATCTGTTTTGTATGCCTGAATCGCTCATGTAGCGACTAGGGCTGTCAGTATCTTCCATGCTAGGTGGGTTATTCTCACGATGAGTGGACTCCGCTCATCATTCACGAGAGAGTGGATGGTAATTGGGATGCCCAGTCCTATGATCAAAAGATCAAAAACAAAATCGCAAATAATTGCAAACAAAACTCCCCCAGGATTGTTGATAGTTGGATGGTACCCGTTGTTTCGGACAAGCCGTGGAGTGTGATTGTTGGTGGAGGGGGAGTAAAAAAATTACCTTTCTGTTTGGGAACCGCCTATAATGTATCTAGTATGGAAGATATTGGGAACTCTTGGTTGTTATGTTGACAATGAAAGCATACCTCTCAAAATTATTTTCATCTCTGTTTTAAAAGCTTTGAGCTCTGTCACCTCTGCAAATCCCTGCTTCCCTCTGCGAAGGGCCTATCTTTTACTTTTATGCAAGAGTCAGTAGTATTCCTTCTCATTCCAACCTACTCTTTAGTTGGCAAGCATCATGTGATGGGGAAAGATCTAAGCATATATGGCCATTCAAATATATTTGATCATGAATTATTATTGTTGACAATTATCTATATGATAAATAAGTTGGGAGGCGAAACATTAAGCCCCTATCTTTCTCTGTGTTCAATGGATGCTATTTGTTCTAAAAATATGCTTTGAGTGGTAGCAATCATGGAAGACTATATGATAGTTGAGTATGTGGGATTTGCTAAATCAAAGCTCTTACATAGACCCTTCCTGAAAATAAGATGAATTGCAATTGTTTGATGACTGAGAACCTAGTTTGTTAGTTTTCAAGAAAGTTTATGATCTATGCTTTGACATGTGAATAGTTTGCTACTTGATCATGAGAAGTTTTATGAGATGAGCTACTGTTTATGATATATAATGATGCTAGAAAAAGTGATTGAAATTATCATTGATCAAACTTGTGCACTTGCTAGCATTCCACATCAAAAATTCTGTTTTTATCATTTACCTACTAGAGGACGAGCAGGAATTAAGCTTGGGGATGCTTGATACGTCTCCAATGTATCTATAATTTTTGATTGTTCCATGCTATTATATTATCTATCTTGGATGTTTTATATGCATTTATATGCTCTTTTATATGATTTTTGGGACTAACCTATTAACCTAGAGCCCCGTGCCAGTTTCTATTTTTTCCTTGTTTTTGAGTTTCGCAGAAAAGGAATATCAAACGGAGTCCAAATGAGCTGAAAATTTACGGTGATTTTTTATGGACCAGAAGAAGCCCCCGAAGCAAAAGAGTTGGGCCAGAAGAGCCACGAGGCCTCCACAAGGGTGGAGGGCGTGCCCTACCCCCCTGGGCGCGCCCTCCGGTCTTGTGGGCTCCTCGTGGACCCCCCTGACTTGTTCTCGATGCCAAAAATTCCTATAAATATAGAAACCCCCGAAAAGAAACCTAGATCGGGAGTTTCGCCGCCGCAAGCCTCTGTAGTCACGAAAAACCAATCGAGACCCTATTCCGGCACCCTGCCGGAGGGGGAATCCATCACCGGTGGCCATCTTCATCATCCCGGCGGTCTCCATGACGAGGAGGGAGTAGTTCACCCTCGGGGCTAAGGGTATGTACCAGTAGCTATGTGTTTGATCTCTCTCTCTCTCTCGTGTTCTTGATTTGGCACTATCTTGATGTACCGCGAGCTTTGCTATTATAGTTGGATCTTATGGTGTTTCTCCCCTCTACCTTCTTGTAATGAATTGCGTTTTCCCTTTGAAGTTATCTTATCAGATTGAGTCTTTAAGGATTTGAGAACACTTGATGTATGTCTTGCATGTGCTTATCTATGGTGACAATGGGATATTCACGTGATCCACTTGATGTATGTTTTGGTGATCAACTTGCGGGTTATGTGACCTTGTGAACTTATGCATAGGGGTTGGCACATGTTTTCGTCTTGACTCTCCGGTAGAAACTTTGGGGCACTCTTTGAAGTTCTTTGTGTTGGTTTGAATAGATGAATCTGAGATTGTGTGATGCATATCGTATAATCAAACCCACGGATACTTGTGGTGACATTGGAGTATCTAGGTGACATTAGGGTTTTGGTTGATGTGTGTCTTAAGGTGTTATTTTAGTACGAACTCTAGGGCTGTTTTTGGCACTTATAGGAATAGCCCAATAGATCGATCAGAAAGAATAACTTTGAGGTGGTTTCGTACCCTACAATAATCTCTTCGTTTGTTCTCCGCTATTAGTGACTTTGGAGTGACTCTTTGTTGCACGTTGAGGGATTGTTATATGATCTAATTATGTTATCATTATTGAGAGAAATTGCACTAGTGAAAGTATGAACCCTAGGCCTTGTTTCGAAGCATTGCAATACCGTTTTCGCTCACTTTTGTTACTTGCTACCTTGCTGTTTTTATATTTTCAGATTACAAAAACCTATATCTACTATCCATATTACGCTTGTATCACCATCTCTTCGCCGAACTAGTGCACCTATAAAATTTACCATTGTATTGGGTGTGTTGGGGACACAAGTGACTCTTTGTTATTTGGTTGCAGGGTTGTTTGAGAGAGACCATCTTCATCCTACGCCTCCTACGGATTGATAAACCTTAGGTCATCCACTTGAGGGAAATTTGCTACTGTCCTACAAAATTCTGCGCTTGGAGGCCCAACACGAGTCTACAAGAAGAAGGTTGCGTAGTAGACATCACCCCGCGCGGTCAGAACCGGACATGACTCAACCTCCCATCAAGGATAGTTTGGGTCCGCGGCAGGGGGAGTTCTCGAAATTTTCCCACCCATCCAACACATGGAGTACTCTCCGGATTTGGGAAACCCAGACATATGGGACCTCATGTACGTCAAATAGCTGCCAAACGAGACAGTCCACCATTATTGGGCTAGATTTCTCCTGGTAAAAAGCAGGATGGCACCTTGTTGTGACAAAGAAATAATCAAAGCCTTCCAGTTCAACTGCAAGGATGAGGGCCTCTTAAACGCCCTCGCACGCCGCCGAATTCAAAGCTTCACCGAACTATCAGACATGGTACACAAATATTGCGCCATGGAGAACACGTGGAGGGCACAACAGCTGAACATGGGGTCACATCCCACCGCGCGTCACGGAAGGCCCTGCCCCAAACGAGCTTACACAAATTGGTCATCGGAGCGCGAGCCTAACGAAAGGAAAACTAGGCCCAGATCGGTGTTAGACGAGTTGCTGGATAAACCATGCCCAATACATTCGGCCTTGCTAGACGCAAACCCAACCCACAGACTTCGAGCCTGTTGGGTGGTAAGACAAGTGGCCAAATACGGCGAGCCAATCTTGAGTCTCACACCCCCGGACATACAGTCCTCGGCCTCGCCGCAGGACCACAATGTCCTTACAATATACGAGGCGTTTGCCTCGAACAATAAAAGGAAAAAGGCTCTTAGAGAGCTTAACCAAATATATCAAGTAATGGCCGCACAACCATGGGCGGCCATGCCTATCACCTTCAATGAGAAGGATGAGCCAAGCCCCCGTAATAACCACGCACCAGCCGCACTGGACCTCGACCCTATTGTCGACGGTTTCCGGCTGACTAAAGTGCTGATGGACGGAAGGAGCGGCCTCAACCTCATTTATGAGGACACTCTAGGCAAGATGCAGTTCAACAGGTCTCGCATCGAACCCAGTCACACCACATTCCAAGGTATAATACCCGGAAAGGAGGCACACTGCTCGGGATGCGTAACCCTGGATGTTGTGTTCGGTACACCCGACAACTACAGATCCGAACCCTTACTATTCCACATCGCGTCCTTCCGCAGCGGATACCACGCCCTTCTAGGACGAGAGGCATTCTCAAGATTTCAGGCCATACCACATTACGGGTATATGAAACTCAAGATGACAGGGCCCAATGGGGTGATCTCTCTTAAAAGTGACCTGAGCAAAGCCCTGCGAGCCGAAAATAAGATGGCATCCCTTGCCCTAGAGGCATTATCCGAAGACCTCACGGCCGAAGAGTTGACAGCACTACGCACCACCGTCGACAGGGATGACATGGTTCTCAGTAAAAGACAAAATCCACATCATTCAAGCTAGTAGATGAAATAGTAAAGTTACAAGTGCACCCAACAGATACCAACAAAACGGCGTCCATAGGAGCACAACTGGACCCCACAGTCGACGAAGCATTAAGGACATTCCTGCGTGAAAATTGGGACATATTCGCCTGGCACCCCTCGGACATGCCAGGATTCCCACGCAGGAAAGCAGAGCACAGCCTCAACATTCTAAAAGGCTTTAAGCCAGTGAAACAAACCCTGCGCCGATTCTCCAAACCGAAACGACAAGCCATGGGCGAAGAACTCGCAAAACTGCTGGAGGCCGAATTCATCCGTGAGATTAAACATCCCGAGTGGTTGGCAAACCTGGTAATGGTACCAAAGAAGGATAAGTCATGGCGGCTCTGTGTCGATTTCAAAGACCTTAACAAGGCCTGCCCTAAGGATCCCTTCCCCCTGCCATGGATAGACCAGATCATCGACGCCACCGCCGGACACGACTCACTATGTTTCCTCGACGCATACTCCGGATACCACCAGATCAAGATGAAAGAGTCCGACCAGGCGGCAACTGTGTTCATTACCCCCTACGGGCCCTTCTTCTTCAACGCCATGCCGGTCGGACTGAAAAACGCAGGAGCCACATACCAACGCATGATTCAAGCATGACTCGAAAATCAAATTGGCAAAACGGACGAGGCATACGTGGACGATGTGGTTGTAAAAACCAAACACATAGGCCAACTGGTAGACGACCTACGCCAAACCTTTGATAACTTGCACGCTTATGACATACGGCTCACCCGGAAAAATGCATTTTTGGGGTCCCCACCGGAAAGCTGCTCGGATTCATTGTTTCCCATAGAGGAATCGAGGCCAAACCGGCCAAAATTAGAGCACTATCTCAGCTCGCCATACCAATAGAGCTCAAACATGTTCAGAAACTGGCAGGGTGCGTAGCAGCTTTGAGCCGCTTCATATCCCGCCTCGGAGAAAAAGCACTGCCACTCTATAAGCTGCTAAAAAAGACCAAGAACTTCCAATGGACAGACGAAGCAACTGCGGCACTCAAGGAGATCAAAACACTTCTCGCCAGCAACCCTATCCTAACCGCACCCAGTATCGGTGAGCCCATGTTGCTATATGTTTTAGCCACCAATCAGGTGGTCAGCGCGGTGCTTGTGGTGGAACGGGAATCTGAGGGCAATAAATTTCAAGTCCAGAAGCCGGTCTATTATGTGTCTGAGGTGCTAACGCCATGCAAATCACGGTACCCGCACTATCAAAAGATAGCTTACACAGTCTTCATGGCATCCCGAAAGCTTCAACACTACTTTCAAGAATGTTCGGTCACAGTGGCATCGGAGGTCCCCTTGAACGATATAATCAGTAACAAAGATGCCACAGGCCGCATCGCCAAGTGGGCCATCGAGCTTCTCCCCTTCGAGATAATATACAAACCACTCCGGGCCATTAAATCTCAGGTGTTGGCTGATTTCATAGCCGAATGGACCGAAGCCGAACTACCTCAGGAGTACAGTACATATTCACACTGGACAATGTATTTTGACGGCTCAAAGATGTTAGATGGACTGGGGGCCGGGGTCATCCTAATCTCCCCCACAGGCGACACTTTTTGGTATGTCCTACAAATAATGTACATGGACTCCAACAACGCAGCCGAGTACAAAGCTCTACTGCATGGTCTTAGTATGGCCACAACAATGGGAGTGCAGCGCCTTGAGGTAACAGGAGACTCAAACCTAGCGATCTCTCAAGTCAATGGCGAATTCGGCGCCAAGGACCCCAAGATGACGGCATACAGAAACGCAGTCCTATGGATATCGGCTCGATTCAAAGGCCTAGAATTTCACCAAGTCAATAGAGACAGCAATCAAGCAGCTGACGTCCTCGCCCGCATGGGTGCCAAACGCGACCCGGTTCCAAAAAACACCTTCGTCGAGTGGCTCTTCAAGCCCTCCATGGTGTGGCAGGACGACGTTATCAGCGCACTAGCCGATGAGCCCGCTAACAATGCCTCACCGGAAAACGAACCAAACGACCATATCATCAGCGGCTCCGCACTCGAGGAAACACCTTCCGCCCACAAAGTCATGGCTGTAATCCCAACCTGGACAGAACCCCTGCTAAACTATCTTACACAACATCGGCTTCCGGAGGATCAAACCGAAGCACGACATATAGTTCGGCGCTCTAAAGCATACAAGGTCCATGAAGGCGAACTCTATAAAAAGAGTACCACAGGAGTCTTACAAAGATGCATCTCCGAAGAAGAGGGGCAGCAGCTCTTGGCGGAGATACACGCAGGCATGGGCGGACACCACGTGGCAGCTCGGGCTTTGGTCAGCAAGGCTTTCCGAGCAGGTTTCTTCTGGCCCACCGCCCATGAGGATGCCCGAACATTAGTCCAGCATTGCGTCGGATGCCAGCTATTCGCAAATCAAAGCCACATGCCCCCACAGCCCTTCGGACGATACCGATAACATGGCCTTTTGCGGTCTGGGGCCTCGACATGGTCGGGCCCCTCAAAGGGGGGACAAACAAAAAAGAAGTACCTATTGGTCATGGTCGATAAATTCACCAAGTGGATCGAGGCAAGACCCGTCACTTCAGCAGAATACGGACCAGTCGTCGACTTCTTATCGGATGTCGTACATCGTTATGGTGTCCCCCACAGCATAATTACCGATAATGGTACCAACTTCACTGCCCAGGAAGTCAAAGACTGGTGCGGCAAAATGGGCATTAAGCTCGATTACGCCTCGGTGTACCACCCGCAGACCAACGGACAGGTCGAACGAGCCAATGGGCTCATTATGAGCGGCATTAAGCCTCGCCTAGTCCGGTCCCTTCAACAATCAGACTATCATTGGGTCGAGGAACTAGATGCCGTACTATGGGGGCTGCGCACCACTCCTAACCGGTCAACCGGATACACACCATTTTTCATGGTATACGGTGCGGAAGCTATTCTCCCATGCAACCTTATTCATGACACGCCTAGAGTACGCATGTACGAAGAAAAGAAAGCCGAGTTGGATCGACAGGATGGCCTGGATGCCTTGGAAGAAGAACGGGATGTAGCTTGGGCTCGATCTGCGCTCTACCAACAGCAAGCACGACGCTATCAAAACCGTGAAGTCCGGGCGAAGACATACAACGTGGGCGACCTTGTCCTCCGGCTCCCCGAAAAGAAAAAGCATAAACTATCACCCAAATGGGAGGGACCGTACATCATCGATGAAGTACTCATAGGAGGAGCATACCGCATTCGCCGCCCGTCCGATGACGGCCTCGAGCCGAACCCGTGGAACGCAGCCAGGTTACGGCGTTTTTACGCCTGAAGTTCGACACACATTCCCACCTTCTCCTTTCTTTATTTTCTTTTCTCTTTTCTTTCTTTCCGACATGGCAAGAGTTCGGTTAAACCGAACCATACCCAATTCATCGTATGTATTTCATTAAATGTAATATCCAGTTTTGCCCGAGGGCTCCCTTAGAGAAGTCGAATAATGTATAAATCGCATTCGTACTGATTGCATCCTTCTCATACATGTTAAGCCAACATATGAACTTGTTTGACTTAAGAACTTTGCCAAGCTGGGTTACTTGGCTCCTGTGATTACCCCTACGTTCCCGATTGTTCGGCTAGGGAGTAAAGGGAGCACCTCTGCGATTGTTACGACCGGGTCATCCGGGACCGTACCTCAAATGGGTGAAGTCGAAAGCTAGCGTTCTTACAGAATATAATAAGTCAGCCTAAGGGAAGTGAATACAGCCTCGAGCTTATCACCAAGGTTTTTTCGTAGCCATTGGTCTCCGTTGATCTTACGTATCCGGACTACAAACCTACCCGAAGAAAGGAACCCTTGGAGGAACTATTTTCATCGGAAGATGTTTCTTACGTTAAACAGTAATATAACATAACTCTCCGCATATGTTTCGTCCGTTCAAGCCAGATGGCCGGATTGCCTGGTTCCCGAACTATATCCCTGTTTCCTAGGCACAGAGTACAGAACACTTCCCGATCACTGATCGGGGAGGTAGAAGCCGATGGCCGGTTAAGACAACATTCTTTAAAAATATCAATAAGAAAGCGGATCGATCTCGGTCAATGTAAAGTACATAGATACATAGAATTGACACAACTACTCTTGATCGACATTGTCTATCAATTGCTCTAAAGCACAATCCTTCTGAGAATAGCGAGCGGCTTGCATCACGTCATCGTACACCAAGCTTAGTGGTATCTCCTGGCCGTTAGGGCCTACGGGACCAACCCGGGCCATATGCACTAGGTCTAGCTTGGTGAAGCGGGTCTTTACCATAGCCCATGCCTCGCGCGCTCCTTCTCGGCAAGCCGAGATCTTCCATAACTCGAAGTGTCGCCGAGCCCCTTTAAAGCGACTGGCTAGTTCGACCATACTTTCTGGAGGCACATCTGACTGCCATAACGCCTTCGCCATGCTCTTCATGGCTTTTCGGGCCCTTTCGTAGGTCTTCGACAGTTCCTTTAAAAGGTTCCCGTCATAAATGCTTACTTCCTCCTCCGGCCGCCCAGTCAAGAGACCTAACAAGCAGGCATTACAGTTTGTCAGAAACAACACTCGTATCCACGCATAAAATGGTTAGACTAGTACTTACCAAATATGCCGCCTTTCAGCTTCTGGTTTTCCTTCAAGGCTTGGTCCAGCTGTGTCTTCAAACTCTCAATTTCTTCGGCTTGCCGCTTATTCTCCGCCTTGAGCTCATTTTTCTCTTCATGACTTTGCGTCAACACCCGTTTACCAGCTTCAAGCTCCTTGCGCAACTCGTTTGCGGCCTCAGTGGCTACAAGAAGAACCTGGTGTGAATACATAAAATACACCATATACCTCTCCCCGAGTTAGGACGTGGTTCTTCCCACTTACTGGACATATCGCTACTGGCTTTTCGAGCCGCATCCAGTTCGGCCTGGGCATCGACAAACTGTGTCCGGCTAGCCTCAAGATCCTCGGACAACTTTTTGCAATGTTCTCTCGTTGCCTATAAAATCATATAATTGGAAATCCTTAACTCGGTCGTCCTACCCGAATTAAGGCTTGGGGGCTAGTTGGTCAGGAAAACATGATCTGCTTTCAAGATAGTTCAGTTACATACCTGCACTTTGGCGGCAAAGAGACCGACGATCCCTTCAAGACCTGTCCAGGCCGCTCTAAGGTACGCATCCACCGAATTAAAAGCATTAAATTCTTGATCGGCAAAGGCAGCATGACATAAAGTCTCCCTCCGGCGGCGGTGATTCATTACGCTCTCGACTTCGGAATTGGTAACCGAAACATCATTGGCGTCCGCCGGAGGCATGCCGGCTGCCGCATGTTCGGAGGAGGCTCCGGCTTGTGCCGAAGACCTAGGATTGGAGCTGTGATTTAACGTGCTCGGGGAATCTCCGGACTGACGCAGGGGCATATTTCTTTTGTGAAAATTAAACAAATCTTAGTGAAAAGGCGTTTTAGAACGACCATCGTCGTGACTCTGAGATGCGTCACCTTTGGGCCGAGGAGGCAGGAGCTTCCGCTTCGGCGGAAGCCTTTCGCTTTGACCCCCTATTAAGGGCCGAAGCTGGCACGGTTCACGCTCCTCCTAAGATGGTCTGGCGCATAGTATGGTGACCTTGGGAATAGAAGTCGTCATGTTGGGAATAGCGTGAGATGAGCGCCCCATTGGGGAAGACTTCTTCTTTTCACTTACTGTGGAAGAGGGAAGCGCCCCGGGGTGATCGGCTATTAAAGCGACCTTGGTGCCGTCAAGGCTCTCCTGATAAAATACCCCGTCTTCAAAATCAATCGACGTTTCCGGGTCGTCATGATACCCCAGATCATCAACACGGGAATGATCCTCCGGTTGAGGAGGAGGGAACTTAATGGACGCGACTTGATGTCTCCATCCCTGTTCAAACACAACAAGTCAGAATCCGGGTGTAGTTCAAATACTCTAAACAGCGGAGTATGGCTTACCCAGTCCACCGGGTTATATCCGGAACAACCTTCCCGGATACTCATCCGGGCAAAGTTCATTTCCTCTCTTTTGTAAAGATCGGCCAATATCTTAGCCAGGCCGCTTTGTTGTATGGCCCTTTTCGCTGGTGGCGGGTAACGTCGTTGGTCCCGATGTAACACCATAGTGGATGACCCCTTTGCTGGAGGGGCTGCACGCACCGGGAGATGGCTATGGCCATCACTTCGATCATGGTCAGCTTGCAGCTAGTCAGCGGCCTGACCTTGGCTGCCAACGCACGTACCTCTTCGCTGTCCTTTTGGGAAGGGGCTTTGGGCCGCCAGTTGTACCACTTTATGGGCGGGTCGACCGAGTATTCGGGCATCCCTTGCCGAATTGGATCGGTGAGGGGAACATCTTTAATATAAAACCATTCCGAAGCCCATTCTTTGGGATCCTTTCGTGGGGTTCCGATGGGGTATCCTGTCCCGTCTATTCGCCATACTTCGGTGCCGCCCACCTCGAATATGGACCCCCCCTGGAGGCGAGGAACAAGACAGAAGTATTTCCTCCACAAATCGAAGTGGGCCTCGCAACTCAAGAATATTTCGCAAAGGGCCATGAATCCAAAGATATGCAATATGGATCCTGGGGTGAGGTTGTGGAGCTGGATCCCGTAGAACTCCAATAGACCCCGCAGAAAAGGATGGATAGGAAAGCCCAAGCCTCTTAAAAGGAAGGGAACCAGACATACCCTCTCCCCCTTATTCGGGGTGGGGGAGCTCTCAGCAAGAGCGTGGCCGTCGATGGAGACGAGGCCGGCGCGGACGGGTACCAGATCTGCTGGAGGGATGAAGCGCTGCGTTTGCAAGCGCCACAGTTGAAGGTGAGAAACGGAGCAGCTCGACCAATCGCCTGGAAGTGGATCTTGTGGGCGTGAAGATGAACCTGGAAGGTTGGCCATGATGCCAAGAAAGTTCTTTGGTGGGGGAGAGGGGATGTGAGATAGTTCCCCCATGCTTTTGGATCTATAAATAGATGTCTCGTCCTGAAGCTGAAAAGGCGGGCATATGGGAGGACGGCATTGGGCCACACGCCTTCTGAAAAGGTGTGCAGAGCCCTCGCCCCGAGGAATGGCATTAAAGCTCTGATGGTCCCACCTCAATTTGGAGGTATCTTTGGATCCCAGAATCCCAAGACTGTCCGGTCCCCTGATAGTGTTCGGTATATAAAATTGTTCCGAATTAAGTAGAGGGATGGAGGAACTCGTCTCGCAAGCCGAAGATTCCGGAAGACAATCCCTGGTGTTGGAGGCAAGTTCGGGGGCTACTGAGGGAGACGTGGACTAAGGGGTCCTCGGGGCGGCGGCCCATTGTACATGGGCCGGACTGGTGGTGCCGTGTGATGACCGGAGACCTATGAAGCCGTGGAGTACCCTCCAAGTCAAGGATGTACGAGATCTCTTTCCTTCTTATTTTAATCTATCTTCGGTAACCCTAACCCTACCGGTGTCTATATAAACCGAGGGTTTTTAGTCTTTAGGGCTAGAGCTACATTCATCACCTCATAGCCTTAGGGTTTAGCTCATGCTAATCTCAAGGTAGATCTACTCTGTAAACCACATCATACATCCAATATAATCAAGCAGGACGTAGGGTTTTACCTCTTTGAGAGGGCCCGAACCTGGGTAAACACTGTGTTCATCATCCCTTGTTACCATCGATCCCAGATCCACAGCTCGGGACCCCCTACCCCGAGGTCTGCCGGTTTTGACACCGACACAGGGGCTACTACGAACACTAGTAAGGTACACATCAATAACATGTATATCAAATATACCTTTGTTTACTTTGCCATCCTACTTATCCGCCAAATACTTTGGGCAGTTCCACTTCCAGTGACCACTCCCTTTGCAGTAGAAGCACTCAGTTTCAGGCTTAGGTCCAGCTTTGGGTTTCTTCCCAGGAGCGGCAACTTGCTTGCCGTTCTTCTTGAAGTTCCCTTTCTTCCCTTTGCCTTTTTTCTTGAAACTAGTGGTCTTGTTAACCATCAACACTTGATGCTCCTTCTTGATTTCTACCTCCGCGGCCTTAAGCATTGCGAAGAGCTCGGGAATTGTCTTATCCATCCCTTGCATATTATAGTTCATCACGAAGCCTTTGTAGCTTGGTGGCAGTGACTGAAGAACTCTGTCAATAACACAATCAACTGGAAGATCAACTCCCAGTTGAGTTAATTGATTATAATACCCAGACATTTTGTTCACTGACAGAACTATTCTCCTCCATCTTGCAGCTATAGAACTTGTTGGAGACTTCATATCTCTCAACCCAAGCATTTGCTTGAAATATTAACTTCAACTCTTGGAACATCTCATATGCTCCATGACGTTCAAAACATATTTGAAGTCCCGGTTCTAAGTCGTAAAGCATGGCACACTGAACTATAGAGTAGTCATCAGATCGAGCTTGCTAGACGTTCATAACATCTGCATCAGCTCCTGCAGCAGGTGTGTCACCTAGCGGTGCATCAAGGACATAATTCTTCTATGCAGTAATGAGGATAATCCTCAAGTTACGGACCCAGTCCGTGTAGTTGCTACCATCATCTTTCAACTTAGCTTTCTCTTGGAACGCATTAAAATTCAGGGGAACGGTAGCACGGGCCATTGATCTACAACATAGATATGCAAATACTATCAGGACTAAGTTCATGATAAATTAAGTTCAATTAATCAAATTACTAATGAACTCCCACTTAAATAAACATCCCTCAAGTTATCTAAGTGATACGTGATCCAAATCAACTAACCCACGTCCGATCATCACGTGAGATGGGGTAGGCATCAATGGTGAACATCTCTATGTTGATCATATCTACTATATGACTCACGTTCGACCTTTCGGTCTCCAGTGTTCCGAGACCATGTATGTACATGCTAGGCTCGTCAAGTTTAACCCAAGTATTCTGCATGTGCAAAACTGTCTTACACCCGTTGTATGTGAATGTAGGGTCTATCACACCCGATCATCACGTGGTGTCTCGAAACGACGAACTTTTGCAATGGTTGATACGTCTCCAATGTATCTATAATTTTTTATTGTTCCATGCTATTATATTATCTGTTTTGGATGTTTTATATGCATTAATATGCTATTTTATATTATTTTTGGGACTAACCTATTAACCTCGAGCCCAGTGCCAGTTCCTGTTTTTTCCCTGTTTTTGAGTTTCGCAGAAAAGGAATACCAAACGGAGTCCAAACGGAATAAAACTTTCGCGATGATCTTTCTTGGACCAAAAGGAAACCAGAGGACTTGGAGTGCAAGTCAGAGAAGCCACGAGGCGGTCACAAGGACGGAGGGCGCGCCCAGGGGGGTAGGGCGTGCCCCCCACCCTTGTGGGCCCCTTGTGCATCTCCTAACCTAATTCTTTCGCCTATATATACTCTTATATGCCCAAACCACCAGAGGCATCCACGAAAAGACTTTTCCACCGCCGCAACCTTCTGTACCCGTGAGATCCCATCTAGGGGCCTTTTCCGGCGTCCTGTCGGAGGGGCATTCGATCACGGAGGGCTTCTACATCAACACCATTGCCCTTCCGATGAAGCGTGAGTAGTTTACCTCAGACCTACGGGTCCATAGCTAGTAGCTAGATGGCTTCTTCTCTCTCTTTGATTCTCAATACCATGTTCTCCTTGATGTTCTTGGAGATCTATTCAATGTAATACTTTTTTGCGGTGTGTTTGCCGAGATCCGATGAATTGTGGATTTATGATCATCTTATCTATGAATATTATTTGAATCTTCTCTGAATTCTTTTATGCATGATTTGATATCTTTGCAAGTCTCTTCGAACTATCGATTTGGTTTGGCCAACTAGATTGGTTTTTCTTGCAATGGGAGAAGTGCTTAGCTTTGGGTTCAATCTTGCGATGTCCTTTCCCAGTGACAGTAGGGGCAGCAAGGCACGTATTGTATTGTTGCCATCGAGGATAAAAAGATGGGGTTTTCATCATATTGCTTGAGTTAATTCCTCTACATCATGTCATCTTTCTTAATGCATTACTCTGTTCTTCATGAACTTAATACTCTAGATGCAGGCAGGAGTCGGTCGATGTGTGGAGTAATAGTAGTAGATGCAGAATCATTTCGGTCTACTTGACATGGATGTGATGCCTATATTCATGATCATTGCCTTAGATATCGTCATAACTTTGCGCTTTTCTATCAATTGCTCGGCAGTAATTTGTTCACCCACCGTATTATTTTCTATCTTGAGAGAAGCCTCTAGTGAAACCTATGGCCCCCGGGTCTATTTTCCATCATATTACTTTCCGATCTACTATTTTGCAATATTTTATTTTCAGATCTATAAACCAAAAAAACCCAAAAATATTTACTTCATCTTTTGTTTAGTTTTATCTATCTCTATCAGATCTCACTTTTGCAAATAACCGTGAAGGGATTGACAACCCCTTTATCGCGTTGGGTGCAAGTTGTTTGATTGTTTGTGCAGGTATTCGGTGACTTGCATGTTGTCTCCTACTGGATTGATACCTTGGTTCTCAAAACTGAGGGAAATACTTACTCTACTTTGCTGCATCACCCTTTCCTCTTCAAGGGAAAAACCAACGCAAGCTCAAGAAGTAGCAGGAAGAATTTCTGGCGCCGTTGCCGCGGAGATCTACGCCAAGTCAAGACATACCAAGTACCCATCATAAAACTCTCATCTCTTGCATTACATTATTCGCCATTTGCCTCTCGTTTTCCTCTCCCCCACTTCTAAAATGATTTTCGAAAAGATTTGCCTTTTTATTCGCCTTCTTTCCGTTCGATCTTTTTGTTTGCTCGTGTTACCATGTGCCTTCTTTTTGCTCGCATCTTCGCTTGCTAAAAGTTTATGGATCCTCATCCACTTGCTAATCTTTTTAAGAGATCCAATTATGATGAACCAATTTCTAGTGATTTGTGTGCAGTAGATTATCTTTATGAAGTTTTGCTTGAAATTCGTGAATCTAAAATTTGTGATGAAGTGTTAAAAGAAGAAATCTATGAAGTGATTCACGATAGCTCCTTGGATGAAAAGCATGATTGCAATGGTTCTACTATAAATTCTATTAATGTCAGTTGTGCTAATGATATGCAAAACCCTAAGCTTGGGGATGCTAGTTTTGCTAGGTCTACTACTTGTTGCAATGATCATGATTGGGGTGATTTTTCTTTTGATCTTGAAAATTTATTTAAGCCTCATGATGAATATGTTTGCAATAATATTGAAAGTTGGTTTGGAAGAGTGTCAACTCTAGGATATAATGATCCCACTACTTTGGAGTATGATCAATCTTATGAAATTTTTTATAAAGGTGGGTTTGGAGAGGTCATGACTTTATTTAATGATAATCCCACTATTTTGGAACAGTGTCAACTTTGCATGCATGTGGATCATGTTGAGAATATTTTATGTGATAGTTATATTGTTGAATTTGATTATGATCCTACATGTAATTATTATGAGAGAAGAAAATATGGTTGTGGAAATCTTCATGTTACTAAATTACATCTCGTTATGTTGAGATTGCTATTGTTTATTTCTTCTTCTTTGCATATGCTAGTTTTTGCTTGTCTTGATAATTTGTTTGCCTATAAGATTCCTATGCATAGGAAGTATGTTAGACTTATATGTGTTTTTCACATGCTTTATGATGCTCTCTTTGTGCTTCAATTCTTGTCTTTCATGTAAGCATCATCAAAATTATTAATGCCTAGCTAAGGGCGTTAAACAATAGCGCTTGTTAGGAGGCAACCCAATTTTATTTTTGTTTTTGCTTTTTTGTTCCTGTTTTGCTTTGAATAATTAATATAGCCTCTTGTTGGATGTGGTTTTGTGTTTTAATTAGTGTTTGAGCCAAGTAAGACCTTTGGGATAGCTTACGGTGATAGTTGATTTGATCTTGCTGAAAAACAGAAACTTTTGCGCCCAGGAAAATAATTTTTATAACTAACAGAAGAGTGATTTTGAGTTGATTATTTTTGAATAAGATTAATAAACAAATTTCTTAGGTCTTCCTAATTTTTCAGAATTTTTGGAGTTACAGAAGTTTTTGAGATTTCCAGATTGCTACAGACTGTTCTGTTTTTGACAGATTCTGTTTTCTATGTGTTTTTTGCTTATTTTGATGAATCTATGGGTAATATCGGGGGGTATGAACCATGAAAAAGTTGGAATACAGTAGATATTACACCAATATAAATAAATAATGAGTTCACAACAGTACCAAAAGTGGTGATTTATTTTCTTATACTAACCGAGCTTCTGAGATTTTCTGTTGAGTTTTGTGTAGTGAAGTTTTCAAGTTTTGGGTAAGGATTTGATGGACTATGGAATAAGGAATGGCAAGAACCTAAGCTTGGGGATTCCCAAGGCACCCCAAGGTAATATTCAAGGACAACCAAGAGCCTAAGCTTGGGGATGCCCCGGAAGGCATCCCCTCTTTCGTCTTCGTCTATCGGTAACTTTACTTGAGGCTATATTTTTATTCACCACATGATATGTGTTTTGCTTGGAGCGTATTGTATGATTTGAGTCTTTGATTTTTAGTTTGCAACAATCATCCTTGTTGTACACACCTTTTGAGAGAGACACGCATGAATCATGATTTATTAGAATACTCTTTGTGCTTCACTTATATCTCTTGAGCTAGGCAATTTTGCTCTAGTGCTTCACTTACATCTTTTTAGAGCACGGCGGTGGCTTTATTTTATAGAAATTGATGAACTCTCATGCTTCACTTATATTATTTTGAGAGTCTTTAAAACAGCATGGTAATTTGCTTTGGTTATAAATTTAGTCCTAATATGATAGGCATCCAAGAGGGATATAATAAAAACTTTCATATAAAGTGCATTGAATACTATGAGAAGTTTGATTCCTTATGATTGTTTTGAGATATGAAGATGGTGATATTAGAGTCATGCTAGTGAGTAGTTGTGAATTTGAGAAATACTTGTGTTAAGGTTTGTGAGTCCCGTAGCATGCACGTATGGCAAACCGTTATGTAACAAAGTCGGAGCATGAGATATTTTTTGATTGTCATCCTTTGTTTTGAGGTCGGGATCGCGCGATGGTTAACTCCTACCAACCCTTCCCCTAGGAGCATGCGTCTAGTACTTTGTTTCGATGACTAATAGATTTTTGCAATAAGTATGTTAGTTCTTTATGACTAATGTTGAGTCCATGGATTATACGCACTCTCACCCTTCCACCTTTGCTAGCCTCTCTAGTGCCGCACAATTTTCACTGGTACCATATACCTTCCTCAAAACAGCCACCATACCTACCTATTATGGCATTTCCATAGCCATTCCGAGATATATTGCCATGCAACTTTCCACCGTTCCGTTTATTATGACATGCATCATCATTGTCATATTGCTTTGCATGATCATGTAGTTGACATCGTATTTGTGGCAAAGCCACCGTTCATAATTCTTTCATACATGCCATTCCTGATTCATTGCACATCCCGGTACACCGCCGGAGGCATTCATATAGAGTCATATTTTGTTCTAGTATCGAGTTGTAATTTTTGAGTTGTAAGTAAATAGAAGTATAATGATTTTCATTATTAGAGCATTGTCCCATGTGAGAAAAAAAGAAAAAAAGAAAGAAAGAAAGAAAAAAAAGAAGAAAGAAAAAATAAGAAAAATAAGAAAGAAGAAAAAAATGAGAGAAAAAGAGAGGAGGGGCAATGTTACTATCCTTTTTCCATACTTGTGCTTCAAAGTAGCACCATGATCTTCATGATAGAGAGTCTCCTATGTTGTCACTTTTATATACTAGTGGGAATTTTTCATTATAGAACTTGGCTTGTATATTCCAACGATGGGCTTCCTCAAATTGCTCTAGGTCTTCATGAGCAAGCAAGTTGGATGCACACCCACTTAGTTTTCTTTTGAGCTTTCATAAACTTATAGCTCTAGTGCATCCGTTGCATGGCAATCCCTACTCACTCACATTGATATCTATTGATGGGCATCTCCATAGCCCGTTGATGCGCCTAGTTGATGTGAGACTATCTCCCTCTTTTTGTCTTCTCCACAACCACCTTCTATTCCACCTATAGTGCTATGTCCATGGCTCACGCTCATGTATTGCGTGAAAATTGAAAAAGTTTGAGAATACTAAAGTATGAAACAATTGGTTGGCTAAAACCGGGGTTGTGCATGATTTGAGTATTTTGTGTGATGAAGATGGAGCATAGCCAGTCTATATGATTTTGTAGGGATAAGCTTTCTTTGGCCATGTTATTTTGAGATGACATAATTATCTTGTTAGTATGCTTGATGTATTATTGTTTTTATGCCAATATTAAACTTTTGTTTTGAATCATACGGATCTGAACATTCATGTCACAATAAAGAAATTACATGGATAAATATGTTAGGTAGCATTCCACATCAAAAATTCTGTTTTTATCATTTACCTACTCGAGGACGAGCAGGAATTAAGCTTGGGGATGCTTGATACGTCTCCAACGTATCTATAATTTTTTATTGTTCCATGCTATTATATTATCTGTTTTGGATGTTTTATATGCATTAATATGCTATTTTATATTATTTTTGGGACTAACCTATTAACCTAGAGCCCAGTGCCAGTTCCTATTTTTTCCCTGTTTTTGAGTTTCGCGGAAAAGGAATACCAAACAGACGGTAGCATATATAAGATGATCCCTTACTAAAATTTCAAGAAAGTGTTCCCCCTAACTGTGCACCGTTGCGAAGGTTCGTTGTTTCGAAGCACTACGTGTTGATCGGGTGTGATAGATTCTAACGTTCGAATACAACGGGTGTAAGCCAGATTTACACAGCAATACACTTAGGTTGACTTGACGAGCCTAGCATGTACAGACATGGCCTCGGAACACAAGAGACCGAAAGGTCGAGCATGAGTCGTATAGAAGATACGATCAACATGGGGATGTTCACCGTTGATGACTAGTCCGTCTCACGTGATGATCGGACACGGCCTAGTCGATTCGGATCATGTAATCACTTAGATGACGAGAGGGATGTCTATCTGAGTGGGAGTTCATTACATAATTTGATTAGATGAACTTAATTGTCATGAACTTAGTCTAAATGTTACATATCTATCTTATAGATCAAATGGCCAACGCTAATGTTACCCTCAACTTCAACGCGTTCCTAGAGAAAAACAAGCTGAAAGACGATGGTAGCAACTATGCGGACTGGGTCCGTAACCTGAGGATTATCCTCATAGCTGCCAAGAAATCATATGTCCTTGAAGCACCGTTAGGTGACCCACCTGCTCTCCCAGCACTGCCAGACGATTTGAACGTTTGGCAGACACGCACCGATGATTACTCCTTCGTTCAGTGCGGCATGCTCTTCAGCTTAGAACCGGGGCTCCAAAAGCGTTTTGAGCATCACGGAGCATATGAGATGTTCGAAGAGCTGAAAATGGTTTTCCAAGCTCATGCCCGGATCGAGAGATATGAAGTCTCCGATAAGTTCTACAGCTGTAAGATGGAGGAAAATAGTTCTGTCAGCGAGCACATACTCAAAATGTCTGGGTTGCACAGCCGCTTGTCTCAGCTGGGAGTTAATCTCCCGGATGACGCGGTCGTTTACAGAATCCTTCAGTCGCTTCCACCTAGCTGCAAGAGCTTCGTGATGAACTTCAACATGCAGGGGATGGAAAAGACCATTCCTGAGGTATATGCGATGCTGAAGTCAGCGGAGGCAGAGATCAGAAAGGAACATCAAGTGTTGATGGTGAATAAAACCACTAAGTTCAAGAAGGGCAAGGGTAAGAAGCACTTCAAGAAGGACGGCAAGGGAGTTGCCGCGCCCGGTAAGCCAGCTGCCGGGAAGAAGTCGAAGAATGGACCCAAGCCTGAGACTGAGTGCTTTTATTGCAAGGGAAACGGTCACTGGAAGCGAAACTGCCCCAAGTACTTGGCGGACAAGAAGGCCGGCAATACCAAAGGTATATATGATATACATGTAATTGATGTGTACCTTACCAGCACTCGTAGTAGTTCCTGGGTATTTGATACCGGTGCGGTTGCTCATATTTGTAACTCAAAGCAGGAACTGAGGAATCAGCGTAGACTGGCAAAGGACGAGGTGACGATGCGCGTCGGGAATGGTTCCAAGGTCGATGTGATCGCCGTCGGCACGCTACCTCTGCATCTACCTACGGGATTAGTTTTAAACCTCAATAATTGTTATTTAGTACCAGCTTTGAGCATGAACATTGTATCTGGATCTCGCTTAATGCGAGATGGCTACTCATTTAAATCTGAGAATAATGGTTGTTCTATTTATATGAGAGATATGTTTTATGGTCATGCCCCGCTGGTGAATGGTTTATTTTTATTGAATCTCGAATGTGATGTTACACATGTTTATAATGTGAATGCCAAGAAATGCAAGGTTGATAACGATAGTCCCACATACTTGTGGCACTGCCGCCTTGGTCATATCGGTGTTAAACGCATGAAGAAACTCCATGCAGATGGACTTTTGGAGTCTCTTGATTATGAATCATTTGACAGATGCAAACCATGCCTCTTGGGCAAGATGACCAAGACTCCGTTCTCCGGAACAATGGAGCGAGCAACCAACTTATTGGAGATCATACATACTGATGTGTGTGGTCCAATGAGTGTTGAGGCTCGCGGTGGTTATCGTTATGTTCTCACCCTCACCGATGATTTGAGTAGATATGGGTATGTCTACTTGATGAAGCACAAGTCTGAGACCTTTGAAAAGTTCAAGGAATTTCAGAGTGAGGTTGAGAATCAACGTGACAAGAAAATAAAGTTCTTACGATCAGATCGTGGAGGAGAATATTTGAGTCATGAATTTGGCACACACTTAAGGAAATGTGGAATTGTTTCACAACTCACGCCGCCTGGAACACCTCAGCGTAATGGTGTGTCCGAACGTCGTAATCGCACTCTATTGGATATGGTGCGATCTATGATGTCTCTTACCGATTTACCGCTACCCGGCCCGATCGTGCACTAATCATACACGCAAATACACACGATCAAGCCTAAGGACTCACGGGAAGATATCACAACACAACTCTAAAACATAAATAAAGTCATACAAGCTTTATATTACAAGCCAGGGGCCTCGAGGGCTCGAATACATAAGCTTGCGAACAAGCATCAGCGGAAGCATCAGATATCTGAGTACAGATATGAAATAGAAACAGAAAGGCCTTTAGAAAGGCGGGGCAAAATAAAACACTACGATCGAAAGGCGAAGGCCTCCTGCCTGGGACCCTCCGATCCTACTCCTGGTCGTCAGTCAACTCGTAGTAGTATCCATCCTCTGGGTAGTAGTAGTAGCGATCGTCGGGGCATCTGTCTCAGGGGGCTCCGTCCTCTGGTCACGTCAAACTGATATGGCGAGAAAAAGGAAAACAAAGCAACCGTGAGTACTCAGAAGTACTCAGCAAGCAAGGATCTACACTACATATGCAACATTATCAAGGGGAGGCTGTATATGTGGACTGGGCTGCAGAAATGCCAGAATAGAGAGAAGGCCTAGTCCTATCGAAGACTAGCATCTTCAGCGGTCTTGCAGCAGTAGAAGAGAGTAGAACAATACCATATAATGTAGCAGTAATAATATCAACCTCACCCAGAGATCCTTTCTCGACTCCCTGCGAGAAAGCAATCCCAGAGCCATAAAGTCATCAAACCTCGTCCTGAGATCCTTTCTCGACTCCCTGTGAGAAAGCGATCCCAGAGCCAATACAGTCATCAACCTGTTAACGTCTCAAGGGTCCAGTTCTAGTTGTATCGATCGGGATACAACTCCGAGTGTCCTTTACCGTAGGACCGGCTATCGATAGAAATGTTCTTCCCTGCAGGGGTGCACCAACTTACCCAACACGCTCGATTAACTCCGGCCGGACACACTTTCCTGGGTCATGCCCGGCCTCGGCCAAACGACACATCGCAACCCTACCTACAGCTCAGCAGAGAGGTCCCCGTCGGTCTACATCCTAAGCGCTCAGAGGTCTTGGGCCATCGCCCTGTGCACTCCGAGTCGTTGCGTGCAGGGGGAAGCCAGGCACCAGGGGGGCGCCGGTCCGTCCCGGCCGCAAGGCTGAACTAGACGTCTGACAGAGCTTTCGGCTGATGCTACGATGCAGAACGCCCATACTATGCCCACGTGATGGTTAGTGCTATCAGACCAGAGGCCTGCTCGGATCAAATATCCAAATCGTTAATGGACTAGGGCTTGCGGAAACGAGCAGAGACTCACGAAAGATGTGACCCCGTTGCCCCGTCTCGAGGACTTGCGGCAAGGGTTAAGAATGCCCGGCCGCGCCTCGTATTCACCACTCGGGCACCACACAGGCACCCGTCTTCACAACACTCGCCTCTCAGGCGCACGCGGGTACCCCTCAGGGCCGACCCGCCTATCCAATGAACAGTGTAAAGTCCAAGTATCCGTGTGTCCATAACATCAGGGAATCCGAGGTATCACCCTCATTGAATTCCCACTCGATGTATCCGTCAAGGTGAACTAGGAGGAATCACCCTCACTGGGTCCACACTTGAGGTGTTGTACGACAGCGTCGTTATCGGAAGCGGTGAAGGAGGAATCACCCTCGATGACCACGACCGAATAGCTACTCTACAGAGTTAACATCAGAAGTGCTACAAGAGGTTTCACCCTCGGCACTCGATAGTAACGCTGCAGTGTCGTTACAACTAAGGGGGGGTGATGTGCGGTGTCGGGTCCTGGTCTTCAATCCCATTGATCGGGTCTTCTGACGATCCAGCGCGGCAGTCGGGATAAGTGGGGTCACTGATAGGTCTCTACCCAGCCTAGACTAAACAGTTTAGGATATGTAGGTAATTATCAACAGTAGGTTACAATGAACAGGCTATGCATCAGAATAGGTAAAGCAGTAGTAGCAGAAATTCTAATGCAAGCATGGGAAATAGTGTTGGGGAACGTAGCAGAATTTTAAAATTTTCTACGCATCACCAAGATCAATCTATGGAGTCATCTAGCAACGAGTGAGAGGGGAGTGTATCTACATACCCTTGTAGATCGCGAGCGGAAGCGTTCAAGAGAACGGGGTTGATGGAGTCGTACTCGTCGTGATCCAAATCACCGATGACCGAGCGCCGAACGGACGGCACCTCCGCGTTCAACACACGTACGGAGCAGAGACGTCTCCTCCTTCTTGATCCAGCAAGGGGGAAGGAGAGGTTGATGGAGATCCAGCAGCACGACGGTGTGGTGGTGGAAGCAGCGGGATTTCAGCAGGGCTTCGCCAAGCGCTACTGGAGGAGGAAGAGGTGTCACGGGAGGGAGAGGGAGGCGCCAGGGGCTGAGCTGTTTCTCCCATGCACCTCCCCACTATATATAGGGGTGGAGGGGGCTGGTTTCTTGCCCTCCAAGTCCATTGGGGCGTTGGCAAAGGTGGAAGGAAAGAAATCCCATCCTTTCCCTTCCCCACCGATTGTTATCCCCCCTTTTTAGGGATCTTGATCTTATCCCTTCGGGATATGATCTTATTCCTTCTAAGGGGGAATCTTGGTGCGCCTTGACTAGGGGTGTGGGGCCTTGCCCCCACTACCCACGTTCATGTGGGCCCCCCCATGCAGGTGGGCCCCACTCCGGAACCTTCTAGAACCTTCTCGGTACAATACCGAAAAATCCCGAACATTTTCCGGTGGCCAAAATAGGACTTCCCATATATAAATCTTTACCTCCGGACCATTCCGGAACTCCTCGTGACGTCCAGGATCTCATCCGAGACTCCGAACAACCTTCGGGTTACCGCATACTAATATCTCTATAACCCTAGCGTCACCGAACCTTAAGTGTGTAGACCCTACGGGTTCGGGAGACACGCAGACATGACCGAGACGACTCTCCGGTCAATAACCAACAGCGGGATCTGGATACCCATGTTGGCTACCACATGCTCCTCGATGATCTCATCGGATGAACCACGATGTCGAGGATTCAATCAATCCCGTACGCAATTCCCTTTGTCTATCGGTACGATACTTGCCCGAGATTCGATCGTCGGTATCTCGATACCTTGTTCAATCTCGTTACCGGCAAGTCTCTTTACTCGTTTCCGTAACACATCATCCCGTGAACAACTCCTTGATCACATTGAGCTCATTATGATGATGTCCTACCGAGTGGGCCCAGAGGTACCTCTCCGTTACATGGAGTGACAAATCCCAGTCTCGATTCGTGCCAACCCAACAGATACTTTCGGAGATACCCATAGTGCACCTTTATAGCCACCCAGTTACGTTGTGACGTTTGGTGCACCCAAAGCACTCCTACGGTATCCGGGAGTTGCACAATCTCATGGTCTAAGGAAAAGTTACTTGACATTGGAAAAGCTTTAGCAAACGAACTACACGATCTAGTGCTAGGCTTAGGATTGGGTCTTGTCCATCACATCATTCTCCTAATGATGTGATCCCGTTATCAATGACATCCAATGTCCATGGTCAGGAAACCGCAACCATCTATTGATCAACGAGCTAGTCAACTAGAGGCTTACTAGGGACATGTTGTTGTCTATGTATTCACACATGTATTACGATTTCCGGATAACACAATTATAGCATGAATAACAGACAATTATCATGAACAAGGAAATATAATAATAACCATTTTATTATTGCCTCTAGGGCATATTTCCAACAGTCTCCCACTTGCACTAGAGTCAATAATCTAGTTACATTGTGATGAATCGAACACCCATAGAGTACTGGTGTTGATCATGTTTTGCTCGTGAAAGAGGTTTAGTCAACGGATCTGCTACATTCAAATCTGTGTGCACTTTACAAATATCTATGTCTCCATCTTGAACATGTTCACGTATGGAGTTGAAGCGACGCTTGATATGCCTGGTCCTTTTGTGAAACCTGGGCTCCTTGGCAAGGGCAATAGCTCCAGTGTTGTCACAGAAGAGAGCCATTGGACCCGACGCATTTGGAATGACTCCTAGGTCGGTGATGAACTCCTTCATCCATACTGCTTCGCGTGCTGCCTCCGAGGCTGCTATGTACTCCGCTTCGCATGTAGAACCCGCCACGACGCTTTGCTTGCAACTGCACCAGCTTACCGCTCCACCATTCAAAATATACACGTATCCGGTTTGTGACTTGGAGTCATCCGGATCTGTGTCGAAGCTAGCGTCGACGTAACCCTTTACGACGAGCTCTTCGTCACCTCCATATACGAGAAACATATCCTTAGTCCTTTTCAGGTACTTCAGGATGTTCTTGACCGCTGTCCAGTGTTCCTTGCCGGGATTACTTTGGTACCTACCTACCAAACTTACAGCAAGGTTTACATCAGGTCTGGTACACAGCATGGCATACATAATAGACCCTATGGCTGAGGCATAGGGGATGACACTCATCTCTTCTATATCTTTTGCAGTGGTCGGGCATTGAGCCGAGCTCAATTTCACACCTTGCAATACAGGCAAGAACCCCTTCTTGGACTGATCCATATTGAACTTCTTCAATATCTTATCAAGGTATGTGCTTTGCGAAAGACCTATGAGGCGTCTCGATCTATCTCTATAGATCTTGATGCCTAATATATAAGCAGCTTCTCCAAGGTCCTTCATTGAAAAACACTTATTCAAGTAGGCCTTTATACTTTCCAAGAATTCTATATCATTTCCCATCAGCAGTATGTCATCCACATATAATATGAGAAATGCTACAGAGCTCCCACTCACTTTCTTGTAAACACAGGCTTCTTCATAAGTCTGTGTGAACCCAAACGCTTTGATCATCTCGTCAAAGCGAATGTTCCAACTCCGAGATGCTTGCACCAGCCCATAGATTGAGCGCTGGAGCTTGCATACCTTGTCAGCATTCTCAGGGTCGACAAAACCTTCTAGTTGTATCATATACAATTCTTCCTTAAGAAAACCATTAAGGAATGCCGTTTTGACGTCCATTTGCCATATCTCATAATCATAGTATGCGGCAATTGCTAACATGATTCTGACGGATTTCAGCTTCGCTACGGGTGAGAAAGTCTCATCGTAGTCAACCCCTTGAACTTGTCGATAACCCTTAGCGACAAGCCGAGCCTTATAGATGGTCACATTACCATCCGCGTCAGTCTTCTTCTTAAAGATCCATTTATTTTCTATGGCTTGCCGATCATCGGGCAAGTCAGTCAAAGTCCATACTTCGTTTTCATACATGGATCCTATCTCGGATTTCATGGCTTCAAGCCATTTGTCGGAATCCGGGCCCGCCATCGCTTCTTCATAGTTCGAAGGTTCACTGTTGTCTAACAACATGATTTCCAGGACAGGATTGCCGTACCACTCTGGTGCGGAACGTGTCCTTGTGGACCTTCGAAGCTCAGTGGTAGCTTGATCATGATCATTATCATTAACTTCCTCTCTAGCCGGTGCAGGCTCCACAGAAACATTTTCCTGTGCTGCGCTACTCTCCGGTTCGAGGGTCATCTCATCAAGCTCCACTTTCCTCCCACTTACTTCTTTCGAGAGAAACTCTTTCTCTAGAAAGGATCCATTCCTGGCAACAAAGATCTTGCCCTCGGATCTTAGGTAGAAGGTATACCCAATAGTTTCCTTAGGGTATCCTATGAATACGCATTTTTCCGACTTGGGTTCGAGCTTCTCTGGTTGAAGTTTCTTCACATAAGCATCGCATCCCCAAACTTTCAGAAACGACAGCTTAGGTTTCTTCCCAAACCATAATTCATACGGTGTCGTCTCAACGGATTTTGACGGTGCCCTATTTAAAGTGAATGCGGCAGTCTCTAAAGCATAACCACAAAAGGATAGCGGTAAATCGGTAAGAGACATCATAGATCGCACCATATCCAATAGAGTGCGATTACGACGTTCGGACACACCATTACGCTGAGGTGTTCCAGGCGGCGTGAGTTGTGAAACAATTCCACATTTCCTTAAGTGCGTGCCAAATTCATGACTCAAATATTCTCCTCCACGATCTGATCGTAAGAACTTTATTTTCTTGTCACGTTGATTCTCAACCTCACTCTGAAATTCCTTGAACTTTTCAAAGGTCTCAGACTTGTGCTTCATCAAGTAGACATACCCATATCTACTCAAATCATCGGTGAGGGTGAGAACATAACGATAACCACCGCGAGCCTCAACACTCATTGGACCACACACATCAGTATGTATGATCTCCAATAAGTTGGTTGCTCGCTCCATTGCTCCGGAGAACGGAGTCTTGGTCATCTTGCCCAAGAGGCATGGTTCGCATCTGTCAAATGATTCATAATCAAGAGACTCCAAAAGTCCATCTGCATGGAGTTTCTTCATGCGTTTAACACCGATATGACCAAGGCGGCAGTGCCACAAGTATGTGGGACTATCGTTATCAACCTTGCATTTCTTGGCATTCACATTATAAACATGTGTAACATCACGTTCGAGATTCAATAAAAATAAACCATTCACCAGCGGGGCATGACCATAAAACATATCTCTCATATAAATAGAACAACCATTATTCTCAGATTTAAATGAGTAGCCATCTCGCATTAAGCGAGATCCAGATACAATGTTCATGCTCAAAGCTGGTACTAAATAACAATTATTGAGGTTTAAAACTAATCCCGTAGGTAGATGCAGAGGTAGCGGGCCGACGGCGATCACATCGACCTTGGAACCATTCCCGACGCGCATCGTCACCTCGTCCTTTGCCAGTCTACGCTGATTCCGCAGTTCCTGCTTTGAGTTACAAATATGAGCAACCGCACCGGTATCAAATACCCAGGAACTACTACGAGTGCTGGTAAGGTACACATCAATTACATGTATATCATATATACCTTTGGTATTGCCGGCCTTCTTGTCCGCCAAGTACTTGGGGCAGTTTCGCTTCCAGTGACCGTTTCCCTTGCAATAAAAGCACTCAGTCTCAGGCTTGGGTCCATTCTTCGACTTCTTCCCGGCAGCTGGCTTACCGGGCACGACATTTTCCGGTGGCCAAAATAGGACTTCCCATATATAAATCTTTACCTCCGGACCATTCCGGAACTCCTCGTGACGTCCAGGATCTCATCCGAGACTCCGAACAACCTTCGGGTTACCGCATACTAATATCTCTATAACCCTAGCGTCACCGAACCTTAAGTGTGTAGACCCTACGGGTTCGGGAGACACGCAGACATGACCGAGACGACTCTCCGGTCAATAACCAACAGCGGGATCTGGATACCCATGTTGGCTCCCACATGCTCCTCGATGATCTCATCGGATGAACCACGATGTCGAGGATTCAATCAATCCCGTACGCAATTCCCTTTGTCTATCGGTACGATACTTGCCCGAGATTCGATCGTCGGTATCTCGATACCTTGTTCAATCTCGTTACCGGCAAGTCTCTTTACTCGTTTCCGTAACACATCCTCCCGTGAACAACTCCTTGATCACATTGAGCTCATTATGATGATGTCCTACCGAGTGGGCCCAGAGGTACCTCTCCGTTACATGGAGTGACAAATCCCAGTCTCGATTCGTGCCAACCCAACAGATACTTTCGGAGATACCCGTAGTGCACCTTTATAGCCACCCAGTTACGTTGTGACGTTTGGTGCACCCAAAGCACTCCTACGGTATCCGGGAGTTGCACAATCTCATGGTCTAAGGAAAAGTTACTTGACATTGGAAAAGCTTTAGCAAACGAACTACACGATCTAGTGCTAGGCTTAGGAGTGGGTCTTGTCCATCACATCATTCTCCTAATGATGTGATCCCGTTATCAATGACATCCAATGTCCATGGTCAGGAAACCGTAACCATCTATTGATCAACGAGCTAGTCAACTAGAGGCTTACTAGGGACATGTTGTGGTCTATGTATTCACACATGTATTACGATTTCCGGATAACACAATTATAGCATGAATAACAGACAATTATCATGAACAAGGAAATATAATAATAACCATTTTATTATTGCCTCTAGGGCATATTTCCAATAGCCTCCCACTTGCACTAGAGTCAATAATCTAGTTACATTGTGATGAATCGAACACCCATAGAGTACTGGTGTTGATCATGTTTTGCTCGTGAAAGAGGTTTAGTCAACGGATCTGCTACATTCAAATCCGTGTGCACTTTACAAATATCTATGTCTCCATCTTGAACATGTTCACGTATGGAGTTGAAGCGACGCTTGATATGCCTGGTCCTTTTGTGAAACCTGGGCTCCTTGGCAAGGGCAATAGCTCCAGTGTTGTCATAGAAGAGAGCCATTGGACCCGACGCATTTGGAATGACTCCTAGGTCGGTGATGAACTCCTTCATCCATACTGCTTCGTGTGCTGCCTCCGAGGCTGCTATGTACTCCGCTTCGCATGTAGAACCCGCCACGACGCTTTGCTTGCAACTGCACCAGCTTACCGCTCCACCATTCAAAATATACACGTACCCGGTTTGTGACTTGGAGTCATCCGGATCTGTGTCGAAGCTAGCGTCGACGTAACCCTTTACGACGAGCTCTTCGTCACCTCCATATACGAGAAACATATCCTTAGTCCTTTTCAGGTACTTCAGGATGTTCTTGACCGCTGTCCAGTGTTCCTTGCCAGGATTACTTTGGTACCTACCTACCAAACTTACAGCAAGGTTTACATCAGGTCTGGTACACAGCATGGCATACATAATAGACCCTATGGCTGAGGCATAGGGGATGACACTCATCTCTTCTATATCTTTTGCTGTGGTCGGGCATTGAGCCGAGCTCAATTTCACACCTTGCAATACAGGCAAGAACCCCTTCTTGGACTGATCCATATTGAACTTCTTCAATATCTTATCAAGGTATGTGCTTTGCGAAAGACCTATGAGGCGTCTCGATCTATCTCTATAGATCTTGATGCCTAATATATAAGCAGCTTCTCCAAGGTCCTTCATTGAAAAACACTTATTCAAGTAGGCCTTTATACTTTCCAAGAATTCTATATCATTTCCCATCAGCAGTATGTCATCCACATATAATATGAGAAATGCTACAGAGCTCCCACTCACTTTCTTGTAAACACAGGCTTCTCCATAAGTCTGTGTTAACCCAAACGCTTTGATCATCTCGTCAAAGCGAATGTTCCAACTCCGAGATGCTTGCACCAGCCCATAGATTGAGCGCTGGAGCTTGCATACCTTGTCAGCATTCTCAGGGTCGACAAAACCTTCCGGTTGTATCATATACAACTCTTCCTTAAGAAAACCATTAAGGAATGCCGTTTTGACGTCCATTTGCCATATCTCATAATCATAGTATGCGGCAATTGCTAACATGATTCTGACGGATTTCAGCTTCGCTACGGGTGAGAAAGTCTCATCGTAGTCAACCCCTTGAACTTGTCGATAACCCTTAGCGACAAGCCGAGCCTTATAGATGGTCACATTACCATCCGCGTCAGTCTTCTTCTTAAAGATCCATTTATTTTCTATGGCTTGCCGATCATCGGGCAAGCCAGTCAAAGTCCATACTTCGTTTTCATACATGGATCCTATCTCGGATTTCATGGCTTCAAGCCATTTGTCGGAATCCGGGCCCGCCATCGCTTCTTCATAGTTCGAAGGTTCACTGTTGTCTAACAACATGATTTCCAGGACAGGATTGCCATACCACTCTGGTGCGGAACGTGTCCTCGTGGACCTTCGAAGTTCAGTGGTAGCTTGATCATGGTCATTATCAATAACTTCCTCTCTAGCCGGTGTAGGCTCCACAGAAACATTTTCCTGTGCTGCGCTACTCTCCGGTTCGAGGGTCATCTCATCAAGCTCCACTTTCCTCCCACTTACTTCTTTCGAGAGAAACTCTTTCTCTAGAAAGGATCCATTCCTGGCAACAAAGATCTTGCCCTCGGATCTTAGGTAGAAGGTATACCCAATAGTTTCCTTAGGGTATCCTATGAATACGCATTTTTCCGACTTGGGTTCGAGCTTCTCTGGTTGAAGTTTCTTCACATAAGCATCGCATCCCCAAACTTTCAGAAACGACAGCTTAGGTTTCTTCCCAAACCATAATTCATACGGTTTCGTCTCAACGGATTTTGACGGTGCCCTATTTAAAGTGAATGCGGCAGTCTCTAAAGCATAACCCCAAAAGGATAGCGGTAAATCGGTAAGAGACATCATAGATCGCACCATATCCAATAGAGTGCGATTACGACGTTCGGACACACCATTACGCTGAGGTGTTCCAGGCGGCGTGAGTTGTGAAACAATTCCACATTTCCTTAAGTGCGTGCCAAATTCATGACTCAAATATTCTCCTCCACGATCTGATCGTAAGAACTTTATTTTCTTGTCATGTTGATTCTCAACCTCACTCTGAAATTCCTTGAACTTTTCAAAGGTCTCAGACTTGTGCTTCATCAAGTAGACATACCCATATCTACTCAAATCATCGGTGAGGGTGAGAACATAATGATAACCACCGCGAGCCTCAACACTCATTGGACCACACACATCAGTATGTATGATCTCCAATAAGTTGGTTGCTCGCTCCATTGTTCCGGAGAACGGAGTCTTGGTCATCTTGCCCAAGAGGCATGGTTCGCATCTGTCAAATGATTCATAATCAAGAGACTCCAAAAGTCCATCTGCATGGAGTTTCTTCATGCGTTTAACACCGATATGACCAAGGCGGCAGTGCCACAAGTATGTGGGACTATCGTTATCAACCTTGCATTTCTTGGCATTCACATTATAAACATGTGTAACATCACGTTCGAGATTCAATAAAAATAAACCATTCACCAGCGGGGCATGACCATAAAACATATCTCTCATATAAATAGAACAACCATTATTCTCAGATTTAAATGAGTAGCCATCTCGCATTAAGCGAGATCCAGATACAATGTTCATGCTCAAAGCTGGTACTAAATAACAATTATTGAGGTTTAAAACTGATCCCGTAGGTAGGTGCAGAGGTAGCGTGCCGACGGCGATCACATCGACCTTGGAACCATTCCCGACGCGCATCGTCACCTCGTCCTTTGCCAGTCTACGCTGATTCCGCAGTTCCTGCTTTGAGTTACAAATATGAGCAACCGCACCGGTATCAAATACCCAGGAACTACTACGAGTGCTGGTAAGGTACACATCAATTACATGTATATCATATATACCTTTGGTATTGCCGGCCTTCTTGTCCGCCAAGTACTTGGGGCAGTTTCGCTTCCAGTGACCGTTTCCCTTGCAATAAAAGCACTCAGTCTCAGGCTTGGGTCCATTCTTCGACTTCTTCCCGGCAGCTGGCTTACCGGGCGCGGCAACTCCCTTGCCGTCCTTCTTGAAGTTCTTCTTACCCTTGCCCTTCTTGAACTTAGTGGTTTTATTCACCATCAACACTTGATGTTCCTTTCTGATCTCTGCCTCCGCTGACTTCAGCATCGCATATACCTCAGGAATGGTCTTTTCCATCCCCTGCATGTTGAAGTTCATCACGAAGCTCTTGTAGATAGGTGGAAGCGACTGAAGGATTCTGTCAACGACCGCGTCATCCGGGAGATTAACTCCCAGCTGAGACAAGCGGCTGTGCAACCCAGACATTTTGAGTATGTGCTCGCTGACAGAACTATTTTCCTCCATCTTACAGCTGTAGAACTTATCGGAGACTTCATATCTCTCGATCCGGGCATGAGCTTGGAAAACCATTTTCAGCTCTTCGAACATCTCATATGCTCCGTGATGCTCAAAACGCTTTTGGAGCCCCGGTTCTAAGCTGAAGAGCATGCCGCACTGAACGAAGGAGTAATCATCGGTGCGTGTCTGCCAAACGTTCAAATCGTCTGGCAGTGCTGGGAGAGCAGGTGGGTCACCTAATGGTGCTTCAAGGACATATGATTTCTTGGCAGCTATGAGGATAATCCTCAGGTTACGGACCCAGTCCGCATAGTTGCTACCATCGTCTTTCAGCTTGTTTTTCTCTAGGAACGCGTTGAAGTTGAGGGTAACATTAGCGTTGGCCATTTGATCTACAAGATAGATATGTAACATTTAGACTAAGTTCATGACAATTAAGTTCATCTAATCAAATTATGTAATGAACTCCCACTTAGATAGACATCCCTCTCGTCATCTAAGTGATTACATGATCCGAATCGACTAGGCCGTGTCCGATCATCACGTGAGACGGACTAGTCATCAACGGTGAACATCCCCATGTTGATCGTATCTTCTATACGACTCATGCTCGACCTTTCGGTCTCTTGTGTTCCGAGGCCATGTCTGTACATGCTAGGCTCGTCAAGTCAACCTAAGTGTATTGCTGTGTAAATCTGGCTTACACCCGTTGTATTCGAACGTTAGAATCTATCACACCCGATCAACACGTAGTGCTTCGAAACAACGAACCTTCGCAACGGTGCACAGTTAGGGGGAACACTTTCTTGAAATTTTAGTAAGGGATCATCTTATATATGCTACCGTCGTTCTAAGCAAATAAGATGCAAAAACATGATAAACATCTCATGCAATCAAAATAGTGACATGATATGGCCATTATCACTTTGCTCCTTTTTATCTCCATCTTCGGGGCTCCATGATCATCATCGTCACCGGCATGACACCATGATCTCCATCATCATGATCTCCATCATCGTGTCTTCATGAAGTTGTCTCGCCAACTATTACTTCTACTACTACGGCTAACGGTTAGCAATAAAGTAAAGTAATTACATGGCGAATTTCAATGACACGCAGGTCATATAATAAATTAAGACAACTCCTATGGCTCCTGCCGGTTGTCATACTCATCGACATGCAAGTCGTGATTCCTATTACAAGAACATGATCATCTCATACATCACATATATCATTCATCACATCCTTTGGTCATATCACATCACAAAGCACTTGCTGCAAAAACAAGTTAGACGTCCTCTAATTGTTGTTGCAAGTTTTTACGTGGCTGCTATAGGTTTCTAGCAAGAACGTTTCTTACCTACGCCAAAACCACAACGTGATATGCCAATTTCTATTTACCCTTCATAAGGACCCTGTTCATCGAATCCGATCCGACTAAAGTGGGAGAGATAGACACCCGCTAGCCACCTTATGCAACTAGTGCATGTCAGTCGGTGGAACCTGTCTCACGTAAGCGTACGTGTAAGGTCGGTCCGGGCCGCTTCATCCCACAGTGCCGCCGAATCAAGATAAGACTAGTAACGGCAAGAAGATTGACAAATCGACGCCCACAACTACTTTGTGTTCTACTCGTGCAAGATACTACGCATAGACCTAGCTCATGATGCCACTGTTGGGGAACGTAGCAGAATTTTAAAATTTTCTACGCATCACCAAGATCAATCTATGGAGTCATCTAGCAACGAGTGAGAGGGGAGTGTATCTACATACCCTTGTAGATCGCGAGCGGAAGCGTTCAAGAGAACGGGGTTGATGGAGTCGTACTCGTCGTGATCCAAATCACCGATGACCGAGCGCCGAACGGACGGCACCTCCGCGTTCAACACACGTACGGAGCAGAGACGTCTCCTCCTTCTTGATCCAGCAAGGGGGGCGGAGAGGTTGATGGAGATCCAGCAGCACGACGGTGTGGTGGTGGAAGCAGCGGGATTTCAGCAGGGCTTCGCCAAGCGCTACTGGAGGAGGAAGAGGTGTCACGGGAGGGAGAGGGAGGCGCCAGGGGCTGAGCTGTTTCTCCCATGCACCTCCCCACTATATATAGGGGTGGAGGGGGCTGGTTTCTTGCCCTCCAAGTCCATTGGGGCGTTGGCAAAGGTGGAAGGAAAGAAATCCCATCCTTTCCCTTCCCCACCGATTGTTATCCCCCTTTTTTAGGGATCTTGATCTTATCCCTTCGGGATATGATCTTATTCCTTCTAAGGGGGAATCTTGGTGCGCCTTGACTAGGGGTGTGGGGCCTTGCTCCCACTACCCACGTTCATGTGGGTCCCCCCATGCAGGTGGGCCCCACTCCGGAACCTTCTAGAACCTTCTCGGTACAATACCGAAAAATCCCGAACATTTTCCGGTGGCCAAAATAGGACTTCCCATATATAAATCTTTACCTCCGGACCATTCCGGAACTCCTCGTGACGTCCAGGATCTCATCCGAGACTCCGAACAACCTTCAGGTTACCGCATACTAATATCTCTATAACCCTAGCGTCACCGAACCTTAAGTGTGTAGACCCTACGGGTTCGGGAGACACGCAGACATGACCGAGACGACTCTCCGGTCAATAACCAACAGCGGGATCTGGATACCCATGTTGGCTCCCACATGCTCCTCGATGATCTCATCGGATGAACCACGATGTCGAGGATTCAATCAATCCCGTACGCAATTCCCTTTGTCTATCGGTACGATACTTGCCCGAGATTCGATCGTCGGTATCTCGATACCTTGTTCAATCTCATTACCGGCAAGTCTCTTTACTCGTTTCCGTAACACATCATCCCGTGAACAACTCCTTGATCACATTGAGCTCATTATGATGATGTCCTACCGAGTGGGCCCAGAGGTACCTCTCCGTTACATGGAGTGACAAATCCCAGTCTCGATTCATGCCAACCCAACAGATACTTTCGGAGATACCCGTAGTGCACCTTTATAGCCACCCAGTTACGTTGTGACGTTTGGTGCACCCAAAGCACTCCTACGGTATCCGGGAGTTGCACAATCTCATGGTCTAAGGAAAAGTTACTTGACATTGGAAAAGCTTTAGCAAACGAACTACACGATCTAGTGCTAGGCTTAGGATTGGGTCTTGTCCATCACATCATTCTCCTAATGATGTGATCCCGTTATCAATGACATCCAATGTCCATGGTCAGGAAACCGCAACCATCTATTGATCAACGAGCTAGTCAACTAGAGGCTTACTAGGGACATGTTGTGGTCTATGTATTCACACATGTATTACGATTTCCGGATAACACAATTATAGCATGAATAACAGACAATTATCATGAACAAGGAAATATAATAATAACCATTTTATTATTGCATCTAGGGCATATTTCCAACAGTCTCCCACTTGCACTAGAGTCAATAATCTAGTTACATTGTGATGAATCGAACACCCATAGAGTACTGGTGTTGATCATGTTTTGCTCGTGAAAGAGGTTTAGTCAACGGATCTGCTACATTCAAATCCGTGTGCACTTTACAAATATCTATGTCTCCATCTTGAACATGTTCACGTATGGAGTTGAAGCGACGCTTGATATGCCTGGTCCTTTTGTGAAACCTGGGCTCCTTGGCAAGGGCAATAGCTCCAGTGTTGTCACAGAAGAGAGCCATTGGACCCGACGCATTTGGAATGACTCCTAGGTCGGTGATGAACTCCTTCATCCATACTGCTTCGTGTGCTGCCTCCGAGGCTGCTATGTACTCCGCTTCGCATGTAGAACCCGCCACGACGCTTTGCTTGCAACTGCACCAGCTTACCGCTCCACCATTCACAATATACACGTATCCGGTTTGTGACTTGGAGTCATCCGGATCTGTGTCGAAGCTAGCGTCGACGTAACCCTTTACGACGAGCTCTTCGTCACCTCCATATACGAGAAACATATCCTTAGTCCTTTTCAGGTACTTCAGGATGTTCTTGACCGCTGTCCAGTGTTCCTTGCCGGGATTACTTTGGTACCTACCTACCAAACTTACAGCAAGGTTTACATTAGGTCTGGTACACAGCATGGCATACATAATAGACCCTATGGCTGAGGCATAGGGGATGACACTCATCTCTTCTATATCTTTTGCCGTGGTCGGGCATTGAGCCGAGCTCAATTTCACACCTTGCAATACAGGCAAGAACCCCTTCTTGGACTGATCCATATTGAACTTCTTCAATATCTTATCAAGGTATGTGCTTTGCGAAAGACCTATGAGGCGTCTCGATCTATCTCTATAGATCTTGATGCCTAATATATAAGCAGCTTCTCCAAGGTCCTTCATTGAAAAACACTTATTCAAGTAGGCCTTTATACTTTACAAGAATTCTATATCATTTCCCATCAGCAGTATGTCATCCACATATAATATGAGAAATGCTACAGAGCTCCCACTCACTTTCTTGTAAACACAGGCTTCTCCATAAGTCTGTGTGAACCCAAACGCTTTGATCATCTCGTCAAAGCGAATGTTCCAACTCCGAGATGCTTGCACCAGCCCATAGATTGAGCGCTGGAGCTTGCATACCTTGTCAGCATTCTCAGGGTCGACAAAACCTTCCGGTTGTATCATATACAATTCTTCCTTAAGAAAACCATTAAGGAATGCCATTTTGACGTCCATTTGCCATATCTCATAATCATAGTATGCGGCAATTGCTAACATGATTCTGACGGATTTCAGCTTCGCTACGGGTGAGAAAGTCTCATCGTAGTCAACCCCTTGAACTTGTCGATAACCCTTAGCGACAAGCCGAGCCTTATAGATGGTCACATTACCATCCGCGTCAGTCTTCTTCTTAAAGATCCATTTATTTTCTATGGCTTGCCGATCATCGGGCAAGTCAGTCAAAGTCCATACTTCGTTTTCATACATGGATCCTATCTCGGATTTCATGGCTTCAAGCCATTTGTCGGAATCCGGGCCCGCCATCGCTTCTTCATAGTTCGAAGGTTCACTGTTGTCTAACAACATGATTTCCAGGACAGGATTGCCATACCACTCTGGTGCGGAACGTGTCCTCGTGGACCTTCGAAGTTCAGTGGTAGCTTGATCGTGATCATTATCAATAACTTCCTCTCTAGCCGGTGTAGGCTCCACAGAAACATTTTCCTGTGCTGCGCTACTCTCCGGTTCGAGGGTCATCTCATCAAGCTCCACTTTCCTCCCACTTACTTCTTTCGAGAGAAACTCTTTCTCTAGAAAGGATCCATTCCTGGCAACAAAGATCTTGCCCTCGGATCTTAGGTAGAAGGTATACCCAATAGTTTCCTTAGGGTATCCTATGAATACGCATTTTTCCGACTTGGGTTCGAGCTTCTCTGGTTGAAGTTTCTTCACATAAGCATCGCATCCCCAAACTTTCAGAAACGACAGCTTAGGTTTCTTCCCAAACCATAATTCATACGGTGTCGTCTCAACGTATTTTGACGGTGCCCTATTTAAAGTGAATGCGGCAGTCTCTAAAGCATAACCCCAAAAGGATAGCGGTAAATCGGTAAGAGACATCATAGATCGCACCATATCCAATAGAGTGCGATTACGACGTTCGGACACACCATTACGCTGAGGTGTTCCAGGCGGCGTGAGTTGTGAAACAATTCCACATTTCCTTAAGTGCGTGCCAAATTCATGACTCAAATATTCTCCTCCACGATCTGATCGTAAGAACTTTATTTTCTTGTCACGTTGATTCTCAACCTCACTCTGAAATTCCTTGAACTTTTCAAAGGTCTCAGACTTGTGCTTCATCAAGTAGACATACCCATATCTACTCAAATCATCGGTGAGGGTGAGAACATAACGATAACCACCGCGAGCCTCAACACTCATTGGACCACACACATCAGTATGTATGATCTCCAATAAGTTGGTTGCTCGCTCCATTTTTCCGGAGAACGGAGTCTTGGTCATCTTGCCCAAGAGGCATGGTTCGCATCTGTCAAATGATTCATAATCAAGAGACTCCAAAAGTCCATCTGCATGGAGTTTCTTCATGCGTTTAACACCGATATGACCAAGGCGGCAGTGCCACAAGTATGTGGGACTATCGTTATCAACCTTGCATTTCTTGGCATTCACATTATAAACATGTGTAACATCACGTTCGAGATTCAATAAAAATAAACCATTCACCAGCGGGGCATGACCATAAAACATATCTCTCATATAAATAGAACAACCATTATTCTCAGATTTAAATGAGTAGCCATCTCGCATTAAGCGAGATCCAGATACAATGTTCATGCTCAAAGCTGGTACTAAATAACAATTATTGAGGTTTAAAACTAATCCCGTAGGTAGATGCAGAGGTAGCGTGCCGACGGCGATCACATCGACCTTGGAACCATTCCCGACGCGCATCGTCACCTCGTCCTTTGCCAGTCTACGCTGATTCCTCAGTTCCTGCTTTGAGTTACAAATATGAGCAACCGCACCGGTATCAAATACCCAGGAACTACTACGAGTGCTGGTAAGGTACACATCAATTACATGTATATCATATATACCTTTGGTATTGCCGGCCTTCTTGTCCGCCAAGTACTTGGGGCAGTTTCGCTTCCAGTGACCGTTTCCCTTGCAATAAAAGCACTCAGTCTCAGGCTTGGGTCCATTCTTCGACTTCTTCCCGGCAGCTGGCTTACCGGGCGCGGCAACTCCCTTGCCGTCCTTCTTGAAGTGCTTCTTACCCTTGCCCTTCTTGAACTTAGTGGTTTTATTCACCATCAACACTTGATGTTCCTTTCTGATCTCTGCCTCCGCTGACTTCAGCATCGCATATACCTCAGGAATGGTCTTTTCCATCCCCTGCATGTTGAAGTTCATCACGAAGCTCTTGCAGCTAGGTGGAAGCGACTGAAGGATTCTGTAAACGACCGCGTCATCCGGGAGATTAACTCCCAGCTGAGACAAGCGGCTGTGCAACCCAGACATTTTGAGTATGTGCTCGCTGACAGAACTATTTTCCTCCATCTTACAGCTGTAGAACTTATCGGAGACTTCATATCTCTCGATCCGGGCATGAGCTTGGAAAACCATTTTCAGCTCTTCGAACATCTCATATGCTCCGTGATGCTCAAAACGCTTTTGGAGCCCCGGTTCTAAGCTGAAGAGCATGCCGCACTGAACGAAGGAGTAATCATCGGTGCGTGTCTGCCAAACGTTCAAATCGTCTGGCAGTGCTGGGAGAGCAGGTGGGTCACCTAACGGTGCTTCAAGGACATATGATTTCTTGGCAGCTATGAGGATAATCCTCAGGTTACGGACCCAGTCCGCATAGTTGCTACCATCGTCTTTCAGCTTGTTTTTCTCTAGGCACGCGTTGAAGTTGAGGGTAACATTAGCGTTGGCCATTTGATCTACAAGATAGATATGTAACATTTAGACTAAGTTCATGACAATTAAGTTCATCTAATCAAATTATGTAATGAACTCCCACTCAGATAGACATCCCTCTCGTCATCTAAGTGATTACATGATCCGAATCGACTAGGCCGTGTCCGATCATCACGTGAGACGGACTAGTCATCAACGGTGAACATCCCCATGTTGATCGTATCTTCTATACGACTCATGCTCGACCTTTCGGTCTCTTGTGTTCCGAGGCCATGTCTGTACATGCTAGGCTCGTCAAGTCAACCTAAGTGTATTGCTGTGTAAATCTGGCTTACACCCGTTGTATTCGAACGTTAGAATCTATCACACCCGATCAACACGTAGTGCTTCGAAACAACAAACCTTCGCAACGGTGCACAGTTAGGGGGAACACTTTCTTGAAATTTTAGTAAGGGATCATCTTATATATGCTACCGTCGTTCTAAGCAAATAAGATGCAAAAACATGATAAACATCTCATGCAATCAAAATAGTGACATGATATGGCCATTATCACTTTGCTCCTTTTGATCTCCATCTTCGGGGCTCCATGATCATCATCGTCACCGGCATGACACCATGATCTCCATCATCATGATCTCCATCATCGTGTCTTCATGAAGTTGTCTCGCCAACTATTACTTCTACTACTACGGCTAACGGTTAGCAATAAAGTAAAGTAATTACATGGCGAATTTCAATGACACGCAGGTCATATAATAAATTAAGACAACTCCTATGGCTCCTGCCGGTTGTCATACTCATCGACATGCAAGTCGTGATTCCTATTACAAGAACATGATCATCTCATACATCACATATATCATTCATCACATCCTTTGGCCATATCACATCACAAAGCACTTGCTGCAAAAACAAGTTTAGACGTCCTCTAATTGTTGTTGCAAGTTTTTTACGTGGCTGCTATAGGTTTCTAGCAAGAACGTTTCTTACCTACGCCAAAACCACAACGTGATATGCCAATTTCTATTTACCCTTCATAAGGACCCTGTTCATCGAATCCGATCCGACTAAAGTGGGAGAGACAGACACCCGCTAGCCACCTTATGCAACTAGTGCATGTCAGTCGGTGGAACCTGTCTCACGTAAGCGTACGTGTAAGGTCGGTCCGGGCCACTTCATCCCACAGTGCCGCCGAATCAAGATAAGACTAGTAACGGCAAGAAGATTGACAAATCGACGCCCACAACTACTTTGTGTTCTACTCGTGCAAGATACTACGCATAGACCTAGCTCATGATGCCACTGTAGGGGAACGTAGCAGAATTTTAAAATTTTCTACGCATCACCAAGATCAATCTATGGAGTCATCTAGCAACGAGTGAGAGGGGAGTGTATCTACATACCCTTGTAGATCGCGAGCGGAAGCGTTCAAGAGAACGGGGTTGATGGAGTCGTACTCGTCGTGATCCAAATCACCGATGACCGAGCGCCGAACGGACGGCACCTCCGCGTTCAACACACGTACGGAGCAGAGACGTCTCCTCCTTCTTGATCCAGCAAGGGGGGAGGAGAGGTTGATGGAGATCCAGCAGCACGACGGTGTGGTGGTGGAAGCAGCGGGATTTCAGCAGGGCTTCGCCAAGCGCTACTGGAGGAGGAAGAGGTGTCACGGGAGGGAGCGGGAGGCGCCAGGGGCTGAGCTGTTTCTCCCATGCACCTCCCCACTATATATAGGGGTGGAGGGGGCTGGTTTCTTGCCCTCCAAGTCCATTGGGGCGTTGGCAAAGGTGGAAGGAAAGAAATCCCATCCTTTCCCTTCCCCACCGATTGTTATCCCCCTTTTTTAGGGATCTTGATCTTATCCCTTCGGGATATGATCTTATTCCTTCTAAGGGGAAATCTTGGTGCGCCTTGACTAGGGGTGTGGGGCCTTGCCCCCACTACCCACGTTCATGTGGGTCCCCCCATGCAGGTGGGCCCCACTCCGGAACCTTCTAGAACCTTCTCGGTACAATACCGAAAAATCCCGAACATTTTCCGGTGGCCAAAATAGGACTTCCCATATATAAATCTTTACCTCCGGACCATTCCGGAACGCCTCGTGACGTCCAGGATCTCATCCGAGACTCCGAACAACCTTCGGGTTACCGCATACTAATATCTCTATAACCCTAGCGTCACCGAACCTTAAGTGTGTAGACCCTACGGGTTCGGGAGACACGCAGACATGACCGAGACGACTCTCCGGTCAATAACCAACAGCGGGATCTGGATACCCATGTTGGCTCCCACATGCTCCTCGATGATCTCATCGGATGAACCACGATGTCGAGGATTCAATCAATCCCGTACGCAATTCCCTTTGTCTATCGGTACGATACTTGCCCGAGATTCGATCGTCGGTATCTCGATACCTTGTTCAATCTCGTTACCGGCAAGTCTCTTTACTCGTTTCCGTAACACATCATCCCGTGAACAACTCCTTGATCACATTGAGCTCATTATGATGATGTCCTACCGAGTGGGCCCAGAGGTACCTCTCCGTTACATGGCGTGACAAATCCCAGTCTCGATTCGTGCCAACCCAACAGATACTTTCGGAGATACCCGTAGTGCACCTTTATAGCCACCCAGTTACGTTGTGACGTTTGGTGCACCCAAAGCACTCCTACGGTATCCGGGAGTTGCACAATCTCATGGTCTAAGGAAAAGTTACTTGACATTGGAAAAGCTTTAGCAAACGAACTACACGATCTAGTGCTAGGCTTAGGATTGGGTCTTGTCCATCACATCATTCTCCTAATGATGTGATCCCGTTATCAATGACATCCAATGTCCATGGTCAGGAAACCGTAACCATCTATTGATCAACGATCTAGTCAACTAGAGGCTTACTAGGGACATGTTGTGGTCTATGTATTCACACATGTATTATGATTTCCGGATAACACAATTATAGCATGAATAACAGACAATTATCATGAACAAGGAAATATAATAATAACCATTTTATTATTGCCTCTAGGGCATATTTCCAACAGTCTCCCACTTGCACTAGAGTCAATAATCTAGTTACATTGTGATGAATTGAACACCCATAGAGTACTGGTGTTGATCATGTTTTGCTCGTGAAAGAGGTTTAGTCAACGGATCTGCTACATTCAAATCCGTGTGCACTTTACAAATATCTATGTCTCCATCTTGAACATGTTCACGTATGGAGTTGAAGCGATGCTTGATATGCCTGGTCCTTTTGTGAAACCTGGGCTCCTTGGCAAGGGCAATAGCTCCAGTGTTGTCACAGAAGAGAGCCATTGGACCCGACGCATTTGGAATGACTCCTAGGTCGGTGATGAACTCCTTCATCCATACTGCTTCGTGTGCTGCCTCCGAGGCTGCTATGTACTCCGCTTCGCATGTAGAACCCGCCACGACGCTTTGCTTGCAACTGCACCAGCTTACCGCTCCACCATTCAAAATATACACGTATCCGGTTTGTGACTTGGAGTCATCCGGATCTGTGTCGAAGCTAGCGTCGACGTAACCCTTTACGACGAGCTCTTCGTCACCTCCATATACGAGAAACATATCCTTAGTCCTTTTCAGGTACTTCAGGATGTTCTTGACCGCTGTCCAGTGTTCCTTGCCGGGATTACTTTGGTACCTACCTACCAAACTTACAGCAAGGTTTACATCAGGTCTGGTACACTGCATGGCATACATAATAGACCCTATGGCTGAGGCATAGGGGATGACACTCATCTCTTCTATATCTTTTGCCGTGGTCGGGCATTGAGCCGAGCTCAATTTCACACCTTGCAATACAGGCAAGAACCCCTTCTTGGACTGATCCATATTGAACTTCTTCAATATCTTATCAAGGTATGTGCTTTGTGAAAGACCTATGAGGCGTCTCGATCTATCTCTATAGATCTTGATGCCTAATATATAAGCAGCTTCTCCAAGGTCCTTCATTGAAAAACACTTATTCAAGTAGGCCTTTATACTTTCCAAGAATTCTATATCATTTCCCATCAGCAGTATGTCATCCACATATAATATGAGAAATGCTACAGAGCTCCCACTCACTTTCTTGTAAACACAGGCTTCTCCATAAGTCTGTGTGAACCCAAACGCTTTGATCATCTCGTCAAAGCGAATGTTCCAACTCCGAGATGCTTGCACCATCCCATAGATTGAGCGCTGGAGCTTGCATACCTTGTCAGCATTCTCAGGGTCGACAAAACCTTCCGGTTGTATCATATACAACTCTTCCTTAAGAAAACCATTAAGGAATGCCGTTTTGACGTCCATTTGCCATATCTCATAATCATAGTATGCGGCAATTGCTAACATGATTCTGACGGATTTCAGCTTCGCTACGGGTGAGAAAGTCTCATCGTAGTCAACCCCTTGAACTTGTCGATTACCCTTAGCGACAAGCCGAGCCTTATAGATGGTCACATTACCATCCGCGTCAGTCTTCTTCTTAAAGATCCATTTATTTTCTATGGCTTGCCGATCATCGGGCAAGTCAGTCAAAGTCCATACTTCGTTTTCATACATGGATCCTATCTCGGATTTCATGGCTTCAAGCCATTTGTCGGAATCCGGGCCCGCCATCGCTTCTTCATAGTTCGAAGGTTCACTGTTGTCTAACAACATGATTTCCAAGACAGGATTGCCATACCACTCTGGTGCGGAACGTGTCCTCGTGGACCTTCGAAGTTCAGTGGTAGCTTGATCATGATCATTATCAATAACTTCCTCTCTAGCCGGTGTAGGCTCCACAGAAACATTTTCCTGTGCTGCGCTACTCTCCGGTTCGAGGGTCATCTCATCAAGCTCCACTTTCCTCCCACTTACTTCTTTCGAGAGAAGCTCTTTCTCTAGAAAGGATCCATTCCTGGCAACAAAGATCTTGCCCTCGGATCTTAGGTAGAAGGTATACCCAATAGTTTCCTTAGGGTATCCTATGAATACGCATTTTTCCGACTTGGGTTCGAGCTTCTCTGGTTGAAGTTTCTTCACATAAGCATCGCATCCCCAAACTTTCAGAAACGACAGCTTAGGTTTCTTCCCAAACCATAATTCATACGGTGTCGTCTCAACGGATTTTGACGGTGCCCTATTTAAAGTGAATGCGGCAGTCTCTAAAGCATAACCCCAAAAGGATAGCGGTAAATCGGTAAGAGACATCATAGATCGCACCATATCCAATAGAGTGCGATTACGACGTTCGGACACACCATTACGCTGAGGTGTTCCAGGCGGCGTGAGTTGTGAAACAATTCCACATTTCCTTAAGTGCGTGCCAAATTCATGACTCAAATATTCTCCTCCACGATCTGATCGTAAGAACTTTATTTTCTTGTCACGTTGATTCTCAACCTCACTCTGAAATTCCTTGAACTTTTCAAAGGTCTCAGACTTGTGCTTCATCAAGTAGACATACCCATATCTACTCAAATCATCGGTGAGGGTGAGAACATAACGATAACCACTGCGAGCCTCAACACTCATTGGACCACACACATCAGTATGTATGATCTCCAATAAGTTGGTTGCTCGCTCCATTGTTCCGGAGAACGGAGTCTTGGTCATCTTGCCCAAGAGGCATGGTTCGCATCTGTCAAATGATTCATAATCAAGAGACTCCAAAAGTCCATCTGCATGGAGTTTCTTCATGCGTTTAACACCGATATGACCAAGGCGGCAGTGCCACAAGTATGTGGGACTATCGTTATCAACCTTGCATTTCTTGGCATTCACATTATAAACATGTGTAACATCACGTTCGAGATTCAATAAACCATTCACCAGCGGGGCATGACCATAAAACATATCTCTCATATAAATAGAACAACCATTATTCTCAGATTTAAATGAGTAGCCATCTCGCATTAAGCGAGATCCAGATACAATGTTCATGCTCAAAGCTGGTACTAAATAACAATTATTGAGGTTTAAAACTAATCCCGTAGGTAGATGCAGAGGTAGCGTGCCGACGGCGATCACATCGACCTTGGAACCATTCCCGACGCGCATCGTCACCTCGTCCTTTGCCAGTCTACGCTGATTCCGCAGTTCCTGCTTTGAGTTACAAATATGAGCAACCGCACCGGTATCAAATACCCAGGAACTACTACGAGTGCTGGTAAGGTACACATCAATTACATGTATATCATATATACCTTTGGTATTGCCGGCCTTCTTGTCCGCCAAGTACTTGGGGCAGTTTCGCTTCCAGTGACCGTTTCCCTTGCAATAAAAGCACTCAGTCTCAGGCTTGGGTCCATTCTTCGACTTCTTCCCGGCAGCTGGCTTACCGGGCACGACATTTTCCGGTGGCCAAAATAGGACTTCCCATATATAAATCTTTACCTCCGGACCATTCCGGAACTCCTCGTGACGTCCAGGATCTCATCCGAGACTCCGAACAACCTTCGGGTTACCGCATACTAATATCTCTATAACCCTAGCGTCACCGAACCTTAAGTGTGTAGACCCTACGGGTTCGGGAGACACGCAGACATGACCGAGACGACTCTCCGGTCAATAACCAACAGCGGGATCTGGATACCCATGTTGGCTCCCACATGCTCCTCGATGATCTCATCGGATGAACCACGATGTCGAGGATTCAATCAATCCCGTACGCAATTCCCTTTGTCTATCGGTACGATACTTGCTCGAGATTCGATCGTCGGTATCTCGATACCTTGTTCAATCTCGTTACCGGCAAGTCTCTTTACTCGTTTCCGTAACACATCATCCCGTGAACAACTCCTTGATCACATTGAGCTCATTATGATGATGTCCTACCGAGTGGGCCCAGAGGTACCTCTCCGTTACATGGAGTGACAAATCCCAGTCTCGATTCGTGCCAACCCAACAGATACTTTCGGAGATACCCGTAGTGCACCTTTATAGCCACCCAGTTACGTTGTGACGTTTGGTGCACCCAAAGCACTCCTACGGTATCCGGGAGTTGCACAATCTCATGGTCTAAGGAAAAGTTACTTGACATTGGAAAAGCTTTAGCAAACGAACTACACGATCTAGTGCTAGGCTTAGGATTGGGTCTTGTCCATCACATCATTCTCCTAATGATGTGATCCCGTTATCAATGACATCCAATGTCCATGGTCAGGAAACCGCAACCATCTATTGATCAACGAGCTAGTCAACTAGAGGCTTACTAGGGACATGTTGTGGTCTATGTATTCACACATGTATTACGATTTCCGGATAACACAATTATAGCATGAATAACAGACAATTATCATGAACAAGGAAATATAATAATAATCATTTTATTATTGCCTCTAGGGCATATTTCCAACAATTGGATGTCATTGATAACGGGATCACATCATTAGGAGAATGATGTGATGGACAAGACCCAATCCTAAGCCTAGCACTAGATCGTGTAGTTCGTTTGCTAAAGCTTTTCCAATGTCAAGTAACTTTTCCTTAGACCATGAGATTGTGCAACTCCCGGATACCGTAGGAGTGCTTTGGGTGCACCAAACGTCACAACGTAACTGGGTGGCTATAAAGGTGCACTACGGGTATCTCCGAAAGTATCTGTTGGGTTGGCACGAATCGAGACTGGGATTTGTCACTCCATGTAACGGAGAGGTACCTCTGGGCCCACTCGGTAGGACATCATCATAATGAGCTCAATGTGATCAAGGAGTTGTTCACGGGATGATGTGTTACGGAAACGAGTAAAGAGACTTGCCGGTAACGAGATTGAACAAGGTATCGAGATACCGACGATCGAATCTCGGGCAAGTATCGTACCGATAGAGAAAGGGAATTGCGTACGGGATTGATTGAATCCTCGACATCGTGGTTCATCCGATGAGATCATCGAGGAGCATGTGGGAGCCAACATGGGTATCCAGATCCCGCTGTTGGTTATTGACCGGAGAGTCGTCTCGGTCATGTCTGCGTGTCTCCCGAACCCGTAGGGTCTACACACTTAAGGTTCGGTGACGCTAGGGTTATAGAGATATTAGTATGCGGTAACCTGAAGGTTGTTCGGAGTCTCGGATGAGATCCTGGACGTCACGAGGAGTTCCGGAATGGTCCGGAGGTAAAGATTTATATATGGGAAGTCCTATTTTGGCCACCGGAAAATGTTCGGGATTTTTCGGTATTGTACCGAGAAGGTTCTAGAAGGTTCCGGAGTGGGGCCCACCTGCATGGGGGGACCCACATGAACGTGGGTAGTGGGAGCAAGGCCCCACACCCCTAGTCAAGGCGCACCAAGATTCCCCCTTAGAAGGAATAAGATCATATCCCGAAGGGATAAGATCAAGATCCCTAAAAAAGGGGGATAACAATCGGTGGGGAAGGGAAAGGATGGGATTTCTTTCCTTCCACCTTTGCCAACGCCCCAATGGACTTGGAGGGCAAGAAACCAGCCCCCTCCACCCCTATATATAGTGGGGAGGTGCATGGGAGAAACAGCTCAGCCCCTGGCGCCTCCCTCTCCCTCCCGTGACACCTCTTCCTCCTCCAGTAGCGCTTGGCGAAGCCCTGCTGAAATCCCGCTGCTTCCACCACCACACCGTCGTGCTGCTGGATCTCCATCAACCTCTCCGCCCCCCTTGCTGGATCAAGAAGGAGGAGACGTCTCTGCTCCGTACGTGTGTTGAACGCGGAGGTGCCGTCCGTTCGGCGCTCGGTCATCGGTGATTTGGATCACGACGAGTACGACTCCATCAACCCCGTTCTCTTGAACGCTTCCGCTCGCGATCTACAAGGGTATGTAGATACACTCCCCTCTCACTCGTTGCTAGATGACTCCATAGATTGATCTTGGTGATGCGTAGAAAATTTTAAAATTCTGCTACGTTCCCCAACAGTGGCATCATGAGCTAGGTCTATGCGTAGTATCTTGCACGAGTAGAACACAAAGTAGTTGTGGGCGTCGATTTGTCAATCTTCTTGCCGTTACTAGTCTTATCTTGATTCGGCGGCACTGTGGGATGAAGCGGCCCGGACCGACCTTACACGTACGCTTACGTGAGACAGGTTCCACCGACTGACATGCACTAGTTGCATAAGGTGGCTAGCGGGTGTCTATCTCTCCCACTTTAGTCGGATCGGATTCGATGAACAGGGTCCTTATGAAGGGTAAATAGAAATTGGCATATCACGTTGTGGTTTTGGCGTAGGTAAGAAACGTTCTTGCTAGAAACCTATAGCAGCCACGTAAAAACTTGCAACAACAATTAGAGGACGTCTAACTTGTTTTTGCAGCAAGTGCTTTGTGATGTGATATGACCAAAGGATGTGATGAATGATATATGTGATGTATGAGATGATCATGTTCTTGTAATAGGAATCACGACTTGCATGTCGATGAGTATGACAACCGGCAGGAGCCATAGGAGTTGTCTTAATTTATTATATGACCTGCGTGTCATTGAAATTCGCCATGTAATTACTTTACTTTATTGCTAACCGTTAGCCGTAGTAGTAGAAGTAATAGTTGGCGAGACAACTTCATGAAGACACGATGATGGAGATCATGATGATGGAGATCATGGTGTCATGCCGGTGACGATGATGATCATGGAGCCCCGAAGATGGAGATAAAAAGGAGCAAAGTGATAATGGCCATATCATGTCACTATTTTGATTGCATGAGATGTTTATCATGTTTTTGCATCTTATTTGCTTAGAACGACGGTAGCATATATAAGATGATCCCTTACTAAAATTTCAAGAAAGTGTTCCCCCTAACTGTGCACCGTTGCGAAGGTTCGTTGTTTCGAAGCACTACGTGTTGATCGGGTGTGATAGATTCTAACGTTCGAATACAACGGGTGTAAGCCAGATTTACACAGCAATACACTTAGGTTGACTTGACGAGCCTAGCATGTACAGACATGGCCTCGGAACACAAGAGACCGAAAGGTCGAGCATGAGTCGTATAGAAGATACGATCAACATGGGGATGTTCACCGTTGATGACTAGTCCGTCTCACGTGATGATCGGACACGGCCTAGTCGATTCGGATCATGTAATCACTTAGATGACGAGAGGGATGTCTATCTAAGTGGGAGTTCATTACATAATTTGATTAGATGAACTTAATTGTCATGAACTTAGTCTAAATGTTACATATCTATCTTGTAGATCAAATGGCCAACGCTAATGTTACCCTCAACTTCAACGCGTTCCTAGAGAAAAACAAGCTGAAAGACGATGGTAGCAACTATGCGGACTGGGTCCGTAACCTGAGGATTATCCTCATAGCTGCCAAGAAATCATATGTCCTTGAAGCACCATTAGGTGACCCACCTGCTCTCCCAGCACTGCCAGACGATTTGAACGTTTGGCAGACACGCACCGATGATTACTCCTTCGTTCAGTGCGGCATGCTCTTCAGCTTAGAACCGGGGCTCCAAAAGCGTTTTGAGCATCACGGAGCATATGAGATGTTCGAAGAGCTGAAAATGGTTTTCCAAGCTCATGCCCGGATCGAGAGATATGAAGTCTCCGATAAGTTCTACAGCTGTAAGATGGAGGAAAATAGTTCTGTCAGCGAGCACATACTCAAAATGTCTGGGTTGCACAGCCGCTTGTCTCAGCTGGGAGTTAATCTCCCGGATGACGCGGTCGTTGACAGAATCCTTCAGTCGCTTCCACCTATCTACAAGAGCTTCGTGATGAACTTCAACATGCAGGGGATGGAAAAGACCATTCCTGAGGTATATGCGATGCTGAAGTCAGCGGAGGCAGAGATCAGAAAGGAACATCAAGTGTTGATGGTGAATAAAACCACTAAGTTCAAGAAGGGCAAGGGTAAGAAGAACTTCAAGAAGGACGGCAAGGGAGTTGCCGCGCCCGGTAAGCCAGCTGCCGGGAAGAAGTCGAAGAATGGACCCAAGCCTGAGACTGAGTGCTTTTATTGCAAGGGAAACGGTCACTGGAAGCGAAACTGCCCCAAGTACTTGGCGGACAAGAAGGCCGGCAATACCAAAGGTATATATGATATACATGTAATTGATGTGTACCTTACCAGCACTCGTAGTAGTTCCTGGGTATTTGATACCGGTGCGGTTGCTCATATTTGTAACTCAAAGCAGGAACTGCGGAATCAGCGTAGACTGGCAAAGGACGAGGTGACGATGCGCGTCGGGAATGGTTCCAAGGTCGATGTGATCGCCGTCGGCACGCTACCTCTGCACCTACCTACGGGATCAGTTTTAAACCTCAATAATTGTTATTTAGTACCAGCTTTGAGCATGAACATTGTATCTGGATCTCGCTTAATGCGAGATGGCTACTCATTTAAATCTGAGAATAATGGTTGTTCTATTTATATGAGAGATATGTTTTATGGTCATGCCCCGCTGGTGAATGGTTTATTTTTATTGAATCTCGAACGTGATGTTACACATGTTTATAATGTGAATGCCAAGAAATGCAAGGTTGATAACGATAGTCCCACATACTTGTGGCACTGCCGCCTTGGTCATATCGGTGTTAAACGCATGAAGAAACTCCATGCAGATGGACTTTTGGAGTCTCTTGATTATGAATCATTTGACAGATGCGAACCATGCCTCTTGGGCAAGATGACCAAGACTCCGTTCTCCGGAACAATGGAGCGAGCAACCAACTTATTGGAGATCATACATACTGATGTGTGTGGTCCAATGAGTGTTGAGGCTCGCGGTGGTTATCATTATGTTCTCACCCTCACCGATGATTTGAGTAGATATGGGTATGTCTACTTGATGAAGCACAAGTCTGAGACCTTTGAAAAGTTCAAGGAATTTCAGAGTGAGGTTGAGAATCAACATGACAAGAAAATAAAGTTCTTACGATCAGATCGTGGAGGAGAATATTTGAGTCATGAATTTGGCACGCACTTAAGGAAATGTGGAATTGTTTCACAACTCACGCCGCCTGGAACACCTCAGCGTAATGGTGTGTCCGAACGTCGTAATCGCACTCTATTGGATATGGTGCGATCTATGATGTCTCTTACCGATTTACCGCTATCCTTTTGGGGTTATGCTTTAGAGACTGCCGCATTCACTTTAAATAGGGCACCGTCAAAATCCGTTGAGACGAAACCGTATGAATTATGGTTTGGGAAGAAACCTAAGCTGTCGTTTCTGAAAGTTTGGGGATGCGATGCTTATGTGAAGAAACTTCAACCAGAGAAGCTCGAACCCAAGTCGGAAAAATGCGTATTCATAGGATACCCTAAGGAAACTATTGGGTATACCTTCTACCTAAGATCCGAGGGCAAGATCTTTGTTGCCAGGAATGGATCCTTTCTAGAGAAAGAGTTTCTCTCGAAAGAAGTAAGTGGGAGGAAAGTGGAGCTTGATGAGATGACCCTCGAACCGGAGAGTAGCGCAGCACAGGAAAATGTTTCTGTGGAGCCTACACCGGCTAGAGAGGAAGTTATTGATAATGATCATGATCAAGCTACCACTGAACTTCGAAGGTCCATGAGGACACGTTCCGCACCAGAGTGGTATGGCAATCCTGTCCTGAAAATCATGTTGTTAGACAACAGTGAACCTTCGAACTATGAAGAAGCGATGGCGGGCCCGGATTCCGACAAATGGCTTGAAGCCATGAAATCCGAGATAGGATCCATGTATGAAAACGAAGTATGGACTTTGACTGACTTGCCCGATGATCGGCAAGCCATAGAAAATAAATGGATCTTTAAGAAGAAGACTGACGCGGATGGTAATGTGACCATCTATAAGGCTCGGCTTGTCGCTAAGGGTTATCGACAAGTTCAAGGGGTTGACTACGATGAGACTTTCTCACCCGTAGCGAAGCTGAAATCCGTCAGAATCATGTTAGCAATTGCCGCATACTATGATTATGAGATATGGCAAATGGACGTCAAAACGGCATTCCTTAATGGGTTTTTTAAGGAAGAGTTGTATATGATACAACCGGAAGGTTTTGTCGACCCTGAGAATGCTGACAAGGTATGCAAGCTCCAGCGCTCAATCTATGGGCTGGTGCAAGCATCTCGGAGTTGGAACATTCGCTTTGACGAGATGATCAAAGCGTTTGGGTTCACACAGACTTATGGAGAAGCCTGTGTTTACAAGAAAGTGAGTGGGAGCTCTATAGCATTTCTCATATTATATGTGGATGACATACTGCTGATGGGAAATGATATAGAATTCTTGGAAAGTATAAAGGCCTACTTGAATAAGTGTTTTTCAATGAAGGACCTTGGAGAAGCTGCTTATATATTAGGCATCAAGATCTATAGAGATAGATCGAGACGCCTCATAGGTCTTTCGCAAAGCACATACCTTGATAAGATATTGAAGAAGTTCAATATGGATCAGTCCAAGAAGGGGTTCTTGCCTGTATTGCAAGGTGTGAAATTGAGCTCGGCTCAATGCCCGACCACTGCAAAAGATATAGAAGAGATGAGTGTCATCCCCTATGCCTCAGCCATAGGGTCTATTATGTATGCCATGCTGTGTACCAGACCTGATGTAAACCTTGCTGTAAGTTTGGTAGGTAGGTACCAAAGTAATCCCGGCAAGGAACACTGGACAGCGGTCAAGAACATCCTGAAGTACCTGAAAAGGACTAAGGATATGTTTCTCGTATATGGAGGTGACGAAGAGCTCGTCGTAAAGGGTTACGTCGACGCTAGCTTCGACACAGATCCGGATGACTCCAAGTCACAAACCGGATACGTGTATATTTTGAATGGTGGAGCGGTAAGCTGGTGCAGTTGCAAGCAAAGCGTCGTGGCGGGTTCTACATGCGAAGCGGAGTACATAGCAGCCTCGGAGGCAGCACGCGAAGCAGTATGGATGAAGGAGTTCATCACCGACCTAGGAGTCATTCCAAATGCGTCGGGTCCAATGGCTCTCTTCTGTGACAACACTGGAGCTATTGCCCTTGCCAAGGAGCCCAGGTTTCACAAAAGGACGAGGCATATCAAGCGTCGCTTCAACTCCATACGTGAACATGTTCAAGATGGAGACATAGATATTTGTAAAGTGCACACGGATTTGAATGTAGCAGATCCGTTGACTAAACCTCTTTCACGAGCAAAACATGATCAACACCAGTACTCTATGGGTGTTCGATTCATCACAATGTAACTAGATTATTGACTCTAGTGCAAGTGGGAGACTGTTGGAAATATGCCCTAGAGGCAATAATAAAATGGTTATTATTATATTTCCTTGTTCATGATAATTGTCTGTTATTCATGCTATAATTGTGTTATCCGGAAATCGTAATACATGTGTGAATACATAGACCACAACATGTCCCTAGTAAGCCTCTAGTTGACTAGCTCGTTGATCAATAGATGGTTACGGTTTCCTGACCATGGACATTGGATGTCATTGATAACGGGATCACATCATTAGGAGAATGATGTGATGGACAAGACCCACTCCTAAGCCTAGCACTAGATCGTGTAGTTCGTTTGCTAAAGCTTTTCCAATGTCAAGTAACTTTTCCTTAGACCATGAGATTGTGCAACTCCCGGATACCGTAGGAGTGCTTTGGGTGCACCAAACGTCACAACGTAACTGGGTGGCTATAAAGGTGCACTACGGGTATCTCCGAAAGTATCTGTTGGGTTGGCACGAATCGAGACTGGGATTTGTCACTCCATGTAACGGAGAGGTACCTCTGGGCCCACTCGGTAGGACATCATCATAATGAGCTCAATGTGATCAAGGAGTTGTTCACGGGAGGATGTGTTACGGAAACGAGTAAAGAGACTTGCCGGTAACGAGATTGAACAAGGTATCGAGATACCGACGATCGAATCTCGGGCAAGTATCGTACCGATAGACAAAGGGAATTGCGTACGGGATTGATTGAATCCTCGACATCGTGGTTCATCCGATGAGATCATCGAGGAGCATGTGGGAGCCAACATGGGTATCCAGATCCCGCTGTTGGTTATTGACCGGAGAGTCGTCTCGGTCATGTCTGCGTGTCTCCCGAACCCGTAGGGTCTACACACTTAAGGTTCGGTGACGCTAGGGTTATAGAGATATTAGTATGCGGTAACCCGAAGGTTGTTCGGAGTCTCGGATGAGATCCTGGACGTCACGAGGAGTTCCGGAATGGTCCGGAGGTAAAGATTTATATATGGGAAGTCCTATTTTGGCCACCGGAAAATGTCGTGCCCGGTAAGCCAGCTGCCGGGAAGAAGTCGAAGAATGGACCCAAGCCTGAGACTGAGTGCTTTTATTGCAAGGGAAACGGTCACTGGAAGCGAAACTGCCCCAAGTACTTGGCGGACAAGAAGGCCGGCAATACCAAAGGTATATATGATATACATGTAATTGATGTGTACCTTACCAGCACTCGTAGTAGTTCCTGGGTATTTGATACCGGTGCGGTTGCTCATATTTGTAACTCAAAGCAGGAACTGCGGAATCAGCGTAGACTGGCAAAGGACGAGGTGACGATGCGCGTCGGGAATGGTTCCAAGGTCGATGTGATCGCCGTCGGCCCGCTACCTCTGCATCTACCTACGGGATTAGTTTTAAACCTCAATAATTGTTATTTAGTACCAGCTTTGAGCATGAACATTGTATCTGGATCTCGCTTAATGCGAGATGGCTACTCATTTAAATCTGAGAATAATGGTTGTTCTATTTATATGAGAGATATGTTTTATGGTCATGCCCCGCTGGTGAATGGTTTATTTTTATTGAATCTCGAACGTGATGTTACACATGTTTATAATGTGAATGCCAAGAAATGCAAGGTTGATAACGATAGTCCCACATACTTGTGGCACTGCCGCCTTGGTCATATCGGTGTTAAACGCATGAAGAAACTCCATGCAGATGGACTTTTGGAGTCTCTTGATTATGAATCATTTGACAGATGCGAACCATGCCTCTTGGGCAAGATGACCAAGACTCCGTTCTCCGGAGCAATGGAGCGAGCAACCAACTTATTGGAGATCATACATACTGATGTGTGTGGTCCAATGAGTGTTGAGGCTCGCGGTGGTTATCGTTATGTTCTCACCCTCACCGATGATTTGAGTAGATATGGGTATGTCTACTTGATGAAGCACAAGTCTGAGACCTTTGAAAAGTTCAAGGAATTTCAGAGTGAGGTTGAGAATCAACGTGACAAGAAAATAAAGTTCTTACGATCAGATCGTGGAGGAGAATATTTGAGTCATGAATTTGGCACGCACTTAAGGAAATGTGGAATTGTTTCACAACTCACGCCGCCTGGAACACCTCAGCGTAATGGTGTGTCCGAACGTCGTAATCGCACTCTATTGGATATGGTGCGATCTATGATGTCTCTTACCGATTTACCGCTATCCTTTTGTGGTTATGCTTTAGAGACTGCCGCATTCACTTTAAATAGGGCACCGTCAAAATCCGTTGAGACGACACCGTATGAATTATGGTTTGGGAAGAAACCTAAGCTGTCGTTTCTGAAAGTTTGGGGATGCGATGCTTATGTGAAGAAACTTCAACCAGAGAAGCTCGAACCCAAGTCGGAAAAATGCGTATTCATAGGATACCCTAAGGAAACTATTGGGTATACCTTCTACCTAAGATCCGAGGGCAAGATCTTTGTTGCCAGGAATGGATCCTTTCTAGAGAAAGAGTTTCTCTCGAAAGAAGTAAGTGGGAGGAAAGTGGAGCTTGATGAGATGACCCTCGAACCGGAGAGTAGCGCAGCACAGGAAAATGTTTCTGTGGAGCCTGCACCGGCTAGAGAGGAAGTTAATGATAATGATCATGATCAAGCTACCACTGAGCTTCGAAGGTCCACAAGGACACGTTCCGCACCAGAGTGGTACGGCAATCCTGTCCTGGAAATCATGTTGTTAGACAACAGTGAACCTTCGAACTATGAAGAAGCGATGGCGGGCCCGGATTCCGACAAATGGCTTGAAGCCATGAAATCCGAGATAGGATCCATGTATGAAAACGAAGTATGGACTTTGACTGACTTGCCCGATGATCGGCAAGCCATAGAAAATAAATGGATCTTTAAGAAGAAGACTGACGCGGATGGTAATGTGACCATCTATAAGGCTCGGCTTGTCGCTAAGGGTTATCGACAAGTTCAAGGGGTTGACTACGATGAGACTTTCTCACCCGTAGCGAAGCTGAAATCCGCCAGAATCATGTTAGCAATTGCCGCATACTATGATTATGAGATATGGCAAATGGACGTCAAAACGGCATTCCTTAATGGTTTTCTTAAGGAAGAGTTGTATATGATACAACCGGAAGGTTTTGTCGACCCTGAGAATGCTGACAAGGTATGCAAGCTCCAGCGCTCAATCTATGGGCTGGTGCAAGCATCTCGGAGTTGGAACATTCGCTTTGACGAGATGATCAAAGTGTTTGGGTTCACACAGACTTATGGAGAAGCCTGTGTTTACAAGAAAGTGAGTGGGAGCTCTGTAGCATTTCTCATATTATATGTGGATGACATACTGCTGATGGGAAATGATATAGAATTCTTGGAAAGTATAAAGGCCTACTTGAATAAGTGTTTTTCAATGAAGGACCTTGGAGAAGCTGCTTATATATTAGGCATCAAGATCTATAGAGATAGATCGAGACGCTTCATAGGTCTTTCGCAAAGCACATACCTTGATAAGATATTGAAGAAGTTCAATATGGATCAGTCCAAGAAGGGGTTCTTGCCTGTATTGCAAGGTGTGAAATTGAGCTCGGCTCAATGCCCGACCACGGCAAAAGATATAGAAGAGATGAGTGTCATCCCCTATGCCTCAGCCATAGGGTCTATTATGTATGCCATGCTGTGTACCAGACCTGATGTAAACCTTGCTGTAAGTTTGGTAGGTAGGTACCAAAGTAATCCCGGCAAGGAACACTGGACAGCGGTCAAGAACATCCTGAAGTACCTGAAAAGGACTAAGGATATGTTTCTCGTATATGGAGGTGACGAAGAGCTCGTCGTAAAGGGTTACGTCGACGCTAGCTTCGACACAGATCCGGATGACTCCAAGTCACAAACCGGATACGTGTATATTGTGAATGGTGGAGCGGTAAGCTGGTGCAGTTGCAAGCAAAGCGTCGTGGCGGGTTCTACATGCGAAGCGGAGTACATAGCAGCCTCGGAGGCAGCACACGAAGCAGTATGGATGAAGGAGTTCATCACCGACCTAGGAGTCATTCCAAATGCGTCGGGTCCAATGGCTCTCTTCTGTGACAACACTGGAGCTATTGCCCTTGCCAAGGAGCCCAGGTTTCACAAAAGGACCAGGCATATCAAGCGTCGCTTCAACTCCATACGTGAACATGTTCAAGATGGAGACATAGATATTTGTAAAGTGCACATGGATTTGAATGTAGCAGATCCGTTGACTAAACCTCTTTCACGAGCAAAACATGATCAACACCAGTACTCTATGGGTGTTCGATTCATCACAATGTAACTAGATTATTGACTCTAGTGCAAGTGGGAGACTGTTGGAAATATGCCCTAGAGGCAATAATAAAATGGTTGTTATTATATTTCCTTGTTCATGATAATTGTCTGTTATTCATGCTATAATTGTGTTATCCGGAAATCGTAATACATGTGTGAATACATAGACCACAACATGTCCCTAGTAAGCCTCTAGTTGACTAGCTCGTTGATCAATAGATGGTTACGGTTTCCTGACCATGGACATTGGATGTCATTGATAACGGGATCACATCATTAGGAGAATGATGTGATGGACAAGACCCAATCCTAAGCCTAGCACTAGATCGTGTAGTTCGTTTGCTAAAGCTTTTCCAATGTCAAGTAACTTTTCCTTAGACCATGAGATTGTGCAACTCCCGGATACCGTAGGAGTGCTTTGGGTGCACCAAACGTCACAACGTAACTGGGTGGCTATAAAGGTGCACTACGGGTATCTCCGAAAGTATCTGTTGGGTTGGCACGAATCGAGACTGGGATTTGTCACGCCATGTAACGGAGAGGTACCTCTGGGCCCACTCGGTAGGACATCATCATAATGAGCTCAATGTGATCAAGGAGTTGTTCACGGGATGATGTGTTACGGAAACGAGTAAAGAGACTTGCCGGTAACGAGATTGAACAAGGTATCGAGATACCGACGATCGAATCTCGGGCAAGTATCGTACCGATAGACAAAGGGAATTGCGTACGGGATTGATTGAATCCTCGACATCGTGGTTCATCCGATGAGATCATCGAGGAGCATGTGGGAGCCAACATGGGTATCCAGATCCCGCTGTTGGTTATTGACCGGAGAGTCGTCTCGGTCATGTCGGCGTGTCTCCCGAACCCGTAGGGTCTACACACTTAAGGTTCGGTGACGCTAGGGTTATAGAGATATTAGTATGCGGTAACCCGAAGGTTGTTCGGAGTCTCGGATGAGATCCTGGACGTCACGAGGAGTTCCGGAATGGTCCGGAGGTAAAGATTTATATATGGGAAGTCCTATTTTGGCCACCGGAAAATGTTCGGGATTTTTCGGTATTGTACCGAGAAGGTTCTAGAAGGTTCCGGAGTGGGGCCCACCTGCATGGGGGGACCCACATGAATGTGGGTAGTGGGGGCAAGGCCCCACACCCCTAGTCAAGGCGCACCAAGATTCCCCCTTAGAAGGAATAAGATCATATCCCGAAGGGATAAGATCAAGATCCCTAAAAAAGGGGGATAACAATCGGTGGGGAAGGGAAAGGATGGGATTTCTTTCCTTCCACCTTTGCCAACGCCCCAATGGACTTGGAGGGAAAGAAACCAGCCCCCTCCACCCCTATATATAGTGGGGAGGTGCATGGGAGAAAGAGCTCAGCCCCTGGCGCCTCCCTCTCCCTCCCGTGACACCTCTTCCTCCTCCAGTAGCGCTTGGCGAAGCCCTGCTGAAATCCCGCTGCTTCCACCACCACACCGTCGTGCTGCTGGATCTCCATCAACCTCTCCTCCCCCCTTGCTGGATCAAGAAGGAGGAGACGTCTCTGCTCCGTACGTGTGTTGAACGCGGAGGTGCCGTCCGTTCGGCGCTCGGTCATCGGTGATTTGGATCACGACGAGTACGACTCCATCAACCCCGTTCTCTTGAACGCTTCCGCTCGCGATCTACAAGGGTATGTAGATACACTCCCCTCTCACTCGTTGCTAGATGACTCCATAGATTGATCTTGGTGATGCGTAGAAAATTTTAAAATTCTGCTACGTTCCCCAACACATGTCATCTTTCTTAATGCGTTACTCTGTTCTTCATGAACTTAATACTCTAGATGCAGGCAGGAGTCGGTCGATGTGTGGAGTAATAGTAGTAGATGCAGAATCGTTTCGGTCTACTTGACATGGATGTGATGCCTATATTCATGATCATTGCCTTAGATATCGTCATAACTTTGCGCTTTTCTATCAATTGCTCGGCAGTAATTTGTTCACCCACCGTATTATTTTCTATCTTGAGAGAAGCCTCTAGTGAAACCTATGGCCCCCGGGTCTATTTTCCATCATATTACTTTCCGATCTACTATTTTGCAATCTTTTATTTTCAGATCTATAAACCAAAAAAACCCAAAAATATTTACTTTATCTTTTGTTTAGTTTTATCTATCTCTATCAGATCTCACTTTTGCAAATAACCGTGAAGGGATTGACAACCCCTTTATCGCGTTGGGTGCAAGTTGTTTGATTGTTTGTGCAGGTATTCGGTAACTTGCGTGTTGTCTCCTACTGGATTGATACCTTGGTTCTCAAAACTGAGCGAAATACTTACTCTACTTTGCTGCATCACCCTTTCCTCTTCAAGGGAAAAACCAACGCAAGATCAAGAAGTAGCAACGGTGCATACTCGGGGAGAACACTTATATCTTGAAATTTAGTTAGGGGATCATCTTATAATGCTATCGTCGTTCTAAGCAAAATAAGATGCATAAAAGATAAACATCACATGCAATCAAAATATGTGACATGATATGGCCATCATCATCTTGTGCTTTTGATCTCCATCTCCAAAGCATCGTCATGATCTCCATCGTCACCGGCTCGACACCTTGATCTCCATCATTGCGTCGTGGTCGTCTCACCAACTATTGCTTCTACAACTATTGCTAACGCATAGCTATAAAGTAATGCAATTACATGGCGATTGCATTTCATACAATAAAGAGACAACCATAAGGCTCCTGTCGGTTGCCGATAAATTACAAAACATGATCATCTCATAAAATAACGTATATCACATCATGTCTTGACCATATCACATCACAGCATACCCTGCAAAAACAAGTTAGACGTCCTCTACTTTGTTGTTTGCAAGTTTTACGTGGCTGCTACAGGTTTCTAGCAACCGTTCTTACCTACGGCAAAAACCACAATGGTGGTTTATCAAGTTTGCTGTTTTAACCTTCTTCAAGGACCGGCCGCAGTCAAATTCGATGAAACTAAAGTAGGAGAAACGGAGACCCGCCAGCCACCTTTATGCAAAACAAGTTGCATGTCTATCGGTGGAACCGGTCTCATGTACGTGGACATGTAAGGTTGGTCTGGGCCGCTTCATCTTACAATACCGCCGAATCAAAATAAGACGTTGGTGGTAAGCAGTATGACTATCACCGCCCACAACTCTTTGTGTTCTACTCGTGCATATCATCTACGCATAGACCTAGCTCGGATGCCACTGTTGGGAAACGTTACATGGAAAACAAAAAACATTCTACGCACATGCAAGATCTATCCATGGAGATGCATAGCTACGAGAGAGGAGAGCATCTTCATACCCTTGAAGATCGCAAAGCGGAAGGGTTTATCAACGCGGTTGATGTAGTCGTACACCTTCACGATCGGTCCCGATCAAGTACCGAACGTATGGCACCTCCGCGTTCAACACACGTTCAGCTCGATGACGTCCTCGCCTTCTTGATCCAGCAAGACGGGCGAAGTAGTAGATGAGTTCCGGCAGCACGACGGTGTGGTGATAGTGTTGGTGAAGAACAATCTCCGTAGGGCTTCGCTAAGCACAACGGAAACTATGATGGAGGATAAACTAGAGGGGACGGGGTTGCCGGCACATGACTTGGTGATTCTTGATGTGTCTTGGGTGCTAGCCCTGCCCCTCTATTTATATGTTGAGCCTTGGGGTCGAAACTTGGAGTAAAAGCCTCCTCAAAGTTGGTTTTACCCGAAAGGCAAGAGTCCTTCTCGGACTCCAGAACCAGACGCCAGGGTTCCCGGCATCTGGCCCCTGGACTCTGCAAAACTTCCTTTTGCGCTTTCCCAAAACCTCGTGGGCTTTACCCCTTGGCCCAAATAAAGTGTTCTCGTACCCAAACATTTCAGGAAACATCCGAAACCCCTTTCGGTGAATTCCGGAACCCTTCCAGAGATCAAACACTATTATCCCATATATTAATCTTTACCTCCGGACAAAATCGGAGCTCCTCGTCATGTCTGTGATCTCATCCGGAACTCCGAACAACATTCGGTCACCAACATACATAACTCATATAATACTATATCGTCAATGAACGTTAAGCGTGCGGACCATACGGGTTCGAGAACTATGTAAACATGACCGAGATGTCTCTCCGGTCAATAACTAGTAGCGGAACCTGGATGCCCATATTGGCTCCTACATATTTCTACGAAGATCTTTATCGGTCGATCCTTATGACAACATACATAATTCCCTTTGTCCATCAGTATTTTACTTGCCCGAGATTCAATCGTCGGTATCTCTATACCTAGTTCAATCTCGTTACTGGCAAGTCTCTTTACTCGTTCCGTAATACATCATCTCGTAACTAACTCATTAGTCATTTGCTTGCAAGGCTTCTTATGATGTGTATTACCGAGAGGGCCCAGAGATACCTCTCCGATACTCGGAGTGACAAATCCTAATCTTGATCTATGCCAACTCAACAAACACCTTCGGAGATACCTGTAGAGCATCTTTATGATCACCCAGTTACGTTGTGACGTTTGATAGCACACAAGGTATTCCTCCGGTATTCGGGAGTTGCATAATCTCATAGTCAAAGGAATATGTATTTGACATGAAGAAAGCAATAGCAATAAACTGAACGATCATATGCTAAGCTAACGGATGGGTCTTGTCCATCACATCATTCTGCTAATGATGTGATCCCGTTATCAAATGACAACACATGTCAATGGTTAGGAAACCTTAATCATCTTTGATCAACGAGCTAGTCTAGTAGAGGCTTACTAGGGACTCGGTATTTGTTTATGTATTCACACATGTATTTAAGCTTCTGATCAATACAATTCTAGCATGAATAATAAACCTTTATCATGAATAAGGAAATATAAAATAATAACTTTATTATTGCCTCTAGGGCATATTTCCTTCACCACCCTACCGCCAGAGGCCCTGGCGGTAGGCCGTGCAACCCTATCGCCACGGGCCCGAAAATATTCTGCCACTTCAGGTGCCAGTACTCAAGGCCGTGGAGTGAGGCCCCCTACCAGCGGAGGCCTTGGTAGTAAGCTGTGCAACCCTACCGCCAAGGGACCTGGCGGTAGGGGGCCTCATAGTGCATTTTTTGCACACAACTTGTATTTTGTCTTCAATTTTTTTGCCACAGCAATGTTATAGACTTAAAAACAATAGGAATGTATCACAACTACATATGAATAATAGTTCACGAAGCAAATGGTTCAAGTAAGAAACATAGCACACATCCACACATGTAGCAAAAAAATTTACATAGCAAATGGTTCAACAAATACCAAATAGTTTCACGAAGCCAACATAAAAAGTTTAACTAGTTCAACGGACTAGTTCAACGGCAACAACTTTACTCGCTCCTTCCCCTCTTCGAGGTACAGTCCTCCTTGTTCTTTGAACGGTTCTCATTCGCCTTCTTCCTGCGCTGAGTAGGACGCGCTCTTTGAAACAGGGATGGACTTGCCCAATCCCTCTTCGGCACATTCCTCTTCTCACGCTGGGTTGTCTAAGTTGGTGGAGGTCCGTCATCGTCGTCGTACTCCTCCTCATCACTCTATTCCTCTTCTTCCTCTTGTTCTTCTTCTGCTCGCTCCTTGTCCTCTTCTTCATCTTCATCATCACCTTCTTCGTCCTCGTCCTCCTCCTTGTCCTCTTCAGCCACCCTAGACGATGAGGCGGCCTGGCTTGATGAAGCGAGGCTATGCATCGGGGCTGCAGGAGCATAAGCATCAACGAATGAGGTAGCGCATCCAAGTAGACCCACAAGCTTGCAACATTTGTTGACGATCTTCTGCAATAAGAACAAAACAAGAACATAATATGGATCAAGTTTATGGTTGAAAACGAAAATGAACTTAAGAAAGAATGTAATTGTAGGAGGCTCGATGTTACCTTCACCGTTCCCCTCAACTTCTTCTCACTATCTCGAGTCCCGGGGGTAGAACTTAGCGCATCCGAGCCTTCAAAAATGCTTTTGTTCAGCTTCGAAGACTACAAAACAATAAATGAGTCACACTCACTAAAGTAGATTTCATCCAACCGCCGGTTGAAAACAGATAAAAACAACTTACCGTTCTATTCATGAGGGGTCCATACTCCCTAGATCCGCCTTTTAGCTCTCTGATGTTGTCATGGTAGGCTTCATTCTCGGAGTCGTCATCGTACAGTTCTTCAGCATCTGTTGTCGTCCACTGGGGACTCGGGCGCAGACGATGCTTGATGCCATCGTCGTACCACCGCATGTGATCCTCATACTCATTCCAGTCCATCACTTTCCTCTCCACATCTTTGCGATTTTCCACTCGTTCCATTCCTTCACGTATCTGGCATGTTGCTCTCCCCAATCTATGATCGACTAATTCTTCTGTCTGCTCATCCTGCAAGGCATAAGAAAGAATGTGAAACACCATAAGAAAGAATGTAAAACATCAAAACAAAAACACCGAAATGGAGAAGAATGCACTCACAAGTGTAGGCCGGAGCCACCGGTATCGATGAGACCGCCTGGTGGTGTACGTTGCGCCCTACCAAATTGTGCGGCAACGCGCTGTGGCAAGTGGTACTCGGCGGTATAGACACAAATCATGGGCACGATGCACCGCCAGAGAAGCCGGTCTTGCTTGCACATCACGTTCAGCTCGAACCCCCACTCTCGGTCATCATACGGCCGCCAATTAACCTAGTACCAAAAAATGGTAAGCTCATGTGAAAGTGTCGTAAAAAATATTCAAAATCTAGCTCTTATACCTGGAAAGCCGTCGGAGCATCAAGCTCGTTGGTGAAGACCTTGTACAAAGCATTGGATGTGCCCGTGTAGACACCCACCATGTCCCAAGCGTATGCGGCGGTCGGGTATCGATCATCTTTGTCATCTTCGCCATAGTCAGTCCATTCACGCTACCGCAGCTTCTCCGGGCGCCCCACCAGGATTCGCTCCCACATCCAAATGGAGAGGCCCCAGACACATCCACACATACCGAACGTATCTTCCGCCCTCTGGGTTGCGTCATCAAGTTACAAAACAAGATAGATGATAAGATGACATAATCCATGATATTTGAAACAATGTGATATTCTCTTACCGAACGGTATAGGTAGGTGAGGCCGGCGGACCCCCAGCTGTACCCCGCATCCCAGTCCTTTAGGAAGTCGAGATACATCCATAGGGCATTGTCCCCAGAGCAGTTTGGAAACATGACCTCTGTGAGAAGATACCACAGGTAGGCCCTGGCGTACTGCTCCACCACCCGGGGTTCGGCACCTTCCGGGCACTTGCTCCGGTACTTCAGGAGCCAGGGCAGCAGTACGCCGGAAGTCCGGTTACCCTTAGCGGGGGGGGGCGGTCGCCGATGAGGGCGATAACCCTATCATGCCAGTTCTTCCTCTCCACTCGTCCAGCGAGAGCACGACCCTCGAGCGGTAAGGCCATAATAATCCACCAATCCTGGAGGGTCATCGTCATCTCCCCACATGGAAGATGGAAACTATGCGTCTCTGGCCGCCACCGGTCGATCAAAGCTGTCAGAGCTGAGTGGACGAGCGTCGGCGGCTTACACTTGAACTGCAGGACGAAACCCAAGAGTCGGGCTCTCCTATAGAACGGTGCGTACCGGTCGTCATACTCCATCTTAACGGTCGTCTTGTGACCCCTCATCCGCAGTGGCGGGAGCGTTAGCAACTTGTTTTCATCAATTCAAAAGATTTGGTTTAAGAATGGTAATTACCACTCCATTCTCAATGAAACGGGCACGATGACCCTTGTCGAACGCATGGTCAAGCATGGTATACTTATTGCCGATGTTGTCCGCAAGAGGTGACCTCCTAAAAAAATTGCATAAACATAAGCATAAGCATAATTCAACACACATTTGTACAATTTTTATTCATTCATTTGTAAACATGATTCTCATAAGCATGATTCATTCATTCATTCATTTTGCATAAGATTGTTTTAACATTATTCATTCATTTTGTGCAATTTTTATGCATATGGTTGATCACAAAGGTTCATCACATCATGTAGTTCATTTCTTCAATAAGCATATGAGTTCATTCCTTCAATAAGCATATCAAGATTTTTTTAAACATGAACATGAACTAGGGTTCATCATGAACTAGGATACATATAGATTCATCACAAAGGTTCATCACATAAAAAAACATATGATTTCAGTCCTTTAATAAGCATATGAAGATTTTTTTTAACATGAACATGAACTAGGGTTCATCATGAACTAGGATGCATATAGATTCATCACAAAGGTTCATATGGGTGAGATGCATCACATAAAAAAACCTATGAGTTCAATCCTTCAATAAGCATATGAAGATTTTTTTTAACATGAACATGAACTACGGTTCATCATGTGGTTCAAAAAAAAGTAAATACATATCAAGATTCATCACAAAGGTTCATATGGTTGATAATCATCATATCAAAACAAACCTATGAGTTCATTCCTTCAATAAGCATCATATCAAGAATTTTTTAACATGAACTAGGGTGGGCTTGAATCAAATAATGCATCGAATCGGAAGCTATTTGAGAAAAACTAATTGGATGGATCGAAGGAGCTTACTTTACTCGTTTCGGAGCCATCTCGATCCGCAAGAATGACGAAGAAATGAGAGAGATCTGAGAGGGAGAGTGGAGGGGACGAGAGAGAGAGGAAGAATAGAGAGGGCGGCGGGGTGGGGAGAGATGGGGAGGGGGAGGGCGAACCGGCGCCAGGTTATATGTGCCTCGACCCTACCGCCAGATAGTCCGGCGGCAGGGTCTCACATCTTACCGCCGGACCCTGTGGCGGTAGGGTCGACCAGAGCTCACGGCGGCCGTCAGTTGGCTGCTGACGTGGATTAGTCAGCTACCGCCGCGGATTCCGGCGGTAGGCTATGCATACCTACCGCCAAGCTTTGTGGTGGTAAGAAAAAGGGTCAAATTTCAAAAAAAAAAATCAAACCAGGGCCAGATCTGGTTAAACTAATCACAAAGGGTCAAAACACAAATTTTTGCCGTTGGTTTCATCATGTGCCCACATTGGGCGGCCCATGACGGATTATACGAAGACTCTCGAAGAATTGATGTACAATCCAATGATACCAGAACCGTGGAGGACTCTACCTCCACCGATGTAGCTGACCAGGGCTTGTAACCCTAGGACCCCCGGTAAGATATATAAGTCAGGGGTCAGGCTCGTCGATAGGACAACACACAATTCCTTGGTATTGATCGGTACTTTATACATACCCCAAAGCAATATACTAGAGCAGGAATAGGGTATTATATCTTGCGAGAGAGCGCGGACCTGGGTAAATCCTTGCCCCTGTTACCATCCAACCAAGTCGCCTATCTAGGATACCCTATCGACGGATCTGCCAGATCCTGCTCCAACAGTGGTGGCCCATGCAGGTCTTGCTAGGTGAACGTCACAGCTCGATGGGAGTTCAGATCAATGATCGGATCGGTTCCTACGCAACCTTCGTGTCAGGTCAGATGTTCGTCTTGGGCGTCACTGCTACTCGTGAGGCGTTGGGATTTCCCCGAAGAGTAAGGGTGATGTAGTATAGTAGCAGAAAGTATTTCCCTCAGTTAAGAACCAAGGTTTATATCGAACCAATAGGAGATTCACGCAAACAACGGTCGACAGTACCTGCACACACACAAACAAATATTTGTACCCAAAGAGGGCAAGAGGGTTGTCAATCCCCTTGTACTCGTTAATTGCAAGGATTAATTCTGATAGTGGTAGATAGATAAATTGCAAAACTAAATAAAACTAAATAAATTGTAGTAAGGTATTTAGGTTTTAGCAATATGATGTAAATGGACTCGGGGTCCATCACTTTCACTAGAGGCATCTCCCTCAAGAACATATCAACGGTGGATACACAAATTACTATTGGGCAATTGATAGAAAAGCGCATAGTCACGATATTATTCATGGCATGATCAGTACATATGCATTACGTCCGTGGCAAGTAGATAGTTAAACTTGCTGACGCCTACTACTATTACTCCATCCGAGAACACTTCTATGCTTGCCTCTATAGGTATTAAGTTCATAACAAACAGAGTAATGCTTTAAGTATGTTGATATAATGTAATAAAAAGATAAATCAATATGACCAAACCCCATCGTTTTATCCTTAGTAGCAACAATACAAATACGTGCCTCGCTACCCCTTCTGTCATGAGGTGAGTACACTGCAAGATTGAACCTATCACAAAGCACCTCTCTCGGCTCCCGCTGAAGATAAATCAATCTAGCTGGTAAAACTAACCGGATAGAACGAAGAGAAATATAAAACTAAACGGATATCGCCAAATTTAGCATGATCTACTTGCTTGGTGCCGTTCCACCACGAATGCCCCACCGATCACGAGGACTTCCAGCCGTGGTGTGCCTCAATCACTGTTGTGTCGGTAGCAAGCATGCGCAAAGCGCTTCGCTGGCTATGCTCACTGCCTGGCCCATTTGGTGCCATCACAATGGATGCATTTTTTACGACGACCGCCCCTCGTCCAGCGCCAGGTCACGACCATACAGGATGAGGCCAAGGCCTGGGCTCGCGCGGATGCACGAGGACTACACGCTTTAGTTTCATATAGTTCGTTTTTCTGTTTTGGGCTGAGCAACCCCTCTCCCTCTGGTCTGGCGATCTCGGCTATGTTTCTGCCCTAACTCGTTGTTCCCCTGTTCTCCTTCTACCAATCAATGAAATGATACATAATCTTTTCGTATTCGTGGGAGACTTTTAAAAAATGTTGGCATTCAATAAAAAATCATGATATTTCAAATATTTTAACGCATTTCAAAAAATCAACAACATTTTTAAATTTGTGAACAAAAAATAATAACATGAACATCATTTGAACTTCAAACTATTTTTTTTTTATTTTTGAACAAATTTTGAAAATCTAAAAAATGAAAAAACATAAAATATAAATAAGAAAATAAAAATAAAAAATAAAATAAGTAAACAAAAAAGAAACAGAAAAAATAAAGAAAAAGAAAAAACAAATAAAATCATGTAAAACCGGTTCGAGAACCTTCTAGAAGGTTCCCAAAACCGGTCAGGAACTTTCTAGAAGGTTCCCAAAACCGGATATTGTAGGCTGTGCGAGTTGTCGCGTAACTGGGCCGGCCCATCTCGGTCGCTAGTCGCTCGCCTCTGTGATAATCGGCGAGAACTTGACGGAAGGAGCGTCTGTTAGGAAATTCGCTGTGCGCTGGCCCAGTTCGAGACTTCGCTGAGGGTACTTCTGTTTTTGGTTCAGTCTTTGTTTTTCTTTTGTCTTTTTTTGTGGTTTTTGGGTTTTGGTTTCTATCATGGTTTTCCTTTTTTGTGATTTTTTCTTTTGGATTTTTCCTGATTTTTTTATTTGCACTTGTTATTTTTTATAGGTTGGTACTATTAATTTTTCGTCTAATATACGGTGAACATTTTCCAAATACACATTGAAAAGTTATTTGATATAAAGTTTTTTATAAACAGTGAACTTTTTACTGTACAAGGAATGATTTTAAAAACATGTTGAACATTTTTAATATAAACTAAATTTATTTATTTACGATGAAAATATTTTTTAATGAGGGTGAACTTTTTAAAATGTACGGTGAACAATTATTCAGTGCAGACTGAACTTTTCATCAGCACGTATTTCCTCCGTCCGAGAAAGATTGTCCCTCAAATGGATGTATTTAGCATCAAGTTAGCGCTAGATACAACCATTTGAAGGACAAGCTTGGGACGGAGGGAATACTAAGCAGTTTTCTAATATACTTTATTAGTTTTATTAATAGCTTTTAATTATTTAGCTCTGTAAAATACCAAATGTTGATTTGGTGAAAAACCCAACATAAAAATCAAAGAGAGAAAACAAAGAAAACCCACTTAAATGAGACTCGCCAGAACGTGCTGGCCCATTTGCGTTCGGTTGAGGAGTAGGCAGCACTAGTTGACCACAAATCCTTTGGCGCCTTATGCACCGCTACAGTACAACTCGCAATCGGGCGCATACACCACCTCTCCGCTGGGCCGGCCCATCTAGATTTGGTGAAAATATTTTTTAATGCAGGGTGAACTTTTTAAAATGTACGGTGAACAATTATTCAGTGCAGACTGAACTTTTCATCAGCACGTATTTCCTCCGTCCGAGAAAGATTGTGTTTTTTTGAATCCGATGAACTTTTTTTCAAATTTTGATGAACTTTTTTCAAATTCGGCAAACTTTTTTTCAAATCCGGTGAAATTTTTTCAAATCCGATGAACTTTTTACAATTTTGTGTTCAAAATTTGATTAACTCTTTTTGGAATTGATGAACTTTTTCAAATTCATGAACTGTTTTTTAAATTTGTAATTTTTTCAGATCCATGTGTTTTTCAGTTTTGTGAACGATGGGACGAACAGCAAAGAAAAACAAATAACAACAAACGACACGAAGGAAAGAAGCGAGCGATCGAAGAAGGAAGGTGTGAGGGCACTAGCTGGGCCGGCCCACGCGAGGCTGCTGCGTGAGCGCCCGCTAAGCGAACGGGCGCCTAAGGCGCTGACGAGGAGGTCTCCTAGTTGACACGAACGAGCGTGAACTACGAGCTCTTGTCTCGCAGTAGGCGAGATATAGCCCTGACGGTGGCAAAGTGCTTCACATGGGAATTCCGGGGCTGAACCCAGGCCTATATATATTTCAAGAAAAACTGCCTGTTTTGTCATCGTAAACAATCAGGACATGCATATGATTATCCAAAAAAAAACTTGCATACGTTCCTTAGTTGACAAAAAATGTTGCTAGTAACGACGAAGTGGAGGTATAGGGTGGTACGCACATGTGCACAGCCTAGCCGCTCGTCGAACATCATCATCATACACCGTAAACGTAGCTCAACCGCTCGCGGCTCTCCATCAACATCTATGGCCCGATCACCCGCAAAAAAAAAAACTTCTATGGCCCGAGACCGACGAGCAGCACAGGCCTCCCGCACGAGATTGAGGTCAACCCAACGAAGCGTCAGCCACGAGGGGAAAACTTTGACGCGATCAATCCGGGGCAGCTGAGACAGCTCTGAGCACATGCATCCATTGCTGCCCGCCAAGCTCGGAGACTCTTGCGAAAAAGCATCGTTTGTCATTTGTTTCTCCCGCCCTCTCGCAAAAGTTGACCATGCACGCCATGGAAGCGCCAAGAGGTCTACTACTCCCTACAAAAAGTTGTGCTAAATCTACGATAAGTAATTTGGATGGGAAGGAGATGAGTATTGTAACTGGTCAGTTCAGTTATCTATTACTCTTGATCGAGTGGAGATTTAGAAAAGATGCTCGATAGACGACTCCAAATAAAGTCGCGTGGAATCACCCGGCTGTTCCATCGCTGCCTCCGATCGTGCAGCAGCCATATATGCCTGTTGGACGTGGAAGAGTGGTTGTACTACCCGATCTCTCTGTGCCTGTCTGTACGTCGTGTGTACGCACGCACGGGTGGGCAAGCAACACCACCACCCAATCGCCAGCTAGTATATTCCGCTTCACACATGACACATGCATATCCTCTCCTCGTATATCCCATCGATCGGTTATTAGAGCCCATCAGATCAGGATGCTCCGCTGGATAGCTAGCCATTTGTAGATTAGTTGTTGCAGATTAGCCTGTCATAACAGCTAGCCGGTAGTACTTCTGATTCAGCAGACGGAAGGGGATGCGCCGTTGCCGTGTACGCGTCGCCTAGTGTACGTCTCACTGAGTCAGTGTTGAGTGTCTGCGTTTACATTGTGTTTCAAAGAAGAAGAAGAAGAAGAATGGTTTAACGACAAAAATATATTTCGAACATATGATGTCTGACATGGCCCTTACCACTAAGTAGGACTGTAGGAGTATATGCTATGCATTTTTGCTTAAGCTTATCGGGCAATTAACTACTGCCGGCACCTAACCAACAACAATCTCTCATATCTTGTAAAGAGATATAATACGTAGTTGATGAGATTGTAATCCAGAGAAGCTTTGATCCTGCGAAAAGTTGGATCTAAGCACCAATCAGTGCCTCACCTAATGGATGTCATGCTTGATTTGATTCTCCTTCTATGGCGGGAAATGCTTCCCGCGGAGTTAGCTGTGAAGATGATGACTGATACTGAGCAAATCCACGTCTCACAGTCCAAAAAACAAACATGGCTAAAAAGGAAAGATTTGGCATGACATAACAGGATGAACAGAAGATTTTCATAGAATAAATAAATATCTACAATCATTCACAGAAAATGAGAACTACCTCCCTCCGTCCTAAAACAAACATAATGTGTTTTGAATCATCAAGGCAAACCATTGACCAAAGATTATTAACAGGTATACTTTATATGACACTAAATTGATGATCGACATTATGTATGTATTAAAAACACTTACTTATGATTGTGATTTTTGTATCACACAAACCACATATTAACATAGTAATCACTGGTCAAAGCATTGTCTATTGAAACATAATGCATCTTGTATTTTGCGATAAAGGTATCATTTGTATTTCAATAGATGGTACCACACTATAGAAACCCACATGCCACCCTACAGTAGATATTTTTTGGAAACACGTGTAATTTGATTCATCTCATAACTATTACAGGTGCGTTGATTTGGTTTTAAAGATTAAAAAAAATACAAAGTAATTCATGTGACTAAGAATTACAATGATATATATTGGAAACATCTTCTTCGTGGAATCAATCTCTGCTAGATGAATTACTCCCCAAATTTCGGTAAGGGGGCTACATTTAGTAGAGAGCAACGATGTTGTCGCTCTTTCCTCTGCACGAACCTTATCAATAAAGGTTTCTGAAAGCACCTTAAGTCGCCCATGCAAAAATATGGAAAGCCTTGAGAGATGAACGTTCTTGGGTCGCGGATGATCTCCTACAAGCGTAGGTCGTCGAATCACAATATTTTCACCATGGTATCGATGAAAGATTTCACCTCCATAAAGATTCAAACCAACAAAAAAGCTTGACACACGAACATAAACTCATCATATCCGAATAGTCGGATCTACAAGGACACAAAACTCTCTACCTTCATGACACCACCAAAAGAAGAGAGTAATTTTATTCTTACGAAACTACGATCACCACTAGACGTTGGCGAAGAACATAGAAATCTTGAAGATCCGAGCCCCCCCCCCCCCCCCCCAACATGGAAGCCGAAGGCCTGAAGGAGATGGGTGAATTGCATTATCAGTGCGGGTGTTCGCGCCGTGTTCCGAGGGCGTCCAGGCCGTTTTATCCAGGGGCGGAGACAGGGGGGCAGGGGCTAGACGGAAAATCCTAACGGACGCTCGTTGCGTCAAGTTGCCGCTGCTTCGCACAGAGGCGAGCGAGCTAGCGATCAAGATGGGCCGGCCCAATTACGAGATTTCGCATGTGCTACAATGTCCGGTTTTGGGAAGATTCTGGAAGGTTCCTGACCGGTTTTGGGAACCTTCTAGAAGCTTCTTCAACCGGTTTTTTCACTAGTTTTTTCTGTTTCTTTTTCTTTTTTCTGTTTCTTTTTTTCTTTTTCTTTCTTCGTTTTTCTGTTTGTTTATTTCATTTTTCAATTCCTTTTTCTTCTTTTTTATTTTCATTTTGTTCTTCAGAATTTCAAATTCTTTTCTAAAATTCAAAAAATGTTTTAGAAGTTCAAAAATGTTCTTGTTATTAATATTTGTTCACAAATACAAAAAAATGTTCTTCATTTTCGAAAAAATGTTCGCATATTATAAAAAAAGTGTTCGCTTTTTCAAAAACAAATCCATAAGTTCAAAAAATGTTCACTTTTCAAATTTTGTTTAGGAGTTTCAAAAAATGTTCCCGTTTTCAAAATTTGTTCGCCAATTTCCAAAAAATGTTCATGATTTCAATTTTTTGGGGGAGTTTCAAAAAATGTTTCCATTTAAAGAATTGTTCACAAATTCCAAAAATATGTTCGTGTTTCAATTTTTGTTCGGGAGTTTCAAAAAATCTTCGCTTTTTAAAAAATGTTTGGATTTAAAAAAATTGTTTCTAGGTCTCAAAAAATGTTCCCAATTTCAAAAAATGTACGGAATTTCAAAAAATGTTCAGAAATTTCAAAAATTGTTTGCGTTCTCAAAAAATATTTGTTTTATAAAAAAAACTTTAAAAATTTAAACCACTAAAACTCGGTTGCTACAGGACACTGGACATACAAAAGCCGGCTGCTACAGTACCCTACTCTCTCTACAGTGCCCGCCTCGCTACAGTGTATCCTTGCTATATGGGCTGGCCCAATAGGGTGCGCGCCAGTGCGATAGCTCGACTGTTTGACGCAGCGAGCGTCGAACACGAGCCCCCCAACGATCGGCCCCCTCAATGTCTCACGGGCCATAGTACTAGTATTTTATGTTATATGCGCTAATTGGCCGGAGATAATGACAACTTAATTAGCAATTCAGCCCAAAAGTATTAGACCATGCAAGCCAAGCCCAAATAGTGGCCCATCTGCCCATTCTGACCACCGGTGAGCAGGAGGCCTACAAGTTGATCGTTTCGAACTCTGTACGTTGATCTGATCCAAAATCGGGGACCTCCTATGCGCCGCTCGTTGCGGCAAAGAGGTGGCGTTTCGCACAGGGCGACTCACCTGGGCCGGCCCATTTCCAGTGCACGGGGTGGCAGGAGTTAGCGACGTGAAAAAAAGAAGAAAAGGAGGGCGCGGGCAGTGGGATTCGAACACGCAACCGAGAAGTGGGATGCGCACGTTGCTAGCCACTGCGACAGGCAGGTTCTACTGTCAAATTGGCAACGCGACACTAACAGAAGTAAACGACAGCGGCAAACTGGTAACACAACTCCACCATCATTACCTTGATTAGGTCTCTAAAAATGGCAGCCCCGTGTCGCTAGCCACAAACATGATTTTCTTTTCGGAAAAAGTAAAAAAAATTAAACACGAAAATTTTCTAACTTCTGCACAAATTTATAAAAAGTCGAACGTTTTGTGAAACCCAAGCATTTTTTGAAAAAAGGAACAAATTTCAAAGGGAGAACATTTTTTAAAATGACGAACAAATTTTTGAAACTGCGAACATTTTTTGACAAAACAAGAACAAAAATTAACAAAGCAATTTTTTTGAAATCAATTACAAATTTATCAAAATGTGAACATCTTTTGATATTACCTAAAATATTTCTGAATTCATGAAAACATGGCTTTTTTTGCTCGTGAACATATTTTGAAAGTGAAATTGCCGAACATTTTTCAAATTTGTGCACAAAAATTCAAAGGCGAACATTTTTTGAGATCCTTGGAACAATTTGTTATTTTCGAACAAATTTTTGAAAAAATGAACAGAACACAATTTGAATTTGCGAACAAATTTTGATGTGGGAATATCTTTTGAAACTCGCAAACATTTTCTGAATCTGTGAACAAAAATTAAAATGCAAACATTTTTGAAATTTAAAATTCTACACTTTTTTGAATTTTCGAACATTTTTGTAAATCGCAAAACAAATATTAGAATCCTACTTTTTCGGAATTTCTGAAGAAAATTTCAAAATTGGAACATTGTGGAAAAAATGAACAAAATTTTAAAATGTGAAGATTTTTAAAAAATTCTGGAGATATGTTGGAAAAGAAAAGTGAAAATTGTATAAAAAGGAAAGAAAAGAAAAAACGAAACAAAGAAAATAAAATAAAAGGAAATAAAAATAAAAAAAGGAACAAAAGATAGAAAAGAAAAACTAAACAGGAAAAAAGAAAAAGAAACAGAAAAACGAAAATGGAAAAACAAAAAATAAGGAAAAGAAAAAATGAAAAATAAAACACAATATAAATCCAAAAAAACCGAAAAGAAAAGAACACAGAAAAAACCCGGTTTGGAGAACCTCCTAGAAGGTTCCTAAAACCGGTTGGCCGCACCTGTGTAAAACTCGAAGTGGGCCGGCCCATGTTTGTCGCTGGCATCGCTGCCCCTGTGCGGTAGCCCGACAGTTTGCCGCAGCGAACGGCGAATAGGGATTTCCCCAAAATCGATCTCCCAATTCCCTAATCGCTAGGGTTTCTTGCACAGGGTGCGCCGCAATTGGGCCGGCCCATTTGTGTCGCAGCAAGTGAAGTGGGAGCACGCACCTGTAGCGATCGACAATGTAGCGGCCGGCCCATTTGTCTAAAAAAAGGCACTGCAGTGGACCGGCCTTCAGAGATCTGTACTGTATTTTTCAAAAAGACGAACAAAAATTAGAAAGCACAAAAGTATTTTGAATTTGTGAACAATTTTTTGGAAAACAGGAACATTTTTGAAATTCTGAACAAATTTTGAAAGCGCAAACATTATTTGAAACTCCCCAAACAATTTTTGAATTTATGAACAAATTTTGAAAATGAGAACATTTTTTGAAATTGTGAACAAAATTTTGAAACCACAAACATTTTTTGAAATTCTGAACATTTTTTGAAACACGAACATTTTTTGAATTTGTGAACAAATTTTAAAATGATTTTGTTTTGGAAATTCTGAACAAAAATTTGAAATTTTTGAAGAAGTTCGAAAAGAAAAATAAAATTGAAAAAAATGAAAAAATGAAAAAGAAAAAAAAATGTTCAGAAATTCATGAAGATTTTTTGAAAATTGTGAACAATTTTTGAAACGGAAACATTTTTTGAAGTCCCGAACATTTTTTTTTAAGTTGTCAAAATTTTGAACAAAAACATTCAGAACAATGTTTTTAACACACAAATATTTTTGAAAATTCCCGAACAATTTTGAAGAATGCATACAGTTTTTGAATTTTGAACATGTTTTTAAAAACACGAATATTTTTGAAATTTCGAATATTTTTTTAAAAGCACAAACATTTTCCAAAAATGCGAACATTTTTTGAAAAAGAAACATAAACTTGAAAAACAAAAAAGAAAAAACAATAAAGAGAAAAGAAAAGAAAAACGAAACAGAAATAGAAAAAGAAAGGAGAATAAAAAACTGGTTCAGGAACCTTCTAGAAGGTTCCCAAAACCAGAAAAAACCAGCTGGGAACCTCTAGAAGGTTCCCAAAACCGGAAGCGTTGGAACGGTTAAACGGGCCGGTTTGACGCAACGAGCGGCATATAGGATTTTCCGTTTCTTGCCGCCACTCAATGGCTCGCTGCACCTCCAATCCCACCCGCCCGGCAACCACCAGGCACTGCTTCCGTTTGCCAGCGCTGGTGGCGCTAGGAGACCCCGCAAGGACCAAGTTGCTTCCAGCTTCTCCATGGTGTTAACCGCTCTGTTGAGCCATATGTCATTGAGTCCGTCGAGTATGTGTTCATGATCTAAGGCTCTGTTTGTTCATGATCTAAAGCTTCGTTTGAAAGGTACGTCGACATACAATATCCCTCGCAGCTGGTTCATTCTTTTCTCTGGATTACAACCTAACAGCCTATTAATCAAGCATGTAAGAGGATCTCTGTTAATTTACTAATTAGACGTTTTTTTTAAAAAAATGCCCCTAATTGATAACATGTATTTCCTAATTAAATATGTTAGTTGTATATATGGATGATCTATACACAAAGATAATTGTCAAGGAAGTCGTTTATAAGGGGTCGCGGGCTGCAATTTTTTTTAGTTTCGATTCGCCCCCCCTATGTTCAATTCCTGGCTCCGCCCCTGGTTTTATCATCGCATTGTGTGCGCCCCTCTCAAGGTGCCAGCATGCTTTTGAAGTTGATGTCTTGGCGGTCTGGGATGGTCTTAAGCTCATGCTTCAATACACGGCCCATGCTTCTGTTGTTCAGACAGATTGTATCAAACTTATTAGAGCATCTCCAACAGAGGCGCTACGGCACGGTGCGCTAAAATAATTATACAGCGCGGAAAATGCTTTTTTTGCGTGTAGGAAGGCGTTTGCTTCAAGAGCCGTCACAAAATATGGCGCGCCGCTATCGCTCCAGTAGGCGCTGCAAAATCTAGCGCGCGCGAGCGGCCGGTACGGTACTACGATGCAATACATACGAAAAGTATGAAACAACACATAGATTTTATTCATAGCATAGTTCAAGCCCAACACCACATGTAGTCCATACGATACAAATAAAAACGATAGTACGATGCAAATATAGTAGATAAAACGCGGGCGACGACAAACTAGATAAAAAAGAGTACTACTCCTCGGCCTCATCGGTGGTGTAGTCCGACGACAGAAACGCGTCTTCCCACCGAGGACCATTGTCGTCAAAGGTCGACGCAGATCCCAGTTCGCACTGCGCTACCGCCAGTGCCTTTCGCTCACGCTTGTCCGTCCGATCCACGGCTCGCTGCGCCCTCCTCTGCGCCCAGAACTCGTTCTCGGCGGCGACATCCTCTGGGAAGCGCTCGCGCCACACTGTCATGGTGTGCTCATCCGCCTCGGCGATGAGGAGGCGACACTCCAGCCTACAATGGATGCGGCGGTCCTCCGCGGTGATTAGCCGCGGCGGAGGCGCGAGGTCCTGCGCCTGCTGTCGCGTCCGTGCGTCTGAGAAATTCATCTGCGCCCGTGGCCTCCCGAGGCGCCACGCCGCCGCGTTGTACGCGCGGGAGGCCTCTTGGGCGGTCTCGAACGTCCTGAGACCGAGGCGTGTATTACCGGAGCGGATCTCCGCGTAACACATGCCGGAGGGGCGGGCACGGACGCTGCGGTTGCCGAAGGTGCTCCGGGCGCGCGGCGGCATGGCGGCGGCGGGGGAGAAGGCGCTATAGGCGGCGGGGCGCTGGAGGCGAGGAAGAAGGGCCGGCGACGGCGGGGCACCGGCAGAGGCGAGGAAGAAGGAAGAGAGAGGCGACGGCGGCGGCTGGCGCGTGCGGATTTTTATGGAGCGCACCAAAACTGCCGCGCGCGTTGCCGCTTTTTTGCGCGCCCGCACATTTTTTTTTACCGTGCCGGACTTTCCTGCGCCTGCTGGATCACGCCAATCGGGCTCGCGCTTGCAAAAAATGTCGTTTTTCCCGCGCGCCATATCTAGCCCGGCTGTTGGAGATGCTCTTAGATGTGTTGAGTTGTCTCGAATATTTGTATGTGCGTGATTACGTCAATTTGGATTTGTAATTGGTGCGGATAGAATATCAGTCATATTAGAGTCAGACCTAGGCCTCTTATATAATGAGGGGGCACCACACATTGCGATGATTGATCACTTGATAGCAACATGTATGCGGGGGAGCCTGCGTCATGTGTCAGCGCCCGGTCGACCGGTGTTACAGTATCTTGGGATGAGTGCATGTAGTCATTGTCCCAGGGATGTAGCCTGAATTGATGAACCTCGTTAACAGATATCGTGCCTCGATGTCGTCTATGATTTTGCATGGCTTATTTAGTCTCACAAGTGATATCATGAGCAAGGTTTCGAGAAGGCTATGCAAAAGAACATCTGGAGGTATGAGGTTCATGCTCGATGGGTGCCGACAAATGTCTGATGGGCGCAAGATGGAGCATGATGGTGATCGCGAATGCGGCCGGTGGATTTGACACCTCGGGCAGGAGGCCTGGACCATTCAATGGGCTTTGGATAGTAAGGATCGGCTAGTCGTGGCGATCAGACTAGCATAGAGATTGTTGAAGACGCCGTGACCAAACATTTTGAGGGACTACTGAATAGATCGGAGTGTGAGATCATCGGGACGATGCGCTCAATGGTGTACAAAGGCGACGACGCGAACGGATTGTTTCGGCAACACGGTGCCCAGGGTACGACTCTAGGCTTGTGCACGGATGATGCGTGAGGTAGCGACTGTTACAGCAAGGTCAGCGTGCGGTGAGTACGTGTGATGGGGCAGATTACTGGCGAGAACCAACTTGAACTGAAGTAACGATTGTTTGTGGGTCCACACAAACGTGCAACTATACCTGGCCATCCCTCGGGCCGGGCCGGGCTTTGGGCCGGGCCTAGACAAGCCCAACGCAGAAAACCCAGGCCCAGACCCGGCCTGGGCGTCGGGCCTAGAAAATCAGGCCCAAGCCTGGCCCGCACGTGTAAAAGCCCGCCGGGCCTTGGGCCTCGGGTCGGGCCCCTTCAGTAAATCGTAAAATCGGCAGGCCCGACTCGGCCTTCGTGCTCAAAATCTAGGCCCAGGCCTGGCCCGGGAGCAGCGTTGGGCCGGGCCGGGTCGGGCATTTTTGGGCCGGACTGCCCATGGCCAGGTATACGTGCAACCATTTGTGGCTATACTGTCTCGTTTAGACTTTTCCAAATGTCGCCCACTTCCTGTTGCTGCCAGCGCCAAGGCCGTACGTGATGGGGATCTTGCTGACGTACATTAATTAGACATAAATCTTATACCCTTGTTTGCATGTTCTAGCTTTTCAACAATCAACGCGCAAATCTATAAAATTATGTCACTTGGCCAAAACCATTGAAAGAAGTTCCGTGGGTTTCCGTTTCTTCCGCATGGCTGATTGGGAAAACAGGAAACCACCGTGTTTCTCCTTTGTCGATCAGCCGTGGTTCGACTCCATTAGATCATCTCCGTCGCTCTATATGTTCGCACACGTGTCCGGGCACATCCACAGACAGTCACAGGTCAGATCTTAAATTTTCGTCCGCACATTCGTGTATCTCATATCCGGCACTCTATATTCATACTATACATGCAACATGAACTAGACTACGTAGACCAAACAACGGACATAGCAATCGGCAGCAAACGGACACAAAAAAAGGGCAGCAAATGGATACATCATCCAAAACATCACCACAATTCATCGCCGGACACGTTCTAAACTTAAACAACTAAAAAAATGATAATTGTAAACGGAGGAGGAGCGTCTTCACCACTTCCTCGCCGGCACTTTGCCCTTCCGATCGCCGGCGCAGCTGTAGGTGTCTGCGTCAAGTGGTGGATCGTTCTAGTCGTTGGAGTCGGAGCCGTGATGATCGTCGTCGTCCAAAGAGGAATCGGAGATGACGATGAGCCCCTTCATCCGCCGGACAACCTGGTCCTGCTGCCACTTGAGCTTCGCCATCCGAGCCGCCTCTGCCGCCTCGCGCTCCGACTACTCAATGGCTAGCCGGAGCGCCTTGGCGTTCTTCCTCCGGAGCCGGCGAGCGTCCGTCTCCGCCGTCATAAGTAAACGGTGGTAGACCCAAGCGAGGAGCTGCTCGTCCTCATCAGGCTCCACCGACAACCCGCGACGGCGGCGAACGGATTGCTCTGTTGCGTCCCTCTCTCTTGCCCGCTATCTCTAGCGACGGACGACGCGCTCCTCCAATTCCGACGTGCGCGTCCGCGGTGGAGTGGGCACTAGCACCCGCTGCTGCCCTTGCGGGGCAGCGGCTGGCGGGGAAGCTGGACGATGGAGGGGCGGCGCGGACTGCGCAACCCTCACGAAGCTGCGCGTGGGCCAGGAGGGGTCAGCTCCAGTGTCCGTGCTACACCGGTGGGGACGGTGAGGGGGCAGATCCGAAACTGCCCCCATGTCCACCTTTGACCTCTCCAGGGCAATGCGGAGGGCCAACTCCTCGTCGTCATCGAGATCGGAGTCGGAGCGGTTGCCGGTACTCGACATGCTCGCTGGAGTCATCGGATTGGATCGAATGAGGGGAGAAGAACAGATGGAGCGAGAGCGGAGAGTGAAGTGAGCTAGGGTTCCGGATTGGGGTTTTGTGGGGACGGAGTGGGCTCGGTAGTGGCCGGGCTGACGTGGCGTACACGTCCAGAAGCGCCTGGGCCGCCCCATATCTGTCTTATATTTGGGCTGGATATTATGGACGTTGGACAGGCCGTGCGTTTGAGGCCAGTTTAATGTGATTGGGTGGGCCGATTTTTTTTTAATCGGTCAGTGACTAGATGGCCCGTTTGTGCACTTCAGACCGGTTTGAGGCGCCCGGCCGTAGATGCTCTTAATACCGGTATTTTTACGGCTTTAATCAACATTGTTTCAGAAAGTAGTCCAACGTAGGAGTGCTATATTTCCGACCAAACACACTGCTTCACGATTCAAATACTAGCGTGTCCTTGAGTTCCACGTACGTGAAGTGGTGCTAAAAATGAGATCGAAGGAGTACTTATCTCAGCGAAAGCAAAGCACCGAAGTGCGCGTTTTCAAACTCCAAAAGGCAGCCACACACCGCATTTGCATACCAGGGCGTCGAATCGTGCCGCAAAGTGCCGATATCCTCCGTCCAACAACCCGGATAGGGCGAACCATCCAACCGGTTAGAGCGATTGTGGTATCCTCAGCTCACCAGGGTTTAAATCCTGATGCTCGTATTTATTCTTAAATTTATTTCAGAATTTTCGGTGATGCGCATTTAGTGGGAGGAGACGTTTCCGTCGACGACGAGGTGCCTACGGTAACTTCGTAAATTTCAAGATGATATGTCGGCTCAGTCTTTCGGATGTGCTCATAGGGGTAGGATGTGCGTGTGTGTGTCCATATGGGTGAGTGTATGCGCGTGTATATGAGCGCTTGCGTCTGTACTGTGTTAAAAAAAACAACCCGGCTAGAAAAGTTAAAAAAAAAAACCCGGCTTAGGCATGATGATATTCATACTCGTTCCGTGGATCATGAGGCGCGTAATCAAATGGCCTCTCAAAGTCCGTAGCCACTGAGCCGCAGCCGGGGACGTTGTTTATGGAGGCGTTGAGATTTGAGGCGGGCAACAGCCTTGAACCTCCGCGAACAGCTATTACCATGGGCGGGTTTGGACAAAGTCTCCGCCTCCTCGCATCCCTAATTTGAAATTAGTCATAATCGCTGGCGTTTAGGGGTCAATCTCGTCACTGACCTCCTGCTTAGTTGTTTAATCGGCCGCGCGCCGGAAGTCCGGGATGACCGACCTGCTATGCTATGCTATCACCGCGACAAAATTTGTCTGTGGAGCATCCCGGGCTGCAAAAGCGCCGGCAAATATTCCCGTGAAAGTTTCGTTGGGGGCGAGCCAACCGGCAGCCTCAGTCTCCCGCGGCATCGGAGACTGATTAAACACCGGGTTAATTTACGAGACAGAAGGAGCGCGTCTGTAGCAGACCCGATCGACGGCGAGCCTGCGCCGCGGCCTGCCACCTCAGACCCCTTTCCGGTTTCCATCAGGCATCACCACTGAAGCTGCTTTTGCATTGCAGGCGGGCGGACGAACAGCTGTACGGTCCAGAGCAGCTCACTGTACTACATGAATGGGATGTTGTCTCTATCACTGTACTACATATATGCTTTTGCATTCCTACACTCCTTTGAGTGAACCAGTTATCCACTCTATCAGAGTGGTCATCTCGACAGAAATCACCATAATTTATATAGCGCGATTATGGGTGGGTGGGTGGAGTAATTTCGTGCATTATGGGTCATCTCGACAGAGCCTATTCAGAAAGAACTTCAAAGTTAAGCGTGCTCAGCTTGAAGTAATTTCAGGATGAGTGGCCGACCGGGAAATTGCTCCTGGCCGGATGCGCACGAGTGAGGACAAAGTGCGCAGAAAAGACTAGTATTGATCTATGAGGCCAGTCTTGGTCTCGCCAGGAGTAACGACCGTCCGCGAGTGTGTTCGGAACGCTACAAGTTGGTATCAGAGCCGACCCTCGCGGTTACACGGATGTTTGCGAGTCAGGTGTGCGGTCATGTTTGTGCATGACGTTTGTGACCCGTCGTGGCACACGGCATGGCACATGTGCTGGACTGCTCGCACAGACGTATGTACCAAGAGCGAACGTTCCTGTGGGCCGACGAGGACGTCGGTTCCTTTGAGTGAAGGTGTATGTTATAGCCTAACTTAATAAGGATGATATAGACTACTCATATCAATAAGGAATTCTTTCTTTTCCGAGAGCCCATTCGAAAAGAACTCCAAAGTTAAGCGTGCTCAGTTTGGAATAATTTCAGGATGGGTGACAGACCGGAAAGTTGCTCCCGGATGCCCGATGAGTGTGTCTGGGGCGTTACAGCGGGATCCACTTGTGTGCCACCCGCTCGGTCTCCTTCTCTTGTAAAAATCTGGTGCTTGAAAAATAATTAGTTTTGGCTAATCCGATTGAGGTGACTTCTTCCACTTCTCGACGTCTCTTTCTTCTTCATCGTCCCGCTTGTGATCCACTCAACCGAAGCCGGATGAACTGCCTATTGTCGCCACTGGCGGCCGACTGCGGCCACTCCTGGTCATCCCTTTGTGCCAGCGACCGCCCCTATACCCTGCACCCAAACCCGTAAAGCATCGGACTCGCAAAGGCCGGCCGCGGGCGTCCCCTTCTCGGCCCCGGGCTTCGTTTCTCTTAGGCTATATCATATATCGGCTGGAGCGGTTTAGAATTTCAAGCAACTGACGTAAAACCATGTTTCCATAAGTTCGACAACTATGAAAAGTTTTAAAATTTAGTAATTTAACTTTTTGGGAAACTGTGAAATCCACAAAGTTTTGAACACCTAGAGTTTGAATCTTCAAAAATCTTAAATCTCGTGGTTCTGATTTTTGTTGAACACAAAGGCAAATCTGACCGGGACCGGCCGCACCTTGTCAAAAGCTAGTCATCGAGGAACTAAGTAACCTGTGACTGATACAACAAGCTCTACTGGACTAATGCCCCACTCTCTTACCTCTACTAGATTATTGCAGTCCTAACGTTTCTTCTTTTATAGGGAAGATGTACCGTTTGTACAAGAGGAGGAATGTTGCATCCGCGGATGACTTTTATGAAGTTGGGTATACAAGCTGATGGGTCAAGTTTTAATTGGACGTAAGTGGAGAGGGAGGTCTCCACCCCTGAGGGGGGGGGGGGGGGGGGGGGGGGGGGGGGGGGGGGGAGGAGGAGGAGGTTTAGTTCGGTTAGGAAGTCTTTGTAGGATTTCTACACGGAACACATAGGTTTAGCATTTTTGGTAATAGTTTTGCTAAGTCTCAGTCGACTTAGACTTCGTTATGTCTCAGTTGATGCTATATTTCTTTGATCTTGCATGTAGATTCATGCAAAAAAAATCTTTTTAATTTTTCTTTTTTCTTCTTATATACTATATCACTTGACTGAGACTTGGTTAAGTCTCAGTCGACTGAGACGTAGACACACCATTTTGGTAACATAAGTTCTTTTAAGATGCTCCCTCTTAATAGATAACAGGAGACTTCAATCCTAACCCTCTATTAATGAAGGGTTGTTTTGGCTATCTATAAGCAAAGCTGCATCTATGCATGTTTAGACAAAATTTGATGTACTCTTCTAATTTAGACTTCCATATATAATATACATAGCATACATACATAAGTATAAAAGCGCCTTCCCTTTGAAATAGGCTCTTTTCTCCTTTGCACGAGGCACAATTTGTAAAAGATTTATTTTGGGAAACTTTCGATCTATTCATCTTCAATCATGGTAGTACAACGAACACCAGAAATAATAAATTACATCCATATCCGTAGATCAAGCTGAAAACGTGCGGCCATCATCGCCCCTCCCTCGTCGGAGCCGGACACAACTTGTAGAAGGATTTTGTTCATGTAATTAAACGTACAAAAGACTCCTCGAGTAAAGGCTTCCACAACGGGTTGACCAATATGAGGATCCCAAATCGCATGAGCAATAGGTCTTACGTGTAAAGGATCCTGATCCAAAAATTCATTGCCAAGTTACTTGAACCAAATTTCTGGACGTTCATAGAAAGATTATTGCTAACTGTCCAAAGTGAGGAGTAAGGATGTCAATTTTACCCATGGACATGGATATCCATGGATATCCGACCCGTATGGACAGGGTTTGGATATGCTTTTGCGCCCATGGGCGGCGCCCAAACCCGACCCAGTTACTCGTGGGTAGGGCATGGGCATAATCTTGTACCCATGGATATACCCAAACCCGATCTGATAGTCTGGCTTAATGGGCAATATTATGCTATCCCTATCCTAGAGTCACATGCCCCACCGTAATTTTACCCATTATTATCTAAAACATGCAATACAAATTACACAATCCACACCCTAACTTTTATTAGTTGACATTCAATCCCCACCTTAATATTACTTCAGACCCCTTCTCATCCTTTTATCTCGTCGTTAAATGACTCATCATTAAGTATCAGCCCCATCTCCTCTTCTTACTCCTCCTGCATCCCGAGAGATGGTGGAGCACTGCAACAACTAGCACCATTGGCCTACGACAACACAACTTCGTATCCCCTCGACCCCTCCGTCTATGCTTTTTCACACACGCATTGATGCATGGGTGCAACAGCTTATGTGCACATTGTGTTATGTCTTGAGAGGACCCGATGGATATCCATCGGGTTTGAACATGGACACAATTTTTCGCCCATGAGGCTTTTCATGGGTGGGCAGAGACTGTCTTCATGGATACGAGTATGGATTTAATAATTTTTTAATCCGACCCATTGCCATCCTTAAGGAGCAAAACTGATCTGACAAAGACGTTCTTTAGTAATATCATCATGACTTTCGAAATCATGTGCATTAGTAATACCAAACCAAATATGACGAGTAGCGGGTCCTGAGCTAAGATACCTTGAACGCACTTCACATATAAACTATATTTTTAGCCGCAAAAAATGCAATGGAAATAAATAGTATATTTCCTGTACTTCAAATATGTACTGAGATATAGTATATCTTATAAAATAAGTATTAACGCAAAACGACCCTGCACCATCTATCGATGTCGGCTCCAACTTCATCATGAGCATGAGTATGTGGCGGTACAAGCAAATGGACGGAACGACCGTATCATGTATAGTATGTCTTACATTTTGACACGATATATATTTTCTAAATTTCTTGATTAAATAATAATCAACTGATTTGTTGTCAATGTACTATGTTACACTTGCACTAGTATGTCTAACAAATGGTGCAATCTCCATGTCTTCTAGTAGTACTAGCTAGCACACATGTACGTGTCAAGCACAAAGGAGAAAAAAGAAAACCTGCACGCTGCTACTTTCTAACAGAAGACTGAATTTGAAGGCAGAGAAATATTAGCTATCGTTGTTAAACCTTTCCTTGCATATTTTTTGTGCTTTATAATGGTACTCCCTATTAACTTTGTGCTAAATCAAGGTCAAATAATATGTCCGGTCACTGCCAACGGCCTGTCCGGACCCATCCGTCGGCGTATAGGGACTCATATTAGGCAACTATGGTTGTAAATGCTCTAACCATCGGTAGAATCATACATCATGTCAGGTAATAGGAATATTAGCCATTAATTATGAATATATATATATATATATATATATATATAATAGTATTAGCCATTAATTATAAAATAATAATATTAGCCATTAATTGTCAAAAAATGAATATTAGCCTTTTTAAAATTTGGGGCTCTTGTGACAACTGGGTCCTCCCCCGGGGGGCAACTTTGACAACCGAATGATTTCACACTAGTATATATACTGGCATCTCTGCCTATATATAGCCCCAAGACCAGCCAGGATCACCACACCCAGCTCTGCCTTGCGAGCGCATTCACATTCTTGAGCTGTGCCAGCTTTGCTTCTTGCCATTGCATTGCATTGCAAGCTTTCAACCTCGAAAGAGTCCTGCTCCATTGCTTGTCACTCCAAAGCGCAAAGACCATGGGTGGCATGTTGTTGCCCGCTGCTTCTTCGCCTCCCCTGTCGCGGGTGGCGACCTCCAGCGCCCACGGCGAGGACTCCCCCTACTTCGCCGGGTGGAGAGCCTACGACGACGACCCCTACGACGCCGTCACCAACCCCAGCGGCGTCATCCAGATGGGCCTCGCGGAGAACCAGGTCTCCTTCGACCTCCTGGAGGGGTTCCTGAGGGAGCACCCGGAGGCCGCCGGGTGGGGCGGCGCCCGCCCCGGCTCCGGCGTGGCCAGCTTCCGGGACAACGCCCTGTTCCAGGACTACCACGGCCTCAAAACCTTCCGGAAGGTACGTCGTGCATACACAAGAGCATGTACTCTGCTTTATCTTGCTTGTCTCCGACGGCGTGGACTGATCTTTGTGGCGGTCCGGTGCCCTTTGCTTGCAGGCGATGGCGAGTTTCATGGAGAAGATAAGGGGCGGCAAAGTGAGGTTTGACCCTGACCGCATCGTGCTCACCGCCGGCGCGACGGCGGCCAACGAGCTGCTCACGTTCATCCTTGCCAACCCGGGAGACGCGCTGCTGATCCCTACGCCATACTACCCGGGGTAAGCAATAAACCAACCAACCAAAGCGAGCCACTACTGTTCCATTGCCTGCGCTCTTGTCCTGACATGCATGGCGCCCTGCAGGTTTGATCGGGACTTGCGGTGGAGGACGGGGGTGAACATCGTGCCCGTGCACTGCCACAGCTCCAACGGGTTCCAGGTCACGGTCGCCGCGCTCGAGGCGGCGTACGAGGAGGCCGCGGCGGCGGGGATGAGCGTCCGCGGCGTCCTTCTGACGAACCCGTCCAACCCGCTCGGCACCACGGTGGAGCGGTCGGTGCTGGAGGACGTCCTCGACTTCGTGGTGCGCAAGAACATCCACCTCATCTCCGACGAGATATACTCCGGCTCCGTGTTCGCCGCGCCGGACCTCGTCAGCGTGGCGGAGCTCGTCGAGTCGCGCGGCGACGACGTCGCCGGGCGCGTGCACATCGTGTACAGCCTGTCCAAGGACCTGGGGCTCCCGGGGTTCCGCGTCGGCGTGGTGTACTCGTACAACGACGCGGTGGTCACGGCCGCGCGGCGCATGTCCAGCTTCACGCTCGTGTCGTCGCAGACGCAGAAGACGCTCGCCGCCATGCTCTCGGACGCCGCGTTCGCCCAGGAGTACATCCGCACCAACCGCGAGCGCCTCAGGGTGCGGCACGACCACATGGTGGCCGGGCTGGCCCTCTCCGGGGTGCCGTGCCTGCCCAGCAATGCCGGGCTGTTCGTGTGGATGGACATGCGGCGGCTGCTCCGCGACGGCGGCGAGGCCACGGTCGCCGACGAGCTGAGGCTGTGGGACCTGATGCTGCACGAAGTGAAGCTCAACATCTCGCCGGGGTCGTCGTGCCATTGCTCGGAGCCCGGATGGTTCAGGGTGTGCTTCGCCAACATGAGCTTGGACACGCTGGACGTTGCACTGGCGAGGATGGGCCGCTTCATGGACAGGTGGAACAAGGCGACAACGCTGCAGGAACAGCACTAGACCAAATCTTCAAAAAAACAAAAAAGATACATTAGACAAAGTAAAAGTAAAATTTTTGTGGCAAATCCGTTGCCATTGTAATCAATTGAGGAAGTACGTAAGCGATCCTGGTGACACATCAATTTTGTATGGGGATTTTTTTTCTCTCGAATAGAGAGATGGTATCCCATACTATTATATGTAAGAGTGGTTAATTCTTGGAATAAGTCTTCTTTGAAATCTTAAACTATTAGCTTTGTTCACTTAACCCTTGAAAATTAAATTGTCCTCACTCAACCTCCTAAACTTTTTCCATCCACTCTGATTTGTTTCAAAAATCAGCAAATCCATTCATTTCTTATAAAAAAAGATATGGGTGATGCCATACATACGACATCCTTTGTCCGATTTTGGTACGAACCTACCGATCACACCGTCCATGAATAGGCAAAGTGCAGCCCCAACCATTTGATTGACTGTTGTATAGAGATCGTAGGATAAAATATCATATGTGGAGTAGCTGCAAAAAAAATATGAAAAAAATATCACACATACGACAAAATTACAATAATGCACCCCCAATGTTGTCGCAATAATATCTTTTAAGATAGTTAGATATTCATCTTTTGATCCCATCAAAATAGGGTTTTGCTATTTATCAAGAAGCCGGGAAAATAACTAGTTTTAGATCAATGGCAACAAACCATTGGATCCGAACATCTTGATCCACGCAAGTATAAAATCACGACAAATGTTTTATCAAACAGTATCGATGTGGACAGAGAAAACTATTTCTAAGTTGACTCGGCTATAGTTACTCCCTATCAAAATGAAGGATCTCACTCATGGGCTCATGGCATCGATGTTGAAATCAAAACAATGTTAACACTAGCATGGCAAAAGAAACAAAAATGCTACGCATACGGAATCTAACTTTCCGGCAGATTTCCTCCTACCCCAATGTTTTTTTCTTGAGAGCATATTTACCCCAAAACATTCATTAAAAAACCCGCCAGTACTGCATATGTCCAAGAAAGGAAAGTTTGTGGGTTTCACCCTAGCCAAATACAACCGATTTGAAGACTTTGTTAGAAAACTGTGTTATAAGTTTCGATACATAGGCGGTTGAGAGGCTCGTGGTGTTTGAGATATCTTGCGAGCATGGTGGTCACTTTGGCTGGACATATGTTGCGTCTGGTGGTTTTAGGTTTCTGCGCTTGTGTCGGGCTCAGACGATGTTTCATGAGCTTGTGTGCTTGTGTGTCCGGCTAAACACCTTCCTGTAGCTCTGGTTCCTGTTTCTTTTGTGTTTCTTTTTGGTTTTTGCTTGCTTTTTCTTAATTAACCGTGATGTGTACTGTTTTTGTATTTGGTTTCTCTCATTAACTGGATCAACTCTTCTCTTCTTAATGCAATCGTGAGAATTCCCCGCCCTCTGACGAGGTCCCATCCGACTTTGTGCGCTATTGTCAGATCCATCTAAGCAAGGACAAAACATGGATTTCGAACTCAAAAGATCAGCGTTCGCCATCTACGTCAGTGCCACCGACCGGCACATCCCTAGCCAAATCCCCATTGTCATCGTCACGACGGCGGTCCTCTCAACAAACCAGCGTAGGGTGGTCGTCAAGGCACTAGCCATCTCCCGAACATTGTAGCATCGCGTCGTTGGTGGGCGCGCGCGGGGGACGCGGGAGCGTGTGGAGTCTTCCCTTGAGTTCAGTTTGTCCTCGGGTGCACACACGGCAAGTGTTCCACGCACGTAACGCGCCATCTACTCTCGGCCTACGCTGCTAAGCTAGCTGGCTCCAAGTCTTTCTAGGGTGCAGCTACCAAATTCAAATTTCCGAATGTAACCGAGTACAGTGCAGCTAGACGAGATAAAATCGGTAGTACACCACCTACGAGACAAAGAAACAAAAATGGGCTGATGAGCAGAGAGACGTACGTACGTAACGTACACTTTTGATGATTGGCATTGGGCATAGCAGCGGCACGGAGACAGGCCAGGCTGGACCAGTAGTGCTCGACAATGGCAAGACAAGAAGGGCACGGGAACCAAAAGAGATAGAGGAGGGAGAGATCCCCTCGCCCAAGGCACACAACACGTCGGAAAGGCAGCAGCGATATTCCTGTGTTCCCAGCATCTGCGCGCCAGGTTGGCGAGCGATGACACACCTCATCAACAACTCCTCACTCGCGCTCGCCAGAGAGTCGACACTTCTCCTTAACACCAGTGCATAACAGCTCATTAAGGGACAGGAGGCTCTGGGGATCCCGGGTTTGTCTGTGAAGCGCTAATGGCGTGATCGATCCGGCCAAACAGCGTGGTTACATTAACGGATACTGCTGGGGATCGTGCTAGCAGAGTATGAACAAGCAGTGGAGGTGCTTAGTTTTTTTTTTTAAGGAAAGATGGCGGTGCTTAGTTGAGTTAGCTAGGCGCCGAGGTTAGGTACGTTCATGCCGGGCAGGCCATCTGCACCGTTGGCTAAAAGCGTCGTCACCGGCATGATTGATCTGCATACGTGTGAACAAGTTGATGGAGCACGCCTGTTGGCTGTTCCGCTAGCTAGCTAGCTGCGTGCCTGGAGACGACGAGCGCACACTTGGCTGTCCCTGGAGCGGCAGGCTGTACTGTCGCGCCAAGGAATATATCCGTCCAGGGTTCAGCACGTTAAGCCATGCCAATCTAGTGTAGGATAGCAGCAGTAACGCTTTCGGAATATGTTCTTGTCTCGCAAGAAACCCATCGTCGATCGGTTGTGATTCCACTCATCGATGGACGCCGTGACCGTGACCGACCGCGAGTGAAGAAGAATCTGGCTTCAACTTCTCTTTAATCTTCAATTTTGCGGCGCCGAGAATGCATGCGTGATTTTTGGCTTCAACCTAGCTTTTTAGTTGATATGCATCAAGTTGGTGATATATTTTACAGGTGGTGATCGATCATCTGCATCACCAAGTTGCACGTATTGTATGGGGGGAGAACGCATGATGCCCGATCTTCTCGGATTTCCGTGCAAGTGCTAGAGGTTGCCGACAGTTAAACTAATCGAATCAATGCATTATTGCTGATCGATCTGCTTGGGATCGGAAGGACTTCGATCGATGAGGAGCTAGCGAAGACTGGTAGTACGTCGTCCTATGTAGGAGGACGTACGTGGGCAAACAACAGACGACACATCTGAAGCAAGTTGCCACTAGAAAACTGTCTCACTAGAATGATTCAAGTTAGCAACTTGCCAGTAGAAAACTGGTTTAGTAGAATGATTCATGTGAGCAACTTGCCGCTAGAAAACTGGTTTACGAGAATGATTCAAGTGTATTTATATGTCACGAGACGAGAGTTCATGGCACGCAGCTAACTAGCGCTGACTAGTGACTAAGTTAATTTGTCATCGGTATATCCTCATGCATACCACTAGTTCGCAGCTGGTTGATGATGACAGCCTCTGCCGTGGAGCGTGTGATCGATCCATATGGATCGGCGACAGTAATTAGCACTGTTTAAGCGTACGTTTACGTACGTACGTACATCTTGACACACTTTGTCAAATGGTCGACGTTGGCATGCTGTGCAAGCTACCTCTGTTAGCGGTTGTTGACTTGTTAGAGATGGTGACGCGTATACTTTTGTAATTAAACACAACTGAACTATTGCTCGTCCATTAATCAATTCCATCGATCTCGTAACGGCGCCAGCAGGAACTGGTAGTAGCATGGATGATCCATTGCACCTTGGAAGCAGTAAAAAAAATGCCCCCATAATAAATAATTCGAAAATAAGTATGTGCTGGGTATCTTCCAAATGGATCTCTGAATTACCATGCAAGCATGTATGTGCATATGAAATTAAAAATACAACGCCTATGTTTAGGACTTAAGAATGGTAGATAAACATGCATGGTGTCACTCTCACTCCAGAGAAAGATCGTGTGGGCAGATTTTCGGCGAGAGATGCATTGACACGGGCAAAGGATTCAGCCGTCCCAAGTTACTTAATTAGGGTTGAACCAGCTTACCATCTCTGCAAGTCAACCATCAGATAAACCCAAACTGTCCATCTCACGCTGGGGTGCAGCTGTGTGCAGTATACTCCTCTGGGCGGAAGGAATTCAAGGCTTTGACTTGCAGATGTATGTCGCTTCGGTCGCTCAATCCACAAGTAAATTAGTACTAATCCTGGAGTTATCCCTGTATATATTATTATAAGCTAGCTATATGTCGGATGATCGATATAGTCCAGCTAGCTAGCAGAAACCTGCTTTTGGTGACGATGTCATGCATTCCTGTGGGCTCTTTCGCTCTCCAGTTTTTGTTTTGGTATTTCGTCGGCATGGGGCTGTCTGAGATGATCACATTTTTCATTTTTGTGTGCCTGACACACACAAAATATTTATGCGCCAGAGTTCATATAGTTTGTGTGAAGGGTTGCGTCATGCTACCATTCTCTAAAATATGTATGCATGTGGCCGCTAACTAGACTTTTGAACATACTTTGATTGAGCTGACTATTATACCTGTTGCAAGCTAGCATGTGATTGCGATGAAATACTTTTGTGCGGGGCATTACCAATACTAAGATGAAATTTGAAATGAGAAAGGGCAGTATTTCTGAAAGTCACCCAACAAAAAGGGGATTTTTTGTGTGTGAGGGAAACAAAAGAGGAAAAAAATGATCGTACAGTCATATATTAAGGGCGTGTTTGGTTGGTCGGTAGATTTTGCATGCATTGCATGTGTGGCTGAGTTTGGCTTGGTTGAGTAAAAACAGAGAAAACCTAACATTTGCACCTCGTTTGGTTGCCCGCATCGAGGCTGCCTGCATAAAGGGATTGTTTTTGGCATGGATGTTTGGTGCCCTGCATTGTCTCGGCTCTTGCAACTAAACGGTGTTTGGTTGCACATAGGCTGCAAGGTGTGCTAACCTTGCACCCTATATGGTGAACTAACCGCTACACCTACACACGATCACATCGAGTACACCAACACCACAACACTGCAATCGCGACGAACTGGACAGATGATGAAGTTCTTCAGCCCAAACCAACGATCCACCTTGCCAACTTCAACACTGCTGCATGCCTGCTTGAGCACGGCCTTAGAGTAAGCATACTCTACCGCCTGTCTAGTCTTAAATCCTCTGTGGCAGCTATTCTTGAAACCAGACACTTGTTCATTGCATGCTTCCCATGAAATGTAAATCCCTGGAACCCTCCCGTGGAACACCACATACCACTTGTCCTAACATTGCTGAAGAGCAACAGTTCAAGCAGCAATCAATGGACCAAACACGAACAGCAAGTAATGGAGCACACAAGCAAGAAGCAATGGAGGAGAAGAACAATATATAGTAAGCATGCATGATCATACGGCATAGCAAGTTCAACCTAGCACTACTATATTGACATCCTACCACCACATCCAAAAGAGAGTATAATCATACCACCGCAAGTTCGCCATCAGCGTGGGGGTTAGTATATACCACCTCACCAAAATAGACCATCAAATAGTTTTCAAGCCCTAGCTACACAAAATGTATGTCGTCGTCGCCATCACCATTGCCGTCGAGGATCATGCACGCGGTCACCACCACCAGATATACAACATTAGTAGTAGTGCTTGCCCAGCCAACTCCTGAGCCAGAGCACCCTGTGAGCGTCTGTCATGGTAACAAACCCAACACCCCGGCCTTGTTGTCCAGCAGGTGGCTCAGAGCAGTCATCAGAGCCTCTTGGTTGAAGCCACGTTGGTCCGTGACGGCAGTGTACAGGTCAGGGTGGACGTCGATGGACTTGCTCTCCCTTATGGCGGTTGCCACCTCCTTCACGACCTCAATCATGCTGGTGAAGATATTGATCTCCTCCTTCATCAAGCCGCCCCTCTTCCTCTTCCTATCAAGCACAAGGACATGCTCAAAGGCCTTGTCAGGACCATCAAGGACGGTCTCTGACTCCTGGATGTCTGGGAACTCAGGCATGGGCGAACTGAGAGGCTCACCAGAGCCCATGGCATGCTTGTCGGTTGCTAACCCAAAGGAGACGATGCGCAACATCTGGTTGTAGTTCTGGATGGGTGTGTTGAGGAACTTTGCGTCTTTGGGGTGGTCCTAAGAAAGAAACACAATGTTGTTAGTTGCAAGAAGACAATGGTTGACAAGCTTAAACAAGGGGACCGGAGTAGTGCTCTGCCTCCAAAACGATCGAGCAAGTGGTCTTATCCCATGAGGCGCCGCTAAGGTCTCTGAGCTTGGACACTTCGATCCAACTAGCTCTCCACTTCTTGAGGTGGTTGTCGACATGGGTGGAGGTCACCTCCTGGCCACAGAACTCGAACACTTGCTTCTCAACGGTGTTCAAGTGCATCTCCTTGAAGCCCTTATCAGTCCTAATTCCACTAGATATGAGCTCACACATCTTGTTAAGAACGAACGTGGACATGTACATATGCCACTTCATGTTGTTCCCCCTACCATCCTTCTTTGCCTTTGAGGTTGCATTTTGCGCAGCGGCGGCAGCAGCAACATTTGGCACATCAAGCACAAATGATGTAGGCACAAAAGAAGGACCCATGCCTGAAACCTCGAACACATCTAAATCAGGAGGCATCTGGTCCTCGATGGGGGCTGGGAGTCTTCGACATAGGACGGAGGGAACGGGATCTTTGACAGAACAATGGCCTGACTAAGATCTTGCGATTGCGTGGTCATGTCCTACAATGGTAGCACAAATTGACAGTAAGCATAGCACACACTACCGGACCATCTTGCTCAACACAGCACGATATGAGCAGCATACAACAACAAGCATTCTACCAATCCATTGTGTTCAACACTACGATACAACCCTAGCATGCTACAAATCCATCACCAATAGTTACCACAACATCACAATCTCACAGATCGGCAGTGCACAATGCTACAAGATGCTCACAGATCAAACCCTACCACATGCTTGAACATCAAACCTTACCACATGCTCTCTGATCTAGCTACAACGAGTATAGAGAAGGGGATGACTGAACTCACAGAGGCCATCACTGCAGTTCGAGGGAGAGGCGGAACAAGTCGGAGAAGAGGAGGACACGAGTTGCCGCCATCGTGGACCGCCGGCCGGAGAAGGAACGCCGCTTACCTGCTCATCGGTGCCGATGCGCGTCGGAGGGAAAGATCGAAAGGGGGGAGAAGGTTGCGGGAGTTTCGGCGGTGAGATGAAGAAGGTTATATAGGGCAACCGAATTGGCGGGAGATAACCCGAAATCCTCCTGTCGTTTTATCGGAGACGCGCGCGAGCTCGTGCCATCTCTGTGGTCGCACGAGCTCAGCACCACGTTCCCCTCCCCTGCTTCGGCTGAGCATAGCTCGCTAGAAACTGGCGATTCAGGGGTTTCTAGCGGGCCTGGTTGTGAGCTGCTATAAAGTTCGTGCTATGTAGGCCAAACAGTGTATCGGGCAAGCAAACAGGCCAAATTCTTCCTACACGGGACTGGTTGGGCTCTATGCGACCAACAAAACACGCCCTAATGGGCTCCGGGCCTTCGGGTAATACATGAACTCCTTGGGACCAACACTCTCACTACCAGTCCATTTAATTCTCAAAAACAAATTCACCAGTCTATTAATTAGTACCCTCTGATTCAAAATAAGTGTCGCAGCTTTTACCTAAGGTTGAACAAAACTTAGTTCAAAGCTGCGGCACTTATTTTAGATCGGAGCGAGTAGTATATAGCCCTAAGTGCCGAGCAAACGCGCAACAAAGGGTGCTCGCCTAGGCCAACCCACTCATCACATAGAGCGCTCGCCTATAGTACCTCGGTTTTGACTGTAGCAACACGGTTTCCTTTGTAGTGACCCTGTTTTTTCCCTGTAGCGAACATTTTAAAAAAATCCCAAACATTTTTTTAATTTGTGACCGATTTAGAAAATGGGAAACATTTTTTACCTTTTTATATTTTTAAAAACACAAACATTTTTTAATTCCCAAATATTTTTGGAATTTGCGAACAACTTCAAAAATGCAAAAAATTTGAAATTCCACACAATTTACTAAAACACAAACAATTTTGAAATTCCTAAACATTTTACGAAAGCATGGACATTTTATAAATTTGTGGTTTTTTTAAAACGAGAGCATATTTTGAAAAGCACGAACGAAGTCTGAAATGTCCAAATAATTTTTTATTTGTGAACAAAACTGGAAAATGAGGAATCTGTTGCAATTATGAACATTTTTTGAAAAGTAAATAAAATTAAACTTCAAAAAAGGAAAAGAATAAAACAAAGAAAACTGGAAGCTTTCGAATATTCATTAAAAATTATGAACGAAAATAAAAGAAGAACCTATTAAACCGGCAGAGAATAACAACAGAAAAAAGGGGAAAACCGAAAAACTAGGCTGAAATATTTTAGAAAGTTCTTAACCAGAAAAAACCATGGTTATGAGCGTACATATGGCGTAAGCTAAATGGGTCGGCTACTCTGTCGCTCGTCTTGCTTTTTTTTTTGAGGGTCACTATCGCTCGTCTTGCTGGGTCTATGTGTTTCGACGGTAATTTGCCGTAGCGGCGTAAAATAGGGAGTGAGCTATTCGCTGCTATGCGCAACGAAGATGTACCGAGCAAGTGAACAGGCCTGCACGTACATGGCTCAGGCCACTTTTGCGTTTCCAGCCCTAGGTCACTACGTGGATGCCCAGTACTTCCCCCTTCAGCATTCGACTTTTGTTGTTTATTTCATTTTTATATTTTTTAAATAATTATATATATATATATGATTTTTTTGACATGTCCACACATTTTTAGTTGACATAACTTTTATTAATATTCCTACAATTTTAAAAGCCATTCAGACATTAAAAAAGTTCATATAAGTAAATAGTGTACCTTTATTTAAAAATATTTTAAGAAGTGTTCAGGTAATTTACAAAAGATGTTAGTGTAATCATACAAATTGTTCATGTATTTTGAAAAATATTCGTACCATCTCAAAAAAAATCAAGTATGAATTTTTTCATATAATTTTAAAACTCTTGAATATTATAAAATATATCAAGAAAGTATATTTTCATTTAAACAGAGAAGCCGGGAGGAATGGAAAAAGAACATAAAAAGGAACTGAAGAAAGAAAAAGAAAAGGCGGGAGAAAATAAAAACTAGGAAGAATATAAAAGATGACCAAAGAAAATGGAAGAGGACCAATGCGAGAAATGAAAAAACAAGAAAAAATTGACAGGACAACAATCCGCAACATGGGCCAGCCATTTCACTCACCTGCTATACACACAAATGCTATGTCTCCCCTATCGTCAGGCGGTCATAGCGCCAGCCACTGGGATGAGTGTAGGCCGTGGCCCAGTAGCGGACGTGGTGGAGGTAGGGCTAATTTGTTCGGTCAATTCTGGAAACCTTCCATGCGGTTTCGAGAGGTTCATCTGCTTTTATTTCCAACAGATTGAAACTAGTGTTATTAGATATCATTTCTGAGGAGCAGTCTGCCTTCGTCCCAAGTAGACTGATCACTGCTAACATAGTTATAGCTTATGAGTGCCTGCATTTTATGTAAATAAATTATGCGAAGAAGAACAAAAGTTGTGCTCTAAAGTTAGACACGATGAGAGCATATGATAGGGTTGAGTGGGTCTGCTTGCAAGCAATAATGTTGAAGCTGGGTTTCATTGAGCATTGGGTGCACATTGTTATGAGCATGGTGAGATCACTAACTTTTTCTTTGTTATTCAATGGCAAGAAATTACAAGGGTTTAAACCATCACGTGGAATTTGACGGGGTGATCCGGTTTTACCATATCTATTCCTAATAGCAGCAGAGGGTCTTTCGTGCCTCCTAAAATCTGTTGATGAGTCATCCAACTTGAGTGGTATAAAGGTGGCACCTTTAGCACCACTGGTCAATCACTTGTCGTTTGCTGATGACAGCCTACAATTTTTTGGGCCAGTGCTGGTGGAGCTAATGAGAATAACCAGTTGCTGACCAATTATTGTAGAGCTTCGGGACAAAGAGTAAATCATTATAAATCCTCAATCTTCTTTAGCAAAGTCTGCCATGAGAATATAAGATAAGAAGTCAAGGAGTTGCTAAATGTTCCTAATGAAACATTGACTGCAAAATATCTTGGGATGCCATCTAACGTGGGGTGCTCAAAAAATGGTGCTTTCAAATATTTGAAGGATTATTTATGGAGTAGATTTCAAGGTTGGATTGAAAAAACTATGTCAAGTGTAGGTAAAGAGGTACTGGTCAAGTTAGTTGCCTAGGCAGTGCCAGATTTTTCTATGTCGTGTTTTAAATTACCACGTGGTTTGACAGAGCACTTAAATATGTTGATACGGAAATTTTGGTGGGGCAGCAAGGATGGTAAACGAAAGCCTAGCTGGGTCTCGTGGGAAGCAATGGGACAACCAAAGAGCATGGGCGGTCTTGGTTTTAAAGACTTTGAGTTGTTCAACTTGGCCCTGTTAGCAAAACAGGCTTGGCGCATTCTACAAACACCTAAATCCTTGAGTGCAAAAATGCTAAAGAGTGTGTATTTTCTAAATGGAAACATCTTAATTGCGGAACTAGAAAGCCATCCAAGCCAAATATGACATTTGTTCCTAGAGGGGAGGGACATTCTGAAGCAAGGTCTGATCAAACGGATTGGCAATGGGGAGACAACCAATTTTCGGAATGACAACTGGATCCCTAGGGATGTCATGATGCGACCATATGGGAGTCGGGCCAACAACGCTCCAGAGTTAGTATCACACTTCATTGATCACACCACAACTGCACGGGATATTACTAAGCCGGAGGAGTTTTGCCTACCGATTGATATTCTTTCTATCATACAGATACCTTTGTGCACATCTAACATTCCTGACTGTTGGGCATGGAACTTCGAGAAGAGTGGGTTATTTATCGTAAGATCGACCTACAGGATGATGGTGGAGACTAAATTCAGAAGAGGGGCGTGGTTGGATGGTGAGGCCGGTTCATCAAGTTTTGACCGTGATGCCAACTCATGGATGCTACTTTAGAAAACACTAGTCCCAATGAAGATCTGTATGTTTTTGTGGACACTAGCTCGACACTCTATTCCTATAGAAGATGTCTGGGCCAACAACAACATGTGAAGGTCGAGTGCATGTGGTCTGCGTGGAGCAGAGGATTCATCGAGACACTCGATGTTGGAGTGCTTGATGTCCAGGTGTGTGTGGGCGCTCGTTGATGGAGAGCTGGCCGAGCATTTGTGCGAAACAACCGAGCCTAGCACAAAGCAGAGTATTTTTGCTATGATTGACTCATTATCGGGTGCAGATTTTGTGAAACTTTCGGTGACTCTGTGGGCAATATGGTGGGCGCGCATGAAAGCCGTCCATGAGGAGATATTCCAGAATCCGTCGGCAACATATCAATTCATATGCAGCTTCATAATAGAACTTGATTTTATGTTGCCTAAGAGTACAACTGTACCAAGGGCCACGGGGCATGTTTCAGCTTGTCCCAAACCCCCGCCACATGGGCATGTGAAGATTCACCTTGATGCAAGTATAGCATGAAACCAGTGTTGGGAAACGTAGCATGCAATTTCAAAAAAATTCCTACGCTCACGCAAGATCTATCTAGGAGATGCATAGCAACGAGAGGGGAAGAGTATGTCTATGTACCCTCGTAGACCGAAAGCGGAAGTGTTTGACAACACTGTTGATGTAGTCGAACTTCTTCTAGCTCCGACCGGTCAAGTACCGAACTTACGGCACCTCCGAGTTCTGCACACGTTCAGCTCGATGACGTCCCTCGTCCTCTTGATCCAGCAAGGTGTTGAGGAAGTAGATGAGTTCCGTAAGCACGACGGTGTGGTGACGGTGATGGTGAAGTGATCCGCGCAGGGCTTCGCCTAAGCACTACGAAGATATGACCAGAGGCGTAAACTGTGGAGGGGGGCGCCGCACACGGCTAACAGTTGTTGTTGTGTGTTCTAGGCGCCCCCTCCTCATATATATAGGTGGGAGGGAGAGGGGAGAGGCCAAGGGGCGCCCCAAGTGGGGCCAAATCCCACTTGGGCTCCTGCCCTGGTTCGGCCCCCCCTTCCTTGTATAGGCGCCAGGGGAAGGAAGGGGGAGGTGGCGCCCCCCTTTCCTTTCTCCCTTGAGGAGGGGAAGGAAGGAGGGACTTGCCCTCCCACCTTTCCTTTCCCTAGGGCTGGCCGGCCTGGTGGAGGGGCGCACCAGCCCCTTATGGGCTGGTCTGTCCCTCCCATGGCCCATTAAGCCCATATCTTTGCCGGGGGGGTGCCCGGAACCCCTTCCGGTGGCCCTATATGTACCCGGTACCCTCCGAAACACTTCCGGTGTCCGAATACCATCGTCCTATATATCAATCTTTACCTCTCGACCATTTCAAGACTCCTCATCATGTCCGTGATCTCATCCGGGACTCCGAACAATATTCGGTCACCAAATCACATAACTCATTTAATACTAAATCGTCATCGAATGTTAAGCGTGCGGACCCTACGGGTTTGAGACTATGTAGACATGACCGAGACACTTCTCCGGTCAATAACCAATAGCGGAACCTGGATGCTCATATTGGCTCCCACATATTCTACGAAGATCTTTATCGGTCGAACCGTTATGACAACATACGTTATTCTCTTTGTCCATCGGTATGTTACTTGCCCAAGATTCGATCGTCGGTATCTTCATACCTAGTTCAATCTCGCTACCGGCAAGTATCTTTACTCGTTCCGTAATACATCATCATGTAACTAACTCATTAGTCACTTTGCTTGCAAGGCTTCTTATGATGTGCATTACTGAGAGGGCCCAGAGATACCTCTCCGATACTCGGAGTGACAAATCCTAATCTCGATCTATGCCAACCCAACAAACACCTTCGGAGATACCTGTAGAGCATCTTTATAATCACCCAGTTACGTTGTGACGTTTGATAGCACACAAGGCATTCCTCTGGTATCCGGGAGTTGCATAATCTCATAGTCGAAGGAATATGTATTTGACATGAAGAAAGCAATAGCAATAAAACTGAACGATCAATATGCTATGCTAACGGATGGGTCTTGTCCATCACATCATTCTCCTAATGATGTGATCCCGTTCATCAAATGACAACACATGTCTATGGTTAGGAAACTTAACCATCTTTGATTAACGAGCTAGTCTAGTAGAGGCCTACTAGGGACACGGTGTTTTTGTCTATGTATCCACACATGTATCAAGTTTCCGGTTAATACAATTCTAGCATGAATAATAAACATTTATCATGATATAAGGAAATATAAAATAACAACTTTATTATTGCCTCTAGGGCATATTTCCTTCAGTCTCCCACTTGCACTAGAGTCAATAATCTAGTTCACATCGCCATATGATTTAACACCAATAGTTCACATCTTTATGTGATTAACACCCATAGTTCACATCACCATGTGACCAACACCCAAAGGGTTTACTAGAGTCAATAATCTAGTTCACATCGCTATGTGATTAACACCCAAAGAGTACTAAGGTGTGGTCATGTTTTGCTTGTGAGAGAAGTTTAGTCAACGGGTCTGCCACATTCAGATCCGTATGTATTTTGCAAATTTCTATGTCTACAATGCTCTGCATGGAGCTACTCTAGCTAATTGCTCCCACGTCCAATACATATCTAGATTGAGACTTAGAGTCATCTAGATCAGTGTCAAAGCTTGCATCGACGTAACTCTTTACGACGAACTCTTTATTACCTCCATAACCGAGAAACATTTCCTTAGTCCTCTAAGGATAATTTTGACCGCTGTCTAGTGATCTACTCCTGGATCACTATTGTACCCCCTTGACAAACTCATGGCAAGGTACACAACAGGTTTGGTACATAGCATGGCATACTTTATAGAACCTATGGCTGAGGCATAGGGAATGACTTTCATTCTCTCTCTATCTTCTGCCGTGGTCGGGCTTTCAGTCTTACTCAACTTCACACCTTACAACACAGGCTAGAATTCCTTCTTTGACTGATCCATTTTGAACTCCTTCAAAATCTTCTCAAGGTATGTACTCATTGAAAAACTTATCAAGCGTCTTGATCTATCTCTATAGATCTTCATGCCCATTATGTAAGCAGCTTCACCAAGGTATTTCATTGAAAAATTCTTATTCAAGTATCCTTTTATGCTATCCAGAAATTCTATATCATTTCCAATCAGCAATATGTCATCCACATATAATATCAGAAATGCTACAGAGCTCCCACTCACTTTCTTGTAAATACAGGCTTCACCATAAGTCTGTATAAAACCATATGCTTTGATCACCTTATCAAAGCGTATATTCCAACTCTGAGATGCTTGCACTAGTCCATAGATGAATCGCTGGAGCTTGCATACTTTGTTAGCACCTTTAGGATTGACAAAACATTTTGGTTGCATCATATACAACTCTTCTTTAAGAAATCCATTAAGGAATGCAGTTTTGACATCCATTTGACAGATTTCATAAAATGTGGCAATTGCTAACATGATTTCGGACAGACTTAAGCATCGCTACGAGTGAGAAAATCTCATCGTAGTCAACACCTTGAACTTTGTCAAAAACCTTTTGCGACAAGTCGAGCTTTGTAGATAGTAACACTACCATCAGCGTCTGTCTTCCTCTTGAAGATCCATTTATTCTCAATGGCTTGCCGATCATCAGGCAAGTCCACCAAAGTCCACACTTTATTCTCATACATGGATCCTATCTCAGATTTCATGGCCTCAAGCCATCTGTCGGAATCTGGGCTCATCATATCTTCTTCATAGTTCATAGGTTCTCCATGGTCTAATAACATGATTTCCAGGACAGGAATACCGTACCACTCTGGTGTGGATCATGCTCTGGTTGCCCTACGAGGTTCATTAGTAACTTGATCTGAAGTTTCATGATCATTATCATTAGTTTCCTCTCTAGTTGGTGTAGGCATCACGGGAACGGTTTTCTCTGATGAACTACTTTCCAATTCGAGAGAAGGTACGATTACCTCATCAAGTTCTACTTTCCTCCCACTCACTTATTTTGAGAGAAACTCCTTCTCTAGAAAGGTTCCATTCTTGGCAACAAAGATCTTGCCTTCGGATCTGTGGTAGAAGGTGTACCCAATTGTTTCCTTAGGGTATCCTATGAAGACGCACTTCTCCGATTTGGGTTCGAGCTTATCAGGCTGAAGCCTTTTGACATAAGTGTCGCAACCCCAAACTTTAAGAAACGACAGCTTAGGTTTCTTGCCAAACCATAGTTCATATGGTGTCGTCTCAACGGATTTAGACGGTGCCATTTTTAACGTGAATGCAGTTGTCTCTAATGCATAAGCCCAGAACGATAGTGGTAAATCGGTAAGAGACATCATAGATCGCACCATATCTAATAAAGTACGGTTACGACATTCGAACACACCATTACGCTGTGGTGTTCCAGGTGGCGTGAGTTGTGAAACTATTCCACATTGTTTTAAATGAAGGCCAAACTCATAACTCAAATATTCACCTCCGCGATCAGATCGTAGAAACTTTATTTTCTTGTTACGATGATTCTCCACTTCACTCTGAAATTCCTTGAACTTTTCAAATGTTTCAGACTTGTGTTTCATTAAGTAGATATACCCATATCTGCTCAAATCATCTGTGAAGGTTAGAAAATAACGATACCCGCCGCGTGCCTCAACACTCATCGGATCGCATACATCGGTATGTATTATTTCCAATAAGTCATTGGCTCGCTCCATTGTTCCGGAGAACGAAGTTTTAGTCATCTTGCCCATGAGGCATGGTTCGCAAGTATCAAATGATTCATAATCAAGTGATTCGAAAAGTCCATCTTCATGGAGTTTCTTCATGCGCTTTACACCAATATGACCTAAACGGCAGTGCCACAAGTATGTTGCACTATCATTATTAACTTTGCATCTTTTGGCATCAATATTATGAATATGTGTATCACTACGGTCGACATTCAATAAACCATTTGCATTGAGTGCATGACCATTGAAGGTTTTATTCATGTAAACAGAACAACAATTATTCTCTGACTTAAATGAATAACCGTATCGCAATAAACATGATCCAATCATATTCATGCTCAACGCAAATACCAAATGACATTTATTTATTTAGGTCCAACACTAATCCCGAAGGTAGAGGGAGTGTGCGATGGTGATCTTATCAACCTTGGAATCACTTCCAACACACATCGTCACCTCGTCATTAACTAGTCTCTATTCATTTTGCAACTCCTGTTTCGAGTTACTAATCTTAGCAACTGAACCAGTATCAAACACCCAGGGGCTACTATGAACACTAGTAAAATACACATCAATAACATGTATATCAAATATACCTTTGTTCACTTTGCCATCCTTCTTATCCACCAAGTATTTGGGGGAGTTTCGCTTCTAGTAACTATTTCCTTTGCAGTAGAAGCACTCAGTTTCAGGCTTGGGTCCAGCTTTGGGCTTCTTCATGGGAGTGACAACTTGCTTGCCATTCTTCTTGAAGTTCCCTTTCTTTCCCTCGCCCTTTTTCTTGAAACTAGTGGTCTTGTTAACCATCAACACTTGATGCTCTTTCTTGATTTCTACCTTCGCCGATTTCAGCATCGCGAAGAGCTCGGGAATTATTTTCGTCATCCCTTGCATATTATAGTTCATCACGAAGTTCTAGTAGCTTGGTGATAGTGACTAGAGAACTCTGTCAATCACTATCTTATCTGGAAGATTAACTCCCACTTGATTCAAGCGATTGTAGTACCTAGACATTCTGAGTACATGCTCACTGGCTGAGCTATTCTCCTCCATCTTGTAGGCAAAGTACTTGTCAGAGGTCTCATACCTCTCGACACGGACATGAATCTGAAATACCAATTTCAGCTCTTGGAACATCTCATATGCTCCGTGGTGTTCAAAACGTCTTTGCAGCCTCGATTCTAAGCCGTAAAGTATGGCGCACTAAACTATCAAGTAGTCATCATACCGAGCTTGCCAAACGTTCATAACGTCTGCATCCGCTCCTGCAATAGGTCTGTCACCTAGCGGTGCATCAAGGACATAATGCTTCTGTGCAGCAATGAGGATAATCCTCAGATCACGGACCCAGTCCACATCATTGCTACTATCATCTTTCAACTTAGTTTTCTCTAGGAACATATCAAAAAACATAGGGGAGCTACAACGCGAGCTATTGATCTACAACATAAATATGCAAATACTATCAGGACTAAGTTCATGATAAATTAAGTTCAATTAATCAAATTACTTAAGAACTCCCACTTAGATAGACATCCCTCAAGTCATCTAAATGATACGTGATCCAAATCAACTAAACCATGTCCGATCATCACGTGAGATGGAGTAGTCATCAATGGTGAACATCTCTATGTTGATCATATCTACTATATGATTCATGTTCGACCTTTCGGTCTCCAGTGTTCCGAAGCCATGTCTGTACATGCCAGGCTCGTCAAGTTTAACCCGAGTATTCCGCATGTGCAAAACTGTCTTGCACCCGTTGTATTTGAACGTAGAGTCTATCACAGCCGATCATCACGTGGTGTCTCAACACGACGAACTGTCGCAACGGTGCATACTCAGGGAGAACACTTATACCTTGAAATTTATATAAGGTGTCATCTTATAATGCTACCGTCGTACTAAGCAAAATAAGATGCATAAAAGATAAACATCACATGCAATCAAAATATGTGACATGATATGGCCATTATCATCTCGTGCTTTTGATCTCCATCTCCAAAGCATCATCATGATCTCCATCGTCACCGGCTTGACACCTTGATCTCCATCGTTGCATCGTGGTCGTCTCGCCAACTATTGCTTCTACAACTATCGCTAACGCATAGTGATAAATTAAAGCAATTACATGGCATTTGCATTTCATACAATAAAGCGACAACCATAAGGCTCCTGCCAGTTGCCGATAACTTTTATAAAACATGATCATATCATACAACAACGTATATCACATCATGTCTTGACCATATCACATCACAACATGCCCTGCAAAAACAAGTTAGACGTCCTCTACTTTGTTGTTGCAAGTTTTACGTGGCTGCTACGAGCTTCTAGCAAGAACCGTTCTTACGTATGCATCAAAACCACAACAGTGATTTATCAAGTTTGTTGTTTTAACCTTCAACAAGGACCGGCCGCAGTCAAATTCGATTCAACTAAAGTAGGAGAAACAGACACCCGCCAGCCACCTTTATGCAAAACTAGTTGCATGTCTGTCGGTGGAACCGGTCTCATGAACGTGGTCATGTAAGGTTGGTCCGGGCCGCATCATCCAACAATACAGCCGAATCAAAATAAGACGTTGGTGGTAAGCAGTATGACTATCACTGCCTACAACTCTTTGTGTTCTACTCGTGCATATCATCTACGCATAGACCTGGCTCTGATACCACTGTTGGGAAACGTAGCATGCAATTTCAAAAAAAAATCCTATGCTCACGCAAGATCTATCTAGGAGATGCATAGCAACGAGAGGGGGAGAGTATGTCTACGTACCCTCGTAGACCGAAAGCGGAAGTGTTTGACAACGCGGTTGATGTAGTCGAACTTCTTCTAGCTCCGACCGATCAAGTACCGAACGTACGGCACCTCCGAGTTCTGCACATGTTCAGCTCGATGACGTCCCTCGTCCTCTTGATACAGCAAGGTGTCGAGGAAGTAGATGAGTTCCGTCAGCACGACGGTGCGGTGACAGTGATGGTGAAGTGATCCGCGCAGGGCTTCGCCTAAGCACTACGAAGATATGACCGGAGGCGTAAACTGTGGAGGGGGCGCCGCACACGGCTAACAGTTGTTGTTGTGTGTTCTAGGCGCCCCCTCCTCATATATATAGGTGGGAGGGAGAGGGGAGAGGCCAAGGGGCGCCCCAAGTGGGGCTGAATCCCACTTGGGCTCCTGCCCTGGTTCACCCCCCCTTCCTTGTATAGGCTCCAGGGGAAGGAAGGGGGAGGTGGCGTCCCCCCCCCCCCTTTCCTTTCTCCCTTGAGGAGGGGAAGGAAGGAGGGACTTGCCCTCCCACCTTTCCTGTCCCTAGGGCTGGCCGGCCTGGTGGAGGGGCGCACGAGCCCCTTATGGGCTGGTTTGTCCCTCCCTTGGCCCATTAAGCCCATTCTTTGCCGGGGGGTGCCCGGAACCCCTTCCGATGACCCTATATGTACCCAGTACCCTCTGGAACACTTCCGGTGTCTGAATACCATCGTCCTATATATCAATCTTTACCTCTCGACCATTTTGAGACTCCTCGTCATGTCCGTGATCTCATCCGAGACTCCGAACAATATTCGGTCACCAAATCACATAACTCATTTAATACTAAATCGTCATCGAACGTTAAGCGTGCGGACCCTACGGGTTCGAGAACTATGTAGACATGACCGAGACACTTCTCCGATCAATAACCAATAGCAGAACCTGGATGCTCATATTGGCTCCCACATATTCTACGAAGATCTTTATCGGTCGAACCGTTATGACAACGTACATTATTCCCTTTGTCCATCGGTATGTTACTTGCCCGAGATTCGATCGTCGGTATCTTCATACCTAGTTCAATCTCGTTACCGGCAAGTCTCTTTACTCATTCCGTAATACATCATCCTGTAACTAACTCATTAGTCACTTTGCTTGCAAGGCTTCTTATGATGTGCATTACCGAGAGGGCCCAGAGATACCTCTCCGATACTCGGAGTGACAAATCCTAATCTCGATCTATGCCAACCCAACAAACACCTTCGGAGATACCTGTAGAGCATATTTATAATCACCCAGTTACGTTGTGACGTTTGATAGCACACAAGGCATTCCTCCGGTATCCGGGAGTTGCATAATCTCATAGTCGAAGGAATATGTATTTGACATGAAGAAAGCAATAGCAATAAAACTGAACGATCAATATGCTATGCTAACGGATGGGTCTTGCCCATCACATCATTATCCTAATGATGTGATCCCATTCATTAAATGACAACACATGTCTATGGTTAGGAAACTTAACCATCTTTGATTAACGAGCTAGTCTAGTAGAGGCCTACTAGGGACACGGTGTTTTTGTCTATGTATCCACACATGTATCAAGTTTCCGGTTAATACAATTCTAGCATGAATAATAAACATTTATCATGATATAAGGAAATATAAAATAACAACTTTATTATTGCCTCTAGGGCATATTTCCTTCAACCAGATTGATGGTGTGGCAGCTGCAGTTTGTAGAGACTAGGGAGGAAATTATATGGGTAGCTCCTCACTAGTGATATATGGCATTACGGACGTGGCCACGATGGAGTTCATCGGTTGCCAGGAGGCCCTTTCATTGGCAGATGATCTGATGGTTCACAACTTCATGGTAGCCTCAGACTTGAATCAGGTGGTAAGTGATATTGAAAAGGGAAGCAATGGGGCATATGGCTCAATCATCAATGAGATCTAGATTAGAGCATTATCCTTTAATTGTAGATTTACTTTTGAAGGCCGAGAAGCTAGTAGCAACGCCTAAAGGTTAACCAAGTTCTTGAACTCTCTCGATCAGGGAAGACACACATGGCTTGTCCATCCCCCTGATCCTTTTGTAATCCCACATCATGTGGATTTTGAGCAGTAAAACTTGGTTATACCCCTAAAATATATCTGGTTTTATTTCCTTTTTTCTTTGTTGGTTTTATCGGTTTCTGAACTTTTTGTTTATAGTTTTTTTAAATCTATTTTGTTTTCCCATTTTTTAGTTCTTCCTATTGGTTTTTTTATTTTGTTTCTTCTCCAAATTCATGAACTTTTTTAATCAACAACAACAACAACAACAAAGCCTTTAGTCCCAAACAAGTTGGGGTAGGCTAGAGGTGAAACCCATAGGATCTCGCGACCAATTCATGGTTCAGGCACATGGATAATGAAAGGATCGAGAAGAGGGGTCTTGAGGGGGGGGGGTGATTAGACCCTTAACAAGTAAAAGTGGTAGTTTTTAGTTTCTTCAAGTTAAGGTGGAGTTTAACACAAGTTAATGAGCACACAATACATCTCAAGCAAGCATGACAAGAGTATGAGCAGCGGAAAGAGTAAAGCATGAAATTTGCAAGAATGTAAAGGGATGGGATTGGAGTGTGCAAACGCAATGGAGACACGGAGAATTTTTGGCTTGGTTCTGATAGGTGGTGCTATCGTACGTCCACGTTGATGGAGGCTTCAACCCACGAAGGGTAACGGCTGCTCAAGTCCACGGAGGGCTCCACCCACGAAGGGTCCACGAAGAAGGAACCTTGTCTATCCCACCATGGCCATCGCCCACGAAGGACTTGCCTCACTCGGGTAGAACTTCACGAAGTAGGCGATCTCCTTGCCCTTACAAACTTCTTGGTCCAACTCCACATCTTGTCGGAGGCTCCCAAGCGACACCTAACCAATCTAGGAGACACTACTCTCCAAAAGGTAATAGATGGTGTGTTGATGATGAACTCCTTGCTCTTGTGCTTCAAATGATAGTCTCCCCAACACTCAACTCTGTCTCACAGATTTGGCTATGGTGGAAGAAGAATTTGAGTAGAAAGCAACTTGGGGAAGGCTCGAAATCAAGGTTCAAATGGTTGGAATGGAATATCTTGATCTCAACACATTAGTAGGTGGTTCTCTCTCAGAAAATGGATGGTGGAAGTGTAGGCACGTTCTGATGGCTCTCTTACTTATGAAGAGGGGGTGGAGGGGTATATATAGCCTCCACACAAAATCCAACCTTTACACACTTTTGGCCCATCTCGGTGGCACCGATCAGTACAAAAATATGAACCTTAGGAATCTCGGTGGGACCGACGGGAACAACTCGGTGGGAATGATGTGCTAGGGCTTAGGGAAAACCTCAACTCGATGGCGCCGATTGCATCAACTCGGTGAGACCGAAGTGAATCAATAAGCAACAGAGTATCAGTCAAGCCAACTCGATGGGACCGATTGGAGCAACTCGATGAGACCAAAATAATTGCAACAAGTCACAGGGATTTTGCAAGACCATCTCGGTGAGACCGAAATCTGTATCAGTGTGACCGAACTGTTAGGGTTTCTGGTAGTGGCTATGTCAACATGAACTCGGTGGTTCCGGATAGGAAGTATCGATGGGGCCGAGTTTGGAATTAGGTTTTGGACATATTTGGATAGAGAAAGTGGCTGAGGGTTTTGGAGCAATATCACTAAGCACTTGAGCAAGTAGACCATTAAGCAACACCTCATCCCCTTTTAATAGTATTGGCTTTCCTATGGACTCAATGTGATCTTGGATCACTAAAATAGAAATGAAGAGTCTTGAGCTTTTGCCAATCCTTGTCCTTAGCATTTTGAAGGGGTTCCACATCCTCTTGTCCTTGCCACGCCACTGTTGAACTTATCAAGAATAAACTATATAGAACTATTAGTCCAACAAGAGATATCTTGACATTAATTACCGAAATCACCCAGGGAGCACTTGTGCTTTCAATCTCCCCCTTTTTGGTAATTGATGACGACATACATCAAAGCTTCAAGTAAATGATAGAATGAGTAGTAAGTAAAGCTTTAGAAGAACATGTAACTTGCATAAGCTCCCCCTACATGTGTGCAATCATGACAGAATTGAAAAGCATGTGAATGCACAACATGACAGAGTAAGCAATGAGCTACATGTATCTTGGCCATATGCATCAGAGCAAAAGAAGTGATGTGAGATGTACCTTCATGTTTATGATTCCCTCTTGCAAACAATATGTGAAAAAGCAAGAGATCATCATGCACATGAGTGAGATGCATATACTTACCTTGTGATCCTTGAACTGCCTCTTGAAGAAGTAAACTTGAGAAAACAGGGTTAAATAACACAAGAGAACTCTAGACAAGAAGGCGATTTCAAGATTCACAAGAATGCCAAGACTGGGATGACATGCAATGGGTGAGTACCACAGAGTGAGTACTTCATTTAGGTAGAGACATGTCCCCAAAGAGTTAAGGATTTGCAATAAACTTCCAAGGATTTTTCTCCCCTAAGCTTAAACTTCCTCTCCCCCTGAATCTAACACTGGATAATGGGAGAAGGTAGGGTGAGGTAAAATCAGAGAAAAAATGATTGTAGCAAAGTAGGCTCGGAGCAAATTAAATAGTAGACAGACATATCTTTCCCCTCTTAAAGATATGTGAATATTCTCCTCTTATGAAAGTGCATCCCTCTTCCTTTCTTAGAAGAGTTCTGTAAGAGTAAGCTTTGATGTGCTCTCTCCCCCCTTTGACATCAATTTCCAAGAAGGGTGGTTTTCATGGATATGAGTCAAGTGAGTGTGGTCCTTGAGAGACACAAGTAAGCAGAATGTAGCTCAAGATGCAGATAGAGGGAAAGAATCATTGAGTGGAGCTGAAAGAAATAGTCATAATAAGATGCCAAAAAGTTTTCTCAGCAGAGAAGTCGGTGGCGCCAATCCATTTCAATCGATGACTCCGAGATAGCAGAGTCACGGAAGGTGCGCATCGGTGAGACCGAGTTAGTCCGTTTCGGTAGAACCGATGAACTGTGCACAAGTAGAACTTGTGCTTCGGTTTGACCGATAGGCTTGGACCGGTGGAACCAAGTTCAATGTAGAGGATTTTTTTTGTCAACTCAGCTCACTTGCAATAGGAATTTCACAAAGATTTTCAAGGAATTTGATCGGATTTGCAATGAATTAGAAAAGAAACATATCAAAAAAATTATAAAAGATCTAGATGAAGTTTTTTTTATTTAGAAGGAAAACACAATAGCAAGAAGAAATGCAAAGAAAATGCAACTAAGAAGGGGAACACTAGAGAACTTCATCTAGAGGTGGTCAGTGACATAGTCACCTATGTTAGAGTATATTGACTTAGGAGTCAAGTGAGATCACTTGATCATAGGTCATACTCATCGTTAAGCTCAAAATGGGGTTGCCATTTTTCATTTAAGCATTTTAATATTTTCTCATCTTGTTGAGTTGCTTTAGCTCATGTCTTGGAGCAAAGCTTTTCTAAGATGGAAGGACATACCTTGGGTTGTGATGTTGATCTTGTTCATGTAGTTGAACTTGTGGTGGATGCTCAAAGTTGATGTAGTCCATCAAGAGTTGGGAGCATCCATTAGAGTTTGCAGTTCATCTTCCTGCATGGGTTAGTTTTGCAAGGAATAGCACTTGTGTATCCAAAATGACAAGATTGAAATTCATCATACATATATTGTCAAAGGATATGTTGAGTGTAGACTAGTTCCTTGATCACAACAACCAAAGCATAGATACTTGGTTATGATAAGATTGCTCAAGATATGAATGATTTGCAATCTTGTGGAATTGGACTCATCCAAGTACCTACAAGGGTTAGATAGCATGCAAGGGTGCAAATATATCCAAGATAAATGATCATCATCATAAGAGAAGTATCAAGGATTAGTCACATAAGCTCATGCCTTGCATGTATCCAAGGAGTCTCTACTCCAAATTTGAGGCATCAATGATGTTCAACTCACTCCTCAAGAGACAAAATATATTTTCATCAAGCGGTTTTGTGAAGATATCCGCCAATTGCTTGTCGGTTCGAACATGCTTAAGATCGATATCTCCTTTAGCAACATGATCATGAATGAAATGATGACGAACTTCAATATGCTTAGTTCGTGAATGTTGCACGGGATTGTGTGCAATCTTAATAGCACTCTCATTTTCACAAAGCAATGGAACATGTCTCACATGTATCCCATAATCTTTAAGAGTTTGGGTCATCCAAAGTAATTGAGCACAACATGATCCTGAGGCAATGTATTCCGCTTCGGTGGTGGATAAGGATACCGACTTTTGTTTCTTGGAGGTCCAAGAGACAAGGGATCTACCAAGAAATTGACATGTACCCAAAGTGGATTTTCTATCAACCTTATCACCGGCATAGTCTGAGTCGGAATAGCCAATAAGATCAAAAGATGACCTCTTAGGGTACCAAATGCCAAAATTTGGTGTATGAATCAAATATCTCACTATCCTTTTCACAGCCTTAAGATGACATTCTTTAGGAGCAGCTTGATATCGTGCACACATGCACACACTTAGCATAATATCAGGACGGGAGGAACAAAGATATAATGATGAACCAATCGTAGATCGGTAAACCTTTTGGTCAACCGGGTTGCCATCCTTTGTCAAGTCAAGATGTCCACTAGTAGGCATGGGTGTTTTCATACCTTTACTTTCTTGCATGTTGAACTTATTGAAAAGATCCTTGGTATACTTTGTTTGTGAGACAAAGGTACCTTCCTTAGTTTGTTTGATTTGCAAACCAAGGAAAAAAATTGAGTTCACACATCATAGACATCTCAAACTTCTCCGACATTAGCCTTCCAAACTTTTCACTAAAATGAGGTTAGTAGAACCAAATATGATATCATCCACATAAATTTGGCACACAAATAACTCTCCATTAACCCTTTTAGTAAAAAGTGTAGAATCAATTTTCCCAATTTCAAATCCTTTTTGAATGAGAAACTTGGTCAAGCATTTATACCATGCTCTAGGAGCTTGCTTAAGACCATAAAGAGCTTTGTGAAGTTTGTAAACATGATTAGATTTCTTGGGATTAACAAAGCCGGGAGGTTGTTTAACATAAACTTCCTCCTCAATTTTACCATTTAGAAAAGCACTTTTAATATCCATTTGGTATAAGGTAATATCATGGTGATTGATATAAGCAAGTAAGATGCAAATGGACTCAAGTCTAGCAACGGGGGCATATGTCTCACCATAGTCCATACCTTCGACTTGAGTGTAGCCTTGTGCAACGAGACGAGCCTTGTTGCGCACAACTTGACCATCCTCATCTTGCTTATTCCGGAACCACCATTTTGTACCAATGATGTTTTGGCCATCCTTGGGCTTCCCAACCAAAGTCCACACTTGGTTCCTTTCAAAGTTGTGGAGCTCTTCGTGCATAGCATTTATCCAATCCGGATCCTCAAGGGCTTCTTCTACCTTCATAGGTTCAATGCTAGAAATGAATGAGTAATGTTCACAAAAGTTAGCCAAACGAGATTTAGAGCGAGTAATTCTCCCGGTGTTGATGTCGTCAAGAATTTGTTCAACGGGATGATTCTTTGAGACTCTTGCTCTAACTCATGAGAGCTTTTGCTTGGATTGTGGTGGAACATCCTCATCATCTTCTTCTTCTTCATTGTTGTTGGCGTTGTCATTTGCTTGTGAAGGTGGAGAAGGAGGTCGAGGTGGATCATCTTGATGTACTTCCTCATTTCCTTCGTCTTGACGTGTTCCACTTGTGGATGCCTCCATGTCAACTTGTGGTTCACCTTGATGGTGAAGTTGAGGCTTCCACCTGAACGGACGAAGTACTCTCCTTCACCTCCGTTGGGAGAATTTTGCCAATAGACAAATCTTGAATTGCTTTCGAGGGATCTTTGTCCCCTACATCAATTGACAGTTGCTCTACTTGCGAGCCGTTAGATTCATCAAACTTCAAATCTACCGTCTCTTCAACCTTCCGAGTGAAATTGTTGTAGACACGGTAGGTGTGAGAGTTTGAGCCGTAACCGAGTAGGAAACCTTCATGAGATTTAGGAGCAAATTTTGAACGACGATGCTTATCAAGAATGTAGCACTTTGAGCCAAATACTCAAGAGTATCTGTCGTGGACTTGACACGGCAGATGTCCTAGCGGAAGGACTTAGTCATGGAGCCATCGCAACTAGGTTAACTTGAAGGGGTTAAACGGGATAAAAGACACAGAGAGTTTACCCAGGTTCGGCCCCTCTCAATGAGGTAAAAGCCTACTCCTGCTTTGTGTTGTATTGCTAGGGTTTCGATTACCAGGGAGCGAATACGCTTGACCTAGTTTCCGATTGTTTGTTACCTGTCCCTAAACCGCCGCCGGGTCGTCCCTTTGTATCCACAGGTTGACACCCGGCGGTTCATATAATCCCGGCCGGCTCATAAACGTGTCCGGCTCGGTATCCACTCTTTCCTATCTTACAATACAAGTCATACTTATGGCGGTTTACATCTATGGGCCCTAACTCGCCTTTGGGCTTTAGGCCTTCTTATTAAGTCTCCTTCGTAAGTCGCCATCTTCTATGTCTTCATGGGCTTCAATACAGGTGAGCCACTATGAGCATAACCCGGCCCCTCCTGGGCGGTTTATACTCAATAGTTATATCCCCAACATTAGGCCCCAGGTTGATGTGAACTTGTTCATATCAATCTTCAATACTTGACTTAGAAAAAATCCTTCATCATCAGTCCTTATGAAAATTTATAACCCGCCACGACGTCTGCTCACAGCATTGTGCTAACCCGCCATGACGCCATCTTGCATTAATATCGCACGAGGCCCAAATCTCAGCCTCCTTGATTCCCGCGCATGCCATCTATCCACTGCCTTATAAATAGGGACAGGGGTCCTTTTCATTTTCCCCCCTTGCCTCCTCGTCTTCATCCTCTTCCTTGCCACGCCACACGCGCCCAAGCTCCGCCGCCGTCGACCTCACGAGCTGCCTCCACTCCGGCCGCTGCATCGTCCTGAACGCACCAGAGCACCGCCGCGCACCACCGCTGTCCAATAGTCCTGGTAAGCCCCCCTTTTTTCCTCACCGCAGATCTCCATTAGGGTTTGCTTGAGTTCTTCAGAGTTCATCTCGGTTCACCTTTGTTCCTCCATAGACCATGTAGTTTCTGATCTAAGTATAGTACCAATCTTGTGCGATAGCAGTTTAGCACTCATTTTTAATATCTGAACGCCTCCCCTCCATAGGAGATCTTATCTGAGCACGTGAACTGTCCTGCTGCCGCTACTTTAGGTTAGAATTTTTCTTCATTATCTGAACTGCTGTAGATCCAAAATTATAACACCAATCTGTGAAACCTGTTTTTCACCACTTAGCCATTTTCCAACTTCAGATCTATACTTTCAATATCCGTGTAGGTGGTTTAACTTCAGAAAATAATAACCTGCCAGGTACCATTAGTCCCCTCTTAAACCGCCAAGTGCTCGTCTTTAATAACGTCACTATCCGGTTTAACATTTATGCATGCTTCAACACTTTCTGCCTGTTAACCATGAACCTTAAACCGGCACAAATCTGTTTCCAGGTTATCGTATAAATGGCCAAATCCTTTTATTCCTGTAACTGGGTTCCATCCCGGGTTACAGAAGAAGAACTGAACGGGTGTGTTGCAACCGACGCTTTAGCAAAAAAGGAAGACATCCACTGGAGAGCCCCCGGTCCAGAAAATCCTCCTGATCCCAAGGATGGGGAAGTGATCGTTTTTGTTGATCATCTGAGTCGAGGGTTCAGCCCTCCCGGATCAAAAAAATTTTGTGATGTGCTTCACTTCTTCCAACTTCACCCTCAAGATATTGGGCCTAACTCCGTGTCCAATATTTGCAATTTTCAAGTGTTTTGTGAAGCCTACCTGCAAGAAGAGCCCACAGTCGACCTGTTCAGAGATTTCTTCTATTTAAACTGCCGTACTGAATTTATGGATGGGCCCAATACTGAACTTGGCGGGGTTTCAATTCAGAAGAGAAAAGACGTCAGCTTCCCTCAGGCTAGGCATCATAGCCATCCCAAAGATTGGAATCAAACTTGGTTCTATTGCCAAGATACATCTCCAGCTGGCGAGAATCCTCTGCCGGGTTACCGTGCTCGCCGGCTTACCGATGCACATCCATTCCCCCAAAGACTCAATGCAAAGGAATGGTGCAAATATGCACCACAGCTTTCAAAGCTCAGAGCCTTTATGGCAAACGGTTTGATAGGCATTGATTTTGTCCGTTGCTGGGTATCTTGGAGCATTTTGCCTTTAAGCCGTCGCCCCGGTTTAATGTGTGAGTACACAGGGGATGTGAAAGTCCCTCAACATCACACTGATATTCAGCTGAGTGATGCTGAAATTACTGAATCTGTCAAGAAGATGTTGGATGAACCGGTGACCGACTGTAGCAAAACAGGACTTAGTCCTTTCTGCGCTTCAAATAAACCGCCAGCTGTAAGAATTGCCCCACTCCTGCTTTAATCCACATTCTTAATACTCCCTTATGATTTTTTCAATCTTTAAACAGGGTGATGATCCGTTCTGGAAGAAGAAACCGCAGGATAAACCGGCCAAAACACTTCGTGTCAAGACCAAGGTCAACAAGAAGCCCGCCAAGAAGAAAAACACCGAGCCTACCGAGTTAAATATTGACGATGATAATCCGGAGTCAGAGGTAGAACTTGATTCACTTGGCTCTTTTTTCATACATCTCATTGACGATGATTTTTATCAGGACGACGTAGAAGCTAGCCGCACAAACGACGTAGAGGTAACTATTCTCTCATCCGGTTCAGAACCTCTGCCCACACAGAAAACCCGACAAGCAAGCCGGAAAGTAAGATTTTCTCACCCCCTAGCTTACTTGGATCCAAACTTTCTTTTGAAGAAGCAGCAACACGAAGCTCGCCGCACAACCTGGCATAGCGGCTATGTGGTCACTTCTTCCGGTTTACCGAACTCGCCAGTTCGTAAACGCCGCCCAGAGGTCTCTTCTATTTCTGACACGTCTTATCCCAAGGCGGGTTATTTCCTTCAACCTCTTAATCCGTCTGATTCAAACTACCAGGGAACTTCCCTTTCATCCTCTGGCGAGTCCACAGGGACACAAATTCCAACCCTCAAAACTGTTCCTGGGTGAGCATTTTTAACTAACCCCTTGTACCTTATGCTTGATCATTATACTAACCTGTTATTTGCATCTCTGTCAGAGCCAAGGCCAGGCCTAGTAAAAAGACCAAATTGAACAAACCGGCTGATGACAGCACGCCAACTGATCCGGAAAAGAACCCGGAACAGTTTGAAACAAATACTGAAGCTATTCTTGATGATCCGCCACCGCAAGATCATGACACCTTTGTTGAGCAGATGGAAATTGATCCGATAGGTCATGCTGATAAACCGCCAAGCCCAACTAAGGCTGCTGATGATAAAGCTGATGATGTTGTACTTACCGGTGTCGGGTATACAGCCCCAGGCAACCCCACTGTTCTGTCAAAACATAGTGCCAAAGAAGAATTTTCTGCTGTTGACAAGGGCAAGTGCAAGGTGGACTTGGAAAGCTATACCCACCTCAGTGCCCAAGATCTTCATTCTGGGTTTTTAAACCATTTGCACACAAGCCGTGATTATGAAGCCGGTTTACTGAACATGATGAAGGAGCGATATGAGGTAAACACTGTTAACTCTGCATAAATATTCTTCCCTTAGCCGCCAAGTTTACTGGACATAAAAGAATAGAATGTTCTGCAAACTTTCAAGAACCATATAGATCAACTCCACTAGCCCGCAAGGGCCGGTTTATAATGTCAATATGAACCGGGACTTTAGAATAATAACTCTTCAATTTCGCCTGTGTAGCCCCCAAGGGTCGACTTAACAAATATGTTAAGTTGAGACTAATTATGCTGTAAGGCTCAAAATTCTTACTTAGGACCTTTATAATCCGGTTGACCATCAAGCTGATAGTTGTTATGTGCTTGGGACTTGTAATTTTTTTTTGATAAGAAGCAATAGACATTAGCCCCCAAGTGCCAAGTATATTACTTGTTATGTGCTTGGGACTTTGAATATGCACTGCTATGTAATTAATTACATGTCTCTTGCAGGCTGATCTTAACAAAAAGGAATCTCAAATCGCCGACCTTCAAGAAAATATCAAGTCACAACAAGCCGAGACCTCCAAAGCCAAGGAAGAACTGACCAGTGCCTTAACAGCAATGGAAAAACTGAAAGAGAGCTTTAAGAACGAGCGGGCAGGTTGGGATACAGAAAAGTCAACTCTGCTGAAGAGGGCTGAGGATGCTGAGGCTGCCCTTAAACCGGTAGCTGAAGAGCTGACTGGCTTGAAACAGCAAATAAATGCCATGACCGCTGCCATATTTGGTAAATAACTTCTTCATAAGCTTTGAACATGTATTATGTAAGAGACTGCCGGTTTACCGATGTTTTTGATGATGCAGGAACTCGCATTGCTCATCTTGGCTCAGATATGCGGCAAAAACTGAAGGCCGCCTATACACTTATAGAGCAATTATATACCGGCGTACAACGGGTTATCTGCACAGCTTCCCATAATAAACCGCCCCCAACCTTGATCAAGGAGATGTTGGAAAGGCTGGCAATAATGCCTGCACAGTTTAAGGAGCTAAAGAAGTCAGCTGCCAGGGCGGGTGCTCTTACTACACTGACTCGGGCCAAAGCTTGGATATCTGATCTTGATCCGGCCGATGTGGGAAACGGCTACCCAAGCATAAAGGAGGACGGGTCAGAGTTTAATAACGATGACCTCAGAGCCTTGACGAGGGAAATGCGTCCATTGGCTAGCCAATTGGCTGAAGAAACCGATCTTTCACATTATCAGTCGATTTATGATGCCAACAACAGGAGAGTTAACGCACCAACTTATGATGCTCCAAACCTTATTCCTCCAATCCGTAAGCATACCTATGCCCCTGATGTTGACCCCTCCACACTTATAAGTGATGAAGCTGTATTCAAGGCCTTAACTGGGATTGATTGGACCACCATTGACTTCCAGCCACTGGATAGAGAGGAGGAAGATGAACCGGCACTGGACGATCCGCAACCTTCAAGTCAGCCAGGCCAGGACTCGTAAACCGGGGGCCGGTTTAGCAGCTGCTTCCTTTAAGACTTGTTAAAACAATTATTCTTTTGGGCACCAAACGCCTTGTAATAGGCTAGCTTAAACTCTTGTTCTGCTATGCCATCGTGCATATTTACTTTGCATGACACTGCTAATCCACCATGTTAAAATATGCCACTTATGCTTATAATATTAACAATGTGGAATCTGCTCCTGCATGCAAAGGATTAAAGGTGTCCTGGCGGTTACCGCTGGATGGGTCATAACGCCCAATATAAAACCATGGAAACTAACATAGCTTGTACCCAAGGCTGGACTTTAAGAATAACCAAATTTGAAATATATCATACCTGTGATATTTGATCACACTGTTGGTTTACCAAACCGGTGTAGTAAGGGGAGAACCCAAACTTTGAGCACTGGTAATCATCATAGATTTGCTTGGCTTATGAACAAAACCAGGCCGGGTTAATAAACACCGGATATTATCTTATCTCATACTGGCGACTTATAGTCAAAAGCCAGGCCGGGTTAATAAACACCGGATGAATTATGATCATAAAGCGTTATAAGCCTCATCAAATAAACCTCAAAAACTGTGGAATAAAACAAACGAAAAAAACAAGGCTTTTCATGGGCTGCCAAGCCGAAAATCGAGGGCTTTCATGGGCCGCACAACCACTGAGTTAAACCTATATACAAACCTTATAAGATGGACCTCACATAACCAATCATCGTTTTAACTTTGACAAGTTCAGGGTCTGTATAAGATTGACTTGTCAAACATTCGGCGGGTCATTCCAGGAATACCTAGGCGGAGTGGCTTACTTAAAAAGGCAGGATAACCCAGGGTTTTAGGTGAATACACCTGGCTTTTAAGCCTATTACAAGGGTTATACAAACTCTTTGTTCTTTAGGATCAAGGAGCCCCCAAGTAATATTTTTGAGCTGTGCTCAAGGGGCACCTATGTTTGAGCTGTGATTTTGCAATAGACTCTCTTTGGTACCTTTAACCTGGGTAGCAAGCCCCCAAGTTTTTTTTTCCAGTTGGCTTGTAAGCCGGTTCAAAGGGTAATCATAACTTCGCTCATAAGCCGAAAGCCCCCAAGTAACCAAAAACTCATTAAGAAAAGACGACAAAGGCCCTGCTTTAGCAGGGGTGCCGGTTTAATATATACATTGTCAAAAATATGTACATCAGAAGAGCCAATGGCTCAGGTGTAGTAAGGCCGAAGATGAGCAATATTCCACGGCCGGCGAGTCTCTTCCTCCGACGTGCATGAGTCCTTGTGGTCTCGAACATCACTAAGGTAGTATGACCCGTTGTTCAGATTCTTGCTGACCACAAAGGGTCCTTCCCAAGGTGGGGATAACTTGTGCATATCAGTCTAATCCTGGATACGCCGGAGCACCAAGTCGCCTTCTTGAAAGGCTCTGGTCTTGACCCGGCGGCTGTGATAACGACGTAGATCTTGCTGGTAAATCGCCGAACGAGCCGCTGCGAGATCACGCGCCTCGTCTAACAGGTCAAGTGCATCCTGACGTGCCTTTTCATTATCAGCTTCAACGTAAGCCACCACCCGGGGTGAGTCGTGACGGATGTCACTGGGGAGAACCGCCTCTGCTCCATAAACCATGAAAAAAGGCGTGTAACCCATAGATCTATTGGGCGTTGTGTTGATGCTCCATAGCACCAAGGGTAACTCCTCTACCCAACAACCTGGCGTCCTCTGTAAGGGAACCATAAGCCGGGGCTTGATGCCTCTCAGAATCTCTTGATTGGCTCTCTAAGCTTGACCATTAGATTGGGGCTGAGCCACCGACGATACATCAAGCCGGATATGCTCACGTTGACAAAATTCTTTCATAGCACCCTTGGAGAGATTAGTGCCATTGTCTGTTACAATGCTGTGTGGAAAGCCAAAACGGAAGATCACCTTCTTCATGAATTGAACCACCGTTGCTGCATCACACTTACTGACTGGCTCTGCCTCTACCCACTTAGTGAATTTATCAACCGCCACCAAGAGGTGGGTCTTCTTATCCTTGGACCTCTTAAAAGGTCCAACCATATCAAGCCCCCAAACTGCAAACGGCCAAGTGATTGGAATCATTCTCAACTCCTGAGCCGGAACATGAGCTCGACGTGAAAACTTCTGACAACCGTCACATTTTTTGACCAAGTCCTCAGCATCAGCATGAGCCGTCAGCCAATAAAAACCGTGATGAAAAGCCTTGGCTACAAGAGATTTAGAGCCGGCGTGATGACCACAATCTCCTTCATGGATCTCACGCAGAATCTCACAGCCTTCTTCAGGAGAAACACAACGCTGAAACGCCACGGTAACACTGCAATGGTGCAGCTCTCCATTGATAATTGTCATTGACTTAGACCGCCGGGTTATTTGCCTGGCCAAGGTTTCATCCTCAGGTAACTCGCGCCCGGGTCATATATGCCAAATATGGAACTGTCCAATCAGGAATAACATGAAGAGCCGCCACCAACTGAGCTTCCGGGTCAGGAATAGCCAAATCCTCCTCTGTAGGTAACTTGACCGACGGGTTATGCAAAATGTCAAGAAAGATATTAGGTGGCACCGGTTTACGTTGAGAACCCAACCGGCTTAAGGCATCAGCCGCTTCATTTTTCCTCCGATCAACATGCTCAACTTGATAACCCTTGAAGTGACCAGCAATAACATCCACCTCTCGTCGATAAGCCGCCATGAAGGGATCCTTAGAATCCCAAGTACCAGAGACTTGTTGAGCCACCAAATCTGAGTCACCAAAGCACCTTACCCGGCTTAAGTTCATCTCCTTAGCCATCCGAAGACCGTGGAGCAAGGCCTCATATTCAGCTGCATTGTTAGTACAAGGGAACATCAAACGGAGAACATAACAAAATTTATCACCTCGAGGGGAAGCAAGCACAACTCCAGCCCCCGAGCCCTCCAATTGCCTGGACCCATCAAAGTGAATAGTCCAATACGTGTTATCTGGTTTTTCCTCAGGCATCTGCAGCTCTGTCCAGTCATTGATGAAATCCACCAGTGCTTGAGACTTGATGGCCGTGCGAGGCATATACTTCAAACCATGAGGCCCAAGTTCAATGGCCCATTTGGCAACCCGGCCTGTTGCTTCCCTGTTTTGTATGATATCTCCTAAAGGAGCAGAGCTAACCACAGTAATGGGGTGACCCTGAAAATATTGCTTGAGCTTCCGGCTTGCCATGAAAACCCCATATACAAGTTTCTGCCAATGTGGGTATCTCTGTTTGGACTCAATAAGCACTTCGCTGATATAATAAACCGGCCGTTGAACCGGATATTCCTTGCCTGCCTCTTTCCTTTCAACCACAATAGCCACACTGACAGCCCGGCTATTAGCAGCCACATATAACAACAGCGGCTCCTTATCAACGGGCGCAGCTAGGACCGGCGGCTCAGCCAGCTGCTTCTTAAGCACCTCAAATGCCTCATTAGCAGCGTCACTCCAGACGAAGTCATCTGTCTTTTTCATCATCTAATACAAAGGGATGGCCTTCTCACCGAGGCGGCTTATGAACCGGCTTAGCGTCGCAATACGACCCGCCAGACGTTGAACATCATTGATACACGTCGGTTTAGCCAGAGAAGTGATGGCTTTGATCTTCTCCGGATTAGCTTTAATGCCCCTGTTAGACACCAGAAAACCCAAAAGCTTGCCCGCCGGCATACCAAAAACACACTTGGCCGGATTAAGCATCATCTTATAAACTCGGAGATTATCAAAGGTTTCCTTCAAGTCGTCTATCAACGTCTCCTTCTTTCTGGATTTCACCACAATATCATCCACATAAGCATGAACATTGCGTCCAATCTGATTATGAAGACAATTCTGCACACATCGCTGGTAAGTCGCCTGGGCACTCTTGAGCCCAAAAGGCATAGACACATAGCAGAAGGCTCCAAAGGGAGTTATGAAAGCTGTCTTCTCCTGGTCCTTAACTGCCATCTTGATCTGATGATAACCAGAATAAGCATCCAAAAAACTCAAACGCTCACAACCCGCCGTAGCATCGATAATCTGATCAATACGAGGGAGAGCGAAAGGATCAGCCGGACAAGCCTTGTTTAAATCCGTGTAGTCCACACACATGCGCCAAGTGCCGTTCTTCTTAAGTACCAGCACCGGGTTAGCCAACTGTAACATCCCAAATTTTTAATTTGGAATGTTATGCATTAGATCATCATTGCATATCATATTTTAATGCATTCTGTTTTGCGATCCTCGAAATCCTGAGCAACTCAAGGACCACAGAGAGAGTTGGGGATTTCACCGTTTTCATATTTGAATTTTCTCAAATATTGAAACAAGGATCAATTTGGTTTAATTATTTTTCTCTCCGAAAATATTTCATATTAAAAATATATGAGAGGAGATAATATGACTTCTCCAAAATAAATGGGATAATGGAGGAAAAATATTAAAATCAAATAAATAGTTTATTTGGATTTTTATTGCAATTTTATTTGAATTTAGAAAAATATGCGTTTTTCAAAATTGCATTAGAGTCCCAAATAAATGTTTATCTCGTCCGGCATTTTTTTTAGAGGACGGGGAAAATTTATTTCGGGAATTTTGGAGTCCGTTTAGTATTTCTTTTATTTGTTTCTCTGCGCGGAATTATTTAAAAAAAAAATCCGCCGGACCGAACTGGGCCGAAGCCCAGCCAGCCCAGCAGGTCGCCGCCGCCGTCCCCCGCACGGGAGTCCGCCCCGTCGCCGCAGGCCGTGTCCGAGGCGGACACGCCTCCCGAGGCCGTCGCCCCCTCCCCAAGCCACCCCGCCCCTCCCCTCCTTAAATAGCCTCGCCCCGCCTCCCACAGCAGCCCGCAGCCGCCGCCGCCGGACTTCGCCGCCACCGCCGCCTGCGCCGCCGCTTGCCGCTGCAGCCCCGCCGCCTGCGCCGCACCCCGCCGCCGCTGCAGCCTCGCCGCCGCACGCCCCTCGCGCTGCCGCGCCGCACCCCGCCGCCGCTGCAGCCTCGTCTCGCCGGAGCCGCCGCTCGCCGGATCCGACGCCCGGTTTTTTTCGGTTTAGGTAAAAACCGATCGGTTTTTTTGGTAAACCCTAGATCTAGATTCGTTTTTTTTTTAAATTCCGGTTTATTCTTTTTAGATCGGTTTTCCGTCAGTTTAGTTATTTAGCGAACGCCCGTTCGTACGTTCGTTTTAACGAACGGTTTTCACCGTTTAACCGCAGACAGCGAACGTTCGTTCGTTAGCCTGTTCGTTAGTTTTCTTTTTCTCGGATTTTCCGCTATTATTTTCGATCGCGATTCCTGATCCGATTTTCGTTTTAGTATAACTTTTCGCTCGTTTGTCGGAATCAGGCGATTCAAGCGCCTAGATCTTCGTCTCGAAGCCCTCTTTCTGTTTAACCAACTTAAACAAGTTTTTGCTACTGTAAAATTTGACTTTAGTCCAGATTAGCAATAAAAGCTTGTTTCTTTCGCAGTTTGAGTTTCGTTGCTTTGTTTGATTTGATTCTTTTTGCAAACCAGAGTTCTTCATGTTGAACTTTCTGGTTAGATCTTCTTATCTGGGTTTTACCCGTGCATCTTCGCTTGATTGCTTATGTATGCTATTGGTTGTTTGCGATAGAATTCCCGGAGTGCGAAGCGTGCTACTACGAGTCTCTAGGATTTGCAGATCGTCAGCAAGGCAAGTAACACATTGATCATACTTCTTCGTTACCCAGTTTTTATGCATTAGTTTCGACCCTCAAATATTGCATGATTAGGATGTGATTAACTTGTGGGTACTGGGAAGTAGACGATGAGGTAGAACCTATTTCCCTTTTAATAACAAACCCTTGGGAGTTACTTCTACGCTATGCTTATGTTGCCATGCTATGCTCGTAGACGTGGATTGGGTTTGAGTGTATCCATGACAGATGTGAGATTTTTTTAATGGTTCAACTTAAGGTGGCAACTTTAATACACATCTGGGTGGATTGCTTGTTTGGGCACCTGGGGATATACCAGTGTTGTCCTAGGAGATCCCGGGGATATACCGTGTGATCCTCCTACGGTCCGCCACCCAGGCTCAAACGGATCATAAGATTATTCATGCTAGAAACTTCCGTGTGCAGCCACAAGCTATTATGGGCTCTAGCATAGTTGAGTATGTTACATGACCTCTTTCAGTGGTAGGCTAGCAGATGTAGGGGAAAGTAGGTGTAACTGTCTACCCAGAGTAAAGAGTAAATGTTTCTGAAAGACTGTGTCTCGGTCATCCGTTTCTCAAACACCATGTAGTGCGAGAAATCCAACGGAGGAGATCGAGTCTTGTGGGGAAAAGTGCACAAACCTCTGCAGAGTGTACAAACTAGTCATGATTAGCCGTGTCCCCGGTTATGGACATCTTGAGTATCTGGTTCTTGGATTATCATATTGAATCCCATCACTCTAAATTAATTTGTTGGGATTAATGATTACTTTTAATTGGGATTGAGAGGGGGTTTTACCTTCTCAATGTTCAACAACCACCATGATAGTTAAATAAAATATATTCCTTTGTTGTAGGGAAAAATTGGCTTTTCGCAAAACAGTATAACCCTAGAGCTTTTCCACCAGCCAAATATGCATGTAGTATTAGCATTTATTCTGTTCATTGCTCTACTGTGTTATATTGCCAGCATATTCCATGTGCTGACCCGTTTCGGGCTGCAACTTATCATGTTGCAGACTTTTCAGACGGAGAGTAAGGTGTGCTAGGTCGTTGTCGTGCACTCAGCTATGCCGTTGGAGTTGATGGACTCACCTTATCTTCCAAGCCTTCCGCTGTTATCTTATTTAGATGGCCTTAAGCCATATTTATTGTAATCAGTTCTCTTTTGAGACATTCGATGTAATAAGTGTGTGATTGCTACTCTGTTATAAATCCCTCAAGTACTGTGTGTGTCAGCATTACCGATCCAGGGATGACACTTGAACACAGAGATTCGATCCATTCGGGTCGGGTCGCTACACCAACCACTCAGGATGAAAAACTTCAACAATAAACCCAGCCGCCAAGAGCCGGGCTACCTCCTCACCAATGGCCTTACGCCTTTCTTCATTGAAACGACGAAGAAACTGCTTGACCGGTTTAAACTTGGGATCAATATTGAGAGTGTGCTCAGCGAGTTCCCTCGGTACACCTGGCATGTCAGAAGGTTTCCATGCAAAGATGTCCCGGTTCTCACGGATGAACTCGATGAGCGCGCTTTCCTATTTTGGATCCATATTAGCACTGATGCTAAACTGCTTGGATGAATCGCCAGGAACAAAATCAACCATCTTAGTGTCATCTGCTGATTTAAACTTCAAAACCGGATCATGCTCTGTAGTTGGCTTTTTCAAAGACGTCATATCCGCCGGATCAACATTGTCCTTGTAAAATTTTAACTCCTCCGTTGCACAAACCGACTCAGCATAAGCCGCATCACCCTCTTCACATTCCAATGCTATCCTTCGGCTCCCATGTACTGTGATGGTCCCCTTGTAACCCGGCATCTTGAGCTGCAGATAAACATAACAAGGCCGTGCCATGAACTTGGCATAAGCCGGCCGTCCAAACAGAGCGTGATACGGGCTGTGAATTTTGACTACTTCAAAGGTCAATGTCTCTGACCTAGAGTCATGATCATCTCCAAAGGCAACTTCCAGAGCTATCTTACCAACAGGGTACGCTGACTTACTAGGCACCATACCATGGAAAACTGTATTCGACGGTTTAAGATTTTTATCTGTCAACCCCATGCGACGGAAAGTTTCGTAATAAAGGATATTGATGCTGCTCCGTCCATGAGTACCTTAGTAAACTTATACCCTCCAACCTGGGGTGCAACCACCAATGCTAGGTGACCCAGATTATCAACCCGGGGCGGGTGATCTTCCCGACTCCACACAATGGGCTGCTCAGACCAGCGCAAGTAACGGGGAACCGCCGGTTCAACGGCATTCACTGCCCTTTTGTGAAGCTTCTGATCCCGTTTGCATAAATTTGTGGTGAAGACGTGGTACTGCCCACTATTCAACTGCTTTGGGTTACTCTGATACCCAGATTGCCGCTGCTGATTCCCCTGACCTAACTGTTGATGGTAGCCACCCTGATTGCCTTGATCGCCCTGATTACCTTGGAATCCAGAACGAGAACCGCCACCGCCATAACCCGGCCCATGAGAACCAGACCCTGAACCACCACCCGGTCCATGATTGTCTTGAAAAAGATTGGAATTTTTATACTCTTTCATGATGTAGCAATCCTTCCAGAGGTGGCCAGACGGTCTTTCTCGCGTCCCATGCCGTGGGCAGGGCTGATTTAGCATCTGCTCAAGATTAAAGCCTGACCCTCCGGCCCGTGGGGGCGGTTTACCTTTACGATGCTGGCCATTATTCTGTGCGTTGGTGTTAGCCACAAAGTCCAAACTATTATCAGCTTTGCGCTTACCATTGCCTCCCTGATTCGCCGGATTATGCTGCTGTCCTCTGGTGCTGCTGCCCTTCCTTCCCTTTCCCGGCTTGTCATCATCAGACTCGGGGTCCTTGGTACCATTAGAGTCAGCATACTTAACCAGAGCCGCCATCAGCTCTCCTATGTTATTGCAGTGGCGCTTGAGCCGACCCAACTTCTGCTTAAGAGGCGTAAACCGGTAATTCTTCTCCAACATTATAACCGCTGAACCGGCATTGATGCGATCCGATGAATGTAAGATGGTCGAAACTCGGCGCACCCAATGGGTTGTGGACTCACCCTCTTCTTGGACAAAGGCATCCAGATCCACAATTGACATCGGCTGCTTGCACGTGTCTTTGAAATTCTGGATAAACCGGGCCTTTAACTCGGCCCATGACCCAACGGAGTTGGCAGGGAGCCCCTTCAACCAAGTGCGAGCCGTTCCATCCAACATCAGGGGAAAAAATTTGGCACATGCCGCATCACTAACATCTAGCAATTCCATGGCCATCTCATAACTCTCGATCCATGCTTCAGGAGGTAAATCGGCTGTATAGTTAGGCACCTTGCGAGGACCCTTAAAATCCTTGGGCAGACGCTCATTACGTATGGCCGACACTAAACATGGTACGCCCAAATTCCTAAAGGTTACACCTGGCTCCATCGAAGTTGTCGGACGAACCGAAGAAGGTTGATGGGCCGCATATTGCGCCGCCAGCTCGGCCTCTCGACGCGCTCTACCTTGATCCACCACGTTCTGAGCATCAGCACCACCGCCCGCCGGGTTATGCCCACGAGGCTGGTTATGGTTCCGCCCACTGCTTGACACAGCTGGTTCCTCAATATGCCTAATGTAACTCTGGCATGGGCGAGGGGTAGAATGAATCCGGCTTCGACTGTAAGAATAAGCCTGCTGCTGAACCAATGCTGTCTGAAGGAGCTCTCTAGCCCTCCGCATCTCAACCGCCGTTGGAGACTCGCCTTCAACCGGGATAGCCGCCAATCGTGACACCACAGTGATCATGTTATCCAAAGGGTTAGAGTAATGACCCGATGGTGTTGGCATGTGTTGCGGCGGGATATTGTTCTGACGAGGCGGATCCGTGGTGTGCGGCTGAACCGGTGCTCCCGTCCCAGGCATTTCAACCCGGTCCGCCACTGGCGGGTTACTGGTTCCTGCTCCTGGCGTGTTAAAGAGGTTCCTCACCTCGTAAACCGGTGGCAGGCGAGACTGATGCCTCCTCCTCATGACTTCGTTTGAAGCGTTCTGATCTAGCATGAGCCGGTAAGACTCCGACTGAATCCGCTGCGCCTGCGCATCCAATGTAACCCGCTCCGCAGCCATCCTGGCATCTTCAGCTGCCAGGTCTTCCTTAGCTTGAGCTATCTGATCTCGCAATTTCACGACTTCCGCGTTATGCTGATCTTGATTACCCGGGTTAACCTCCGTCGTCAGCAGTGTTGCCAAGGCGTCTAGTAACCCGGACAAGACTTGAGCCGGCGGGCGCGCAGGGCCTCCTACCCTGGCTGCCGTCGCCACTGCTGACCCGGAAATCAATGCCACTGCAGTTGAAGAGTGTTGCACTGGCTGCGTACCGGCCATGAAGATTGCAACCCGGTTCGGCGGCTCGTAGGGGTCCGGAATACTATCGCCATCGGAACAGCCCCCAAGCCGACCGTCTTGCAGTTGGTACAATGACTCGGTTTCACCGGTGGATGACTCGCCATCAGAGTAGACAACTGTCTCACCGTCAAATACCAATTTATCCTTAGATCCCGCACCATTGACGAATCCCACGATGGCACGACTCATGGCGGGCTGAACTCGGGCGGGTTTTGCACGCTGAGCCGTCTCGATGATGTCGGTGCAGGTGTCCGGCTCAGGGCCCGGTTCGCCGATCTTTCCAATGAAGACGTGAATTCCACCGAAGGGGACCCGGTATCCGTACTCAATTGAGCCGGCCTCGGGGCCCCAGCCTTCATCGTCGATGTAGAGCTTGCCGCGACGACTCTTGGTCATCCGGCCCACAGCGTATCCCTTGATCCCTTCGAAGTTGCCCTTCAAGAACTCGAAACCCCCGTGCGCTGGCCCCACGGTGGGCGCCAACTATCATGGACTTGACACGGCAGATGTCCTAGCGGAAGGACTTAGTCGTGGAGCCATCGCAACTAGGTTAACTTGAAGGGGTTAAACGGGACAAAAGACACAGAGAGTTTACCCAGGTTCGGCCCCTCTCAATGAGGTAAAAGCCTACTCGTGCTTTGTGTTGTATTGCTAGGGTTTCGATTACCAGGGAGCGAATACGCTTGACCTAGTTTCCGATTGTTTGTTACCTGTCCCTAAACCGCCGCCGGGTCGTCCCTTTATATCCACAGGTTGACGCCCGGCGGTTCACAGAATCCCGGCCGGCTCATAAACATGTCCGGCTCGGTATCCACTCTTTCCTATCTTACAATACAAGTCATACTTATGGTGGTTTACATCTATGGGCCCTAACTCGCCTTTGGGATTTAGGCCTTCTTATTAAGTCTCCTTCGTAAGTCGCCATCTTCTATGTCTTCATGGGCTTCAATACAGGTGAGCCACTATGAGCATAACCCGGCCCCTCCTGGGCGGTTTATACTCAATAGTTATATCCCCAACAGTATCCAACTTGGGGTTTGTTACCGGTGAGTAGCTCGTATGTCGTTTTGCCGAGAAGCTTGTGAAGATATAGTCTATTTGTAGCATGACAAGCTGTCTCAACCGCTTTCGCCCAAAAGTGTCTTGGCGTCTTGTATTCATCAAGCATCGTTCTTGCCATCTCAATAAGAGTCCGGTTCTTCCTCTCAACAACTCCATTTTCTTGAGGTGTGTACGTAATCGAGAACTCATGTGAAATCCCTTCTTCGTCAAGAAAGGTATCCACATTGGAGTTTTATCACTTCGAACCTTCTTGATCTTCACTTCAAATTGATTTAGGGCCTTCTTGGCGAAGTTCTTGAAGATCTTTTGGACCTATGACACGTCTCCAATGTATCTATAATTTTTGATTGTTCCATGCTGTTATATTATCAATTTTGGATGTTTTATATTCACTTTATAGCAACTTTATATCATTTTTTTGGGACTAACCTATTGACATAGTGCCTAGTGCCACTTGCTGTTTTTTGCTTGTTGTTTACTTCGCAGAATATCCATATCAAACGAAGTCCAAACGCAGCGAAACTTTTTGGAGAATTTTTTTCAGCCCAGAAGACACCCAGGAGGCCCAGGAGGTGCACCAGAGGGCCCCTGTGGGGCCCACTAGGCACCACGGCGTGCCAGGGCCCCCAGGCGCGCCCTGGTGGGTAGTGGGGCCCACAGGCACCCCCTCCACCGCCTCTTAGCTCTATAAATACCCAAATATTCCAGAAACCCTAGGGGAGAAGAGAGATCGAAGTTTCCACCGCCGCAAGTTCCAGAACCACGAGATCCAATCTAGTGGCCTTTTCCGACACCTTGCTGGAGGGCTCAATGATCACGGAGGGGTTCTTCATCAACACCCTTGCCCCTCCGATGATGCGTGAGTAGTTTACCACAGACCTACGGGTCCGTAGGCAGTAGCTAGATGGCTTCTTCTCTCTCTTTGATCTTGAATACAATGTTCTCCTCGATGTTCTTGGAGATCTATTTGATGTAACTATTTTTTGAGGTGTGTTTGTTGGGATCCGATGAATTGCGAGTTTATGATCAGATCTATCTATGAATATTATTTGACTCTTTGTTGAACTCTCTTATCACTACTGGAATCAGAGGATTTGCCATCAGCCACTTCTTTGCCGTCTGCTAGCGGACGGCAAAGGAGCTCTTTGCCGTCTGTTTCCAAAAAACAGACGGCAAAGAAGTGGCTGATGGCAAAGATCTTATTTGCCATCAGCCACTTCTTTGCCATCTGCTAGCAGACGGCAAAGGAGGTTTGCCATCAGCTAGCTGACGGCAAAGAGGAAGGTGGGCCCCACTAACGAGCTGCTTACAAAAAACCTAACGGCCCCCCTCTTTGTCGTCTGCTAGTAGACGGCAAAGAGCAAAAAGGCAGACGGCAAAGGCGGGGCGGACGACAAACATTTGACTTAACTAACGGCCGTGCCCCACCCCACCCCGCCCCTCTCTCTCTCTCTCTGTTTCTCTTCCTCTCCTCCCCGACGACCACCGCACGCGCGCTGCCGCCCCTACCACCCGCCGTAGCCCCGTCGCCCCACCACCTCGCCGCCCCACCGGCTCACCGCCCTGTCGCCCCCGCCGCCCTGCCGGCTCGGCACCGCCGCGCCCCATCGCCCCGGAGCCCTGCGGCCCCGTCGCCACCGCTGCCCGGCGCCCCCGCACCCCCCCCGGCGCCCCCGGGCCCTGCCCCAGGCCGCCCCATCCCCCTCCTCCACCGGCCGCCCCACTTCCGAAGGTGAGCTCTAGCTCCTCTTTTTTTCTTTTTTCTTTTTTTTAGTTTTAGGTTTATGTTTAGTTTAGATTTAGTTTTAGTTTTAGGTTTAGTTTCAGGTTTAGGTTTAGTTTAGTTTTAGGTTTAGGTTTAGTTCTGAAAAAAGTAGAAAATAAGAATAATTAGAAGAAGAGGAAGAAGAAGAAGAAGAAGAAGAAGAAGAAGAAGAAGAGGAGGAGGAGAAGGAAAGAAGAAGAAGAAGAAGACGAGGAGGAGGAGGAGGAGAAGAAGAAGAAGAAAATGAGAAGAGGAGAAGAAGAAGAGGAAAAAGGAAAACCGGGTCGAGGATCGCCGACGGGGTGCGTCGACCCGGTTTTCCTTTTTCCTCTTCTTCTTCTCCTCTTCTCCTTTTTTTCTTATTCTTCTTCTTCTTCTCCTCTTCTCCTTTCTTCTTCTTTTTCTTCTTCTTCTTCTTGTTGTTCTTCTTCTTCTTCTTCTTCTTCTCCTCGAGGGGTTGAGGGTCGCCAAGGGGTCGAGGGGTCGAGGGTCGCCAAGTGTCGAGGGTCGAGGGGTCAAGGGTCACCGAGGGGTCGAGGGGTCAAGGACCGAGGGTCGCCGAGGGCCATGGGAGAGGGTCGAGGATCGCCGGTCGCCGAGGGGTCGAGGGGCGAGGGGTCGAGGGTCTAGGGGTCGATGGTCGAGGATCTTCCGGTCCGAGTGCTGACCGACTGGTGTCGTAGCTTAAGATGAGGACGTCCCCGATCTGAAGGTCATGAGCGTGGGTGAACTGCTTCCATCCGTGCGCGAAGAACAGATGGAAGCAGTTCGCCCGCACGGATGGAAGCAGTTCGCCCACGCTCATGACCTTCAGATCGGGGATGTCCGCATCTTAAGCTACGACAACAGCCGCACCATGCTCATAGTGAAGGTGTTCGACAGGACCGCCGAGGGGTCGAGGGTCGAGGATTTCCGAGGGGTCAGGGATCGAGGGGCCAAGTGTTGAAACTTGAAACACCCAAACTGACTCATGACAAAAAATCAAAGCGTAGAAAGAGAAACCAAAGAAGAAACAATATGTAGTGAGAGGTTGTGCAACTATTATGATATTCTGTAACAGCTTTTTTAACGAATTTGAGAGGATGATGGTGAAGAACTCGAAAGCCATTGGTGTCTTTCGACTTCTTTGCCATCATCCTCTCCAATTCATTAAAAAAGCTGGTACAGAAAATCTTCCTAGTTGCACAATCTCTCACTATGTACTATTTCGTCTTTCGTTTCTCTTTCTACGCCCTGATTTTTTGCCAGTTTGGTTGTTTGAAGTTTCAAAACTTGGCTTTTAATCCTCATTGCCAAGGGGTCGAGGGGTCGATGGTCGCCGAGGGGTTCCTAAGTTATGTTGCACTTGATGATGATACACTAGTTATATGCATATTATTATTCATGTCGGTATTAAAAAAATTATGTTGTACTAATTTCGTTTACTCTATATATGTGTCATGGCAGGTGTTGAAAGATGGTGGGCGCGGGTAAGGAGCGCTCCGAGGCTCCTTCTTTGTCGGCGTTGTTGCCCACCCGGAGAGATACTTCCATTCCACACGTACCTCTTCGGAGAGCGTTGTACGAGGGTATGGCTTCACCGGTGGGCGCTTCTTCGTCGGCGTCGTTGCCCACCGGGAGAGGAGGTTGGGGAGGGAGGAACAGAGAAGGTCGGGGAGGACGTGGCCGTGGGAGAGCTAGGCAGGCTCCTACGCCTTCCTCGCCGCCACCCCTAGCTGATTCACCCGAGCACATGACTGCTAGGGTGGACACGTCTGAGGAGGAGGCTACGCGGACTCCGGTCCACGAGCCTCGGGTCGACGGGCCTTCGGCCCATGAGACTCCGTCCCAGGAGACCTCCGGATGGGGTACCTGGCAGGATCCACCTGAGGGGCCGAGTGGCCATGCTGATGGTGGCGGGTATCAGATTTCTAATAGCAGCGAGGACGAGGTGGTTGAGGGGGCCACCATCTACCAGCGTGGTAGTACATGGCTCCCGCCACTGCCGGCGACCCGTGAGCAGAGGTGGTTGATTTGGCCTGATGGGTAGAGGTAAGTGCATTTACTCTTTTTGTACCTTTTGCCATCATGTTTCTTCAAATATCTAATGTGTTGGCCTTGTCATACTGCAGGGGTTGGGACCACCATCAGGATGTCCGCAGGCCCAACCAAGTCCTTGGTGTGATTTGCCGGCAAAACTTCCCGAGGTTTGTCACGTTGCCCGGTGAGGGTCAACTTCCAGAGCTAGGATTGAGCTGGGAGCACTACTTGGCTACCCCGGCCCCGCCGGAGGAGATGATTGACCGTGTCTTGTGCCACACAAGGGCCGACATGGTGATCAGAACTTTTTGGGTAATTTCTCCTTTACACAATTAAAAATCTTTGAATAAGCTTAGTTATTGTACTAATCAATGTTGTCTTGTTTGATTGCAGACCTTCTACAGGTGTGAGGAGGGATACGAGGAGGCCTGTGCACGGGTTATCGATGCCGAGTGCAGGCGCCTACTACAAAACTTACGGCACGAGGCTCGGGTGCAGGCTGTTCGAGACTACTTCGCCTCGCGTGGTGTTCGGAAGCCCAAGAAGAAGTGTCGCGGAAAGTTTATGAAGAAGGAGGAGTACATGATGGTAATTGCCTATATTCTTAAGGCCTTGTTCTTAGTTTCATTGATTTGATTCGTAGGCGTAGCGCTCAAGTTTCTCTTTACTAACTTAGGTGCCCCCGAGATGGTGTGCGGATAAGATGGATTGTTGGGAGGCGTTGGTGGATGAGTGGTGCTCAGACGCATGGCTAGCCGTCCACAACAGTGCCAAGGACAAGCGTACCCAAATGAGAGGTGTGCCACACCATCAAGGCAGCGCCAACTTATATCAATACGGGCGGAACTGGGTATGTGGTTTGCTTCATGATCCATGCAATTCATTCTGTCATGCTAGCTTGAGCCCTACTAATACTATGTTCCTCTCTTTTAGGCGGGATACAATATGGCACCGGTGCCAGAGGTGTTCGACATCTATGCCATGGCCCATACTGCCCCGTTCAAGAAGGCCAAGGCATTCTCTGCGTCTGACCTCGATCATCCAGAGAACTTCACCAACATCTCCTCCCACAACAAGCTTGTGAAGTACAGAGATGAGGGGAAGGCGAGGAAAGGGGAGGACTTTAACCTGAGTGGGCAGTTTGATCCGGAGCTGGTGATGATATCTGGTGGCAGGAGGTCCCATGGCTTGATAGCCATTGGAGATGGACTTATCCATTGTCCTCGCACTCTCCCGGAGATCAAGGCGCGCCAGTCGAGCTCCGCTCCTGAGATGAGGCCTCGTCAACGGCCAGCCGAGCTCGCCTTCGAGGTTAGTTATACGGACTCAGGTATCTTTCCTCCATTACATTGTGTGTGCGGCCATCGATGATTACAATGCTAACGAGGATTGGTGTTGCAGGCTGCTCTTAAGAGTGAGAGAGAAAGAACCCAGGCGCTACTAATGGAAAGGGACCAGCAGGCAGAGGAGAAGCATCGGGAGTTGGAGGAGAAGACGGCAAAGATGTTGGAGGAGGAGAGGTCACGGAATGACATCCAGAATAGGGCCATGTATGAGCTCCTCGTGGTAAGTTTCTTCTGCATATTAGCCAAATCATTCACGCAATGTTCGTTTCATTACTAACTAGTATGACTAACCCGTGAATACCAAATGTGCAGTATGTGTTCCAGAAGGCCGGTCAGACCCCTCCGCCAATGCCAGAGATTGCTCCGGGGACCACGGTGAGTTTAATTTGAATGGTCATTAGTTACTAGTATTAACATTTGAGTGTCGTCATGCTAACGAGACATTGCAAATGATCTTTGGTGCAGCGTACCTCCAGACAAGCATCACACGATCCTTCTCCAGGTGTTTCACCTCCATGATGATGGTAAGTTTTCTCTAGTGTTTTGCTTAACAAATGCATAATGACCTAGACTTAGCTTTATTTCCTCCAAAATTCTTACCATAATGACCTAGACTTAGCTTATTTTCCTCCAAAATGACTTAATTAGCTTACTAGCTCCAAAATGATCCATTTTACCTTAGTTAGCTCTAAAACGATCTATACTTAGCTTTGTTTCCTCCAAAATGACTTAAGTTAGCTTTAATATGCTAAGTTATCTCTAATATGCTTAGTTACCTAGGTTTGCTCAATAATGACATACACTTAGCTTACTTATGTAAAAAAATGGCATAATTAGCTTACTTAGGTTTGAAATGGCATAACAACCTTGGTAACCTCATATATGTCATATACTTAGCTTATTTTCCTCAAAAATGGCATAATATGCTTAGTTAACTCAAAAATGGCATAATTAGCTAGGTTAGCTCCAAAATGACCCATTTTACCTAGGTTAGCTCCAATATGATCCATTTTAGCTAGGTTAGCTCCAAAATGATCCATTTTACCTAGGTTAGCTAAAAAATGGCATAATTACTTAGGTTAGCACAAAAATGACCTATACTTACCTTATTTTCCTCCAAATTGACATAATAAGCTTAGTTAGCTCAAAAATGGCATAATTACCTACGTAAGCTCTAAAATGACACAAATAAGGAATAAGAAGAAGAAAAACAAGGAAGAGGAGAAAAAGAAAGAATAGAAGAAGAAAAAGAAGAAAAAGAAAGAATAAAAGAAGAAGAATGAGAAGGAAAAGGGTAAAAACCTTCTTCTTCTTCTTCTTCTAGTCTTCTTGTTCTTCTTCTTCTTCTAGTCTTCTTCTTCTTCTTCTTCTTCTAGTCTTCTTCTTCTTCTTCTAACTTGCTTACTCCCATTTTTGCAGATTTGATTCACTTCATGAAAGCTGGCATTGATGGACTGCTAGTTTTAGTTTCTGTTTTGATTTTGTGTTGATGAACAATGTATGTTGAATAACTTCGTGAAACTATGTATGTATGTTGATGAACTCCGTGAAACTATTGTAATATGTATGGATGGAACTATGTGTTGGTTATGTATGTATGATGAAACTTGTGTGTTGGATATGTCATATGTCTGCTGTGAAATTGCCCTGTGAAAAAAATATCATATATTTTGCTGTGAATATGCTTGGATATAAGAAAAAACAGAAAAAAAAGAGGCAATGCAGCCTCTTTGCCGTCTGCAAAGAGGCCACGTGGCAGCAACCTGTGCAATCTGGGAGCTATACCATTTGGTTACTTTGCCATCTGTGGTAGACGGCAAAGGATGTGGGCGTTTGCCGTCCGCTGGCAGACGGAAAAGGCTGCCGTTAGCCACCTAACGTGGCTGACGCCTGTTATTTACCGTCCACATTCTTTGCCATCTGCCACCAACGGCAAAGGTTCTTTGCCGTCCACTTTGAGGAAGCAAACGACAAAGAACCTATTTACCGTCACTTTCTTTGCCGGGCAGGTTTGCTGTCAGTGGCAGACGGCAAAGAGGTTTGCCGTCCGCTTTTGGTACCTTTACCGTCTGCCATGGCTGACGGCAAAGAAGCTAATTCCTATAGGGTATGCATGATTGTTATAGCCTCGTATTTCTTCTCTGAAACTTTGGTTTGGTTTGGCCAACTAGATTGATATTTCTTGCAATGGGAAGAGGTGCTTTGTGATGGGTTCGATCTTGCGGTGCTCAATCTCAGCGATAGAAAGTGCATGACATGCATGTATAGTTGCTATTAAGGATAAAAATATGGGGTCTATTCCTACATGAATAGATCTTGTCTACATCATGTCATCGTTCTTATTGCATTACTCCGTTTTTCCATGAACTTAATACTAGATGCATGCTGGATAGCGGTCGATGTGTGGAGTAATAGTAGTAGATGCAGGTAGGAGTCGGTCTACTAATATTGGACGTGATGCCTATATACATGATCATTGCCTTGGATATCTTCATAATTATTTGCTCTTCTATCAATTGCCCAACAGTAATTTGTTTACCCACCGTATGCTATTTTCTTGATAGAAGACACTAGTGAAATCTATGGCCCCCGGGTCTATTTCCTATCATATTATTTTCAGATCTATTAATCTAAAAATCCAAAAATACCTTGGTGCACTTTTTCTTTATTTATTTTATTTTGTGTTTTTGCAAGATCTATTTATCCAATCTCATACTATTTAATCTATCTCAATACCGAGGAGGGATTGACAACCCCTCTTACGCGTTGGGTTGCAAGTTTTTGTTATTTATGTGAAGGTACTCCTTACATAGTTTGGGTGGATCCTCCTACTGGATTGATACCTTGGTTTCATAACTGAGGAAAATACTTATCGTTGCTTTGCTACATCATCCTCTCCTCTTCGGAGAAATACCAACACAGATACAAGCAATCAACCTGCGATTTGTCATCGAGAAAGAACACCCATGTAAATCTGGAAAAATCATCAACAATGACCACTAGTAGAAAATAGGGTACTAGTCCCGGTTCCAAAGGGCCTTTAGTCCCGGTTCTGGAACTGGGACAAATCAAACGGGACTAATGCCCAAAACCTGTAGTCCCGGTTTGCTTACGAACTGGGACCAAAGGAGGGCCACGTGGCCGCTCTGGGGCGCCCAGGGAGGAGGACCTTTAGTCCCGGTTGGTAACACCAACTGGGACTAAAGGGCAGCCACGCGTCAGCAGCTCCCAGGCTCTGGGGTTTTTGTTTTTTTAAAGGGGGGGGGGTTATTAGGGGTTTTGGATGGTTTAATTAGGGGTTTCATATTGTGTTAGCTATAGCTACTACATATAGAGAGAAGTGACCTCTCTTTCTCCGTGCTTGGTCGATGCTAGCTACTACATATAGAGAGAACTCGACGCTACTAAGCAAATGAAGGAACCATTAATTACACAAGATCGTCATGAACATATACAGAGAGAAGTGACCTCTCTTTCTCCGAGATTGGTCAAACAACAAGTTTTCGTATTTCTATCCGACGCTACTACATATATACAATATAACATATCTTACGATCCCTGACATCATCTACCGAAAGTCAGCTTCAATTTCCACATGGTATTCTCCGTCTTTATGTATGACATGGTCAAGAAATAATCCCGCCAATTCCTCTTGAATTGCTCGTATGCGATCATGTGGTAGGAGTTCATTCTGCATCTGCCACATCTAATTTAAAGAAGGGGGTCAATACATATATATGAATGAAACTCAACACAATTGATGGTAATAAAATAAAATTGTGAATATTATTGTTTACGTACTTCATATTGTTTGTCAGAGTAGCCCCGCTCAGAGGTCAAGCTGCGCATGAACTCACAAACGTAGTATCCACATAAATGATTCCCGCCTTCCTGCCACAAGCACTTTACGAGAATAGAGTTCAATCAAACTGATAATCAAGCATGATAAATGGTATTGATGAAACTAGAATCAATGAAAGATGCGCGGAACTAGCTAGTACTACTTACTTTGGGGTGTGTAAATCGCAGCTCATTCGGCAGACCCGGAACGATTCCGGTGAACTTTTTCCAAACCCTGCCAGGCAAAGAAAATGATTACTTGATATCAGGAAATGAACGAAAGTTGCCGATAAGGTGCGATAATGATTGAACTTACTTCTGGAGCATTGCAGTCATGTCCGCATATTCCTGGGGATCTTTACATCTCGAGTCTAAGACAGTTAATGCTCCCCCGTCAAGCTTAATCTCTAGTAGAATAAAGTGAAAGCTGCGCATGCATAACTCATCAATTACATTACTTAACCTCGAGTAAGCGAAACCGAATATGGACAAGACAGTAACACTCACTTGAAGTTGTAAGGAAAGAGTATTTTCCCTTTGTTTTGATGTTGAAGGAATGATTGTAGCAAGTTTTCCTCGGTTTCTTTGACTCTCTTTTTTACCGACCATTCATTTACGGTATTTGGGCTAATGAACCCAATGTCATAGATTTGTCTTTCCTTGCATTCGACAATCTTCAATCTGCATAATATAGTGAGGATAATTATATATACATGCAATGAATGAGCTGAGCTAGAGACTTAATTACAGAAGTAATACTTACAGACAGTAGCAAGTCATGAGTTGTTTGTCGAGGGCCTCTTGATTGAATAACTAAAATAACTCCACAAATTCAACAGGCAACACCTCAACTCCAATGAGGTCGTGCTCCTCTTTTATTCTCAGCAACATACTGTCGACCCCACTCTTCCTGCAGGTATCCATGTACCATTCATGCAATCTTCGCATCATCGTTGTTAGAGGAGGATGATCAGGTTTGACGAGAGGCTTCCCGTGCTCATATCTGAAGATCTCTACTGTCTCTAACATTTCAAATTGTACATCATCGCCCAGGTAATCACCATTGGTACCGGGCAGTAGCCCCGGATGATTAGCAATGATATCGCTAGACACCTTGAGCGGGGGGCACGATTGCTTCGCCTATTCGCCGAGCTGGGGAATTGTTTTCCCACTTCTTCATTTTGCTTCTCTTGCAGCACTGCAAGTACTTCCCGACTGCTCCGCTTCCTTATATGTCCTTTAAATAATGCGCTCATAGTTGGATTGCGGCGGAGACGGTGGTTGTCGCTTAAGGGCACGCAGAGTGCGCTTCACTTTCACCTGATCTATTATTTCCTTCGGAGGTGGAGGTTTCCATGCAAAATGGGCCTCCACTTCGGCAGCACTGATTTCCGCGGTTTCCTCATCGGTCCTCTCATATGGTAACTTTTCCAGAGGCTTTAGGCTTGGACCGTATTTAAATTTCTTCCCGCTTCTTGTACTGCTAGCCGCCGGAGCGGTGCCGTCTCTCTTCCGCCGTTGCTGATGCGGCGGAGTCTGCTGACACGCCAGAGGAGGCAGAGTGCTCCGACGCGCCGGAGGAGGCGGAGGAGGAGGCGGAGTGCCCTCACGCGCCGGAGGAGGCGGAGGAGAAGGTGGAGTGCCCTGATCACTCGCCGGAGTAGGAGGAGGCGGAGTGCCCTGACTCACCGGAGGAGGAGGAGGAGGCGTCCAGTTTAGAAGCTTGATGTAATCCTTTCTCCATAGACAGCTGCTCCTTAAAGCATTTACCAGATGAATCTCCCCTTCACCTGTAGGGTAGTCAAGCTCCACCTCCTCAAATCCCTCCATTATTTCATCCACCGTCACAACAGCATAGCCATGTGGAATTGGACAGAAATGAAAAGTTCCCTCAGCTTGAGGAGGTACAACAGAGCCGACCGCCACCTTCAAGTTCAGGTTCTGGCATTTCGTCATTAGCTCGCAATGTTCAGCCTCTGTGATACTATCCATGGGGTAGCGAGGAGCCGTGAAATCAGGCTGAACAAGCTCCGTGGAAGCCACGCTGCTTCTCTGCTGAGATGGTGGGGTAGCTTCTGGGGCAGCATCGAAGCAAGGATCTTCGTGCCGCTGAGATGGTTGGCCGGTAGCTCGCTGGCTCTCAAGTTCCTCTAGCTTTGCTATTCTTGCATTGAGCTTCTGCATTTCGCTTTCTTCCGCTTTCCTCTTTCTCTCTCGGCTTCTGTAACCACCGCTGTCGGGAAACCCATGCACCCACGGAACGGAGCCTGATGTGCCTCGTGTTCGTCCAGGGTGCTCAGGATTCCCGAGGGCCTCTGTCGGCTCGTGCTTCTCTCTGTCGGGAATGAACGTCCCTTCCTACTCTGCCTTGATTGCTGCTTGAAGCTTCTTGATGGGTATTGCAAGTTGCTCGTCTGTCCAATGACACTCCCCTGTTTCTGGGTCCAAAGTTCCCCCAACCCCGAAGAACCAAGTCCTTGAACAATCTGGCCAGTGCAATGTCGCTGGTTGGACCCCTTTAGCAAGCAGGTCTTGCTCAGCTTTGTCCCACAACGGCCGGGCTTTGTAGTAGCCACCTGACCCCGTGTGATGGTGATACAGCTTCTTTGCAGCATTTTTCTTGTTTGTCAGTGACCTTTTCTTACCCTTCTCCGATTTCTTGTAGGCCACAAATGCGGGCCAGTGATCTCTTATCTTCTCATATCGATCGATGAATTCTGGAGTCTTTCCTTTGTTGACAAACTTTGAGTTCAACTCTTTCTTGCAGTTCCTGAATAATTCTGCCATCTTCTTAAGAGCATATGCCTTGACCTTTGGCTCTATAACTGGGTTATTCGGCTCCTCCTCTGGCGGGAGGCTGAAATTTGTCATCAGCGAGGTCCAAAGATCATCTTTCTGTCTATCCTGGACATAAGATACTTCAGGGTTGTCCTTACTCTTATTCCATTGCACGATGCTGATCGGGACGCTGTCCCTAACAACAACTCTACACTGATGTACAAATGCGTCCTTGGTCCACTTGGGAGCAATCGGTTGGCCATCTTTCGCCACTTCTGTGATCGTGAACCTTTCATCTTGGCGCAACCTTTTCTTCGGGCCTCGTCTCCTTACGGAAGTTTGGCTCGATCCAGAGGGCTGAAAGAAGAAAGAAGCGTTAATATATGTACATACCAAAACAAATAATGCATCAAGTCAGCACAGGCTTAATTAATATATATACCTCGCCGGACTTTGCAACAGCTCCCTCCTCCGTTCGGTCACCGGAGCCGTCATCATGATCTCCTTCCTCCGCCATTCGGTCATCGGAGCCGTTATGATCTCCTTCCTCCTCCATTGTTGGATTACCGAAGCCGTCATCCTCTCCTTCCTGACCATCGGTGTCGTTGAGAAACGACAAGGGATCAGCACCGGCGAGGATTATATCCCCCAACAACTGTTCTTGTTCTAAGTCTCTTTCCATAGTTTCTGCAAATATTACAACATGGCAATATACAAACATGAGAGATGGATTAGTGGCAAACATAGACCTAGCTAATCACAACAAGGAATCATATGCATATATGAGCAATGGATTAGTTGCGGACCGCCTCTCATGCATGTCTGACGTCCCCCCTCATGTCGAAGTTATCGGGCCGGGGTTATACTTTCAGGAGAGGACACTTTGCAAAAAATAATCGCTATGCAGGGAGGGGGTAGATCGACAACGCTCTTTCTTCTAGGGTTTGGGTGGCCTCGAGAGTTGGTCGGGCGAGAAGACCGGGAGTAAATTAGTAACTTTTAACTTGGTAAATTTGGGTGGCCTCGACAATGCTTCTAGGGTTTGGGGTGGCCTCGACAACGCTCTTTTAACTTGGTAAATTTGGGTGGCCTCGACAACACTTCTAGGGTTTGGGGTGGCCTCGACAACTTCTTTTAACTGGTAATTGGGGTGCCTCGAACAACTCTTCTAGGGTTTGGGGTGGCCTCGACAACGCTCTTTTAACTCATTTAACTTGGTAAATTTGGGCGGCCTCGACAACGCTTCTAGGGTTTGGGGTGGCCTCGACAACGCTCTTTCAGTCCCGGTTTGGGTGGACTCGAGAGTTGGTCGGGCGAGAGGGGGTTGATCGACGTCCCCCCTCATATCACCATAATGAAAATCATCTATATATCATCAATCCATCCATCCATATATACATACATCAATCCATCCATCTATATATATGAAAAAAAATTCTATGAGCATAAAAATTTCTATGAACATAAAAAAAAATCTATACACATCAATCCATCCATCCATTTATGAACAAAAAACTTTCTCCTATGAACAAAAAACTTTCTATGAACATCATTGCTCATATATCAATGCATACATCCATGGATCATCATTGCTCATATATCCATGGGTCATATATAAAAACTTTCTATGAACAAAAAAAAGTTCTACGAACAAAAAACATTCTATGAACATCATTGCTCATATATCAATGCATATATAAAAACTTTCTATGGATCATCATTGCTCATATATCAATGCATATATAAAAACTTTCTATGGATCATCATTGCTCATATATAAAAACTTTCTATGAACAAAAAAAAAGCATACATCAATGGACAAAAAAATTCTATGAACAAAAAAAAAATTATACATCAATGCATACATATCCATGGATCATCCATACATCTGCATATACATACATACAGCATCCATACATACATACATCAATGGACAAAAAAAATGTATGAACAAAAAAAAAGGCAGAGCAGGCCGGGGCGGCGGCGGCGGCGCGGCAAGCAGAGCAAGGGCACGGCACGACAAGCAGAGCAGGGGCGGCGGCGCGGGGGAAGGGGGCTCACTGGGGACGGCGTCGGGGCAGGGGCGCGGGGAGCGGTGCCGGCGTCGGGGCAGGGAGCGCGTCGATGGAGCTGAAGGCCGGCGACGATGAGGAACAGGCTCGGGGGCGCAGGCGGCGATGGGGAGGAGGGCGCGCTAGGAGGTCCAGGCTCAAGAGCGTCGGCGAGGGCGAGGGCGCGGTCCGGTAGCCTGGCAGCGTCGTGGTGTTTAGCGCGGCGTCGGGGGGAAGAAGAACTGAGATTGGAAAACGCTAAGTGTCGTCTTATATAGCAAAGCCTTTAGTCCCGCTTGGTGGCACCAACCGGGACCAATGCCCCCCATTAGTCCCGGTTCGTGAAACCAACCGGGACCAAAGGTCAGTTTTCGTCAGCCCAAAGGGCGGGTGAGGGAGTCCTGGATTAGGGGGTCCTCGGGTGTCCGATCTATTTGATATGGGCCGGACTGACGGGCCGTGAAGACAAAGCAGAAGACTATCCCCCGTGTCTGGGTAGGACTCCTATATGCGTGGACGGCAAGTTTGGTGTCCGGATGTATTATTTCCTTCTTCTGTAAACCGACTCTGTACAACCCTAGGCCCCTCCGATGTGTATATAAACCGGAGGGTTTAGTCCGTAGAGGCAATCAAAATAATCATAGGCTAGACAGCTAGGGTTTAGCCATTACGATCTCGAGGTAGATCAACTCTTGTAACCCCTATACTCATCGAATACAATCAAGTAGGACATAGGGTTTTACCTCCATTAAGAGGGCCCGAACCTGGGTAAACATCGTGTCCCTATTGTCCATTGTTACCATCGATCCTCAGACACGCAGCTTGGGACCCCCTACCCGAGATCAGCCGGTTTTGACAACGACATTGGTGCTTTCATTGATAGTTCCGTTGTGTTGTCGACAGAAGAATCGATGGCTCGCCTCGTTGTCGATAACGATGCTGTTTCTGGGAAGACTTTTCTCCCTGGTCAACTCTTTGTGTTTGGTGGCTTCACGCTGCGTGCCAACTCGACCGGCCACCTTGAGCAGGTCGACAGCTACGCCCCTGGTCATCAGATCAGGTTTGGAAGCTTGAACTACATCGCTGATATCCGAGGAGATCTAATCTTCGAGGGGTTTACGGCCTCGGCTGCCGCTCCCCACCCATACAAAGAAGGCCCTCTGGATCCGCTATCTGATCCCGTCCAGGGATCGACCATCATGCCCGCCCTGGCCCTAGATCCGGAGCGGGACACTTCGTCCGAATACCGAGGGGTGGACCCCGCCGGACTTTCTCCCATTGCGGAGCTTCTAGTCGGAGACCCAGATGCAACCATGCTGTCGGCGGACCCGAAGTCAAACGGGACTCTCCCCGTCATCGGGAAGCCGGCTTCGCCTCTGGACGTCAACTCCAAACTCTCGAGGTATGCGTCTATCAAGCTCGATCAAGTGGTTATTACCGAACATAGCTCCACAGATCCTCAGATGCCTGTCTAGCTTTCACTCTTAAACGAAACACTGGACCTAATGCGATCTCTCGCCATCACGGAAGTATCACCTCCGAACTACGCCCAGCTTGAACTGGGGCTGAGAGCAGGGAATTTTGCGTCCCACCCACCACCCACTTAATAGCCACTGTCGAGGATTTAACCGACATGCTAGACTATGCCTCCGAAGACATCGATGGTATGGACGACGATGTCGGAGTTGAACCAGGCCAAAACCTGCCCATCACTGGGCGTTGGACGACCACTTCTACTTATGATGTATACATGGTGGACACGTCTGAAAAGAAGGACGACGATGGCACTCAGGATCCAGATGAGAAGGAGCCCGTCGCAGAACCACCAAAGCGCCGGCGTCAGCGGTGCCGCCCACGATCGCATCGGGCAAGGGAAAGCAATACCGGCACCGGAGATAATGACACTATGGACAACGCCGAAGACTCTGACCACCCCGCTGAGCCTGCGTTCGAGCAAGACGAGAGGGAAGAGGGTCAAGTCAACCCCGACAAACTTGCCGATCACGGGGATTCGGAAGATAGTAACTACTTACCTGTCTCCAAAGAGGATATTAGCCTCGGTGACGAAGATTTCATCATCCCAGAGGAACCCCTCGAACAAGAACACTTCAAGCGACAGCTGATCACCCTTGCACGGAGCCTGAAGAGGAAGCAGCAGCAAATTCAAGCCGAAAAGGATACGCTCAACGATAGATGGACTAAGGTCCTGGCCGTCGAAGAGGGATACGACTATGAGCGCCAAACAAAGAGCGATCCTAAGCGCAGGCTTCTGCCACAATTCGACGAGGAGGCCTTTGAGCCAATACCGTTAAAATACAATCATGCTGATCAGCCGGACCGACCACCACATGGACGAGATAAAACGGCCAATTATGCCGAACACCAGCCCGCGCCCCCTCGTAACAGAGGCAAGGAAGTAGCGGCTCCGCGCTACACGTACGACCAATGTCAGGACCTGACCAATAGAGCCAACCAGACCAGATCTATCTATGGATCAAGAGGACGTGCCCCCACACGAGATGACGACCATCAAGCCTGGCATGACAAACCTAACCAAGTCCGGGGTCAGCACCGGACACAGATGTCATCCGAACTCCGTCATGATGTCACCCGGTACATATGTGCCGCACACCCCATGTCCTTTACCGATGAGGTAATGCAGCACCAATTTCCGGAAGGGTTTAAACCCGTGAACATCGAGCAGTACGATGGAATGACGGATCCTGCCGTATGGATTGAAGATTTTCTTCTCCACATTCACATGGCTCGCGGAGATGATCTCCACGCCATTAAATACCTCCCTCTAAAGCTGAAAGGACCAGCACAGCACTGGTTGAATAGCCTCCCAGAGAACTCCATTGGAAGTTGGGAAGATTTAGAGGATGCTTTTCGGGACAACTTTCATTGCACTTATGTCCGGCCACCGGATGCTGATGACTTGAGTCACATAGTCCAGCAACCCGGAGAGTCAGCTCGCAAACTTTGGAATCGGTTCTTAATTAAAAAGAACCAAATCATGGACTGTCCGGACGCCGAAGCCCTAGCGGCATTTAAGCACAGCGTCCGTGACGAATGGCTTGCCCGACACCTCGGTCAGGAAAAGCCGAAGCCTATGGCAGCTCTTACTGCACTCATGACCCGCTTCTGCGCGGGCGAAGACAGCTGGCTGGCTCGTAGAAGCAACAGTACCAGCGACCCCGGCACCTCTGAGACCAGGGATGGCAATGGAAGGCCACGGCGCAACAAAAACAAGCGCCGGAACAACAACGAAGAAAAAGAGGATACGGCGGTAAACGCCGGATTCAGTGGCTCTAAACCCGGTCAGCGGAAGAAGCCATTCAAAGGTACTCGGGACGGTCCATCCAACTTGGACAAGATACTGGACCGACCCTGCCAGATTCATGGCACCCCTGACAAGCCTGCCAACCACACCAATAGAAACTACTGGGTTTTTAAACAGGCCGGTAAATTAAACACCGAACATAAGGGGAAAGAACCTCCAAGCAAGGACGAGGATGAGCCTCGCCCACCGTGCACCGGGGGACAGAAACAGTTTCCCCCCGAGGTAAAAACGGTGAACATGATCTACGTCACCCACATCCCCAAGAGGGAGCGCAAACGCGCGTTACGGGACGTCTACGCCATAGAGCCTGTCGCCCCAAAATTCAACCCATGGTCGACTTGTCCGATCACCTTTGATCGCAGGGACCACCCAACCAGTATTCGTCACGGAGGTTCGGCGGCCCTGGTACTCGATCCTATCATTGACGGATATCATCTTACTAGAGTCCTTATGGATGGCTGCAGCAGCCTTAACTTGCTCTTCCAGGATACTGTCTATAAGATGGGTATTGACCCGTCAAGAATCAAGCCCAGCAACACTACCTTTAAAGGAGTGATACCTGGCATAGAGGCCCGCTGCACGGGTTCCTTAACACTGGAAGTGGTATTCGGCTCACCAGATAACTTTTGAAGTGAAGAATTGATCTTCGATATCGTCCCTTTCCGCAATGGTTATCATGCATTGCTTGGACGAACTGCTTTCGCCCGCTTTAATGCAGTCCCGCACTATGCTTATTTGAAGCTCAAAATGCCCGAACCGCACGGCGTCATCACAGTCAATGGAAATATGGAGTGCTCCCTCCGTACTGAGGAGCACACCGCGGCCCTAGCAGCTGAGGTACAGAACGGCTTCAACAGCTCATCGGTCATCAAGACCCATGACACCGCCAAGCGAGTCCGATCAACATTACAGCATGACAGCTCGGCAAATCCGGAGCTTGAATAGCAGTTCGGCCTCCGCCGATCGCCCCATAAGGTTGTGGCATACGTACCGTGCGTGCATAATTACGCACTTAAAATACCTTGGGCGGCGCCGGAGGCATACTGCGGAACAGGTCTATAGTACGGCTTGACCCTATTCAGACCTTAACTTTCTTTTTTCTTCTCTTTCTCTTTTAACACAGGTTCATTAAAAACCTACCTACTCTACGGTTGTACAGGGACTCCTTTCTAGGTTCCCCTTTCTTATAGACGACCATCGACTCCTCCTCTCAAAGGATTTCCAACCAAGGAGAAACGGCGCAGACGTGCAGCAGGGCATCATTAGGACCTTCAAGCCACTATTTTCTCAGAAAAGCCCTGTATAAACCTTTCCCTTGTGTAAACTTTCAGCATGTAAAGTGGCCTTGGCCTTCGGGCATTATATGTAATGACACGTCTCGATGTATCAGTCAGGGCATAAAAGAAGCAGTTGATCACCACTTTTGTTTGGTACTCATCTATTTTATATTATCATCTGTCTTCCCTCCCTACGCTCGACTGCCACATGTGCCTTAGTCCGGTCTTAAACACCGGGGGCTGTATCCGGCCCGGCACATTTTAAAGTCCGAACTACTATGGGGTACTCTTCGGCGTCCCGAATATTGCATGATATGCATCGGCTCCAAATCATGTATTTGGTCTATAGTTGGGTTGCCCGGCTCCTGTGCTTACCACCTTATGTTCCGCTCGTTCGGCTAAGGTAGTAAAGGGAGAACTACTGCAATTGTATTTTTGGTTCATCCGATTAAATACCTCAGTAGAGAAAGCCAAAAACTGACTGTCATGATAAGCGCGAGCTGGTCGGCGATTCGGTGACTTAGTATTATACTACAAATCGTTAGCGATTCACTCCGTGTTATACGAGGGGCTGGTCTTCGTCCAGCCGCGTGGTAAAGGCACTGTAGTCTGGATAGCTGCACACACACCAGGGGCTAGTACTTAGCTCCAGAGTCAAACTCCTATGGCTAAGTGAAAGTAATAAAGCCACATAGTCTGATTGCCTGGTTCACCACGCTGACACCTCCTTTACGGACCAAGACGTTGGATAAAGTGTGGTCACGCGTTACGCCGAACACCCTTGTTGCATCTACATGGGGGCTGAAGCCGACGGCTGGCAACTTTCAGAAATAAAATAATAAATGGCCGCACAGGGGGGAAAATCGCTTGAAACAAAAGGCGCAAACATAGATATATAAACAGCATGGGTTCATCACATTGTTTGTACAACCCGAACACACTCAATCAAATATTACGTCCTTCGAGCATTGACCCTCGATCACTCGGGCTCCTTCTAGGACATCATCAAAGTACCTCTCCGGCTTCCGGTGATCTTTGCCTTCGGGCGGGCCTGCGGTTGCCACTTCAGTGGCCTTCATCTTTGCCCATTGCATCTTGACGCGGGCGAAGGCCATCCGGGCACCCTCTATGCAGGCCGAGCGCTTCAATGCATCAATCCTAGGCCGCGCATCGATAAGCCGCTTCACCAAACCAAAATAGCTACTAGGGATTGGCTCGGTCGGCCATAGCTGGACTATCAGGTCCTTCATGGCCAAACCTGCCACCCTATGCAGCTCCGTCAGCTGTTTCAGCTGGTCGTTCAGAGGCGTCAAGTGTTCTGGCGCGAGAAATTGCGACCAGAACAGCTTCTCGGTCGAGTTCCCCTCCTGGGCTCGGAAGAACTGTGCGGCATCGGCGGCACTCCTCGGAAGATCCGCAAACGCGCTTGGAGAACTCCATACTCGGGTGAGCAAAGCAAACTTCTGACCTCCAAAGATACTCTGCAAAAGAAAGGCCTTACCAGCCGCTATCTGCCTCACCTGATGGATCTCTTCACGAGCACTCCGGGACTCGATCCGCGCCTCTTTGGCATCATGGAGAGCTTTGGCAAGCTCGGACGACTAGGCCGAAGACTTCTGCTCCAAGGTTTTGCATTTGCTGATGGCATCCTTCAGCTCCTGCTCTACTTCGGCCACCCGAGCTTCGTGTTGGCGGCGGGCATCTTGCTCGGTCTTCAGTTCGGCAGCCGCCTTGTCAGCGGCTTCCTTATTCGCCTCCGCCTCTTTTTTGGCCTGGGCAAGGGCGCCTTTGAGGGTCTCGACCTCGGCTGCGCCAGCTGTGGTTATAATCAAGGCATTCCATGAGTTAATCTTTAAATATACATATCACTTCTGATATCAAAATAAACTTTTAACATTATACGCATACCTTGCATCTTATCGAACCGCTTATTAATGCGGTCAATTTCCTCATTGGCCACCTGAAGCTTCTGATTGAGTTCAGAAACTTCTACGGCCTGGGTGGTTGCCGCCAACAGGGAAGCCTGTTACAAAAACAGCACAGCAGGTTAACTCTCCCGAATATTATATGGATCCTCTGTCCGGTTTCTTTTCACTGAACAGAGCCTCAGGGGCTACTGTCTGTACACAGGTATATTCCTCTATATGAAAAGTTTTTAGAACATTACGTCACATACCTCAAAGCCTGTCAGTAGGCTGGTGAAGGCTTCATTCAGTCCGCTCTTAGCAGACTAAACCTTCTCCACCACCGCACCCATCAGGGTGTGGTGCTCCGCCACGATGGAAGCACGCTGCAGTGCTTCCTCCAGAGCGTTGGGCGCCTCCGAATTAGTGGAGGTCGCCGATGGAGCTGATGCTCCTCCCCCCTCCTTCGAAGAGGGCTGCTTATCCCATCCCGAAGCTGTGTTGGTCTCCGGAATGGTGTCCGGCTGGGGCCCGGATTGTTGGGGGTCCCCACCGTCAGTTGTCATAGGGGTCGCCTCCCCTAGGTTTTCGGCGACCGAGGTATTAACCTCGGGCGCTTTCTCGGCGGCTTCGTTCGCCCCCCCTCTGCCAAGAGAGGTCCTTTGGGACGACACCTCGGTGTCCTCCATGACAATACGCGAGGTGGCACGCGTCGGCGTGTCACTCTCTGCCATTTCGAGTGGCAGAGAGTTCCCCTCCGATGATGGGGTTTGCGGGAGCTCGCGGGGAGGGCTGAAAGGCAAATAGCAAAATAACTTATATAATGGAAGCAGGTAGACCGAAGATAAACAGTAAGTTTCCGAATACTTACGATTCGGCCAGGGGCTTCACCCTGGGTGTCTTCTTGGGGACTAGTTCGGTCTCTGAGTCCAAACTGTCCGGAAGGGCCAGCTTCCCTCTCTTTGGCGCTTCCTCCTCCGGGTCTTCGGAGGCCGCCATTTTCTTCTTCCTCCCCTTACGGGGGGAGTCGCTCTCCACCTCCCCCTCCTCTTCTTCCTCATCTCCTTCATGGGAAGAGAGGACTTCGGTCTCTCCGGACACTGTTTCTGAAGGACCTTTATGGCGGGGGCCGCCCTTGGCCTCCTTGCTTTTCTTCTTCTTAGTCTTCCTCTCCGGCGCCTGATAGGGCGCCGGAACCAGCATCTCCGTTAGCTGGGGTATGGCCGGATCCTTAGGCAGCGGTGCCGGACAGTTGATCCGCTCCGCCTTTGCCGTCTAGGCCTGTAAAGAAAGCAGGCAATATTATTTCTATCATATCCGAAATATTGATCGGATAGGTCTTCGAAAAGACTATGCTTACCGCCGTGGCTAGGTTCTCGATGTCGAGCTCGATGTCTTCATTCTTCTTCGGCCACTTTTTCTGAGCCTTGAAGAGCTGCTTCCATATATCTTCGTGCATGGTGCCGAAGAAGTGCTTCAGGGTCCGTGGCTTCTCCGGATCGAACTCCCACATGGGGGAGGCCCGGAGCTGGCAAGGAAGGATGCGGCGGAAAAGCATCACTTGAATCATGTTTGTGAGACCGGTGTTCTCACCCAACATGTCGGAGATGCGTTTTTGGAGCACCTTCACCTCCGGTTTGGACCCCCAATCAAGACCCTTGGCAGTCCATGAGGTGAGTCGTGGGGGGTCCGGATCTGAAGACAGGCGTGGCCGCCCAGTTGGCGTCGCGGGGTTCGGTGATGTAGAACCACTCCTGCTGCCACACCTTGACCGTCTCCACAAATGCCCCTTTGGGCCAAACGTCGTTGGGGAGCTTGCTCACCATAGCCCCGCCGCAGTCCGCATGCTGTCCATCGACCACCTTTGGCTTCAGATTGAAGACCTTGAGCCATAGGCCGAAGTGTGGGGGGATGCGGAGAAGAGCCTCACACACGACGATAAACGCCGATATGTGAAGGAAGGAATTTGGGGCTAGATCATGGAAATCTAGCCCGTAGTAGAACATAAGACCCCGGACGAAGGGGTGGAGGGGAAACCCTAGCCCCCGGAGGAAATGGGGGATGAAGACGACCCTCTCACCGGGCTCCGGAGTAGGAATGACCTGATCTTTGTCAGGGATCCTATGCGCGATATCCGCGGACAAATAGCCCGCGCTCCGGAGCTCCTTGACGTCCTTTTCAGTGACGGTGGAGGCCTCCCACTTGCCCTTGGAGCCGGAGTCGGCCATTGCTGGGGTGGGTGGCAGCGGTGGAGGAGATTGGAGCTATGGGCACTGGAGCTTGGAGACTGGGAGATAGAAGCTAGAGGAAGGCGTGGGAAAAAGGAGGGATCTTTATCCTCTTATAGAAGGTAAAAATACCAAACGTCCCCTTCTCAAGCCATAAACCTCGCCTGTTCCCAACGAAATCATGCGTAAGGTGCGGTTGGATTACCCAAACCATATTGATGAGAATCCTGTAATGGGCGGGCATGATCTCTGTTTTGACAAGACGTGCCAATGAAGGCTAGACCTCGAAACACGAAACGGGAGGCGTGAAAACGGTTCGAAATGTTAAAGAGTCAAGTGTGACGCTTCACCGAAAAAGTTGTCAGTAAAAGACACTGTTCCTATTTTGACATCTTGCCTTCGTGGCTAAGGGTTGTATTGATTATGCAGAGCCAGATACAGTTTCTTTATGCACGGAGCTAACTTAAAATTTTTGGGGGAAGGAACCCGCCTTGCAATGCCGAAGATAATTCGCGTGCCGAACTCATCGTCATCGAAGACTGGTTCAGGGGCTACTGAGGGAGTCCTGGATTAGGGGGTCCTCGGGTGTCCGGTCTATTTGATATGGGCTGGACTGACGGGCCATGAAGATAAAGCAGAAGACTATCCCCCGTGTCCGGGTAGGACTCCTATATGCGTGGACGGCAAGTTTGGTGTCCGGATGTATTATTTCCTTCTTCTGTAAACCGACTCTGTACAACCCTAGGCCCCTCCGGTGTGTATATAAACCGGAGGGTTTAGTCCGTAGAGGCAATCAGAATAATCATAGGCTAGACAGCTAGGGTTTAGCCATGACGATCTCGAGGTAGATCAACTCTTGTAACCCCTATACTCATCGAATACAATCAAGCAGTACATAGGGTTTTACCTCCATTAAGAGGGCCCGAACCTGGGTAAACATCGTGTCCCTATTTTCCATTGTTACCATCGATCCTCAGACACGCAGCTTGGGACCCCCTACCCGAGATCAGCCGGTTTTGACACCGACAGCGGGAAGCAGAGACCTTTGGTCCTGGTTGGTGAAACGAACCGGGACTAAAGGGGGGCATTGGTCCCGGTTGGCATTCGTCCTGGTTGATGCCACCAACCGGGACGAAAGGGTTGCGGCTGGCATGGCGTCGGACGAGTGGATGTTTAGTCCCACCTCGCTAGCTGAGGGGCGCCGATAGTGGTTTATAAGCGCTGCTGCGCCACCCCTTTCGAGCTCCTCTCTTATGCAAGCCTACGGGCCTAAACGCGTCTCTCTGCCTGTGGGCCTACTGGGCCTGCTGTGGTCCTGCATCCTGGCCCAACTAGCGGGTTGGGTTTCTAGTCGTATGCAGGCCGTGGTGGCCCAGTAGGCGGCATTTTTTTTAATTTTTTTCCAGTATTTTTGTTTTGTTTTTTGCTTTATTTATTTTCTTTTGTTTATACTTACAGCTAAATACTTAGAGTTTTTGAGTGATTCTTTTTGCTTTAGGTCACAAAAATTATAAACTTTCTGTTAGTGCCATTAGTTTTCAAATTTGAATAGTTTAATTTTGAATTCTTTGAAATTTGTGTGAATCACTAGTTTGTGAATAACTTTACTTTAAAAATAGATTTTTGAGTGAATCTTTTTCCCGCTATTTAATATTAGTGTGTTTTATTATTATATTCAATTTGGTAATTTTTAGGTTATTTTTAATGGGTGTTTTAATCAAAAACAGATTTTGTTATTTAGTTGACTATTAAAGTTTTCAAAACAAAAAAATACTTTATGAAAATTCTTTTTGCTATTAATGTTTTGAACAAAAAGTACTTTGATAATTTTAGTTGCATAAATTTTATATAATTTTAGTTTCAAAAATACTAGAGTTTTATAAAAGCTTTTTAGTTGATTCTTTTTGCTATTGAAGAATATTATAGTTTTGTTTTAGTTGATCATAACAGAATATTTTAATTGATTCTTTTTAGTTCATTCTTTTTTGCTATTAGAGTTTTATAAAAGTTTTCTAGTTCATTCTTTTTGCTATTAGTTTATTCTTTGAGCTAAATGACCCTGAAATTGAAAAGCACTACAAATGAACTATGAAAAGGTTGAAAGTTGGCATGGTATCATCATTTCACCCACATAGCATGTGCTAAAAAGTTGAGAGGGTTACGGCAAAAACTGGATGCACTTCATGTACAAAATGGACAATCTCTTTTGAAGTATCAGGGTTTCGGACGAAAACTCATCTGTTACAAAGGGATTTCATTGTTTTGAACTTATTTGAACTCCAGACTTTTTGTGTGTTCAAAATGCACCATTCAAAGTCACATCATAAATTTTCAACCCTTTCTGACTTCATTTGGTATTTTTCATGCATTTACTGATTTTTTTGAGCTAAATGACCCTGAAATTGAAAAGCACTACAAATGAACTCTGAAAAGGTTGAAAGTTGGCATGGTATCATCATTTGACCCACATCGCATGTGCTAAAAAGTTAAGAGGGTTACGGCAAAAACTGGATGCACTTCGTGTACAAAATGGACAATCTCTTTCGAAGTATCGGGATTTCGGACGAAAACTCATCTGTTACAAAAGGCGTTTCATTTCTTGACATGTAACTGCAGTGATATTCTAGATCAAAGGCATCATCAGAATAGTTGTGGAGAGAAAGTCTTCACTTTTTCTTCGCGTGTGTCCCTTGCTTATTGCGTCGTAACCATGGATAATCTTTATCGTTTAACAGGGTGCTTGGGTCAGCCTTGACTTTGAAGGGAAGAATTTCATGAAACTTTTCATAATCTTCAGACATGTCTGTCTTGCCCTCCACTCCCACGATGTCTCTTTTCCCTGAAAGAACTATGTGGCGCTTTGGCTCATCGTATGATGTATTCGCTTCCTTATCTTTTCTTTTTCTCGGTTTGGTAGACATGTCCTTCACATAGAAAACATGCGCCACATCATTGGCTAGGACGAATGGTTCGTCTGTGTACCCAAGATTGTTGAGATCCACTGTTGTCATTCCGTACTGCGGGTCTACCCGTACCCCGCCTCCTGACAGATTGACCCATTTGCACCGAAACAAAGGGACCTTAAAATCATGTCCATAGTCAAGTTCCCATATGTCCACTATGTAACCATAATATGTGTCCTTTACCCTGTTGGTTGCTGCATCAAAGCGGACACCACTATTTTGGTTGGTGCACTTTTGATCTTGGGCGATCGTGTAAAATGTATTCCCATTTATCTCTTACCCTTTGTAAGTCAATACAGTCAAAGATGGTCCCCTGGCCAACGAGTACAGCTCATCTGCAATAGTGTTGTCACCCATGAGATGTGTTTGCAACCAACTGCCGAAAGTCCTGATGTGTTCACATGTAATCAAGTCGTCACACTGCTCCGGGTGTTTGGAACGCAGAATATTCTTGTGTTCATTGACATACGGGGTCACCAAGGTAGAATTCTGTAGAACTGTGTAGTGTGCTTGAGACCAAGAATGCCCGTCCCTACATATTATTGAGTCCGCTCCTAGCGTGCCTTTTCCAGTCAGTCTCCCCTCATACCGCGATTGAGGGAGACCAATCTTCTTAAGGTCAGGAATGAAGTCAACACAAAACCCAATGACCTCCTCTGTTTGATGGCCCGTGGAGATGCTTCCTTCTGGCCTAGCACGGTTATGAACATATTTCTTTAAGACTCCCATGAACCTCTGAAAGGGGAACATATTGTGTAGAAATACAGGGCCCAAAATGGCAATCTCGTCGACTAGATGAACTAGGACGTGCGTCATGATATTGAAGAAGGATGGTGGGAACACCAGCTCGAAACTGACAAGACATTGCACCAAATCACTCCTTAACCTTGGTAGGATTTCTGGATCGATTACCTTCTGATAGATTGCATTGAGGAATGCACATAGCTTCACAATGGCTAATCGAACATTTTCCAGTAGAAGCCCCCTCAATGCAACCGGAAGCAGTTGCGTCATAATCACGTGGCAGTCATGAGACTTTAGGTTCTGGAACTTTTTCTCTGCCATATTTATTATTCCCTTTATATTCGACGAGAAACCAGATGGGACCTTCATACTGAGCAGGCATTCAAAGAAGATTTCCTTCTCTTCTTTGGTAAGAGCGTAGCTGGCAGGACCTTCATACTGCTTTGGAGGCATGCCGTCTTTTTCGTGCACACGTTGCTGGTCCTCCCATGCCTCCGATGTATCTTTTGTCTTCACATACACGCCCAAGAAGCCTAGCAGGTTCACGCAAAGATTCTTCGTCACGTGCATCACATCGATTGCAGAGCAGACCTCTAGGTCTTTCCAATAGGGTAGGTCCCAAAATATAGATTTCTTCTTCCACATGGGTGCGCGTCCCTCAGCGTCATTCGGAACAGATAGTCCGCCGGGACCCTTTCCAAAGATTACTTGTAAATCATTGACCATGGCAAGTATGTGATCACCAGTACAGACGGCGGGCTTCTTCCGGTGATCTGCCTCGCCTTTGAAATGTTTGCCTTTCTTTCGACATTGATGATTGGTCGGAATAAATCGACGATGTCTCAGGTACACATTCTTCCTGCATTTGTCCAAATATATACTTTCGTTGTCATCTAAATAGTGCGTGCATGCGTGGTATCCCTTGTTTGTCTGTCCTGAAAGGTTACTGAGAGCAGGCCAATCATTGATGGTTACAAACAGCAACGCATGTAGGTAAAATTCCTCCTGGTCGTGCTCATCCCACACACGTACACCTTTTCCATTCCACAGCTGTAAAAATTCTTCAACTAATGGCCTTAGGTACACATCAATGTCATTGCCGGGTTGCTTAGGGCCTTGGATGAGCACTGGCATCATAATGAACTTCCGCTTCATGCACAACCACGGAGGAAGGTTATAGATACATAGAGTCACAGGCCAGGTTCTATGATTGCTGCTCTGCTCCCCAAAAGGATTAATGTCATCCGTGCTTAAAGCAAACCATACGTTCCTTGCGTCACCTGCAAAGTCCCCCCACGTTCTCTCAATTTTTCTCCACTGCGACCCGTCAGCGGGTGCTCTCAACTTCCCGTCTTTCTTACGGTCCTCTTTGTGCCATCGCATCAACTTGGGATGCTCTTTGTTTCTGAACAGACGTTTCAACCGTGGTATTATAGGAGCATACCACATCACCTTGGCAGGAACCCTTTTCCTGGGGCGCTCGCCCTCAACATCACCAGGGTCATCTCGTCTGATCTTATACCGCAATGCACCGCATACCGGACATGCGTTCAATTCCTCGTACTCACCACGGTAGAGGATGCAGTCATTAGGGCATGCATGTATCTTCTGCACCTCTAATCCTAGAGGGCAGACAACCTTCTTTGCTTCGTACGTACTGTCGGGCAATTCGTTATCCTTTGGAAGCTTCTTCTTAAATATTTTTAGTAGCTTCCCAAATCCCTTGTCAGTTACACCATTCTCTGCCTTCCATTGCAGCAATTCCAGTGCGGTACCGAGCTTTGTGTTGCCATCTTTGCAATTTGGGTACAACCCTTTTTTGTGATCCTCTAACATGCGATCGAACTTCAACTTCTCTCTTTCACTTTCGCATTCTCTCTGTGCATCAACAATGACCCGGCGAAGATCATCATCGAGCACATCATCTGGTTCCTCTTGATCTTCAGCTTCCCCCATTGCAGCATTACCGTATTCAGGGGGCGGATAGTTGTCATCATCCTCTTCTTCTTCATTGTCTTCCATCATAACCCCTCTTTCTCCATGCTTGGTCCAAACATTATAGTGTGGCATGAAACCCTTCTCAAGTAGGTGGATGTGAAGGGTTTTTGAGTCAGAGTAAGCCTTCGTATTCCCATAGATAGGGCATGGACAACAGATAAAACCATTCTGCTTGTTTGCCTCAGCCACTTCAAAAAAATTATGCAGGCCCTTAATGTACTAGGAGGTGCGTCTGTCACCGTACATCCATTGCCGGTTCATCTGCGTGCATTATATATAATTAAGTGTGTCAAAAACCATTACAGAACATCATGAATAGAGAAGTGGCCAAATTAATAGAAGTTCATCATCACATTAAAACCAAAGTACAGTAGTGATCAAATGTTATTACTGAAAAAATAAATACATAAAGTTCATACATAGTTCTCATTGAACACCATATAGCTCTCTAGAGCATCTATTTAAAACATACATTGAAACTATGTAAACCTTTTCAATGCAACAACAAATGCGATCATAATCGCAACTAAGGTAACAATTGATCCAACGGCATAATGATACCAAGCCTCAGTATGAATGGCATATTTTTTAATCTTTCTAATCTTCAAGCGCATTTTATCCATCTTGATCTTGTGATCATCGACGACATCCGCAACATGCAACTCCAATTCCATCTTCTCCTCCTCAATTCTTTTCAATTTTTTCTTCAAGTAATCATTTTATTTTTCAACTAAATTTAACCTCTCGACAAGAGGGTCGGTTGGAATTTCCGGTTCACATACCTCCTAGATAAAAACATCTATGTCACGTTGGTCGACATAATTGTCATAAACAATAAATGAAACAAATAGTTGTAAAAGATAATATAACACATCCGAATCATAGACAGGACGAGGGCCGACGGGGGCGGATACCAAAACCAACGCACTATATAATAACAAACAATAAGAAAATTAAGAAAATTATACAAGTATCTATCTAAATCATACAAGTAAGAATTTTTTTCTTTTAGAAAGAAGATAAGAAGAAGAGGCTCACCAAGGTGGTGCCGGCGACGAGATCGGCGCGGGCGATCGACGGCGGTGAGGACGGGGACGGGACAGGACGGACCGGCAAACCCAGACAAATCTTGAGGAAAATGGAGCTTGGACAAGGAGCTTCGAGAGGAGAAAGCTTAAGTGTGGCTCGGGAATTTCATCGAACACCTCATGTGCATAGGAGGTGAGCTAGAGCAACACACACCTCTCCCACGGCCGGCCAAAAAAATAGATCAGTGGCTCTGTTCGCGGGCAGGGGCGGGGGTATATATAGGGATCTCTTTAGTCCTGGTTGGTGGCTAAAACCGGGACTAAAGGACAACATTTGGTCCTAGTTCCAGCCACCAACCGGGACTAAAGGTATTGGGCCAGGAGCGAGGCCCATTGGTCCCGGTTCGTGTCTGGAACCGAGACCAAAGGGGTCAGACGAACCGGGACCAATGGCCCCCGAGGCCCGGCCGGTGCCCTGGCCTCACGAACCGGGACTGATGCACCCTTTGGTCCCGATTCGTGAGTGAACCGGGATTAATGCCCTTACCCATGCCTCAACCAAAGCCCTGTTTTCTACTAGTGGACCAAACTGAAAGATTTACCACCAAGACTCTTATAAGCATTTGGACCAAAAAGATCCATGTGAAGTAGCTCAAGTGGTCTTCTCGTGGTCATGATGTTCTTCACGGGATGACTTCCTCCAACTTTTTTTCCTTCTTGACAAGCACTACAAAGTCTATCCATATCAAATATAACATCTTTAACACCAAGGATATGATCACCTTTAATAAGATTATCAAGATTTTGCATGCCAACATGACCTAACCTTCTATGCCATAACCATCCTTTAGAAGATTTAGCAATTAAACAAGTACAAGGTTGGGCTCTCTTAGTGAAGTCAACAATATTAATGTATAGATCACCTCTATGAATGCTGGTAAAGACCATATTATGATTATCTCTACAAAACACTTGGCAATCTACTTCGGTAAATAAGACATTGGAACCAAAGTCGGCTAGTCTAGATACGGAAAGAAGATTGTAACCAAGAGATTCAACGAGCATAACATTTTGAATGGATCTATCATTGGATATGGCCACCTTACCAAGGCCAAGTACCTTACCCTTGGAGTAGTCTCCAAAAGTTACATACTCGCGTGGACCATCATTTTTGGCAAGCTCACGGAACATGTCTTTATCTCCTGTCATGTGATCGGTACATCCACTATCAAGAATCCACTCTTTTCCTCCGGCCATATAATCATGAAGGTTAGCCATGAGACTAAGATTTCTCATAGTCTCCTCATAATCAATATCACTTTCTTCGTCTTCATCATAATAACCATGCTCAATGTCACCATCATCATGCATATGATCATCACCTAGAACAAGTGATTCATTAGATTTATGACCATGACAATGTTCAAGTTTGTGAATTATAATTGTCTCTGTGATGATGCTACTAATGATTCTAATATCACCCCTGGCACGCATAAGATCATGAAGCTCAAATAAGCATTCATCAAACTTGGGATCACTAGGTTTCATCTTATGAAAAGAAATGGTCTTTTGAAGAATTTCATTCAGATTTTTCAAGGAATAATTTGGAAAGCGTTCCTCAAGATAATTCCATATAGTATATGCGCATTCAAAGGTTGGTAAGCAAACAAGCACATTTCTAGGTAATCCTCTAATGTTAAGATCGGTAGTCCTAAGATTGCGAACCATGTCAAGATACTCATCGGGGGTAGGATGCAAAGGGTTAATGGGAGGCACATAAGGGCTAAGAATATAATTGTTCAAATTATATTCATTGAAAATCTCAAGCATCTCATTTTTTGAAGAACCATAAAACTCCCCATCAAGAATAGGCACTCTATGTCTAATACTCCTGAACATAGACTCATCCATCTTCCTCCAATGGCGATTAAACCAAAGCAATGGAGGCCAAAGCTCTAATACCAATTGAAAGGATCGAGAAGAGGGGTCTAGAGGGGGGGGTGATTAGACCCTTAACAAGTAAAAGTGGTAGTTTTTAGTTTCTTCAAGTTAAGGTGGAGTTTAACACAAGTTAATGAGCACACAATACATCTCAAGCAAGCATGACATGAGTATGAGCAGCGGAAAGAGTAAAGCATGAAATTTGCAAGAATGTAAAGGGATGGGATTGGAGTGTGCAAACGCAATGGAGACGCGGAGAATTTTTGGCGTGGTTCTGATAGGTGGTGCTATCGTACGTCCACATTGATGGAGGCTTCAACCCACGAAGGGTAACGGCTGCTCGAGTCCACGGATGGCTCCACCCACTAAGGGTCCACGAAGAAGGAACCTTGTCTATCCCACCATGGCCATCGCCCACGAAGGGCTTGCCTCACTCGGGTAGATCTTCACGAAGTAGGCGATCTCCTTGCCCTTACAAACTTCTTGGTTCAACTCCACATCTTATCGGAGGCTCCCAAGCAACACCTAACCAATCTAGGAGACACTACTCTCCAAAAGGTAATAGATGGTGTGTTGATGATGAACTCCTTGCTCTTATGCTTCAAATGATAGTCTCCCCAACACTCGACTCTCTCTCACGGATGTGGCTATGGTGGAAGAAGAATTTGAGTGGAAAGCGACTTGGGGAAGGCTAGAAATCAAGGTTCAAATGGTTGGAATGGAATCTCTTGATCTCAACACATGAGTAGGTGGTTCTCTCTCAGAAAATGGATGGTGGAAGTGTAGGCACGTACTGATGGCTCTCTTACTTATGAAGAGGGGGTGGAGGGGTATATATAGCCTCCACACAAAATCCAACCATTACACACTTTTGGCCCATCTCGGTGGCACCGATTAGTAAACTCGGTGGCACCAATCAGTACAAAAATATGAACATTAGGAATCTCGGTGGGACTAATGGGAACAACTCGGTGGGACCGACGTGCTAGGGCTTAGGGCAGACCTCAACTCGGTGGCGCCGATTGCATCAACTCGGTGAGACCGAAGTGAAGCAATAAGCAATAGAGTATCAGTCAAGCCAACTCGGTGGGACCGATTGCAGCAACTCGGTGAGACCAAAATAATTGCAACAAGTCATAGGAAGTTTGCAAGGCCATCTCGGTGAGACCGAGATCCGTATCAGTGTGACCGAACTGTTAGGGTTTCTGGCAGTGGCTATGTCAACATGAACTTGGTGGCTCCGGATAGGAAGTATCGGTGGGGCCAAGTTTGGAATTAGGTTTTGGACATATTTGGATAGAGAAAGTGGCTGAGGGTTTTGGAGCAATATCACTAAGCACTTGAGCAAGTAGACCATTAAGCAACACCTCATCCCCTTTTAATAGTATTGACTTTCCTATGGACTCAATGCAATCTTGGATCACTAAAATAGAAACGAATAGTCTTCAGCTTTTGCCAATCCTTGTCCTTAGCATTTTGAAGGGGTTCCACATCCTCTTGTCCTTGCCACGCCACTGTTGAACTTATCTAAAATAAACTAGATAAAACTATTAGTCCAACAAGAGATATGTTAACATTAATTACCAAAATCACCCAGGGAGCACTTGTTCTTTCAGATAGCAAGCTTCCACGTACCCCTATCCATAGCTAGCTCTTTGGTGATACTCCAATCATTCAGGTCTCTCTTTACGGACTCCTCCCATGTCAAATTCGGTCTACCCCGACCTCTCTTGACATTCTCTGCACGCTTTAGCCGCCCGGTATGCACTGGAGCTTCTGGAGGCCTGCACTGAATATGCCCAAACCATCTCAGACGATGTTGAACAAGCTTCTCTTCAATTGGTGATACCCCAACTCGATCTCATATATCATCATTCCGGACTCGATCCTTCCTCATGTGCCCACACATCCGTCTCAACATACGCATCTCCGCCACACCTAACTATTGAACATGTCGCCTTTTAGTCGGCCAACACTCAGTGCCACACAACATTGCGGGTCGAACCGCCGTCTTGTAGCACTTGCCTTTTAGCTTTTGTGGCACTCTCTTATCATAGAGAATGCTAGAAGCTTGGCGCCACTTCATCCATCCGGCTCTGATTCGATGGTTCACATCTTCATCAATGCCCCCATCCTTCTGCAACATTAACCCAAATATCGAAAGGTGTCCTTCTAAGGCACCACATGCCCATCAAGGCTAACCTCCTCCTCCTCGCGCCTAGTAGTACTGAAACTGCATATCATGTACTCGATTTTGGTTCTACTAAGTCTAAACCCTTTCGATTCCAAGGTTTGTCTCCATAACTCTAACTTCTTATTTACCCCCGTCCGACTATCGTCAACTAGCACCACATCATCCGCAAAGAGCATACACCATGGGATATCTCCTTGTATATCCCTTGTGACCTCATCCATCACCAAGGCAAAAAGATAAGGGCTCAATGTTAACCCCTGATGCATTCCTATCTTAATCGGGAAGTCATCAGTGTCGACATCACTTGGTCGAACACTTGTCACAACATTATCGTACATGTCCTTGATGAGGGTAATGTACTTCGCTGGGACTTTATGTTTCTCCAAGTCCCACCACATGACATTTCGCGGTATCTTATCATAGGCCTTCTCCAAGTCAATGAACACCATATGTAAGTCCTTCTTTTGCTTCCTGAATCTCTCCATAAGTTGTCATACCAAGAAAATGGCTTCCATAGTCGACCTCCCAGGCATGAAACCAAACTGATTTTTGATCATGCTTGTCATTCTTCTTAAGCGGTGCTCAATGACTCTCTCCCATAGCTTCATTGTATGGCTCATCAGCTTAATTCCACGGTAATTAGTACAACTCTGAACATCCCCCTTGTTCTTGAAGATTGGTACTAATATACTCCGTCTCCATTCTTCTGGCATCTTGTTTGCCTGAAAAATGAGGGTGAACAGCTTGGTTAGCCATACTATCGCTATGTCCCCGAGGCCTTTCCACACCTCAATGGGGATACAATCAGGGCCCATCGCCTTGCCTCCTTTCATTCTTTTTAAAGCCTCCTTGACCTCAGACTCCTGGATTCGCCGCACAAAACGCACGCTGGTCTCATCAAATGAGTCGTCCAGTTCAATGGTAGAACTCTCATTCTCCCCATTGAACAGCTTGTCAAAGTACTCCGCCATCTATGCTTAATCTTCTCGTCCTTCACCAGGAGTTGGTCTGCTCCATCCTTGATGCATTTGACTTGGCCAACATCCCTCGTCTTCCTCTCGCGGATCTTGGCCATCTTATAGATGTCCCTTTCGCCTTCCTTCGTGCCTAGCCGTTGGTAGAGGCCCTCATACGCCCGACCCCTTGCTTCACTGACAGCTCGCTTCGCGGCCTTCTTCGCCATCTTGTACTTCTCTATGTTGTCTGCACTCCTATCCAGGTATAGGCGTCTGAAACAAACTTTCTTCTCCTCAATCGCCTTCTGGACATCACCATTCCACCACCAGGTATCCTTAGCTTCGCTTCTCCTTCCCCTGGGCATTTCAAACTCCTCCGAGGCCACCTTACGAATGCAAGTTGCCATCTTCATCCACACATTGTCCGCACCCCCTCCTTCCTCCCAAGGGCCCTCCTTAATGACCCTCTCCTTGAACGCCTGAGCTATCTCTACCTTGAGCTTCCACCACTTCGTTCTAGCGACTTTGGCACACTTATACCACTGGACACGGATCCGAAAGTGGAAGCCAGCAACCACACTCTTATGCTGAGGGACAACACTCTCTCCAGGTATCACCTTACAATCTAGGAACGCATGCCTATCTTCTCTTCTCAAGAGGATGAAATCAATCTGGCTAGAGTGTTGGCCACTACTAAAAGTCACCAGATGTGATTCTCTCTTTTTAAAGAGGGTGTTAGCTACGATCATGTCGTAGGCTAGAGCAAAGCTCAAGACATCTTCTCCTTCTTGATTCATGATGCCATAGCCAAAGCCCCCGTGCACCCCTTCAAAACCTGTATTAGATGTACCCACGTGGCCATTGAGGTCTCCTCCTATGAAGAGCTTCTCGCCAATCAGTACACTACTAACCATGTCCTCCAGGCCTTCCCAGAACTCCCTCTTGGTGTTCTCATTCTGGCCTACTTGCGGGGCATACGCGCTGATAACATTGAGAATTAAGTCCCCAACTACCAGCTTGACCAGGATAATCCGGTCCCCACATATCTTGACGTCTACCACTCCATCCTTGAGGCTCTTGTTGATCAAGATGCCTACGCCATTTCTGTTTGCGGCCGTCCCCGTGTACCACAGCTTGAAGCCGGTATCCTCCACCTCCTTCGCCTTCTGACCCCTCCATTTGGTTTCTTGGATGCAAAGGATATCAACACTTCTCCTCACTGTTGCATCAACTAGCTCCCGAAGCTTCCCTATCAGAGACCCTACGTTCCAGCTACCTAAGCGAATCCTCCTAGGCTCGGATAGCTTCCTCACCCTTCGCACTTGTCGAGTCAAATGCGAAGACCCTTGCTCATTTTCCACTACATCCGGACGCTGATGTAGCGCGCCACTAAGGATGCGACAACCCGACCCTTTCTCACTTGACACCGTATCCAGATCAAGATACGGCGTGCCACCGGGGGGTGATGGCCCGGCCCTTGCCCATTTGACACCACACCCTGGTTCCGATGTGGCGCGTCGCTGAGAGGGTTATGCCCCAACGAAAATCTTTTGGGTTTCATCTCCATAAGAGTGGCTAGGTTTTTACGTTGGCTCGCCAAGCCTATCACAACCCTCCTTCTTTACCCGGGCTTGGGACCGGCTATGTTGAGACAACATAGGCGAAGTTATGAACTTTTTTAATATATCATCAAATTATTTCAAAAATATATATGACATATTTTTATATTTTATGAATGTTTCTTAAACGTGTGAACATCTCTTATTTGTTATCACGTCAATAATTACCTATGTTAACTACCTTCACTCGCTGCCTTCACAGCACTTTTGCCTTGCTTTTTTTAAATCTACATGAGTGGTACAAACTTTTTTTTATCTGTCATGTGAACCTTTTCTTCAAAATTATTTGAAATGTTTTTCATATTTTCTGAACATTCATGAGCATTTTTTTTTAAACATATGGACATTTTTGTTGAATGGTGCAAACATTTTAAAAATGTTGTAAACATTTTCATAAATGTACGAATATTTTGTTAAAACTATGCGAGATTTTTTTTTATTTGCGTTATTCTTTTGTAAATACACATCAGCCATTTTTTTAAGAACATGCAATTTTTTACCAAAAAATGGCTGATATATATAGGTAAAACTGTGTCTATCATAGTTTACCATAGAACTTGCTAAGGCTTCCTAAGGTTTTAACGGTTTAAACGTTATCAAAAATGTGAAATAAATAGTGGAGCAACACTCTAATGTGAGATGATCCAGCGGAGCAATTGTGAAAATATGCATTTATGTGTCCTCGGCAAAAAAATAAGCATTTCAACTCACTACGACATAAATATATGCTGAGCAAACATCTAATGGAACGATGGCATTTTGAGATATCTAATGGCATTTTTGAGCAAACACCTCACGAAACGATGGCATCTTTGAATAGTTGTAATTTCTAATGGCAAAACTGAGTAGTGGGACACAACTAGTGGCATAAATGATAAGAACCTTTTTTTTTTTTGTCCAGGATACATACAACTGTGTTTTCTCAATCGCTCCATTGGATGATATTATGTTATAGGTGTGTCGTTTCAGTTTTTTTTTCAGGATTTTTAAGAACTAGTTATGTGGTAAGCTATGATAGAAAATCCTACTCTCTCTGCGCGCGCGCCATTCTAAAAATATAATTACCATGCAAGCATGTATGTATATCTGAGATAAAGAAAAACCTACATTGCTTATTAGGACTTCAGAATTGTAGATAAAAATGCATGGTGTCACTCTCACTCCAGAGACAGATCGCCCGGGCAGATTTTGGGCGAGAGATGCATTGACACGGGCAAAGAATTCAGCCGAGCTCCAGGTTACTTAATTAGGGTTGAACCAGCTTACCATCTTTGCAAGTCAACCATGAGATAAACCAAACTGTCCATCTCACACTGTGTGTGCAGTATACTCCTCCGGCCGGATGGAATTCAAGGTTTTGACTTGCAGATATATATGTCGCTTCGGTCGCTCAATCTACAAGTAAATTAGTACTAATCCTGGAGTTGTCCCTTGATATTATAAGCTAGTTAGGTCGGATGATCGATATAGTCCAGCTAGCTAGCAAAAATCTGCTTTTGGTGACGATGTCATGCATTCCAATGGGCTCTCCAGTTTTGGTTTTGGTGTTTCGTCCGCATGGGGCTGTATCAGATGACGACATTTTTATGTGCCTAACATACACAAAATAATTTTGCGCCGGAGTTCATATTGTTTGTGTGAAGTGTTGCGTCATGCTCTAAAATATTTATGCCGGTGGGCAGGTGGCTGTTAACTTGACTTATGAACATACTTTGATTGAGCCGACTATTCTTCTATTGAAACATTCCTGAAAGTCTCCCCACAAAAGGAAAAAAAGGAGAACGAGATCGTACAGTCATACACAAATGGGTTCTGGGCCTTCCCGTATATGATACATGATACTTGAACTTCTTCGGCCACGCACTCTCACCGGTCCATTAATTAGTATACAACCATAGATTTTTTTTTTTTTAGGCAGTATACAACCATAGATGAGAGGCCTTGTTCAACCGAATTCCCTATTTGCCGGGAGCAACTAGGGGTTGGCCCTCAAAAATTAAGGGTACCCCTTGCAGGAGCCCTTTTAGGATCACTTTTGATGGACTGAGAGCATGTCACTTGGCGCGCTTTTAGCCGGAAAACCCTATGCGCCGCTCGCTGCGTCAAAATGTCGACGCAACGCACAGGCGAAGCCCCTCATCGCGAGCAATGGGCCGGCCCATTATACAAAATCTAGCCAGCCGGTTTTGGGAACCTGCTAGATGGTTCCTTGAACCTTTTTTTTCTTTTTGACCGGTTTTCCTGTTTCTTCATAGGGTTTTTTTTCGTTTTCCCGCTTTTCTATTTCTTTTTCTTCTTTCTTAATTTTGTTTTTTTTTTCTGTTTTCTTTCTGTTTTTTCGCTTTTAAGTTTATTTTATTTTTCGAGTTTATTTTTTTAACGATCATCTTTCAAAAATTGTTTGAAATTTTCAAAAAATGTTCATGTTTTAAAAAAATGTTCCAAATTTTAAAAAAATGGTCTTGTTTTAAAAAATTATTCAGAAATTCAGAAATGTTCATTTTTAAAAATTGTTCACATTTTTCAAAAATTTCGAAAATTGTTCGCATTTTTCAAAAATTGTTCTGGAATTTCAAAAAATGTTCTTGTTTTACAAAAAATGTTTGAATGTTTTCTTTTCAAATTTTTGACAATGTTAAAAAAATGTTTCTGTTTTAAAAATTGTTCAAATTTTTTGAAATTGTTCACGTTTTAATTTTTTTCAGGATTTTAAAATTGTTCACAAATTTTGAAATTGTTCACGTTTCAAATTTTGTTCAGGAATTTTGAAATATGTTCGCGTTTCCCAATTTTGTTTTGAAATTTGGAAAAATGTTCCCGTTTCAAAAAATTGTTCGTGATTTTCAAAAAATGTTCCTGTTTTTCAAAAATGTATGGTTTTCCAAAATATTTTTCACATTTTTGGTAAGTGTTTGCGTCTCATGGAACATTCCGTTTTTTGAAAAAAAAAATTGCTTTCGAAATTCCTGAACTAACTGGGATCTGCGCAGCTTACTTGGTTCTTTTAAGATTGATGCTCCATTGTGGTCAGATGTGGCTCCTAGCTCAGCTGGTAGGATTCCGTTGTTTATAGCAGTCGATCCTGTGTTCAAATCCCCTGCTGCGCAAATTGTTTTTTGAGCTACAGTGCGCGCCGCTATCTTCATGGGCCGGCCCAGTCGAAGCAACCTGTGCGAAACCTCAGCAACTTGACGCAGAGAGCGTCACATAGGAGGTCCTCTTTTAGCCAACGCCATATATCGCGTGCTGCACGCTTCATTAGTATTTGTTTTTTTATTTCTCTGTATGTGTTGTCGGGGTTTAGATGGGTTTTTTTGCCCGGTTTTTCATAGATTTTGAAGGAAGAATCCAAATTTCGCGTGTTTTTTTTTTTTGCTTTCATGAGATGCACATATTTGCTTCTCGTGAAGACATAGATTTGCTTTCGCGAGAGGCACAGGTTTGCTACCACGAGAGGCACAAGTTTGCTTCCGCAAGCTGTGCCTCTCAAAAAAGGAAAAACATGTTTTTTTTCATGAGAGGTACAGGCTTGCTTCTTGTGGAGGCATTTGTTTGCTTCCGCAGGAGGCACAGTAGTGGCTCTTTGACAAGGAAAGAAAAAAACACTTTTTTTTGTTTCCACGAGAGGCACAAGTTTTCTTCTTGTTCCACAAGAAGCCCAGATTTGCTTCTCGTGTAGGCACATGTTTGATTCCGCGAGAAGCATAGTTGTGCCTCTCGGAAAGAGGGGGAATGTGTTTTCGGCTACGGGTTTTTTATCGGTTTTGCTGGGTTTCTCGTGAAAAAAAAGTTTGTCAAAAAACCTACCCTAAAATACTAATTGGAGCTTAGGCACCTGGATTTTCCTCCCCGCCATCGGTCGCTAGAGCGGCAGGTAGAGGGGAGGCAAATCCACAGGCTTGTCGGTGAAGGCATGAGGGGAGAGTTTGCCGTAGCCGCCTAGGGTTAGGGGAGGAAACAAGACTAGTGGTAGTTCTTATACTGCCTTATTTCCTAGATAGACGCTAGTGAAGACCACCCACTAGAGGGAGGTGTGTGGTTCGTTCCCTCCAAGAGCATTCCTTTTTTGTGAAATTTTTACTGTTTCCGCGCGACAATAGACCTGCCCAGCCGGCGGGGGAGTTGTCCCTGTGCGACGCTCACCAATCTGACGCAACCCGTGGCGTATAGGAGCTCGCATGTTCACCCTCGATGGCTATATCTCGCTTACTAATAGACGTGGGCGCTACTGCGAGCTATCGACTCGGTTCGAGAATCATAGCAGCTCGGGTTAGGAGCACTCTAACTACCAGTTTTATATTTTGTGATTCATTTTCGAAAAAAAAAATCTATAAACATGAATATTTTTCAAGAAATTGGGATTTTTTTAAGGTGAACAAAATTTTCAATGCAAATATTGTTTTCAAAACTTGAATAATTTTGAAAATCCTAAACATTCTTTGAAAATTGGAAAAAGCAAATCATCGACATTTTTTTAAAATTTCAGTACATTTTCTGAATTGTGATTTTTGTTTAAAATGCACACATTTTGTTATTTTTGAACTCTTTCAAAAATCATGTTTTTTAAACATGAACATAATTTCAAAACCTGGACATTTTCTAAATTGTGTGCGAGAATGTTTTGGAATTTATGATTTTTTTTGTAAACAAAAACTTTTTAAAAATTTGTGAAAAAAATAGAAATATGAAAATAAAATAAAATTGTGAATATTATTTATAAAATCATGACCATTTTTTAAAAAAAAAATAAGAAAAGGGGAAAAAACAGAAAAAGGAAAACTGGTTAAGAAACTTTCTTCAAGGTTGCCAAAACAGGCCAGGAACCGTCTAGAAGGTTTTCAATATCGGGTATTGCAGTCACCCGTGCTAGCTATTAATGTCGTTCACTTGTTCGCTTCCAACTTCTCTCTCTCATCGTAGTTTTTTCCCTCACGTTAGGGTTTTCTCTTTCCCCGGGGCGACTGTCGCCGCCGTCGAGTAGTTCTGTTTCCCTACCGCCGATCTCCCTCCAGTTGCCTCGCCAGGAGCGATAGGAGTGGTCCTTGGATCGTTCTGCTCCCGGGTCGCCTTCAGGGGGTGGCGGAAGCTAGGGTTTCACCTGAAAACACCCGATCTGTCTGAGCTTCGGGTAAGAGATATAGATGACAACGGAGGGGGCCTCGGGCTCATCAGGGGTCAGTGATGTGGAACGGATGATGGAGTTGGGGCTGAAAGAGGAGGATCTAGATGACGTGGTTTTTGATGAGAAGGACGCGCCGCCGACAGACGCAAGATGGATCGCGCTAGCAAAGGTCAATGCCAACAAAACCTATTAGTCAGACATGGTTCTTCAGGAACATGCGATCGGCATGGGACATAGCGCAGCAGGTGAAGTTCAGGATAATCTGTACTCCGTTCAATTCTCTTGTTTGGGGGACTGGGAGAGGGTCATGCATGATGGCCCTTGGAACTTTCGAGGAGATGCGGTGATTCTGGCACCGTATGACGGGATCTCAAAACCGTCCACAATCAAGCTTGAGACGATTGATGTTTGGATTCAGATCCATGATGTCCCTGATTTGTACGCCCATCTTGTTAAACCTCTTGCTGCCAAGGTAGGCGAAGTGATCTTTGCAGAAACAATGTCCCAAGATTTCACTGGGAATTTCTACCGTGTTTGGGTGCGCATCAATGTCTTGAAGCCCTTGAAGAACGTGGTCTCCATGATCAGAGGCGGGGAGAGGCAGATATACAAGGTTAAATACGAAAGACTTCCTGATTGGTGCGCGGTATGCGGTATGCTGGGGCACTTGTTCAAAGAACACCGTAACGGGATCCACCCGCCATCGGCCCTGGTGTTCAAAGACCTCCGAGCGGACTGGTTCATGCTTAGTGGGGGGTCCAGGAGAGGGCCATGACCGCCGAGAAGGACGACGGGGAGGTCATGCTGGAGGCTGTTCTGGTGGTCGGTATGATGGAGGTCGATCGGGGGCCAGCTTCAATGGAGACTTGAACTCCGGTGCACGGGCCTTTGGTGAAAACAGAAAACAGGTACTGTAGACCCGGCTATTGATGGCAAGGATGCATATATGGAGGACCCGAGCAGGAAAAGGCTTGATAGACAGGAGAAGGACAAGCACCAGCGATCACAGGAGGAGGTTCAGAATGCAAACCCCAATGATCTTTAGCTGGCTATTGTGCCGGTGGGCAACGCCCTTGCAAGCCCCCCTCCACAGAGGGATCCGAAAAGGACCAGGGTAGATGGAGATGGCAATGATGGAGTAAACTCAACAGTGAAAAATTTGGCGGGCTCCTTTGAGTGGCACCGCCGGGCCCAATGAGTGCTTTGTGTTGGAACTGTCGTGGCGTGGGCAAACCTGCGGCAGTTCGAGAACTTCGCGATCTCGCGAGGAAGTTTGCCCCTACCGTGTTGTGCATTGTTGAGACACAAATTAGTGGAACACGTGTAGAATCTTTTGCAAGTACTCTGGGGTACGACAAATCGTATGCGATTGATAGTCAAGGGAGAAGTGGAGGCATTGGCATTTTCTGGAACAATACTAGTGATGTCCAGATTCTGGGTGACTCGGTTTACCACATAGATGCTAGAATTCAAGAGGCGGGTCAAGACCCATGGAGGATTACTTGTGTATATGGGGAGGCCCAAACTCATTTGAGGAGCCAGACGTGGGACTTGATGAAAGGGATTGCCACTTTGAATGACCTGCCATGGTTGTGCCTAGGAGATTTCAATGAAGTGTTACGACCGGAAGAACACCAAGGCGTTGCCAAACGTAGCAATGCACAGATTCAAGCCTTCCGGGACACCGTTGATATTTGCATGTTGATGGACTTGGGCTATGATGGCCGGTTTTGGACGTTTGAGAAGAAGGTTTCTGGAGGTTCTTATACGCGTGTTCGGTTGGACCGAGCACTAGCATCACCGAGTTGGATGGCCAGATTTCCGTTATCACAAGTCAGGCATCTCACATCCGCTTTGTCTGACCATGGACCCATACTTGTGGTGATGGATCGATCCCAACAGAGAAAACTTCCAGAATATCAGTTTCGGTATGAGATCATGTGGGAATCACACGATGAGTGGAAGGATACGATTCTTGCAAGGTGGAATGATGTGTCACCGGGGTATGGCGTCGAGGACTTCCGGGACAAGCTGCTGGCTATCTCCAAGGATCTCTCAGTGTGGAGTAGGGACACCTTTGGAAGCGTTCGTAAACAAATAAAGGAGGCAAATCGTCAACTCGAGTTGCTCCGCACTGATCCAGCACGCATGGTCCCAAGTCATATAGAGTTAAAACTTAATGAGAAGCTGGTGCAGCTGTACCACCGAGAGGAAATTATGTGGCGACAAAGATCGCGTTTGGAGTGGTTGTCGGCAGGTGATAGAAATACTAAAAAAAATCATATGAGAGCAAGCATGAGGCGTAAGCGTAATATGATAAGAGCGTTGTATAATTCCATGGGAGTGCTCACTGATGATCCGGCTGAATTAAAATCTATGGTTACTGATTTTTATAGCACCCTGTACACCACCGAGGGGGTGAATGGGATGGAGGATGTTTTGGTACATGTCCCTTGCAAGGTCACGCCAGCTATGAACGAAGCACTCACTGCTCCGTATACATTGGATGAGGTCAAACGAGCGCTCTTTCAGATGTTCCAACAAAGGCACCTGGGCCGGACGGATTCCCGGTGCATTTTTATCAGCGGCACTGGGACGTTTTTGGGGAGGAGATTACTGCGGTGGTTCTTCGCATCATCAAAGGGGAGGAGAGTGCAGAGGTCATCAACGATACTGTTTTAGTACTGATCCCAAAGGTAACAAGTCCAGCCAACCTATCCCAGTTCAGGCCTATTAGTCTCTGCAACGTCCTGTATAAAATTGCCTCGAAAGTGATTGCAAATAGGCTGAAGATTATCCTTCCAGACATTATTTCTGAAGAACAATCAGCTTTCGTCCCTGGAAGGCTAATTACAGATAACATCATTTGTGCATATGAGTGCTTACATTTTATGAAGAGAAACAGGTCTAAAACCAACAGCTGTTGTGTGCTGAAGCTTGACATGATGAAAGCTTATGACAGGCTTGAATGGGATTACCTTCAGGCCATTATGATAAAGCTGGGTTTCTCTTCTGCATGGGTTGACACTGTTATGGGGATGGTCAGATCAGTATCCTTCTCAGTCTTGTTTAATGGTGAAAAGCTTGAGCAATTCAAACCTACATGAGGTATTCGACAGGGAGATCCTATCTCCCCTTACCTTTTCTTACTTGCAGTAGAGGGCCTTTCGTGCCTTTTAAAATCTAGTTCTCAGTCATCTGCGTTCGGCGGTATCAAGGTGGGTCCGACAGCTCCAGCTGTTAACCACCTACTGTTTGCAGATGATAGCCTGTTGCTATTTAAGTCAAGTGTGGAGGGAGCAGAGTTGGTTTCAAACTTGCTGAATATTTACTGTAGAGCTTCGGGGCAGAAAGTTAACCATGAAAAAGCATCTATTTTCTTCAGTAAAGGGTGCCCAAATTCTCTAAAAGAGGAGGTAAAGCAAGCTCTAAATGTCCAGAATGAATCTCTAAGCGAGAAGTATTTGGGCCTGCCTACTGAGGTTGGTCAATCAAAAAATGGTACATTTAAGTATCTTCGTGACAGAGTGTGGGAGAAGGTTAGAGGATGGATGCAAAAACTCTTGTCAGCTGGGGGCAAGGAAGTTCTCATTAAATCTGTGGCACAAGCGATTCTAGTTTTCTCCATGTCCTGCTTCAGGCTCCCAAGAGGACTTTGTGAGAGTGTGACTTCCATAATCCATCAATTCTGGTGGGGAAGTAAACATGGTCAAAGGAAACCGTGTTGGGTGTCGTGGGATGTCATGACTAGACCCAAGAACCTGGGAGGTTTAGGCTTTCGTGATCTCGAAATTTTCAACATTGCCTTACTCTCAAGACAGGCTTGGAGGCTGCTACAAGAGCCCGATTCTCTTAGTGCACGCATACTGAAGGCTGTTTATTTCCCAACATCATCTTTCATGGAAGCAGATCTTGGGTCACACCCATCCCAGATTTGGCGCGCCATTATTGATGGGAGGAATGTTCTAAACCATGGAGTTATTACGCGCATTGGTGATGGTTTAACTACCAATATCTGGCACCATAATTGGATCCCGAGGGTGGGCTTAATGAAGCATGTGTCATCTTTGGTGGCGGACCCTCCGCAGTTGGTGCGAGAGCTGATCGACCCAACGGCGGCCGCATGGCGAGACGAACTAGTCAGACAAATCTTTCTGCCAATAGATGCCGAGGCGATACTCAAGATACCACTATGTACTATGCAAGTAGATGATTTCTGGGCATGGTCGGGAGATCCCAAGGGGCGTTTTTCTGTCAGCTCGGCTTACAAAATGATTCACAATATGAAGATGGGGAGAGAAGCTTGGCTAGAGGAAGCTGATGAGATGTCTAATGGAGCAGTGGAACGCAATGGGTGGTCATCGATCTGGAATATGCAAGTGCCATCAAAATTGAATATATTCACGTGGAGGCTGGCGCAACACTCGCTTCCCACCAGCGATGTTCTGCACCATCGGCACATGTCTTCATCACATGTGTGTGCTTTATGTGGAGCTGAAGATAGTTGGCGCCATTCACTTATTGACTGCAACTACTCCCGGTGTGTGTGGGCTCTCTCGAAGGAGGATCTTGTCCAACATATGTGCATGCATAGAGAAGAACACGCAAAGAAATGGCTGTTTCTGATGAGCGAATCTCTGCCACAAGCTGAGTTTAACACAATGATCGTGACACTTTGGGCCATCTGGGCAGCACGGAGGAAGATAATACACGAAGGGATCTATAAAACACCTTTCTCCACTCATGCTTTCATCACGAGTTATATTTCAGATTTGCAGCAAATTCAGAAGCCTGTGGTGAGGGCGGCAACAGCAGCTATCCCATGCCCAACTACGTGGCTGCCACCTCCGGATGACCATATGAAGATCAATGTCGATGCGGCAGTTTCACGCGCTGGCCGCTTTGGGGCTGTGGGAGCGATCGGTCGTGATATCTCAGGGGTTTTCAAGGGTGCCTCGGCTGTCATCTTTAGAAACATCGAAGACCCGGAGGTTCTGGAGGTCCTAGCCATCAGAGAAGCCTTGGCGCTAGCAGAGGATATATATGAACAGAGAATTTTTGTCGCGTCAGATTGCAAGACTGTTGTTGATGCAATCAAAGGGGCGACGGCGGCGTCTTATGGAGCGGTGGTACATGAAATAACAGAACGAGCTAGGTCTTTTACTTTTTGTATTTTCAGTCACGAATTCCGGACCTCGAATTTCGAGGCTCGCAACCTCACGAAGCATGCCTTAACGCTGGGGACCGGCCGCCATGTTTGGTTAGGCCATCCCGGTGAGCTTTTGTTCGTCCCTGTAAACATTGTGACGGTTTAATAAAGCTTTCGCGAGTTTGCCTAAAAAAAAACTTGTTCGCTTCCAATTACTGTGCATTTCACCGACACTTTGACACAATGAACGTTGTATTGATTCACCGGCGCTATTATGTATCGCGAGCGCGATCGCTAGTCTTGCGTCGCCTGCAAGGTGTGCTCTCTCCCGTTAGTGGCCCGGTCCAGGATCGCAACTCTTTTTTGCACTAGTTTTTTTTTCCTAGGTCGGTTTTTTTCCTAGGTAGGCGTCTAATTCAAGCAAATGTTCACAAATTCAAAATAGATCTTAAGTTCAAAAAATATCCAGAACTTTAGAAAATATTCACGAATTAATAAAGTATTTGTGGATTTGAAAAATGTTCGTGCACTTAAAAAATGTTCATGAATACCAAAAAAGTTTGCAAATTTTGGAAAATGTTCATGAATTTCAAAAGTTATTCATGTATTTGAAAAAAAGTTCATGCATTCAACAAATATTTGTAATTTCAAAAATATGTTCACGAATTCAAAACTTGTTCTTGGATTTGAAAAAAATTCACAAATTCAACAGATGTTCAACAATTAAAAAATTGTGTATTCATAAATATTTTCCATGGAGTTGAAAACATGTTCAGGAATCTAACATGTTCGTGAATTGGAATATTTATTGTAAAAAATGAACAATTTTCTGTAGTTAGCCCTTGCTTTGTTGCAATATAGAGGAGTGGTATAAACATTTTTTATACTCATGAACATTTTTATAAAATTTCATGAAGAAATGTTACATTTTTTTTATATTTTTATGATGGCATTAACTATTTTTTAAACATGTGAATATTATGTTTCAATGTTACAAACATTTTTGAGAATATATGAACATTTGGAAAATGCAGAAGACGGTTAGGTTCTCATCTGAAGGACAGTATTCGTATTCTGGCGATTTATTTTCTATCGAGTCATAGAGAAACCATATAATTAAGAGAGGCTACCCGTCGGAGGGAATGTATCCGGTGCACCCGCACTTGTAGTGCTACCGGTGCACCGGATGCCATAGAATATTTTTTTAAATCTGAAAAAAATTCTATCATGGTAACACAACATCAATGTATGATGTCACAAAATTTCGGATACAAATTTGAAATGTTTTTCGAGATACGAAAATGACAAATTTGACATCAGTGTGATAATGGGCCAAATCTAAAGCCCAAGTTATGTTGTGTACTATTCAGTGTTGAATTTGTCATTTTTGTTTTTCGAGCTATGTTTAGAATTTTTACTTGAAATTTTGTGACAACCTACATTAATGTTGTATGAGTGTGCTAAAAAAAATTCAGAATTTTTTAAACATTTTAAAAGCACAATATGAGTCCGGTGCACCGGTAGCACCACAAGTGTGACGCCCCCGGTTTGACCGTACACTAATCATACACGCAAGATCGGGGACTCACGGGAAGATTTCACAACACAACTCTAAAAGTAAAAATAAGTCATACAAGCATCATAATACAAGCCCGGGGCCTCGAGGGCTCGAATACAAATGCTCGAACATAAACGAGTCGGCGGAAGCAACAATATCTGAGTACAGACATAAGTTAAACAAGTTGCCATAAGATGGCTAGCACAAACTGGGATACAGATCGAAAGAGGCGCAGGCCTCCTGCCTGGGATCCTCCTAAGCTACTCCTGGTCGTCGTCGGCGGCCTGCACGTAGTAGTAGGCACCCTCGGTGTAGTAGGGGTCGTCGAAGGTGGCGTCTGGCTCTTGGGCTCCAGCATCTAGTTGCGACGTCCGAGAAGAATGGAAAAAGGGGGAAAAGAGGGAGCAAAGCAACCGTGAGTACTCATCCAAAGTACTCGCAAGCAAGGATCTACACTACATATGCAATGGTATCAATGAAATGGGTAGTATCTGTGGACTGAACTGCAGAATGCCAGAGTAAGAGGGGGATAGCTAGTCCTATCGAAGACTACGCTTCTGGTAGCCTCCATCTTGAAGTATATAGAAGAGAGTAGCTGGTAAGTTCACCAAGTATCATTGCATAGCATAAACCTACCCGGCGATCCTCTCCTCGTCGCCCTGTGAGAGAGCGATCACTGGGTTGTATCTGGCACTTGAAAGGGTGTGTTTTATTAAGTATCCGGTTCTAGTTGTCATAAGGTCGAGGTACAACTCCGGGTCGTCCTTTTACCGAGGGACACGGCTATTCGAATAGATAAACTTCCCTGCAGGGATGCACCACATTACCCAACACGCTCGATCCCTCTGGCCGGGCACACTTTCCTGGGTCATGCCCGGCCTCGGAAGATCAACACGTCGCAGCCCTACCTAGACCTAACAGAGAGGTCAGCACGCCGGTCTACATCCTATGCGCGCAGGGGTCTGGGCCCATCGCCCATTGCACACCTGCATGTTGCGTGGGCGGCCGGTGAGCAGACCTAGCAACCTCCATTACAAAGGAAGTTGCGTTACGCGGTCCAACCCGGCGCGCACCGCTCAGTCGCTGACGTCTAGGAGGCTTCGGCTGATACCACGACGTCGAGTGCCCATAACTGCTCCCGCGTAGTTGGTTAGTGCGTATAGGCTCGTAGCCAGACTCAGATCAAATACCCAATCTCGTTAAGCGTGTTATTTTGAAGTAACCGCGGACGCCGACCAGGGACCAGGCCCACCTGTCTCCTAGGTGGTCACAACCTGCCCTGTCGCTCCGCCACAAAGTAACACTCGGGGGCCGTCGGGAACCTAGGCCCACCTCTACCTGGATGGAACCACCTGCCCCTTCAGCTCCCATCTCCGAACAGAAACATAAGTATGTAATAGTATATAATATAAACCCGTGATCACCTCCCGAAGTGATCACGGCCCAGTAGTATAGCATGGCAGACGGACAAGAGTGTAGGGCCACTGATGTAATTCTAGCAACCTATACTAAGCATTTAGGAATGCAGGTAAAGGTATCAACAGTAGTAGCAAAGACAGGCTATGCAGCAGAATAGGATTAACCGAAAGCAGTAACATGCTACACTACTCTAATGCAAGCAGTAGAGAGAAGGAATAGGCGATATCGGGTTGATCAAGGGGGGGGCTTGCCTGGGAGCTCTGTTGCACAGGAAGAAGGGTCGTCGGTGATGTAGTCGTACTCAGTGGCATCAGCGCCGTTCTCGGGGTCTACCGGAGAAGAAGAGGGGGGAAGAAACAGTAAATACGGAGCAAACAAAGCATCACAAAATATAACAAGGCAATACACGGCGCCAGGGTGAGCTAACGCAGGGATAGGTGATACCGATGAAGGGGGAAAACATCCGGGAAAGTATCCCCGGTGTTTGGCATTTTCGGACAAACGAACCGAAGGGGGATTGTTGCACGTTCGCTATGCTAGGGACGTGTGGCGGGCGATCGGACTGCGTATTCGGATTCATCTCGTCGTTCTGAGCAACTTTCATGTAGAAAGTATTTTCATCCGAGTTACGGATTAATTTCTATTAATTTTTAAAGTTTTATTAAACATTCGGAAATATTTTAAATCAAAAAATGTATTATTACATCAGCATGATGTCATGCTGACACCAGCAGTCAACTTTGACTGTTGACTGGTCAACTGACCAGTGGGTCCCACATGTCATTGTCTAGTCAGCCTTAATTAAAATTTAACTGTTAATTTAGTTAACTAATCTTAATTAGATTAATTAAACAGAATTGACTAAGTTAATTAATTACTTAATTAACTGATTAATTAATTAATTAATTTCTATTTATTTTTAAATACATTTTTATTTTCTATTTTTCTAATTTTATTTTCTTTCTGTTTCTTTTCCTTTTTTTGTAACGTTTCAGGGGCGGGCCCCACGCACAGTGGCACAGAGGCCTTAACGGGCACACAGGCACAGGCGAGCGGGCGCGGCCAGAAAAACCACGGGCAGCGGCGGGCGTCCATGGGGTGAGCGGGGCCGCGGCAGGGGCGAGTGCGGGCAGGGGCAAAGGGGCGGCGGCCAGCGCGACGAAACAACGGCGGCGGCGGCGTTTAGCAGCAGCGGCAGGCGAGGCAGGGCAGACGGGCGAGGCGCGGCGGAACCGCGTGTGGCGGCGTGTGGGGAGGCGCGCACGGGTGAGCGGAAGGCGGGCGCGAGCGCTGGGCGAACGCGGGGCGTGGCCCGGCGCGGCCCGAAGCACGGCAGCAACGTGCGTGGGCGCGATCAGGGAGGCGCGCGGGCGCGGTGAGCGCGAGCTCACCGTGTGTGCGGGCGCGGCGGCGTACGGCGGTGGATTCGACCGGGGGGGGAGGGGGGGAAGGGGGCGACGGAGTAGTAGCTCACATAGGAGCTCGGGGAGGCAGTCCGGCGAGGTGGCGTGGTCGAGGCGGCGTTCCGGGCGACGGCGACGTGGTCCCGCGCGTCGGGGCGGCGAGGCCTGGTGTAGGCCGTCATGGAGGTGACGAGGAGGCGGCGAGGTCCGACGATGGGCAGCACCAGCGACGGCACAGGGGAGGGGGACGACGCGGGCGTCGAGGCATGTGGAGTCCGGCGACGGGTCGGGGCGCTGCGTCCGAGAGGGGGGAAGCGGGTTCGTCCCCGATCCAGATCAGTCGGGAGGGGGAGAGGAGAGACGTGGGGAGTGGGGGATTATGTGGTCGGGGGGTTAGGGTTTCCCTCTGGTGGGGATATGGAGGAGGGGTTGGGCTGGCCCGTTGGGCGAGGTGGGTCGGCCAGCTGGGCCGTCTGGTCCAGTGGGGGGGGGGGGGGGTGGGGTTTCCTTTTCATTTTTTTTGTTAGTTTTCTTTTCTGGTTTTGTTTTTTCTTTTCTTTTTATTTATTTTTTTGTTTGTTTTATAAAATACAAGAACAACTCCCAAATTAGTAATAACAATTATGCTACTGCCCTAAAAAGTTTGGCACAATAATAAATTAGTTTGCTTTTGTTTTATTATTTATAAGCATTTAATTAATTGTTTTTGTTGCTGTTTTATTTATCTTAGGGTACTTAATCACTTTCTAAAAATGTTGGTTCACCACCATAATTAGGTATGAATTATTTGCTACAACTAGAACATTTTAGTTTTGATAGTTGTAGTTGAAACTTTTATCGTTTGACTTTATTTTAAATTTTTAATTTGAATCGGTTTTTTTTTAACTAACGCGAGATTAATAACAGTAATCGTGGTGATGTGGCATCATTAGCGGGGAATTACTGTAGCTTAATTACCTGGGCGTCACAATTCTCCTCCACTACAAGAAATCTCGTCCCGAGACTTAAGCGGGGGAGTAAAGGGGAAAGTCCTGGTTACGAAATTCTAACGGATCTTCCCGTCCTTGGTTGCCCTTCTCGAAGAGGTCGATCCATTACCTTGATGTCTTTATTTCTCTGCTTCAGGTCATCATGGTGAAGTCGTCATCCTTTCTTCGGGAACTCCATCGTACTTACGAATAGGTAAGGGGCAGCTTGACAACGATAGGATGCTATAAGGGGTAATCATCTGGGGTTATCCCATGAATGAACAGGTGAGTATCTCTCGAGTTGAACAAATGAAACACATCGAGAGCAAGTAAGAAGGTATAATAAGTTCTAAGCGGACAGACAATCGCTCGAAGTCTAAAACAGAGTGCGAAAGGGGTTCAGAGTAACGAGAGTAAGTATTGCGCCTGATACCAGAATAGATCACTAGGAAGGTGGCTCGTGAATTAAATACGAAGCCAAGCGTGAGGAATAACTTTGGCAACAGGGGCGTACAAGAGAGTCAGGTTTCGATGCTGTGGAATTGTGGGTTATGGGCCCACCATGTCGGTTAAAAGTAGAAGGAGCAGTGACATCTTGTATGGTCACGATAGCAGGGTAGGTCAGAGCATAGCCTGCCAGTTATATTGGCAACAACGTTGGTACCAAGGGCGAGGGACGAAGAGAACCATTTTCCTGCTCGTTGAAACAAGGCGGACCAATAGGCAAAGTTCTCGTCCATCGGTGGTTACCGAAATGTTATCAACATATAGTAACAGGGTCTTGCTGACAGAGTTGTACACCGAGGTGCTTACTTAAGAAGGGATTTATTTCTGCTCATATCTTATAGATCACAAGAAAGGTTAAACCAACCAATGGAAAGGAAAATTTGATTATCAGTTTAAACAAACCAATGGAAAGGAAAATTTGTTTAAACACAAGTAATAGGAGTATATCCTTCCCAGGGTTAAGCAGGGCATGATATATGTGTCAGGAGAACAAAGACATGACCATTTAGATAAAAGGGGTAAGAAGAATCATGATATGTGCCCATACAACGGTGTTTGGGTAACTGTTCAAGAAACATTTAGCATTGGGCCACAAATGTTCTTAAGGATGTACGGAGTATCATAGTCATGCTTCGAGATAGCATCGACAGGGTTATCAGATAAAGGTCGGGCTTTGGATACACAAGGGATCCATCAAGAACAACTCAAGAATAAGTCTTACAATTTCCTCATGGAAGAATGGTTAACCTTGCTAAAAGGAAACTATAACAATAGGTCCTCCGGACAGGTGTGCGAGGCATGATATCACCTTACCGGGGGCATATATAAAGACCAACGTCATAACTCTTGGAAATATGTTCCAACCATCATATCTGACCGAGATTCCGATCTGATTGGTGTCAAGATACCTCAGACCCAGGATGCCTGAGAAGGAACGGGTGCAACACAATTTGACGAGATGGCGTTGCAAGATTCTCGGGTAATGAACTATGGAAGCAAGTCCTGAATCATGAGTTCATCATTAAACCAAGGAGAGGATGAGGAGGTGGCTAATGGACTCAGCGACAATTCATCGAGATTAACAAAAGATGGATTTCCACAATTATGTGAACAAGGAGATAACATTTGTCAGATCAAATGATATAATGATGTATGTTAGAGGAAAACATCCAAGATTAAACATTGGTTGACAGGTGCACCCGAAATATGGGCTGGGTTGCACGATCAATGTTAGAATGGTGACTTAATGAACAGAAGAATTAAAATGAAACTATCGACCATTCACTTCAAAGCAATAGGGTTGCTAGAAGTTTTGAATTTGCACATCATAATTCAATTGCCGGTATTCCGGTTAGAAACAACACGGGGACCAAGAAAAGAATGGTGATGGTGATAAGTATCACTTGTATAAGAATTCTCAAGAGGTGGTGAAATTCTCACGACATTCTTGACATAAAAGATGATAATACTCCAAGGTAGAACATAACATAAGCTAGATAGCAAGGAACACAAGGCACAACACAAAACATGACCAAGTCTGTGTCTGGAAGGAAGGCATGGATGTGGTCGATGATAACACAGATCATCGAGGGGCAAGCATGGAATTTCTCATCATGAATTCAATTGATCTCTCGGAAGAAGTTAAAGTGTTGATGATGATCACGACACATTTGTTGAGAGGCTTCTTGAAGATGTAATCGATCATCGATGACATCAAGCAAAAGGAATGATGAAGCGAAAGGTTATCGAAACCACGGTACGACACAAACTCGGAATCAAGCTTGCTGTTCAAGGCAAAAGCTATGACGATGAAGATCGATGTAAGTTTAACTCATCGTCGAAATTGTGCTCCGAGAAGCAGTACTAGGTAGCATAGTTAAGATAACGATGTAGCCAATTAGGCTAAGAATGACATGAGTTGAAAGTTAAATTTCCCAGCAGTACATTACTAGGAGTATTGGATCACAGGGTGGATTCGATTCACTTATCGATGTTCTCAGTTGACAAACAACCCAAAACCCGTGGAATACTGAATCAGTGAGAAGGAATACTTGACGAAGACTCATAAGAAGTATTGCAGTCCCATGATATCATCGGGATACCAGGGGGTAATACTCAAAGGAAGATCAGAATAGAAACGGAGCTGGGTCGTTGACTTGCGATAGCGGATACTTTAATCTCGTCAAAAATAGACGAGGCACTGGAATGGTTTCCTTTCAGATATAATGAATAAGGTTAGTATGGTCGGGACCATAACTGCAAGGGATCCAATTCAATGACACCGAAAGAATTATTCAAATGATTAAATATTCTTGCAAGAAGCTTTCATGATAAGCTCCACATCGAGTCCATGGGCAAGAACACAAAGGTTCGGGGTCGACTCCCACTTCTTCAATGCATAACATTTCATTCGCTTCTCGTCTTCGAAGAAGTTGTAGAGTTGAAAAGTATCTGGTAAAACACCAGAAGAGAATGTCTTGTGTAAACTTTCGGGTTCACACGGTTTAGGGAAGGTATATATTCATCCCATAGGGCATCTTAGGAACATATAACACTTCAGGAGTAAATTATACAAGCTCGAAAGCAGAGTATGGTTGGGAACGCAGAGGATACAATTTACCAAATGCATTATGTACCATGGAAGAATTCACAAGGCAGTTAAATAAGAAGGACACTGTCGATTAATAATCCGACGAAGGATCGGATGTCCATAGCGGAGCTGATGTGAGCATCGGCACACAACCAGATGAAGAAAGAACGCAAAGGCATCGGATTATAGGACATCTGAATAATTTGATGCTTAGATAACAAAGGAATTATGAATTCCAATACGAAGGATCAAAAGCAGACGCTCTGATCAAGGATGGATAACTAGAATAGACCTAAGGGTACAATCGACGGCAAATAGATTGTTCGAGAACCAGCTCATGTTCAGAATGACGTCTGAGTTAGAAAGATAATTTTAAAAGGATCAACTAATGATCGCGTGCATTCGCACTCATGTTGAATCAATAATATCAAAATGACGGTGTCAAAGGATACTAATGAATATTGCCAGACGTATGGGAAGCATCCATAATGCAAGCAGACAAGTATTTGCAGAGCAATAAGCTGCTACGGATTTTCGGGTGATCGAATAGTATTTCAATGTATCTTGTGAATCATATGAACAAAAGGGGGAAGAACGGATACTCGGTAAGTGCGAGGAATTATCCGTAGGGGGTATTCATGAGGCAAGAACTGCAAGGCAGTAACCTCAAGGATTGTCGGAACAACGAAGAGCAGTTCGGGGCATCTTGTAATAACAAGACCAAAGGGGATTGAATGTCAGAGTGGCAAGGGTATGTAGTTATCCATAAGGATATAACAGTGGTATGGAATTTGCAAAGACGGTGGACTCAGGTGTCCCGGGAAAACATCGAATAGCATCTTCGGAATCTTCTGGTGAAGCAGTCGATCATCTGGAATGAACGGGCTCTCCGGCAGGAAGTGGTATCGAGAACCTAGAGTTATAATTAGTAAAATTATTTAACCCGAATAGAAGAGAGATCAGAATCCCAGAGTAAAGATCGAGGAGTAAAAGATCCTAATACCACCTAATGGCGACGTGGGCCCGTAAGACACACAGCCATGTTAGTAAAAGTTTTGCAATGTCTAGACTCGACTTCGGCCAAGGAGTGTGGAAGGGGGGTTCCTACAGGCAATCGGCTCTGATACCAACTTGTGACGCCCCCGGTTTGACCGTACACTAACCATACACGTAAACGTGTACGATCAAGATCAGGGACTCACGGGAAGATATCACAACACAACTCTAAAAGTAAAAATAAGTCATACAAGCATCATAATACAAGCCCGGGGCCTCGAGGGCTCGAATACAAATGCTCGAACATAAACGAGTCAGCGGAAGCAACAATATCTGAGTACAAACATAAGTTAAACAAGTTGCCATAAGATGGCTAGCACAAACTGGGATACAGATCGAAAGAGGCGCAGGCCTCCTGCCTGGGATCCTCCTAAGCTACTCCTGGTCATCGGCGGCGGCCTGCACGTAGTAGTAGGCACCCTCGGTGTAGTAGGGGTCGTCGAAGGTGACGTCTGGCTCCTGGGCTCCAGCATCTAGTTGCGACGTCCGAGAAGAATGGAAAACGGGGGGAAAAAGGGAGCAAAGCAACCGTGAGTACTCATCCAAAGTACTCGCAAGCAAGGATCTACAATACATATGCAATGGTATCAATGAAATGGGTAGTATCTGTGGACTGAACTGTAGAATGCCAGAGTAAGAGGGGGATAGCTAGTCCTATCGAAGACTACGCTTCTGGTAGCCTCCATCTTGAAGCATATAGAAGAGAGTAGCTGGTAAGTTCACCAAGTATCATTGCATAACATAAACCTACCCAACGATCCTCTCCTCGTCGCCCTGTGAGAGAGCGATCACCGGGTTGTATCTGGCACTTGAAAGGGTGTGTTTTATTAAGTATCCGGTTCTAGTTGTCATAAGGTCGAGGTACAACTCCGGGTCGTCCTTTTACCGAGGGACACAGCTATTCGAATAGATAAACTTCCCTGCAGGGGTGCACCACATTACCCAACACGCTCGATCCCTCTGGCCGGGCACACTTTCCTGGGTCATGCCCGGCCTCGGAAGATCAACACGTCGCAGCCCTACCTAGGCCTAACAGAGAGGTCAGCACGCCGGTCTAAATCCTATGCGCGCAGGGGTCTGGGCCCATCGCCCATTGCACACCTGCACGTTGCGTGGGCGGCCGGTGAGCAGACCTAGCAACCTCCATTACAAAGGAAGTTGCGTTATGCGGTCCAACCCGGCGCGCGCCGCTCAGTCGCTGATGTCTAGGAGGCTTCGGCTGATACCACGACGTCGAGTGCCCATAACTGCTCCCGCGTAGTTGGTTAGTGCGTATAGGCTCGTAGCCAGACTCAGATCAAATACCCAATCTCATTAAGCATGTTATTTTGAAGTAACCACGGACGCCGACCAGGGACCAGGCCCACCTGTCTCCTAGGTGGTCACAACCTGCCCTGTCGCTCCGCCACAAAGTAACACTCGGGGGCCGTCGGGAACCTAGGCCCACCTCTACCTGGATGGAACCACCTGCCCCTTCAGCCCCCATCTCCGAACAGAAACATAAGTATGTAATAGTATATAATATAAACCCGTGATCACCTCCCGAAGTGATCACGGCCCAGTAGTATAGCATGGCAGACGGACAAGAGTGTAGGGCCACTGATGTAATTCTAGCAACCTATACTAAGCATTTAGGAATGCAGGTAAAGGTATCAACAGTAGTAGCAAAGACAGGCTATGCAGCAGAATAGGATTAACCGAAAGCAGTAACATGCTACACTACTCTAATGCAAGCAGTAGAGAGAAGGAATAGGCGATATCGGGTTGATCAAGGGGGGGGGCTTGCCTGGGAGCTCTGTTGCACGGGAAGAAGGGTCGTCGGTGATGTAGTCGTACTCAGTGGCATCAGCGCCGGTCTCGGGGTCTACCGGAGAAGAAGAGGGGGGAAGAAATAGTAAATACGGAGCAAACAAAGCATCACAAAATATAACAAGGCAATACACGGCGCCAGGGTGAGCTAACGCAGGGATAGGTGATACCGATGAAGGGGGAAAACATCCGGGAAAGTATCCCCGGTGTTTGGCATTTTCGGACAGACGAACCGAAGGGGGATTGTTGCATGTTCGCTATGCTAGGGACGTGTGGCGGGCGATCGGACTGCGTATTCGGATTCGTCTTGTCGTTCTGAGCAACTTTCATGTAGAAAGTATTTTCATCCGAGTTACGGATTAATTTCTATTAATTTTTAAAGTTTTATTAAACATTCGGAAATATTTTAAATCAGAAAATATATTATTACATCAGCATGATGTCATGCTGACACCAGCAGTCAACTTTGACTGTTGACTGGTCAACTGACCAGTGAGTCCCACATGTCATTGTCTAGTCAGCCTTAATTAAAATTTAACTGTTAATTTAGTTAACTAATCTTAATTAGATTAATTAAACAGAATTGACTAAGTTAATTAATTACTTAATTAACTGATTAATTAATTAATTAATTTCTATTTATTTTTAAATACATTTTTATTTTCTAATTTTCTAATTTTATTTTCTTTCTGTTTCTTTTCCTTTTTTGTAACGTTTCAGGGGCGGGCCCCACGCACAGTGGCACAGAGGCCTTAACGGGCACACGGGCACAGGCGAGTGGGCGCGGCCAGAAAAACCACGGGCGGCGGCGGGCGTCCACGGGGTGAGCGGGGCCGCGGCGGGGGCGAGTGCGGGCAGGGGTAGAGGGGTGGCGGCCGGCGCGACGAAGCAACGGCGGCGGCGCCGGTAAGCAGCAGCGGCAGGCGAGGCAGGGCAGACGGGTGAGGCGCGGCGGAACCGCGTGTGGCAACGTGTGGGGAGGCGCGCACGGGTGAGCGGAAGGCGGGCGCGGGCGCTGTGCGAACGCGGGGTGTGGCCCGGCGCGGCCCGGAGCGCGGCAGCAACGTGCGTGGGTGCGGTCAGGGAGGCGCGCGGGCGCGGTGAGCGCGAGCTCACCGTGTGTGCGGGCGCGGCGGCGTACGGCGGTGGATTCGAGCGGGGGGAGGGGGAGAAGGGGGCGACGGTGTAGTAGCTCACATAGGAGCTCGGGGAGGCAGTCCGGCGAGGTGGCGTGGTCGAGGCGGCGTTCCGGGCGACGGCGACGTGGTCCAGCGGCGTCGGGGGCGGCGAGGCCTGGTGTAGGCCGTCATGGGAGGTGACGAGGAGGCAGCGAGGTCCGGCGATGGGCAGCACCAGCGACGGGGCACAGGGGAGGGGGACGACGCGGGCGTCGAGGCGATGTGGGAGTCCGGCGACGGGGTCGGGGCGCTGGCGTCGCGAGAGGGGGGAAGCGGGTTCGTCCCCGATCCAGATCAGATCGGGAGGGGGAGAGGAGAGCCGTGGGAGGTGGGGGGGGGAGTGTGCCGTCGGGGGGTTAGTGTTTCCCCCTGGTGGGGATATGGAGGAGGGGTTGGGCCGGCCGGTTGGGCGAGTTGGGTCGGCCAGCTGGGCCGTCTGGTCCAGTGGGGGGGGGTGTTCCTTTTCATTTTTTTTTGTTAGTTTTGTTTTCTGGTTTTGTCTTTTCTTTTCTTTTTATTTATTTTTTTGTTTGTTTTATAAAATACAAGAACAGCTCCCTAATTAGTAATAACAATTATGCTACTGCCCTAAAAAGTTTGGCACAATAATAAATTAGTTTGTTTTTGTTTTATTATTTATAAGCATTTAACTAATTGTTTTTGTTGCTGTTTTATTTATCTTAGGGTACTTAATCACTTTCTAAAAATGTTGGTTCACCACCATAATTAGGTATGAATTATTTGCTACAACTAGAACATTTTAGTTTTGATAGTTGTAGTTGAAACTTTTATCGTTTGACTTTATTTTAAATTTTTAATTTGAATCGGTTTTTTTTTTAACTAACGCGAGATTAATAACAGTAATTGTGGTGATGTGGCATCATTAGCGGGGAATTACTGTAGCTTAATTACCCGGGCGTCACAACAAGCTCCGGTGCAGCGGATATTTTCCCACCCGTCGGAAGGTATGTGTGGAATGAAACACGTACACAAAACCATATTGCACCCACAAGATCTTCCTAGCAATCGTGGAATTTTCCATCCTATTATGTTGCTCATGTTTTTTCTTACCCCGTAGTACCGTGGTAGGCAGCGGTAGTACCGTTCCCTTCATGGGAGTCGTACTTTCACTGGCTGGCTATAGGCCGGTAGGACCGCACCGATGAACAAGAGTACCAATCCCCTATCGGAGCGGCATTGCCAGACAAATTGTTGGGTTACTACCAAACGGTGCCCTCCAAGCTCCAGTTTTGCCGCGATACTAGTGTGGCACTGCTATGGCAGTATCGACTATTCATTTTAACCGGTACTAGCGATGTCCTGTGCAGTAGTACCGCTTAGGCATTGCAGCGCAGCTTGATATGGGGCTGCGTTAGTACCGATGTCTCCAGCGGTAGTACCACTCAGTGTAAAACTCGGGGAATTGTTGGATTTGGATGAGGCGTATAAAAAGGGGGTCTTCTTCCCCAAGTTGAATCACCTCTTGCCTCTCTTTCCTCCATTATTGTCCAAAGTTTAAAACTCATAGATCTCTCTCCCAAGTCACCCAAACTCCTTGATCTTCTAGGACATACCACTTTGTCGAAGAAATTTTGACACCCCCCTTGTTTTCCCTTGTAAATCTTGTTACTCTTGGGTGTTTGGGCACCTAGATGGAAGAGTTCACCTTGGAGCTCAAAACATTATGGTGTAAGGCTTCATGGAGCTGTTGGGAGCCTCCAATTAAGTTATGGAGATTGCCCCAACCTTGTTTATGAAGGCTCGGTCGTCGCCTCAAAGGGCACCATGTAGTGGATTGGGGCACCTTACATTGTGCGAGGAAACGAGGAGGATAACGCGTGCCATTGTGATGCTTTGTGAGCATCATGTCGCCACACCTCTCCAAGGAAGACGTACCTCCCGAAACGAGGGAACTCCGAGAACAACATCATCGTCTCCACTTGAAGTTTTTTTTCTTTCTTTCACTCATTATTATTTGTAAGTTTGGCATATAGATTGTCCATCTAGTTGCATATCTATAACATATATTAATGTTGTATTCCCATAAAACATGAAAAAAAACTATTAGCCACCTATTCACCCCCTAGTCGACCATATTGATCATTTCATGCTTCCCGTGGGCCGGATTGTTAGTGGTTTCGCTAACATTATCGAAACCTAGGTGGGGCCAACTTTGGAGCCTTCTTATTGGATTTTCGAAGGTTTCATCACTTTTTTTGTTTGTTCCACCGGTTTTTGTTTATTCTCAGTATTCTACCCTGAGTATTCTCCTGGTTTTTTGTTTTTTCCCTGATATAATTTCCTGTTTTTAAAACTTTTTTCCTTTCTAAAAAATTCATGAAGATATTATAATTTTTCGAATGATTTTTTAAATATGTTATTTTTTTTCAAATTCATGAATACTTTTCAAATAAATAAACAAATTAGAATTGGTGAGCAATTTTTTGAAATTCATGTACATTTCTTAGATGCATAAACATTTTTTAAATTCATGATCACTTTCTAAATTCGTGAACATTTTTTCAAACTCATAAATAATTATTGAATTCATCAATCTTTTTTTCAATCTGCAGTCATTTTTCTAATACATGAACATTCTTTTTTGAATTCATGAACCTTTTTTTGAGTTCATGAACCTTTTTTACTTCATAAATTTTTTTAGTTCACGACTTTTTTTGAATTTATGAACATTTTTGGAAATACTGAAAAAATTAAGTTCATGAATACTTTTTGAATTCATAAAGTTTTTTTTATTCATGCGGACATTCTATAAGTTAATGAACATTTTCAAAACCGTGGACATTTTTCAAATTAATGAACAATTTTTGGATTCCAGAACATTTTCTTAATACATGATCATTTTTTTCAATTTACAAACTATATTGCAGGTCATGAACTTTTTATAAATTTGTCCACATTGAATTTATAAAAAAAATTGAATTCATGAACAGTTTATGAATTCAGTGACAGATTTTGAATTTTTAATTTATTATAGTAGATTTTTTTTGAATTCACAAACATTTTTCAAAATCGCATACCTTTTTTGAGTTCATGAACGAACTTACAAATATATTTTTAGTTCCCGTTTTATTTAGAATTCTTTAACATTTTTAAAATTCATAACATTTTCTAGAAACCGTGAAAATTTTCAGCTTAGCTGTCCTCGCAAAAAAAAGAATTAAACAACCTGAGATGGGAAAACGAAATGAAAAAATAAGCATGAGCTTCTGTCACTAACTTCGATTGTGCTCGCTGGGTGAGGAGGGGGGCGACGCGAGCGCCCTGCTGGCACGAGCGATACCTAACCACGGGAATCGCCGACGAACGCTCCCGACCTCCCCGTTAGTGGGACAGCCCAGGAGCATGGCCCTTGTTGTTTTCTGCCTCTCATTTTTCCTATGTTTTTTTTAATCTAGATCGCTTTCTAATTCAACTTTTTTTGGCGAAATTTTAAAAATGTTCTCGAATTGAAAATAAGGTGAATTCAGAAAAAAAAACATGTATTTGAAAAATTGTTCATGAATTTACAAAAAAGTTCACAAACTCAAAATGTGTTTGTGAATTTAGAAAGAGTCAATTTCGAAAATGGTTCTCAGATTTGGAAAATGTCCGTGAACTAAAAATACTTCATTAATTTTAAAAAGTTTCCTGAACTCAAAAATATTCATGAATTCAATAATTGATCGCGGATTTGGGAAATATATTCAGAAATAAAAACAATTCCAAATTTGATTTTTTTGAAGAATTTATGAAAATTCCAAACATTTTTTTACTAAACTATCAACTTATGGAATATCTAATTTGTTTTGAAATTTATGAATAAGAAAATAAAATTAAAAGAAAAGAAAATGGGAAAACATAAAAGAAAAGAAAAGACGAAGATAAAAGAACAGGAAAAAGTAGGAAAGGAAAAAAAATGGTCCAGGAACCTTCAAGAAGGTTCTCGAAACTGGTTAGGAACCTTCCAGAAGATTCTGAAAAGCGCCGGCACTCTAGCTTCTCTTGATCTCTGATGGGCCCATCTACGATCGCAGATGACTATCTGACCCTCAACGGTTGCTACGAGCGATACACAACATGTGACCTAAGCAGCGCAAGAGAGACAACATGTAGGCTAGCCTAATTAGCTGCTCCTGGTTATTCTTTTTTTAGGAACAGTCTAGAATGTTCTGTGTAGTTTTTATATTTGCTGTTGTTTTTCGCTTGTGGTTTCCTTTTTTCCAGTTCTGAAATTACTTAAAAAATGTTAAAATTTTGTAAATGTTTAATAAAAATGGTCATATTTTCAAAACAATCTATTTGTATCTTTCAAAAATGGTTGGAATTTTGGAAACTATTTACGATTTTCTTTACATAAATTTCAATAGCTATTCATGTTGTAAAAAAACTGTTCCGAAATTTCAAATTTTCGTATTTCATTTTTTATAGTGTATGAAACAATGAAGCAATTTAAAAATAATATTGGTATATTTTTAAATATTTCTGAAAATCGAAAGATGTTTGCGTTTTTTTCAGAAAATTGATCGTGGTCTCATGTTTTCAACAATTGATCAAAAACTAAAACCCCATTGAAAACCGGTTGCTACATCGACCCTCTTGCTACAGCACTCATCCCTGGAAAAAAAATGCAGCGGCTATGTGCGGCCCTTAGCAAATCCTACCACGTCTCACCTGCAGGGCAGCACGAATTGGGATGGCCTGGCAGCAGCGGTTCACCTGCTGAAGTCATCTTAATTTTTTTCAAACTTACAAAATTTTATTCTTGCATTTTAAAAATGTCAAAAGTGTATAGAAAAATGCTTTTTATATATTTGGTACATATACAATGTGAATCAAAAAAATAGAAAAATGTTAATCATGGGCACGAAAAAAATGTTAATCATGTGTACAAAAAATGTTTATATACTACATTATAAAAATAATGTTCATATAATTCGAAAAATGTATGTTACAATTTTGAAAAAATACATTTGGAACATTAAAAAATGATTGTACAATGTAATAAAAGTTTTCATTGTTCAGAAAATATATTTTTAGCATTAAAAATGTGCAATTGTATTTAAATAATATTTAGTGTGTATTTGAAAAAACATGATCAAAGCATGTTTTTGTAAAAATGTATATAAAAATGTGAATAATTTATAAACAAAATTATATGTATATGAAAATTTTGTAACATGTATGAAGCCTGTTAACAATGTATCTTTTTAACACAGGACAGACGTGCACGCTCATACATACGCACATACATTCATCCCTATGAACATATGCACCCACACCCTACCCATATGAGCACCTATGAGAGACTGAGTCGGCACATCATCTTAGACTGACGAAGTCGCCAAAGATGGCTTCATAGTCGGCGGGGACGTCTCCCACTGAACGCACATCGTCAGAAAGCCTTGAATAATTCTAGGAAAATGCACCCACCAACGCCAAGTCTAAGATTTGAACCCTAATGTGTTGGTTCCACCACAAGAAACCTAACCATCTGAGCTATTTGAAAAATATTAAACATGTGTAAAAAAATTGTTCTAATGTACTCCCTCCATTCCTTTATGTAAGGTGTATTATTTTTGGCATGGTGGCCAAGGCACAATATTATAGAGAGTTTAGGACGGAATTATCCTTGGCTAATTTGTTTGTAAGCGGCAAGTATATCAGTTAGACTAGGAAAGGAAGAGATGCACGCAATCGGAAGAGAGATTATTTCCTTATTTTTTTTACAAGGAGAGATACATGATATCGGGAGAGATAGACTTTCTTTTCTTCTGAAGGGATGTAAACGAAATTGCCAGAAAATAGAAGAAATGCATCTTACATTGTGGAATTTTATCAAAAAAACAAATATACCTTAGATAAAGGAACGGAGGGAGTATAATACGTGTGAAAATGTAGACATGTGTTATAAAAGACCGACAAGAAAACCAATAAAAATCAAGAAAGAGACAAGAGAAAACCAAAAAAATAAGAAAGAAATAAAAGAAAATCCAAAAACCAATGAAAAAACAAAGAAAACCAGAGCAAAATAAAAAACCGGTGAAAAAATAAAACAAATGAGAAACAAAAGAAAAAAAAGGGAAAAAAAGTAAATCGGACGTATAGCGACCGCTGCGAGCCTAGCAAACCTACGCGCGCAGAAATGGACCGGCCTAGTACTGTCGGTCGTAGGCGATTTCTATTAGGAATCTGGCAACATATACCTCTGACTCGAAAAAAAAACACATTCATGTGTATAACTGTAATTAGGCCGGCTCAGGTCGACATTTCGACGCACAGAGCATCCAAAACATAGGCGAGCAAATGTTACGCGGATGATTTGAACACTTTATAGACTAAGTCTGCATAGTTTAGAAAAAAATATTTTAGCATTATAGACTAAGGGCATCTTCATGCTCAGTCGCTGACCCGCAAATTTGCTTCCGCATCCATCCGCGGACACGGATGTGAAATGTGGCCATCCAACGCTGTCCCATACATTTCAATCACTGTTTGAACTAACCGAATGAAATTCATATAAACACGACGGATTTTCATATAAACCGGACGAAATTCATTACATTTCGAACATTTTTCAGTACATTTTGAACATTTAGAGAAAAAAAAGCAGCCTGACCCTAAACCTACCTACGGCGGCGGCCGTCGTTCACTTCCTGTGTATTCCGCATTGGCGACCACGTTCTCCATATGTCGTCTCCATGAATGGTGGCGGGGTTCAACACCCGTGAAGTGGAGGTGCAGATTCCGGCGAGGAAGAGTAGAACATGGGAGACGGACCGGGCCACTTGGGACACAATGCCCTGGCGCCTCCCATGCCCTACTCATCATCAGAGGAGTCAGCGACCTGTCTGTCGCCGGCGCTGATGGAAATGAGGTTGATGATGGACGTGGACAGCCCGTCACTGTCCACCTGCCACATGCGGCCCTGGAAGTTGACCGGCGGCGCATAGGACACGCAGCAGGCGGCGTTGGAGTCCTAAACCGCCTACGCCGCCAGCGCATGTGCAGCCGCGGCCGCGGCCAGCTACGTCGGCCCTATGTTGCAAGCACGCGCAGCCTCGTGCGCTCCCTGCTTTGCAACGAAGTTTGGGTTAGCCGCGGCTGTGATGACGGCCTTGCTTGTGCGCTCGCCGTAGATTTGGCCCTCCGCCAGCCGGTGTTGCTCGAGGAGGAACATGTTGTACCTCTGGTCCTCCTTCGCCTGCCGGATCACCGACATAGGAGCCAGCGCAGGCTGTTCCTCCTCCGTCATGGCGGCGTCGTAGTGTGCATGCGCCTGCTCCATGGTCTGGCCGGCATGCAACAACGCGGGGTCAGGCACCGTGTCATCGTCAGAGCCTGTAGAGTCATCATCGGGGACCTCGGGCGAGCTCGCCGGCATGCCTTGCTGGATCCGCCTGGCACAGCGGGACTGCCAGGCGGCTGCAAGGGCGACCACCTCGTGCTCCATCTCCGATGATAGACTATCCCATAGAGCGTTCCCGCTCGCGGTCATGGCGGATGTGGAGCAAAGGAGGAGTATGTGGAGCGGATGTGTTCTGGTGTGGAGATAGCCTGGTGTGACTGCCTTTAAATAGCAGATTACAGTGAGGCCAAGCGTCCGGGTGCGTCAATGCGCGACGCCAGAGTAGGTTTCTCGGTCGGCGAGCCTGCTTAATGGCAGCATACGGACGAACATACATTGAACGGGCATGATAGATATGTGTACCATCCCGCACGGCAAACGTCGCTCCGGAATTGAACACGCACGGTCACCGGGACGCGACGCGGACGGCTCTCTCGGCCGACGCGACCCTTTAATGCCGGCTGTTGACACCAGATTTAGGCATGGTCAAGAACTTAATTAAGATGGCCTCAAATAAAGGAGTGGTCGACATAAAAAAGTTCCGTATTGTCGACGTGAACATCTTTGAAGTTTGGGCCATCGCCATCCGATCTCATCTCAAGGGCCGAAGTTGTGCTCGAAGTACTAGATTTTGTATGCAGAGTACTATTCGGCCGATTAGACTTCCAAGACAGCCTCATATGAGAAAAGTTTCTATCGAATTGTCTTCGTCTCGTCGAAACGATCGATTATGATATAAAAATCGTCTCATTCCGAGGTCGTATACAAAAGTTGGAGCCAATACACTGCGGACCTATCATGAGTAAAAACTGGTCCGGGGCATCAGACACGATGTCTGATGAGTCGAGCGAGCGATTCGGCCCTCAAGATGGTCTCGAATTAAAAAACGTTCAACATAAAAGTTGTTCGTCTCGTTGAAACGATTAAATTTGATTTTGGGCGTATCTTCATCCGAGGTGGTATTTGGCCTGTGAAACACAAAAACCAAACTGTTGTCTCATACATACCGAATCCGAGTTCGACTAATTTTGGAAGGATTTGAGCGAGATTTGGAGTCATTTTTTTGTACGGGAAGTCCAGCCGCCTCATAAATAGATGAGAGGTGACGGCCGATTGAACAACACACAATCGATCAATTCATCTACCACTTTTTACCTTTACTTTTATCTCTCTCCCTTGTTCTTCGTTCGTTCTTCTTGTTACAGGGCGGCGAACCTCGAGGCTGTAGGGGCGATTAGGTCGACCTAGAGCTGCCCATAGCTGATGCGCTCCCTGACGGGGTCTCTACAGGGCGTGTGGGGTTTCGGGTCTACAAAAGCGCCCGCCGGATTGCTTGCGTACCGCGCTTCCGGCCGGGTCTCCTTCGACGCGAGCTGCGGTGCATCACCCCCGGCGTTGAGGGTACATGGTGACGTGTTCATGTGCGAACACACTTTTTGGCGACTTCGCTAGGGAACGAAGCTTTGAACGGTCTCCGACCCGTTCTTACTATGAAGAGATCGTCATCTAGGGTTTGCAATCTACAAAGGTAATATGAATACCCAATTCCCCTTTGTAGATGCAAATAATTCATATGTTGTTGCTGGATCGCTTAATGAGCATAATGTATTGGCTAGCCCTAAATCCATCAATAATGCATCTAATTACGCACAAGGGCTAATGCAAAATAATATTCATACTTCAAATTCTTATGATTTTAGCAACATACAACATAGGTATCCTAACTCTTATGCATCGGCAACCCCACAAATTTAAATGCCGATGAACAACATGATGGGTTCAGGTAATCAATTTGAAACACCTCATGTTAAAATTTCCAATAGCATACAAGAAAGTGTTTCACCCTTTTATTCATCGACAACTAATTTGTAATATGTGAATCCAACCTTGCCGATGGATGGGAGAATTGGCCATGCTACTACTAGCTATTCGGCCAATTACTATCAACCATCATATGCTACACCTCTTGTTAGTAAATTTTCAGCACCGAACGCAACTGTAGATGTTCATAATTCGGCCCCGCACCTTCATGGTCATAGCCGAATAAGTGAAATTTTTGCAGGAACACACGTGCCATCATCTAAAATTGTAACATATAATGCATGCTCTATGCAATTCAAGAATTTCGGCAACACTCACGAATCATTGCCGAAAGAATCTGAAAGTATTGCGGAGCAATCCCTTCCAGAAGCGGTTGTGGCTGCGTTAAAAAAGAGCTTGGCACAAAACAATAGGATTAGTGCTCTTTGCCTTGAACAATATGAAAAGGGGTTGTTTCCTGATTATGCTGCAACAAAGGCTAGAGTTTTGCAAGAAGATGAAACTTCATCAATTGATAGAATTGGCGAGAGAGCATGTGGTTATACAGCAGTGCATACAATATGAAAAGGTGTTGTTTCCTGATTATGCTGCAACAAAGGCTAGAGTTTTGCAAGAAGATGAAACTTCATCAATTGATAGAATTGGCGAGAGAGCATGTGGTTATACAGCAGTGCATACACCGCCACCTAGTACCGCAGCATATTATACACCCCCTACACAGTTGCAAAATTTCGGCAACACTAACAGTTCATTGCCGAAAGATTCTAAAAGCATTGGGGGGCAAACTGATCTAGAGCGGGCTAAAATTGAGAGGGGAGTTAAAGCTTTGCGCGATAGGGTGCAAGTACTTCGCCAAGAGAGAATTAATAGGGAATTGGCTCAAAGAAAAGAAGCATTGCCAATTGATAGAACCGATGAAAAGAATGATGATTCGGAAACTAAAAGTGCTTCGGTTGAAAAAGCCGAATCAAGTAGTATATATTTTGAATACATCAAATCCAAATAGGCAAGCATCATTGAGAAAGGGCATGGCAAGCATAGGAAAACAGTCGTGCTTGATTTTTCTGAAGTTAATGGAACCTACTCCCTACCCTATGAGTTCCGTGCCGTAGAAATTAACAAGCCTCAAGGACAAGAGAAAGTAGCCGAACAAAGTTCGGCTGACAAGGATCTTCAAAGTAATGATGCACTGAATCAAGAAAAAGATGATGATAAGGCGTTGGGGAGTCATCCAAAGACGGAGCAAGATATTGTTCAAGTCACACCACCATCATGCTCTCCCAACACATTTGAAGAGGTATGCCTAGCAAGTAATTTACCTATTTTCAGATTTGGTCGCGACTTCATAGTTGATGCATCTATTACAAAACTTCTCATAAGTAATTTTGAAAGACCAATGAAGAGGGATAATTTACTTGTTAGCAATAAAATTGTTCTAGAGAATATCAGTCAATCCATTGCGCCATTTATAAAGACTGATAGTGAATTCTTATTGCAGCCAAGGCTTTCCCCATTGCTTTATCTAAAGTTGATATCTAATTGGGTAGCTTTGCCTGTTTCATACTTGGCTTACTCTTGGTCTCAATTGAGGCATGCATGTTCTAAATATTTTTGTTTCAGAAACTTAAAGCCAAGGTTAGATTCTTTTCAGAAAACTAATGCTAGTATAATATCTTATCCAATATCATCGGTAAAGGAATGCAAAATAAAGTTCATAGCCGAATGGGGTGATAAAAAATCTGAACCATTTGTTTGCTTAACTCCGAAGCCGTTCTCACAGCAAGATCGGCTAGAAAATAAAAAATTACCTTCAATTTAACCATGTGTGATCAAATATTTGATTTATTGCTGAAAAATAATTACATAAGAATTCCTGGTCACTATGTCGAGCCATCTATCCAAAGACGAATGTATTGTAGGTTGCATCATTCGTTCAAATATAATTTTGAGGATTGCAATATGTTTCGTCAAATAGTCAAATCGACCATTGATAAAGGACGATTGAGATTTGTTGAAACACCAAAGGATGACCACTCTATTGCGATTGGTCCTGATGGCAAAAAGTTTTTGCATCGGCTTCTTCAAGCTGATTCATTAAATGATGAGAAGGTAAAAACAGTGGATGATGGGATCAAGTTTTCGAGTAAAGAAGTTGTTCAAGAGCACAATGAAGATATTCTTGAAGTCGGGAATTCCATCAAGGTTGCATAGAAGACGCCAAGTACTAGGGGGCAACAAGAAAATTCAGAGATCGGTGCAAGCACAACCAAAGAAAACAAAGGCCGAAATAAGCACAAGGGTAAGAGATCGAAAATCACTTTCGCAAAGTTACTATCTAAATATCAAAAAGCAAGTGAAGAAAAAAGTTCTTATCGGCCAAGTAGTGCAAAAGCATCAAGATCACCCCCTAGGCGCAAAAAAGATGATCATTATTGTCAAAGTGAGAATTTCAATGCAACATATTCATATCCTTATTTTGGGCCGCCAATGCCAGTGCTATGGATACCTCTCTATGCTAATTTTTATCCATATTCACCATTGGACAGATATGATTCAAGTGCACATTTTCCATCTTAATTTTAGACCGTCTCACAAAGATCATGCAGCTCCAAAAAGGCCCACGTTCAATAAACAATCATATGTTAAAGACCGTTTCACTCCAAAAGAATCGGTTCGGAGCACAAGGAAGAATAAGGAGGTGGTTGAGCAAGTCTATCGTGTTAAAAAAGATGTTCGTAAGTGTGCTACTTCAGATTGATCTTAAAGGATAAAGAGTCAATTAAAGTGTTGACATTTGCTACTAAAGACAATCAGATGAATCAATCAAGTGCCAAATCTGAAGAGAAGAAGTTGAAAGTGCACAAGGTAAAACAAGAGTCGACATTACTTCAAAAAAATCACGGTCGGGGCGCCCACTCGGCTTATCATATTGGCACAAGAAAAAATTACAAAAACTTAGTGCACAAGAACTTGAAGAAAGGAACATGGCATGGGTTCCCAAAGGAAGTACTCAAAATAAGAATTATGTGCAAGCTTCCATTACAAGAAGTGCGGCAAAGGTGAAGAAGGAAAAGAGTGAAAATTATGAAGGACCAAGCCGAAGGTTTCAACATCTTCGATTCACACATTATCCATATTCTTCAACTATGCCGTTGATGCCTATGACATGGAATTCGTCATCAGGTATGATTGGTTACCCTCAATGGGCTTATTTTAATCCATGGATGCAATATAATTTCTTACATCATGAAAGGGTATTACCAAATCATCATATGTTCGATTAGCTTCACTTTTGTTGCTAATCTAAATGGCCGATATATACTTATCGTCCTAAGAACATACAAAATGGTCGATGGAGTGTTGACATCGCGCTTAGAACAAACTTCGTGCAAGTTATTTTTCGGCACACAAGTTTTGCCGAAAAATAGGGGGGCATGTGTTGACACCAGATTTTGGCACGGTCAAGAACTTAATTAAGATGGCCTCAAATGAAGGAGTGATCAACATAAAAAAGTTCCTATTGTCGACGTGAACATCTTTGAAGTTTGGGCCATCACCATCCGATCTCATCTCAAGGGCCGAAGTTGTGCTCGAAGTACTAGATTTTGTATGCAGAGTACTGTTCGGCCGATTAGACATCCAAGACAGCCTCATATGAGAAAAGTTTATATACAGATTGCCTTCGTCTCGTCGAAAAGATTGATTATGATATAAATATCGTCTAATTCCGAGGTCGTATACAAAAGTTGGAGCCAATGCACTGCGGACCTATCATGAGTAAAAACTGGCCCGGGGCATCAGACACGATGTCTGATGGGTCGCGCGAGCGATTCGGCTCTCAAGATAGTCTCGAATTGAAAAACGTTCAATACTAAAGTTGTTCGTCTCGTCGAAACGGTTAAATTTTCTTTTGGGAATATCTTCATCTGAGGTGGTATTTGGCCTGTGAAACACAAAAACCGAATTGTTGTCTCATACATACCTAATCCGAGTTTGGCTAATTTTGGAAGGATTTGAACGAGATTTGGAGTCCTTTTCTTGTACGAGAAGTCCAGACGCCTCATAAATAGATGAGAGGTGACGGCCGATTGAACAACACACAATCGATCAATTCATCTACCATTTTTTACCTTTACTTTTATCTCTCTCCCTTGTTCTTCTTCTTCCTTGTTCTTCGTTCGTTCTTCTTGTTTCAGGGCGGCGAACCTCGAGGCTCTAGGGGCGATCAGGTCAACCTAGAGCAGCTCATAGCCGCCGCGCGTCCTGACGGGGTCCCTCTCGGGCGTGTGGGGTTTCGGGTCTACAAAAGCACCCGCCGGATTGCTTGCGTACCGTGCTTCCGACCGGGTCTCATTCGACGTGAGCTGCGGTGCATCACCCCCGGCGTCGAGGGTACACGGTGACGTGTTCATGTGCGAACACCGGCGCCAGTGAAAGGTCGCGTCTGCTCTGAGCCGGCGTCATTGCGGAGTGGCCGCTCTACAACGACATGAATGCGGGCAGCTGGCGTCGGGCAGGAACGCAAGCGAGTGAGGGAATACGGTTTTGGGTGGGCGAGGGCTGTCAGGAGAGGACGTACCAGCGGTTCGGACGTCCGCAAAGCCCCCAGTTTGTCTCCGGTTTGCGAGAAAAAGTGTGTCGGACCGCCGAGTAGACCGATACAGGACCACGTTGGATGGCAGAACACGTTCGAACAACACGGTCCGAATATATGCGGGCGGTTTGAGGGTCAACGTTGAAGATGCCATAACAGCCTCAATTTATCTTTGCTTAAAATTTCAGAAAAAGGGATGCCCGTTAATGATATTGAGGATAGCAGGCTAATGATAGGAGAGAGGAGAGATTAATCTCGGCATTGTTATGGTAGTGCGGTGGTGGTAATTTTTTTCTTTCTTCTACTACTTGGATGTTAGATGTTAGAGCGACTCCAGCCGTTTGGCACCCCAGGGGCTTGAAATAGCGCCGCCTGGGGGCGCGCCGGCGGAAAAATTGGCATGGGGGGCTCAGGTTCCCAGCCGCCCCCCAAGGTCACCCCCAGGCGTTGATTTCGGTCCACTTTCGGCGTAAATTGGCCCACTTTCAGCCCACTTTCGGCGCAAATTGGCCTACTATCAGTGCAAATTGACCAATTTCGGCCCATATTGGGCGTGCTTCGGCCCAAATTCAGCATAAGCTATTTTTTATCACATAGTTCATCACAGAAAAACAATACAAATCAAATAGTTCAACAAATCAATACAAATCATATAGTTCAACAAATAAAAATTCATATTTCATCACACGTCGAGCTAGGCGTTGCCCTTGAGCCTTCATAGGTGCTCCACCAGATCCTGCTGCAGTTGTTGATGCACCTGTGGGTCTCGGATCTCCTGACGCATATTGAGGAAGGCAGTCCAGGTTGCCGGTAGCTGCTAATCAACTTGGGCAAGAGGACCATGCCTGTAATATGATTCAGTGTCAAACACTGGCTCTTTCTGCTCGCTCTCAATGATCATATTATGCAAGATGACACAGCAAGTCATGACCTCCCATATTTGATCTCTCGACCAGGTCTGAGCAGGGTACCGGAAAACAGCAAATCGAGATTGAAGCACACCAAATACCCACTCAACATCCTTCCTGCAAGCCTCCTGACACTTGGCAAAGTAGGAGTTCTTGCCTCCTGGCACCGGGTTTGAGATAGTCTTCACAAATGTGGACCATCTCGGATAGATGCCATCTGCTAGGTAGTATCCCTTGTTGTAGTGCCGCCCATTGACCTCGAAGTTCACCGGAGGAGAATGACCTTCAACAAGCTTGGCAAAGACAGGGGAGCACTGCAGTACGTTGATGTCATTGTGACTTCCTGGCATACCAAAGAAGGAGTGCCAAATCCAGAGGTCGTGTGTGGCCACTGCCTCAAGTACCACACTGCAACCGCCTTTGGCGCCTTTGTACATCCCCTGCCAAGCAAATTGACAGTTTTTCCATTTCCAATGCATGCAGTCGATGCTTCCAAGCATCCCAGGAAATCCTCTTGCTGCATTCTGTGCTAGGATCCGAGCAGTTTCTTCAACATTGGGTGATCGCAAGTATTGTGGTCCAAACACTGCCACCACTGCTCTGCAGAACTTGTACAAACACTCAATGATGGTGGACTCGGCCATGTGTCCATAGTCTTCCAGTGAATCACCGGGAGCTCCGTATGCAAGCATCCTCATAGCTGTCGTGCACTTCTGGAGTGAGGTGAATCCAAGTGTGCCGGTGCAATCCTTCTTGCACTTGAAGTAGCTGTCGAACTCACGGATGGAATTCACAATCCTGAGGAAGAGCTTCGGCTCATCCGATAACGACGCCGAAATACTTTCTCGCCGTGCAGTGGAACGTCGGCGAAGTAGTCGGAGTAGAGCAAGCAACAGCCTTCCAGTCGATGCCTCTGCTTTGCCTTGAGCCGGCCCGGTGCCTAGCCACCTCGTCGCGGCTTTGCATTGCTCGCGAGCAGGCCGGTCAGAGCGACGAGGACCATGAGATGCGCTTCGTCCTGGGCGTCGACATCGGCTTCCTCCTCCAGCAGCGCCGCGAACGCCTCCTCGTCGTCCGAGTCCATCGCCGAGCAGACAAATCGCCGAACACCTGGCGGGCATGATAGGCGCGCCGACGCCGGTATTCCCGCCTTGCGTGGCTAGAGCGCCGGAAAGCTCGCCCAGGAGCGGGGTGGAGGCTGCCGCGGCGGAACCCTTTCTTTTCCGGCGGGGAAATGGGCTTTCTAGCTGCGGTGGGTGGGTAGGCGGCGCCGGGATCGGCACGGCGGCGGAAGGGCGTGCGCGCGCGGGGAGGGGGGTGTGAATCTGGAAGTGCAAGATGCTTTTCCGCCTGACAGTGATGGCCCAGGCGCGGTTTTTTCTTTCGCCGGAGCACCCAAGCGGCAGTGCACTGGGTTCGTCCTGGGATCGCCGGCCCAAAAAATGGACCGAGCCGGCGAATTTCGGCGTCCTGAAAACGTGACGGGGTTTTTTAGGCGTCGGATGGCCTGTTGGGGCGCGAGTGGAGATGCTCTTAAGTGTTTTGCTTTGCTTATATAAAGGCAACTTCAACACGGGTCACCTAAAGTTCAGACACGGATAATGTGAGCACTTTTGGACATACAACACGGACCGTCAAATCCGTTCAAACTGGTATGGACATTAGATTTAAAAAAAAATACACGTGTCCGCGAATATTTGATGATGTCCATTGGATAACCGTGTTGGAGTTGCCGTAACATGTTTTGTCTGCTTAGATAATTTTTCCTAAGTCTGTTTAGGTCAGAACGTTGTGTTGATCAGTCTCGTTGATTACAATGTAATCGAGAGCGAGCCTCCTTAAGTCGAAAAGAACTTATCGACCACTCAGTGTCACGGCGAAGTAGAATGAAAACAAGAGGAAACAAGTAGGGGTGACTGTAGTCTGTAGACTCGCCGGGAGTACGTGTGGAATTTGGACAGAATAGCTACGCGTCGGGCTTCGCTGCAAAAAAAAAAAAGCTACGCGTCGGGCCCTGGCTAGCCGGCAAGGGCACGCGGCGCACGCAGCCGGCGCGGGACTCGTGTTTAACGCGCCGACTGCATGTGTGCAGCGTACGTGCATGCACAGCGCGCAGTCGACTTCCGCGCGCGTGGCTCTGTGCCCTGTCGGTGGATGATCCGTGGGTGACCACTGACCAGTTTGCGTCGCTGTTTCTCTGACAAACAACGCGGAGGCCAGATTAATCCGATCCATCCACACAGCTCTCCAATTACTCCAATCAACCCGGTGCACGCCCAATGAGTTGCGAAACCGAGTACGGTACGCAGCAATTAAATACTGCTCCACAGTCAGTCTTTACTCGTGGGCTATTCATTTCAACACGTTTATGCACCGGAGAGCAAAACGTAACCCAAATTAACAAGTGTCTTATATATAAGGTTGGATTGGATTCCGGTGGATTTTTAGTACTGTATCATGCATGTGGCAAAGATACGAAATCCTAAGATTGTCTCCTCGCCATCATCTCCGTGCATGTGCCTCGCAATCATGAAAAAGATACTCCCTCCGTCTAGGTGGAGTTAAATACACTACAGATGTCCTAATTTGTCCGGCGTGATCAGTTTGGTGCCTAAACTTAAAAAATACATAAAAGTGGTGACGTAACTTGTCTGGGCGTTCAAATACGATGCCTCTGAACGTATGCCGCTGTATTGAGTGCCCGTGTGGCATACCAGCGTGTCGCTGGGCCACATGTCAGTGGTTGCAGGCGCTGCACGCGCACTGTGAGTTATGCGTGTTTTTTTACAGGAATGCCCCTGGATTTTATTTAATTCTCGCAAAAAATACCCCTTGATTTTAATTAATACTCGCAAAAATTACCAGGAAGCGAGCGTGCAAGGAATTCGAACATGGAACATCCTCATCGCCTGACAATCGAGCGGACCAAGCGGCCACGGTCTGGTTTGCGCTCAATTATCAGCATGCAATTTATATAGATGATTGCACGTATCGCTCTGCATATGCTTTTACTGGAGTAATTTTCTTTTTACTTATTTCCAAGTATTATCTTGTTTTTCTTCGAGTGAAGTTTCTGTTTAATTTTCATGATACATAAAAATTTTCATATGAAAAAAAGAAAATAATTATCAATATGACATTATTGTTTATTTATATCTCTATTCTATAGCCATTATTTTGTACTTTGAAGAGATAAACATGAACTTTTTCTAAAATTGATGTGGAATTAAAAAGTTGAACGTATATTAAAAACACGGTGAACACTTTTTGAAAAGCACGTTCACGTTCATGTTCATTATTCATTTTCATATTATTTTAGAAAATGCTCACCATGTTTTTTGAAAATGTTGAATGCGTATTAAAAAAATATTGTGTATTATTATTCTTAAATTTCTACAATCATGCTTAACATATTAGTACATTTCTTGAATTTATTATTGTAACACAATAATATTTCATACACGTTGAACAGTTTTAAAAATACAATATTGTCAATTTTAAATAATTGTGCATTTAAAAAATAGAATGAAGATACACAATAATTGTTCGTGCTTATGGTCCTCAATGAAGATGCATAAATTTACACAATAATTTTTAATATACGTTCAACTTTTTATATCCACATAAATTTTTGAAAATTTTCATGTTTATCTCTTCGAGGTACACAATAATGAATATAGAATAAAGATAAAAATAAAAAATAATGGCATATTGATAATTATTTTATTTTTTCATATGGGAAAATTTATGTATCATGAAAATTAAACAGAAACTTCACTCGAAAAAAATAAGAAGCGGTACTTCAAAAATACTGTAGAAAACGTGTGCAAAGCGATACGTGGAATCATGCATATAAGTTGCTAGCTAGCAGTCAAACGTAAACCAAACTGTGGCCTCTTGGTCCGCTTGTTTGTTAGGCAACCAAGAGGTCTGTGGTTCAAATTCCCTTTATGCCAACTTGTGTTTATATTTTTGTGAGAATTAATTAAAATACAGGCGCGTTCCGTAAGATTTTTGTGAGAATTAATTAAAGTACAGGTGCGTTCCGTAAGAAAAAAACAGTGTGCGTCCAGCGCCGCAACAATTTTTTCGAGAATTAACTAAAGTCCAGGGGCATTTCTGTAAAAAAACTACACGCACAGCTACGACGTGCCCGCAGCCACTGACATGTGGCCCAGCGACACGCTGGCATGCCACACGGGCACTTGATACGGCGGCATACGTCCAGAGGCACCGTATTTGAACGTCCAGACAAGTTACGACACCACTTTTGTGTATTTTTCAAGTTTAGGCATCAAACTGACCGCGCCGGACAAGTCAGGGCACCTGTAGTGTATTTAACTCGTCTAGGTGTGTAAGTCGCCTTACGAAAATCAAATAATTCCAAAACATTTAGGCACGGTACATTAAATCCCTCCTCGTTTCTTGTTTCGTGACATATCAACCAATAAGAGATGTGGGTCGTGCATTCTTTTAATGACTTGAGACTAACAAACATGACATGCAGTGGTTAGTTCATTTCATGCAATGCTATTAATTAGCAAAAAGACATTAAGTTCTCTCGTTTTTCCCTCTGTCTTGGTCGCGGTACACAATCTAAAATGACTTATACACCTAGACGAAGGGAGTAGCTCGCTAGCTAGCTCCACACAGTTGCAACGCCCGGTAGTTTGCAAGGCTCGCCGTTGTCCTTCCTAGCTTTAAGTGTTCGTTTCACGGTTTTTGCAGCCGGTATCTGATTACAGTGCTATCCGAAACCGTTGATTATGTTTGGTGGCGTTATGCTGGTATCAGTTACCGTGTAATCAAATTACAGTCCTATACAAAACCGATTACAACCATCCTTGACCGTAAAGCGATCCCTTCCCGATCCCTCTTCCTCTCGCGTTCGTTTCTTTTTCTCTCTCGCAATCTCCACACAACACTCGTCCGTGGAGCAGCGTTCGGTGCGGGCCATCGCAAAATTTGGGCGCTAGAACATGCGTTGGTGCCGGCCTTCGCACTGCCCACCGCAGCTAATCTTTTCTCCGACCGAACGGGTGAGGAAGAGGGTGCGGGCGCTGCCGCAGGCCAATGAGGCAAACCGGGACGCCCCAGGGGGGGGGGGGGGGGCAGGCGCGCCTTAATCTTTGGTCTATAAATTTCTTAATATTTCAAAAAGTCCAAAATGAGACCCGAAATTTTGTATCGCTGCCGCAAACCTCTGTTTTTCCGCGATCCCATTTGGAAGCCTTTTCTTTTACTCTGCCGGAGGGGGAAACTATTGGGGAGACAATCTTCATCAATCTTGCTGCCTCTATGATAATGTGTGAATGTGTGTGTAGTTCCCACATGAACTACGAGTCCGTAGCAGTAGCTAGATGGCTTTCTTTCTCTCTTTTTAATCTTCAATACGATGATCTCTTCGGAGATCTATTCGATGTAATTCTTGCGGTGTGTTTATTGTGATCCGATGAATTATGTGTTATGATCAGATTTTATTGAAAGTATTTGAATCCTTTTGAAAACTATTTATGTGTGATTTGATAGCCTTGTGTTTATCTCCGATCTACCTGTCTTCTTTGACCAAGTAGATTGATTTATCTTCACTAATCTTGCGCCTCCTCCTGAAAAAACCTAGCCGCCGCCACCGCCTCCACCATAGATCAGTTCCCCCTCCTCCGGCCGGCCTCGCCGGTGTCGGGAGGGGTGGAGAACCCGACCTATGAGTGGAGTTCTTCATATTAGTAATGTTTTCTTTAGATTGATTTAGGATTTTGGTAGTCGTTTTCTTCTTTGGAGATGACATCATCTATCACTACAAGAAATATGTCAACTTGTGACCATCACTATTGGTCGCTGAATGGTCGTTGTTTTTCATTTGCGACATTTTTGTGACAAAAACAGATGATCAAAAGCTGACCGTCTTTAATGAAAATTAACAACCTTCTTTGTAATAAGGTCGTTGAAGGCAACGACCAAAACAGAAGGTCGTTGTTGATACGACCTTCTGTTTTGGTCGTTGATTGTCTACCCAGGCCACGTCGGATCCGACGTGACAAGCTGACGTGGCAAAATTGCGACCAAATGAAAATGTCGTTGATAAGAATCAGCCCGGTCCAGTTCGGTGTTTTACATGGGACGAGCCCAACAATTCGAGCTTTTTTCCAAGTCAATTCTTGTGGGCTACATGGGCCAAGCCCAATATTTCAGCATCTTTATTTTTGGGCCTTGGCCTTCTTACAATCATTTATTTTCTATTTTCAATCATTATATTTTGGCGCTGGTCCCACTAGTCAAATGGGTCCCACTAGTCATAATGCCATACATCAGTCACACATGTCAGAAATTTCAAAATTGCTCAGATTATATTTATAACTGGGTGCCACTGGTCAAGTTTCCATTTCACATCTTTTCAACATACATAATCACTATTTTAAATAGGATAGAACAGATATAATTCATCAAATAACACTACATTAGTCTTTTACAATCCGTTACAATATTACAATTTACAGTCTACTACAGAACCAAAAACTCTTTGCTAGGTAGGGCTTCACTGCTTCACACTTGGCTTCACGGCTTCACACTCCAAAAAAATTAGGCCTGGAGCTCCTGTAAAAGAATGAACATAAAGGCCACCAACATTAGAGTGTACTGCTGCTGAGGCCAGAACCAAACAACTTCAATATTACAATAGAAAGAAGTCTCAGGTTTATCAAGCACAGCAAAACAGCAGTGTGGCCATCAGTCATAGATCTGAATATAAAACAAAAGAGGTCTCAGGTTTAGACCGAAAAGGAAGAGCTAGTTATGCATGATGTCTCAGGTTTAAACAAAAGATCAAGGCCACAATTTTAACAAGAGATATATAGTCAGTCCAATTGAACAAAATCTAGACAGTAGCATTATGAGTATTTAAGTGGAGATGTAGCAGGCAATCAAATGAATATATTCCGGAGACGATGAATAAAATTAGGCAATCAACAGCTTAGGCATGGGGTCCTGATCGTCGATGGAGAGCATCTAATGCTCCAAATCAAACAAACTGATATGTTTAGCCAACCAAGAAGGGAAGCACTAACCAAACAGTGGCAATTTTAGGTGGTGAGCTAGATGAGGTACAAACTGAGATGACATTCAATCATCCGGTAGCAAAACAAGCTTACTAGCTAGCTAGTACACTAGAACGTGACCATCCAACATGCACACACGCATCATGCAGGAACATATATGAACATTTTTCTGTAAGGGGGGCATCAAGACCTTGTTTTGGAAGGACTAAAGAGCTCTCTTGAAGGAGTTTTGGTCATCAGGTGCTGCTGCTGCTCATCCTCCTACTCCATCTACATGGATAAGAGCAAGTTAGTTGTTTGCATGGCATTCACTTAATAAAACTGCATGTATATTCATCTACATTACTTCTTCGGTACAGTATAGTACAGAGGATGGATGGGTTTGAGTTCAAATGTTTGCTTGCACGTTTACTACTCATATACTTAGGCACATGGAAAATCAACTACAAGCAGGAACAGGATGAGCCAGAACAAGCTAGTAAGACACTAGCAGTAGAGCAACCATAATATGAAGCAAACAGAGGAATCACAAGGTAATTCTACTAATTTCATTGAAAGAATAGTGGCAATTTTAGGCAGTGTGCTAGATGAGGTACAAACTGAATACTAGTACAGATTAAAGCAGGCTGAATGTTGAGCGGCACATATAATAGGATGGTAAGAAAATGATAGCATCAAACAGATTGACAGCGAGAATTTCTCATCTTGGGCATGGAGAGCTCTGTATAATTGAACCATTCAAAACTATACACTGCATAGCAAGCACTATACGGAATACTAGAAAGCATTTAATTTGCTTGTGTTTGATTGTTTGACAGCCATTGTTAACAAGTCAAATTAAATCACAACAGCATATACAGTGAGGACAAACCATCCTAGAGACCGCAAACCGCAGTGCCTCCAGAGGAGTTACAAGCGGTCTTTGTGAAACTAATAATTGTAGAATAGCAACCAAAGAGTGCCCCTGATAATAATATAGATAAGAGTCCTAGGTTATGTATGTACAGAGCAGAGCAGCGGCGAGGGTAATGCAAATCACTGACCAAAACAGTGGATCAAGCTGAAAATCTGTAGCAGAAATTGCAGGATTGAGTATATCAAAACCTGTCAGCCATTGGTAACTCCAGTAAGAAGAAACCTAAAGCCTGATGCTACTAAAGCTAGTACTGCCATTTTCACTGTAATAAAATATAAAAAGCTATAAATGGATGGATTGTCCCAGCTTAACACAGACCAGCTGGACTGCATCCACAACACATACCCAAAATTTCCCACATCTACCTGATCAAAGTCATCACCGCCCAATCCTATTCCTATACAGGGGCGTCAGCGACGATGAATTGGAAAATCGGAGACAGAGCCGCGATACAGAGAAAGAGAGACAGAGAGGGAGCTCACGAGGTTACTGTTGAGTCGATCAAGATCGAGGCACTTGACGGCGATGGTCCGGTTGGCCGGGAGGAAGATGGCGCGGTACACGATGGCGTTGGCGCCGAAGCAGACCTCCTCCATGAGCCTGTAGTCGTCGGCCGACAAGGTGAACTCCAGCGCCGCTGGAGGTGGGGTCGAGGCGATGGGCCTTCTCGAAGGCGTAGAACCGACCTAGCACCGCGCCAAGAGACATACATATTAGTACATTGTGTGGGGGAGGCAAGGAAACAGATACTAGCACTCTGTAACGCATCTAGAGAATTATGCCCACTTCACTTCACTTCACTTCACTTGGAGTTAATAAACTAGATGGACTATCACTAGTGTACAACTACCAGTGTTGTAGTACTTGAGGAAGATGAATATAATACAGCTCACACACACAGGTACAAAGTAATAGAATACAGACAAGTTACTAAGTGGAGTAGTAGTAGAAGGGACCTAAGCTAGCACCCAAGCCAAGAGACATACTACTAGTAAATTGTTGTTATGGGTGAGACAAGAGCACAGGTGGTGCTGCTAGAGAGGGAATTATGGGCACTCGGAATAAATTAACAGAGTTTGTCCATGGACTGTCACAGGCGGCAAGATATCACTAGTGCTCTTGTGCTTGAGCAAGAAGAATATATATAATACACAGGCAGCAGAGTTGGTGCTAATAGAATACAGCAGCAGTGAGTAGTAGTAATTAACAGGCAGCAGACTTGGTGCTAATAGAATACAGGAGAAGTGAATAGCACAGTAATTAACAAAGAGAGCAGAGACGGGTTGAGAGAAGGGATCTGCTCTGCTCTGTTGTGCTTGGTAACAGTAATAATTAACAGGCAGAGGATGAATGTGCGAAGAAGGGGGTTGCTTACATAGGTATGCGACTCGTGGGTTGCTGGCCTCCACCTCGTTTGCGACGCGAAGGATGGGGGCGATCTCCACCAGCGAGGAGGGGACCACCTGCTGTCGAAGATGGACTCGCCCAGGTTCCCCGCGGTCTGCGTGCGGAGGGTATCACTGCAGTGAGTTTGGGAATCCTACCAACTGAACACCATTCCTTGTATGCATGCATGGGAAGACTCAAGAGTAAAATTGGAAGTAAATTGAGCCATCTAAACAGTAAAAAAAATAGCACAAGCAAGAACAGAAGTTCAGCAAACAGCCGGAACCACTACGAACTGACTAGCAGTAAATCCTTCATGGCTAAAATATAATAACATAGCAAAAGGATCGAGACGGCTCACGCATCACTCGCCATGAGCTACCTGGGGAAAACAATATGAGCCGCAGTTAGCCAATTTTAGGATAACATATGCTGGTGCTCATTCATCCTTGTTCATGTGTGGTTGAAGCCAGCTTTGAAGTCAAACAGGGATATGTGCCGTTCAGGACATAGAACCCAAACTCTCAGATAAACGAGCAAATTTTACAACTCTGGCAACGCCTCTATAACTCCCCCTGAAACAGGGGTACTGGCAACTACTATGTACGTCATCAGGTTTATTGCAGATTCAGTACAATTTTAAGTGCAGTAGAAACCACAACAGTTTATATCATGAGGATTTTGCACCAGCCAAACATATATTGGCCAACCACACAACACATCCATCCTTCCAAGAACAACAGCAATATAGTATATATATGGACCAAGCTTGGACTCCGAAGAACTTAGAAGGGATTGAACCTAACAGCCCAACTGATGTGTGGCGACGGCAAGCACGACATCAATTTTATACAACACATGCACCATGAGAGTGATTAGACCTACAAATGAAGCAGTACACTTGTTCAATCATGCCTCAAATGAACTGCTAGATAACAACAAGCAATTCACATGACAGCAGGCAGGTAAAAGCAGAACCAGAGGATCATGAAGCAGGCGGAGCTGGGATTTCGCTTTTTCTCTGGAACTAACAGAACATGCTAACAAGTTATCGGAACCATAACATGATGCTACATAGCATTGAAACTAATAATACATGCTAATAAGTCATCAGAGCTACTGCATGATGCTACATGACCCTAACAAGAAACAAATCATCCAATCATGCCAACATAATCAAGCGAAGAGACAAACAGCAGCCTAGCAAGTGGGGAACTGTAATTGCTACACGGTGGAACAGACAAGGAACTGGCTGGTAGGAACTTGCGTTAGTAGCCACCCACATTCTCAATCGTCTATCTGAATCCAACCCCTTGGTAAATCACTTGATCAACAGACAACACAGCCAAGGCTAGGCGTGACGCAGACCAAACCAGAGGAAGAATCAAGGCGCTCAACCAGCAAATCAATCAGCTAGTACCCGCCGTCATTCACAATCCCATCTCCGAACCCCACCCTTAATCTGTGAAAGAAATCCCTTACCTCGCCTGCGGTCGCTGCGTCGGCGAGCTCCCCCGGCGCAGTTGCGAAGGGTCCCCCGGCGCCGCAGGTGTCGTTCCTCTGGTCGGTGGCGGACGCAACGGCGACCGAGGCGGCGAGGTCGGCGAGGTAAAGGCGGAGGAATGGCACGTAGACGCCATGGACCGCGGAGGCGGAGGAAGGGTCCCGCCGCTCCGCCCCTAACTCCTCCTTCATCTGCGCGGTGGACGGCGGTGGTAGAGGACGGCGGTGGCGGATCTGGGCGCCGCCTGAGCAGCTTGGGAAGGGGAGAGGGTGGGGGCGGCAGCGGTGCGCCGATGGGAGAGAGCCCGGGGTTGGAGAAGAGGAGGCCGGCGGCGGCGGGGTTGGGGGAGAGGAGTTGGTCGGCGGCGAGGCTGGGGCTTGGGTTGGGGAATCGGGAGAGGAGGAGGAGGAGGAAGTTTGGCGGGGTGGGAACGGGATGGTGAGCGCTGCGACTGGGATGGGGAAGAAGGGGGCGGCCACGGGGGGACGTCGTCGTCGATCTGGATTCTGGATCGGAGAGAGAGGCGGTGGCGGGTGTGTTCTCGGGGAGAGGGGAAGAGAGAGGCGGCCGGGGGTTGCTAGGGTTTTGGTTGGGCTGCTCAGACCAAGTGAGAGACGTTGGATTCACCAAGTGTGGACGGTTCAGATCGGCTAAGGGGGGTGATCCATGAGAAGAGTTCTGATTGGTTCGAAAAGTCTGTGATTTAAAATAGTTTCCAAGTGCTAAAAATAGAGGGATTTTGTGAAGCAGCTATCAAAAATATTTTGCAAAAGGGCACCACACAAATTTTCACTAGAGTTAGACCACATTTTATGGATGAGCACCAATTTGTATGCATTTCTGATCTTTCTAGCTATATTTAATCATTTTTCGAGTGGCAAAAATGGGTTTTTTGTGAAGAACCTACCAAATATTTGTTGCAAAATTGGACTCCATCAATTTTATAAAATACTAGTCTATGTTTAACATACAATTGACGAAATGGTTGGGTGTCAAAAGTTTTGATCCACCTCTCGTGAAAAAGACAAATTTCTGCTGATTCAGTTGGAAGCGGATCAAATTTGAACTGCAGCTACCTCATAGTTTGCTCTTTATTTTTCCCAAAAATCATTTCTAGGTACAAAGGTATATATTTCTTCATAGATACTCCAAAATATTTGCAAGAATCAACCCCTGGCTACAAACGGTCATACCCGCCGTTTTGACCGCATTTTGAAATGGGCATAGAAAATTCAAAAAAAATCAAAAAATTAAAAAACCTTCGCATTGTGTCATTATATGTGGCCAAGTTACCAGGAAAAATAATAAACTTGTAATACGGTAATTATTTTTAAAAAGTGTTCTAAAAAATGAGCTATCATGCGTGAAGATTCATGGCTTTCAAGCCAAATGATCAATCTTATGGTAGCATTCATGGCATAGTTTGTTCAAATGATCTCATATTGTGCACAAGGATGGATATTGAAATGGCAAACAATGTTGCCTAAGGAAGTTTTTATTTTCTTTGGACGAAAAATACATTTTCCATTTTTCGAGTGCCCAAAATGAGTTTTTTTTTGTGAAGGACCTACCATATATTTGTTGCAAAATTGTACCAAATCAATTTTATAAAATACTAGGCCATATTTAATGCACAATTGACCAAATGGTTGGGTGTCAAAAGTTTTGATCCACCTCTCGTGAAAAAGACAAATTTCTGCCGATTTAGTAGGAAGCGGGTCAAATTTGAACTGCAGCTGCCTCATAGTTTGCTCTTTATTTTTTCCAAAAATCATTTCTAGGTACATAAGTATCTATTTAATCAGAGAAACATCAAAAGTTTTCCAAGATTCAACCACTAGCTAGGAACGGTCATGCCCGCCGTTTTGACCGCATTTTGAAACGGGCATGAAAAATTCAAAAAAAATGAAAAAAATTAGAAAACCTTCGCATTGTGTCATTATATGTGGCCAAGTTATCAGGAAAAATAATAAACTTGTAATACGGTAATTATTTTTTAAAAGTGTTCTCAGAAATGAGCTATCATGTGTGAAGATTCATGGCTTTCAAGTCAAATGATCAATCTTGTGGCCACATTCATGGCATAGTTTGTTCAAATGATCTCATATTGTGCGCAAGGGTGCATATTGAAATGTCAAACAATGTTGCCTAAGGAAGTTTTCATTTTTTTTAGACGAAAAATTCATTTTCTATTTTTCGAGTGCCCGAAATGAGTTTTTTTTGTGAAGGACCTACCATATATTTGTTGCAAAATGGGACCAGGTCATTTTTATAATATATTAGGCCATATTTAATGTACAAGTGACAAAATGGTTGGTTGTCAAAAGTTTTTATACACCTCTGATGAAAAAGACAAATTTTCGCCGATTCAGTAGGAAGCGGGTCAAATTTGAACTGCAGCTGCCTCATAGTTTGCTCTTTATTTTTGCCAAAAATCATTTATAGGTACATAAGTATAAATTTAATCAGAAATACATGGTTTGGTGGCGATACGTTGAGGTTTGGATGGTGACCGAGGGCCCCAACTCTAGAGCGCGTAAACTCTCATGCCCGCCGCGTGGTCACCGCGTGACCGTGGCGTTGCCACGCGTTTTGGGCAGCCTAGGCATGTCTAGTGGGTTGGACACTCCCCCGGTAGGTTTCAGAAAGAAGAAGGCAATAGAAGAATCTCACGAGGAGACTGAACTGAGCTCAAACATGAATTAGCAGTGAAGTGTTTGATTCGTGGTGGGGAAAATAAACATGGCCAATGGGCCTAAGTTTTGTCCGAGGATGATCATCTACTAAGGACACTGTCTTGGAAAATTTTCAGCTCAAATGAAGGAGCCTAGGTGTCACTTGCTTTGCAACGTACCACACTGGATAAAAATATGAATGTTGAAGCTGGACTCAAATGAATGAATGGATTGATCTGAAATTTGGAGGAGGATGATAATTTGGGCATATGAAGACACTTTAAAATTTTCATACCGTTTGGATAAATAAAAATGGTACTTCCTTCACAGTGCTCTCCACTGAACAGAAAATTGGGAAAAATGCTGAGGGAAATTGGCTAGAATAAATGAGCTAAAATTTGGTGGAGGGAGGTTCTATGGGCAGGGTCATGTCGTGGTAAATTTTCAGCAATTATAAATTAACATTAAATATAGTTGCTTCACAAACTGAAAATATTACCAGAAACAAAGATTGGATGATGAGCTCATATGGATTGTTACACGGGGCTCACATTTTATGGAGAGCTATGATTTGGGAATATAGAAGATGTGGAAAAAATTCAGCTCATTAGGATATGCCTAGCTAGTACTTCCTTCACAACGGTTCTAGCTGAACAAAAACTTTGGAAATTTGTCGAGGAATATTTACCAGGCAAATGGAGCTAAATATTGTCATGAGGCAATGATTTGGATAGTAAAGAATGCCCAATTTTTTTAGGAATTTTGGGAATGACAGAAATATAGGCTGCTTCACAACCTAGGGCAAAAATTGACACATAGACATGACACATAGGCAAAACTGATGAGGTGGCGCCTAGTCATAGCAATGCACCATAATTTACAAGGCTATGACCATGTATATTGGTTGTTATCAGCTAGAAATAAGGCAGCGGACCAGTGTTGTTTGCTTTACGACCATTTCGTGTAAGGAAATTACGACCTTTCTGACCAAAATGGTCGTTATGGTTTAGGGTTTGGAGCCCCCCGAACAGCTTTTGACCAATTGGCCTCAAATGGTCGTAGATTTATAACCAATTCTTACAGGGTCACTGACAGAAGGTCACAAGTTGACATATTTCTTGTAGTGTACAATAAGTAATCTTCGTCCATTTGTTCAACGGCGAGATCTCCTTCCCAACGTCAATGGTGGTGTTGAAAGATTAAATTTGTATAGGTATGGTCTTTCAGATCTTGCTTCGCCAGATCGCTTCTGGATTTTTTGTCATGGTTGCCGTGAGGATGATTGTCCTCGTAATATCTGTCCCAGCTGCTACGTCCTCGATAATGGTGATTCGTACTCTTGGCTCCCAGCGACCTCGACCTGGCGGTTCGGTTTTCTATCCCTGAAATACCGGTGTTGGTGCTCTTGCCAATATGGTTGATTACTGTAATGGCTGTGTGCGTGCATCACAGCCTTGGCATTGCAGCTCAAATTAAAACTATGGGAGAACCCTCGTTGGTATTTACGGTTTTTGTGGTTTGATACCTTTGTTATTTTCCTAGGGCTGCCTTCAAAAAAGTACAAGACCGTGTCATGGAAGAAGAAAGAGTATGAAAATCTCGAAGATTTACTTGTTTCTTTTAGACTTTATTTTGTAATCGCTGTAGTCAGCTCATGTATCTCTACCATGTACAATTCGCCGATAAATATATCATGGTATTGATTGTGAGAAAAAAATATTGATTTATCTTCAGTGGAAGTGGTCCTTGAAAGTAGATTCAATCTTGCGGTGTCCTTACTCTATGACAAGAGGAGTTACAAGGCACGTATTGTATTGTCATACCTATGCGCTATTCTGTCAATTGCCCAACACTAATTTGTTTACCCATTGTTGCTATGCTTATGAGAGAGATGCCTCTAGCGAACTATGGCTCCCGGATCCATTTTCCGTACTTACTAAAACCCTAAATTCGCTCGTTGTTCTTATTTTATTTTTATTTTTATACCTACCACTATCAGATTTAATCCTTGCAATCAGCGAGAACAAGGGGATTGACAACCCTCTTGCCTTCGTTAGGTGCAAGCATTTGCTTTGTGTGTGTGTGTGCAGGTACCACTTATCTTGTTTGCGTTGTGTTTCCTATTGGTTCGATAAACCTTAGTTTTAAACTGAGAAAAATATTATCTGCTACTATACTACTTCATCCCTTCCTCTTTGGAGAAAATCCAACACTATCAAAAGTAGCAATGGGGCACGATGTGTAGCTCCACGGCAACTCTAGAGATCCCATCCCCAACTGGAGGTAGTCCCCGTTCCCAACATCACTGCTACTCGAGGCCACCGCGCCAGATGGCCCAAATCGGCCGCCATCGCCGCTATGTTCGATGAGAACCATCGAGGCCGTGGTCACCGCCTCACCCGCCCCATTGTCGTTCCACGTTGGAGCTCTTGAGTGGTCGCGTCGCTTGTGGCGTCGGCGAATCCACGTTGACAATGTGAGTATACAACTGATGCGCGTTTACGGGGCGAAGGTATGCCAGCTATCATTCAAAGATTGTTGTCTTGTTTGTGTTACCATTACAAAAGAGAACCGAACAAAAACGTGCAAAAGTCTCATTGCAGCTGCAATACAGTGTAATGTCATTACGTTACCGTTTGCGTTAATAGTGAACCAACCAAACGCGCCCATACTATTTTTAGATTCAAAATTGATAATCAATTCCACACATGAAAATGGGTTGTATATCATAAATAATGTGCTATTATATCCATAGGTATATTCATGACTTGTATATTATTGATTACCTCGTGAACTACTTATGCAACTCCAGCATGGTCCATCAAAACAGATATCAGATGCCCGTCAGATGTGTCCATGAGCAGGAATCAGGGTCGAGGCCATCCAGCCGCATACACCAAATTGTTGGAAATGCCCTAGAGGCAATAATATTTGTATTATTATATTTCCGTATTCCTAACTAAAGAGTTTATATTCTATGTTATAACTACTATAATCCTGGAATATGCGATTCAGTGGAAACTCATATGCATGTGTGGAATCATAAACGGTTAAATAAAAGGTTCCTAGTCTTGCCTCTAGGACTAGCTCAAGTGTTGTTGATGATCACGTTTTCCGGATCTTAGGATATCGTTAAGTGTAAACGATGATCCTAAAACAGCATTGAGATTATGACGTTGGAAGAACGATCATATTGTATCGACCCAAACTTGCCTATTATGAATTGAGTTTATATCATCTGTAATCAGTTGTAATAACACGGAATGTTAACGTGTGATTTTTATTCTTAGACCATGAGAGTATCATAGTCACTTCTTACCGTACGGTGGGCTTTGGGGTTGCTCAAGCGTCACTTGTAACACGGTGATCATAATGACAGCTTACAGGCTCATCAGAGAGTTTGACAATGGACTAGATAGCTCGAGAGTGTTATTTGCTCCTTCGACGATGGGGAGATATTCTTAGGGCCCACTCGATGTGAAGGCATCCATCATCGTCTGGCCAGACACAGGTGACTATGTCATGGGGATGCCGAAACACGACAAGGAGAAAGAAGAACAAAACCGGTAACGGGGATAACGGTATAGTGAGCATGTGATGACTCAGGAGGATACCGATGCATCCCGGGTTTTGTGAAGTATCGTGAAGCAAAGGGAACGTCACATGATAACCGAAGGTTCACTCGAATATCATTCGTGTGCTCATAGGGATCGATATGGATGTCCCCGGTTCCACTATCGGTCATTGAACGAACGAATTCGTTCATGTCTATGAGTTGCCGAACCTATGGGATCACAAGCTTAAGGCAATCACGATCTTCTGAGTGTTAGTAGGACATGAGTGATGAGAATATATTTGTGGAATTGTTTCATTAATATTTGAAATAGTTCCGAGAGGAACCGGAAGCATTTCGGGGTCACCGAAAGGGTTTTGGAGTTTATTGGGCAATACAAGGTATTACATATAATTAATATATAGGTGAAAAATGCTTCTGGTGATGTTAAATTACATATAATATGCTCTAGTAATTGTTAGAAGGCATTTATATTTAATTTAATACCAACAGGTCTTAAAAGGCCAAACGGTGGAAGGCATATTGGGCCACAAGGGCCCAACATCTGAGTGGCGCCCCCTCTCCCATGGAAAAGGAGAGGGGAGGCCGAATTGGGGAGGGATTCCCCCTCCCCATGGCCGGCGCAAAGGGGGAAACCTTCCCACCTTGTGTGACGCCCCACCTCTCCCCTCCAACCTATATATACATAAGGTGTTGGCCCTTTTCTTAACACAAGTTTTGGAGTCTCCTCTAGTTCATCTAGCCCTAGTTCTAGTTGGTCCTAGTTGACTAATTAGAGCTTGGTCTAATTCCTCTAATACATATAATTAGAAGCCCATTGTGGTTCTAATCTCCTCCCTCTAATTCTCCGGCGAAGATTAGCTCTAGACGGCTAAGCGCTGCCGGATCGTGAAGGTTGCACGCTTGCAACCAAGTAGAGAGGCCGTGCTTTCGGTCTTCAGTTCGAGGGACTGTTCGTGGGCGGTTCGCCGGATCGTTCATCGATGGTTCGAGGGACTCCAAGTACGATCTACACCGACATTTTCTTCTTTCGCTGCAACTCGGTGACGGTAACGATCGTGATCCCAACCTGTTATGCATCTTCATATTTATCTTGGGTGTGCGTAGGTGCGATTTTTTTCCTACTATGTTTCCCAACACAAATGTCCGCCCCTGTTCCGGTTTACTTCATTTGACATACATATATAGATCAATACCAATTTAATTATGTATTTAATAATTTCAAACATATGCAATCACAACCAAAAAGCTTTCTAGTCCGGTTGTCTGTGCCAAAGATCTCCTTCTTCAGCTCTCAGTCCAACTATTTGTGCCACTGACCTCACTCTTTGGATGGTTCGTCCTTCTCTGTTTGGCGAAGCACTTCAACAAGCCCGCATGGTAGGCTAGCACAATCTTCACCGCAACGGAATTCAACTTTGACGTCTTCACAAACAACATTTTGGAGTTCTCTGAAGCGGTCTTGACCTCAAGCTTTTTGTCTTGCATCTCCATGAAGATGCCAACCTCTCCGCCTTCTTTCCCTCCTTCACCTTATTCAGTGCGACACATACCTCCTCCTGCTTCATCATGATGATCTCGGACTTGTTCGTCATCTTGGCCGCCGCCCTTTCTCGCTTCTTCTTCCCCTCCTCCCATTTCCTTTCCGGATTCCAATCACCTTCTTGGTCGAAGGAAGCCCATCTTGAGATGGAACGGTTGGTTCACTACCTTCTTCTTCATTGAGCATGGCGGTCTTGACAGAATTGACAATAGCGACAAGCCACTTGCTTTGGCCATTCAACTTTAACCAGCAATACATGTATATGAAGTGTGTCTTCTTCATATTTGTGTATAACGTGCACGCATGTACGAGCTAGAAAAGGAAGATAATGGGTGATCAACAAGTTGCAACAAGCCACAAATCAATGAAATGGTCAACATAGATCGAGCACCATGGCACAAAGCTTACGAGCTCTTGCATTGTCGTGTCACTTGGCAATTGTATAAGCCGCAAAATTTGTTGACATGCTCTTGAATGGTCTAGCATCGATTGGTGAGCGACTTCGCATCGCGTTGATGGATCACTTCCTTGTGGTAGGGATCGCAACACTTTTGCTCGTGATACTAAACATGCATGTGATGCTAAAACGTCGAACCCCTTTGCTCTGTGCCGTGAAACACGGCACTACATGTCAATCATGCCTCACACAATAATTCTTCCTCCTTTGAAGATAAATTTAGTCCCCTTTGATTCTTCCTTGGGTCGGCACTTGACGCTTACTGCTCGTCCGGATCCATGTCACCTGTTGGGTGTCCGACAGTTGGGTACACATGTGCTAGGAGTCTGGTTGCGGCTATTCCTCCGATTTGGAGTCATCTACTCGTTTGTCTTCGCCGCCGCTATCGTGGATAATGTACATCATCGCCTCGTCGAATGCCGCATCCCACGTAAGAAGATCCATTTCGAGCAACAAATGCACGGAGAAGGAAGCGTGGGCCGCAATTAAATTGGGCCGGAACTTCCGGGCTTATTAATCGTCGACAGAATTTTACAGCAGGAAAAAACGGTCAGGGGGCCTTGGGCCGTGCAAAGAGGAGAAATAATCTGCCGCCGAAAAAAACAATCTAAAACTGCCTTGGTTTCCCCCTAAAAACCAAACACACCTGCATACTGCAGTACAACAGATCAACCCGAGGATTCACTCTGTGAACTAGGTAGATCTCAGGTTTGTATCGACCGTACACATTGAAGAATCAACGCCGAGCATGGCCCCTGATGATCAAAGTTAAACTGGAGCTGTAGTAGTGTTCATTATTCAAGACGGCAGTGGCCCAGCGGTCACGGGAGTAGGTGACTCAGAACGCCTTAACTCAAGGTTTGTACCTCTGTACCTCTGCTGGTCAAGAATGGACAGGCAATCCACTGATGCTTCCCCGTTCGCCACCAGCGATTCACCCTCCTCCGTGCGCGCCGACGTGGACTCCAACCGATCATCGGACGAACGGGCCGGGCACGAGGCCATGCCCACCGCATCAGGAGGGCCATGGCGCCCTGCTTACGTACCAATTATTTGCCTAGTTAAAGCGACCCGGCCGGCCGTACTTGCCCTAGACAGGTACCAGCTACTACCGCCTACCGGCACAGCACGCGTGCTGGTGACTGGTGAGGTCCGTGGCGCAGCAGTGCCACACCGACGGCCGCCAGAAATTTGCGAAACGAGATTAGTTGGAGTCGTTCATCATGCAAGCAAGTTCCTGGGCTCTCCGGGGATTAGTTTAGTTTACTGCTTAATTTCGGCCTAGGTCCGTTAGTTAGTCGCTTGAACGCATGCGTCCGCGGCACCGGCCGGCTTGTTTTGTTTTGGTTAATTATAGTCTGGGAATGGGCTCAGCTCGAGCGTTTTAAATTAGGGTTGGCTTTTTGTTCTGATTAGAGAACGCCAGAGGGGGTCACTCAAGCTAATGGACGGCCTTTACTCGTCTTTGCCACCAAGTTGGATGCATCTGCCGCTGGTCAATGAACAGCTTGCTTAGTTGATTGGTTGATTTTTAAAACGCCAAAATGCAGTCTAGTCAATTGATAGAAAGTGCCACCTTCTTCGGGTTTTTTTTATAGATGGTTAGTTTTAATTTTCTTTTGGTACAAAGTTAGAAACCCAGTGGATTAAACATTTTTTTGCAGAAACCAACAAAAGAGTAATGTCAAATAGTAGATATATTCACGGCCAGCCAGCTGATATTAGTGTTCAACTGTTCTATGTATTTTCCGTAGATATGCTTCTTCTTCTTCTTCTCTGATGAGAATCTGGGGCTCACTTTAATTAGTGATGAACCATCTTCTTTACTACGTGGACCTTCATCTTTTGTGAGGACAGGAAGTATTCTTGCCCGCCCCGCCAATTACTCATGGTGCTTTAACCTCCTTTTCGGAAAGGAAAATTACTCATGGTAGTACTAACAGTATTTGCTCATTGGTAAAATTTCCATGCATCTGGGTAAGACCATCAATATCATTGTCCAGAATGAGTGGGCGACGTTGTTGACTACTCGCTCGTACGCGAAAGTGAAGTTTTTGGACCGTCACGAGCCAATCAAGGCGCCTATCGCTCGGCTCAGTTCGGGTTGATTGCAATGCCGCCATTGTCACGACGAAAGTTGCTCCGTTCGGGTTGATTTCATTGTCACAGGGAAATATCCACGTCCACGGCTTGCTGTTCGGCCATAGGGCCGCCTAACAGCTGAAGAAACGACTGCCGATCGACCGGCTCATGCATCAACACGTACGTACCAGCGAGGAAATCAATGCTGATGGTAACTAAGCAAACGACGGGCAAACAGTTGTCGACGACGATGTGATTCCTCGTCGGCAGCACAGAGCTCGAGCACAGATGAATAGATTGCTGCTTGGCTACGTCGTACGAACAGGTAAACATCCGGCCCCTTTCAGACCTAGCCTAACCTTAATGACGCCGGCCAAACAGCTGGCTCGCAAAGAATAATAGCCCTACGTGTTCCCATTTCGACTATACTGAAAGCATATGCACCAGCAGCACTACCGTGCAAGTCAACTCGGAGCTGGCATTCATCTAGATCGGTAGATCGATCGATCGATCGATCTAAGAGACTTGACCATCCAGCGCTCGTGCGTCCGAGTACTTTCTTACTACGTACAAGTGATTCCTGAATCGGTCGATGCCCATTAATGAGCGAGAACAGTTACTCCCACGATGGAGCAGATTAAACTAGTCCGAGCAGTACAGCCGCAGCATTAAGGCAGAGATTACGCATCAATATACTAAGTATGCTTCTGGCATATGCTGCATGCATGCCGGGTCAGTTTGGTCAATGGCACCAGCTAGGAGCTCTCTAACACACGCACCGACGAAAACCTGATGGAGACCCGGGAGCGATTGATCGCTGTGCGCCGCGTGTTTCAGGGGGACGCCATCGTTTTCTAGGGTTCGTTGCGTTGCGTCGCGTCGATTAGCTAGGCGTCGACGATGGCCGCGCACTTTTCCGCACGTTCCACTCGCTTGTTTAGTTGTTTTCTATCGTTTTGGCAGGTCAAACTGCTGCTTAGCTGATGATTAAGATCTCGACCCGCCCCGGAATCCGCAAAGTCATTTTATTTCTTGGCCCTCACACCAACAAGGCTCGTATCTTAATCCATCGCTTGCGCGTTGCCGGTAACACGTACGTAGAGTGCTCCGTTTAACCTGATCGGGCGGCGGAATCTTGTGGCTGTTTCACGTGGATCCCCATTCATTGTCAGCTTATGGGCGCTAATTAGACTTCAATGCCTTCCATACCTGCTAATAATTGTGCCTATGCCACAGTGTGAGATCTTCTTCCACATGCATCTGCAGTGCAGATATGTGTCCCGATCGTGGAAACGCATATTCCAAATCTACGACGCCTTCTAATTTGGCTTGCGGCTTGAGATAGTATCCCTTATTGCTTTGCCTTGCAAAAAGGATCGGAGGAGGTAGAAACCCAGCGGAAGAAGCTAGGAATCTGACGTTGCTTTTCTTTGTGAGTGCGAAAGAGATGGTTAATTAGGCCGGAAGAAGAGTAGTGGTGGAGGAACGTTCGTTCTTCTGCTGGGAAGTCAACCAGGCTGAAAGTATTTTTGTTGTTATTTGCAAGCTTTTAAAACTGAATTTTGAATCCATTGACTTATGCACAAACATGACTCGTTTCGGTCGCACCACAGGCTGGAGATTAACTTAAAAAGATTTATTTAAATACTCTGCTAGTAGAATTTTAAAACATTAACCATATTTTTTAGCTAGTTTTTCGTTGGAAATGAGCCACATATGAATACTAACAAATCCAAGTAAGAAGAAGATGTAGTAGTAATAAAAATCATTGGCATCAGAGCATCTACAGCCGGACCTCTCAAAGCCACCTCATACGCCCGGGCGGGCTGCCCGGTCAGGTTTTTTTGACCCAGATGAACGCCTCAAACGGGCCTCAAACGTCCCGACTGACCGGCACCCCTCATATCCAGCCCAAATATGGGATGGATATGGGGTGGCCCGGGAACGCCCGGGCGCGTCCGCCTGACAAGCCCGGCCCACCACCGACCCCACGGATGTCCCACAAAAATCCCCATCGGCATCGTCGGTCCGAAACCCTAGCTCACTCACTTTCCTCTCTCGCTCCATCCTCTCCTCTCCCCTTACCGATTCCGATCGAATCCGGCGCAATGTCGAGCTCCGGCAGCCGCTCCGGCGATGAGGTGGATCTGGAGTATGAGCTTACCCTCCGCGTCGCCTTGGAGCGGTCCAAGGTGTACACCGGGGGCAGCTCCGGGTCTGCAGCCTCGCCGCAGCCGCCGGCGCTTCCTCGTCGGCGCATCTCGGACGCCGGCGCTGGCCCCTCCTGGCCCATGGGCAGCTCCGACAGGCGGCCATCGCAATCGGCGCCTCCCGCACGCCGTCCCATCGCCCCGCCGGCTGCTGCTTCCCCACGCCGTCCCCTCGCCCCGCCGGCTGCTGCTCCCCCTCGTGGGGCGGTGGGTGCTTGTGCCCGCCCCGCCGGCCCGGACGCGCGCACCGAAGTCGGAGGCGCGTGCCGCCCGCCGCGAGAGGCAGCGGGCATGGGAGATGGAAGCTGTGGAGAGCTCTGTCCGCCACCGGCGTGAGTTACCGGCGGAGCCCGACGAGGACCAGCGGCTCCTCGCTTGGGTCTACCGCCGTTCGCTTACGACATCGGAGACGGACGCTCCGCGGCTCCGCCGGAAGAACGCCAAGGCTCTTCGGCTTGCCATCAAGCAGTCCGAGCGGGAGGCGTTGGAGAAGGCGAAGAAGGCGGCTCGGCTGGCCAAGCTCAGGCGCCAGCAGGACCGAGCCGTCCAGCGCCTAAAGGGCCTCGTCATCATCGACTCCTCCTCCTCCTCAGACGGCTCCTCCGACGACGAATCGGACGATCCTCCACCAGTCGACGACGGGTACAGCTACGCCGGCGATCAGAAGGGGAAAGGGCCGGCCCGAAAGTGATGAAGTTGATTTTAATTTCAAGTTTTAGATGTAGTATATAGTTGTCCGTCGTTTGTATGAACTTTGGTGGATCTTTTGAAGAACTATTGTGCAATTTCTATGTCCGAAGCTGATCTACGTAGTTTGATTGACGTTGCATGCTATAGTATGGATATAGGGGTTCGGATATGAGAGACACGGATGTGGACGACGCAATTTGAGAAGTGTCCGGCCACTCTCCGCGAACGCGTCGGGCGTTTGAGGGCCCGAATTTATGAAGTCCGGCTGTAGATGCTCCATCGTCTCTGTAACTTGGAGAACAAAAAGAAACCATGCATGTACCGGTTGGCCAACGACGATGACCTTTCCAAACGATGCTGTCGTTTCCAGGGGAAAAAAGAGAGTTCACAAACCATAAATTTACTGAACCATTTTTAGGGTACAAAATAGTCAGATCAGGTACAAGTCCATTAAACTCTTTCACGTGAACGAGTCATAGGGGAAAGCATGGGGGGTGCATTACTGACAGTCGGCCCCGCGCCCGCGTGGCCGACGCAGGAGAACCCCATGACGCGTCTGCCGGGGACCCGATCCCAGATGCTCCACGTCACATCCTCCTCTTGAATTGAAAACGGCGTCCGGTCCGGTCCAGCTCAACCGAGCGGCGCCGTCGGCGGGTGTATGTATCCGCGTCTACACTCACCGGTTTGAGCTCAGGAGGCACGGGGAAATTTGGTACGAGACCACGACCCACCGCTTGTTCATGTACCTCGCTTCATGACATGTGGGCCAGTTTGAATTTTCGTTTTCTGCGGGAGAAAAAAGTATACCGAAGTTTGAATGAAAACACATACAAAAATTGACTGGGTAGGTCTACCGAATGCCTGTGGTTTAGGAACAATGAATTTTGATGTTAAATCTTTGTCGACATTCCATCACCTTGCTACTTTGAAGTTTGAATGGAAACTGGAACCATATAAGGACAAAAACTGGGGTGGTTGTGCGAAACTACCAAACTTTGGAAATGCAATAATAAATGAATTGGGTAAGTTTGCCAATTTGCCTATGATTTTAGGAACAATGAGTTTGATGTAAGAACTTTCTCAACATTCCATTGCCTTGCTTTCAATATATCAAAATCTTTTGCATTTTTATCGATTATAGAATTAAACCATGATATGAAAAGTAATGTAAAGAAAGCACAAGATACGAAATGATTAGACACTATTCTACTCCCTCCGTCCCATAATATAATAGCGTTTTTTACACTGTCGCTATTACGATTGACTACAAGCGGCAGATGCTCGTAAATATATCCAAACATATCATATGACTGATAATCCATAATAAATGTTTTTTTTATCATGGTAGAAAATGTAGTTGCATACATCCGAGTTGTCAGAGCAACAAGATTGAAACTAAACATATATCACGGCCGACTAAATTTTAGATAATTATAACCAAACATGTCTAGTGCTTTAGATTTTCTTACTTGTATATGAACGCATTTACAAATGACATTCAGAGGGTGGATCCTTGTAATGTAAAAACATAATCACTCGGCTAGCATCACCCAATGGAAAGAATAAACTCCTCACATTTTCCTGCACTAGTAGTTATGTAGGAGCAAGGCACAATCCAAAGTTTTAAAAATTCTGTTTTTTTAGTAATCAATGTTTGCTTCTTCGGATTTACTTAATCAGTCTTGCAAGTGGTGAATATCAATATCTCCGGTGGTGGCCGCGAGGAGCCGGCGGTGACACGGTTCGCGGCTTACATGGTTTTGGTCTAGGTATCATGTCAAGTAGTTTGGAAACAATCCAAATTACGATATTTGTATTTTGGATTGATAATTACGGTGCTTTGATTGATTGATATAATGTTTATTTTTGGAATACTAATTATGATGATTTGATTGATTGATACAATGTTTCTTTTTTGGAATGCTAATTACAGTGCGTTGATTGATTAATACAATGTTTATTTTGGAATACTAATTATGATGATTTGATTGATTGATATGATGTTTCTATTTTGGGGTGCTAATTACAGTGTGTTGATTGCTAATTATGATAATTTAATTGGTACAATGTCATAGGAGCAATGTAGGCCATCGGATCTAAGATAACGAAGGGACGACGTTCCATGTTTCTGTCACAGCTCGCTTGTTCAATAATAGTGGAGATTTATTTTAGGCTTTTCGTCGATCTTCGTTCAGTGGGAGTAGGCGATGTTCCAGTCGACTAGGAGGCGGCTATAGTGACTTCATCAATCTCAAGATGTTTTGTCGACTCAGTATGTCAGAGGTGCTCATAAGGGTAGGGTGTGCGTGCGTTTATAGGATGAATGTATGTATATATATGTGAGCATATGCGATTATACTAGGTTCAAACAGAAATATAAGAAATATTTACAGCTTCAAGATCGAGTAAAAAGAATGTAAACGAACGACAACCAAGCAAAAATGAACTCTCAAATAGGACGAACAACTAAGCATAAGACAACCAAGCAAAAACGAACTCTCAAATAGGACGAACAACTAAGCATAAACCCATGATTTTCTAAAAGCTCCAAGACCATGATAATTTTGCAAAAGAAAACTCATATGTATTATAATGAAAGTTCACCATGAGCACTAAGCACTCTAAATACAATGCAAATTACATTGATGTCTGTGAACCATCAAACGACCATTACTGTCACTAAAACGAGCCAATGACACGTCGCAGTCACCGCTCCTCTATCGGAGTTGGCCTAACCTTGTCGATGATAGCCGGGTAGTCTTGGTGTATGTGCCCCTAAAGACCAGCGCCCTAGAGTCGTATTCGTCAACATTGAAACCCCGAATCAACCCGAAGCACATGTCACCAGAACACGTCGACGCGTACGCACAACGAGAGACCGCACCTCGCCGCCCCCAGAAGACCACATGAATATGCGGTGGAGCTCCGCCTGTTCTGTCCTGTTGGCCGAATTTGAGATGGATTGGTGCCCAAAAGACCATCTCGATGACGAAGCGCCACCATCACCGAGCGTCGCCTCTGTGAGGGCCACACCATCCTCGACCGACCCTCCCGATGGTACGAAACACTACCGGAGCAAAGGCAAAGCAGGGGAGAATTTATTCCATGCCAACGGCACCGCCATCGTCTAGCTAACGCTGATCGGCAACCCCTAAACTATTCTTACCCATACCACAACCATACCAAACCCTTGGGGTCTCTCGTTGTCGAAGCGATAAATGGATGGAGAGGGGGCCCGCAGTCAATGTCGTGGAGGTGGGCAGGTCGGCCACCGCCCTTTTTGCCTTGGTAGCGATAGTAGGGAGGAAAAGACCCTTCATAGCTCCATTTTTTTGCATGGTAATATGTGTCTCATTCATATCATAAAGATTAAAGGACAAGTCACATAAAAACCGACATGACAAAACTGAAAAGTCAACAGAACGTCTCTGAGCTCGACACCAACGCCCGTCACCTGCCTCCGGCACCACCATAGCAGCCACCGAAAGAAAAAATGATGGCTCACCTTCTCACCCGAGCTCGACGCGGCTCCATCGCTGATATGCAGCTTTGCGGACCTCCAAGGTGGCTCGCCAAAGACGAAACCATTACCGTTGAACGAATCAGACCGGCGCAACACCCCGGACACGCCATCGAACTCCAGATCTGGCATCCCCACATGTCTAAGACTTCGGAGGAGGAAACCATACCTGCCATCCACGAACCACGAGCCCAACACACATTCCATCTTCCAGATGTCGTCGATGCAGACCACAATCTGCATCCGCTCCTCGACTACCTCCCAAGCTTGATACGTCACCGTCATATCTACTTTTCCTAACACTTTTCCTCTTGTTTTGGACTCTAATTTGCATGATTTGAATGAAACAAACCTGGACTGAGGTTATTTTCAGCAGAACTACCATGGTGTTGTTTTTGTGCAGAAATAAAAGTTCTCGGAATGGAACGAAACTTTTTGGAGATTTTTTATGGAATAAAAGAAAAATATTGGAGCCAAGAACCACCGGAGGGGGTCCCTGGGGGAGCACAACCCACCAGGGCGCGCCCCCCTCCTGGCGCGCCCAGGTGGGTTGTGCCCACCTGGTGGCCCCGCTGACCCTACCTCCGACGCTATAAAATCCTATTTTCGGAGAAAAAAATGGGGGAGAAAGAATTATCGCGTTTCACGAGATGGAGCCGCCGCCACCTCCCGTTCTTCATCGGGAGTCCAGATCTGGAGTCCGTTTGGGGCTCCGGAGAGGGGAATCTTCGATCTTCGTCATCACCAACCCTTCTCCATCGCAATTCCATGATGCTCCCGCCGGGAGTGAGTAATTCCTTCATAGGCTCGCTGGCCGGTGAGGGAGTTGGATTGAGATTCATCATGTAATCGAGTTAGTTTTGTTAGGGCTTGATCCCTAGTATCCATTATGTTCTGAGATTGATGTTGCTATGACTTTGGCATGCTTAATGCTTGTCACTTTGGGCCCGGGTGCCATGATTTCAGATCTGAACCGTTTATGTTATCACCATTATATCTATGTTCTAGATCCGATCTTGCAAGTTATAGTCACCTATTACTTGTTATGATCCGCAAACCCCGGAGTGATAGAAGTCGGGATACTTTCTGGTGATGACCGTAATTTGAGGAGTTCATGCATTCACCATGTGTTAATGCTTTGTTCCGGTTCTCTATTAAAAGGAGGCCTTAATATCCCTTAGTTTCCTTATGGACCCCGCTGCCACGAGAGGGTAGGACAAAAGATGTCATGCAAATTCTTTCCATAAGCACGTATGACTATTTACGGAATATGATGCCCCCGGCTCAATCGTGCACTAATCATACACGCAAAATGCATACGATCAAGCCTAAGGACTCACGGGAAGATATCACAACACAACTCTAAAACACAAATAAAGTCATACAAGCTTTATATTACAAGCCAGGGGCCTCGAGGGCTCGAATACATAAGCTTGCGTACAAGCGTCAGCGGAAGCATCAGATATCTGAGTACATATATGAAACAGAAACAGATAAGCCCTTAGAAAGGCGGGGCAAAAGAAAACACTACGATCGAAAGGCGCAGGCCTCCTGCCTGGGACCCTCCGATCCTACTCCTGGTCGTCGACCAACTCGTAGTAGTATCCACCCTCGGGGTAGTAGTAGTAGTCGTCGGCGTGGGCAGCTGTATCCGGGGCTCCGTCATCTGGTTGCATCAAAAGGGTATGGGGGAAAAAGAAAGCAAAGCAACCATGAGTACTCATCCGAAGTACTCAGCAAGCAAGGATCTACACTACATATGCAACATTATCAAAGGTAGGCTGTATATGGGGACTGGGATGCAGAAATGCCAGAATAGAGAGGAGGCCTAGTCCTATCGAAGACTAGCATCTTCAGCGGTCTTGCAGCAATAGAAGAGAGTAGACCAGCACAGTATAATATAGTAGTAGTGTCATCAACCTCACCAAGAGATCCTTTCTCGACTCCCTGCGAGAAAGCAATCCCAGAGCCATACAGTCATCAACCTCGTCCTGAGATCCCTTCTCGACTCCCTGCGAGAAGCAATCCCAGAGCCATAGTATCCAATTCTAGTTGTATCGATCGGGATACAACTCCGAGTGTCCGTTACCGAGGATCCGGCTATGCATAGATTAGGTCTTCCCTGCAGGGGTGCACCAACTTACCCACCACGCTCGCTTAACTCCGGCCGGTCACACTTTTTGGGTCATGCCCGGCCTCGGCCAAACGATACACCGCAACCCTACCTAGAGCTCAGCAGAGAGGTCCCCGCCGGTCTACAACCTAAGCGCTCAGGGGTCTTGGGCCATCGCCCTGTGCACTCCGGGTCGTTGTGTGCAGGGTGGATACCAGCACCACCTCGGATGGTCGGTACGATCCGACCGTGCCACAATGCTGAACTGGACGTCTGACAGAACTTTCGGCTGATGCCACGATGTGGAGTGCCCATAACTTTTCCTGCGTGATGGTTAGTGCTATCGGGCCAGAGGCCCACTCAGATCAAATATCCAAATCGTAGTGTGTTGGTAGTGCGGTAACAAGCAGAGACTCATGATCGATGTGACCCCGTCGCCCCATCTCGAGGACTTGCGGCAAGGGCCAAGAATGCCCGGCCACGCCTCGTATTCTCACTCGGGCACCCTCCAGGTCAATCCGTCTCCACAACACTCACCACTTAGGCTCACGCGAGTACCCCTCAGGGTCGACCCGTCTTTCCAAGTAACAGTGTAAAGTCCAAGTATCCGTGTGTCCATAACATCAAGGGAAATCCGAGGTATCACCCTCGTTGGATTCCTACTCGATGTAACCATCAAGGTGAACTCGGAGGAATCACCCGCGATGGGTTCACACTTGATGTGTTGCACGACAGGGTCGTTACCGGAAGTGGTGAAGGAGGAATCACCCTCGATGACCACGACCAAATAGCTACTCTACAGAGTTAACATCAGGAGTGCTATACGAGGTATCACCCTCGGCACTCGATAGTAACGCTGCAGTGTCGTTACAACTAAGGGGGTGATGTGTGGTGCCGGGGCCTGGTCTTCGATCCCGTTGATCGGGTCTTCTGATAATCCAGCGGGGCAATCGGGACAAGTGGGGTCACTGATATGTCTCTACCCAGCCTATACTAAGCAGTTTAGGATAAGCAGGTAAGGTATCAATAGCAGGTTACAATAAACAGGCTATGCATCAGAATAGGATAAACAGTAGCATCAGCAATTCTAATGCAAGCATGAGAAAATAGAATGGGCTATATCGGTATGCTTAGGGGGGGGGCTTGCCTGGTTGCTCTGGCAAGAAGGAGGGGTCGTCAATAGTGTAGTTGATCGGGGCAGCAGTGGCGTCGGTCTCATAGTCTACCGGAGAGAAAAGAGGGAAGAAACAGTAAATACGGAGCTAACAAAGCATCACAAAACATAATCATGATGATACGTGGTGCTACGGGTGACCTATCGCAGGGATAGATGATACCGGCGAAGGGGGAAAACATCCGAAAAAGTATCCCCGGTGTTTGGCATTTTCGGACAGATGAAACGGAGGGGGACGGTTGCATGTTCGCTATGCTAGAGATGGGTGGCGGAAGAAAGGACTGCGAATTCGGATTCGTCTCGTCGTTCTGAGCAACTTTCATGTACAAAGTTTTTTGATCCGAGCTACGGTTTATTTTCTATGATTTTCTAAAGATTTAAACAATTTCTGGAATTTCTGGATTTAATTAAATTCGACAGAAAATAATTAATGACATCAGCATGACATCAGTACTGCGTCAGCAGTCAACTGGTCAGTTGACCAGTCAACCTGACATGTGGGACCCACCTGTCAGTGCCTGTTTAGGTTAATTAACAGATTAAATAAGTTAATGAGTTCATTAAGTTAATTAATCCTAATTAGTTTAATTAATCAGAATTAATTAGGTTAAGTTAATTAAGTTAATTAATTAATTAATTTAATTATTAATTATATTTTAATATTTTATTTTAACATTTTCTTTTATCATTTTTTTAAAACGTTCTGGGGTAGGGGCCCACTTGTCATAGGCCCTGGGCTGGCCTTAGCGGGCGCGTGGGCCGGCGACTATGGGCGCGGCTCTGTGGGGCTGGCCTTGGACGCGGCCAGCGTCGCGGGCGCCGGCAGCCACGTCGCCGGCCAGTGGGGGGTGAGGGCGAGCCGCGGTGGCCGGGGCGAGGCCAGGTGCGGCGACGAGCGAGGCGAGCGGCGGGGCTGCGCCGCAGGTGGAGAAGAGGGCGCCGTGGCGCGGTCGGAGCTGCGGCAGGAGGCACAACAGCGGGGCGCGGCGATGGGGCAGTGGCCGGAGCGGGCGGGCGGCGTGCACGTGCGGAGGAGGGTGCAGTCGCCGCGGGCGCTGGGCGTGGCGAGCGCGGCCGATGGCGCGGTGAGTGGGCGCGAACGAGGCGCCAGTGCGGGCGACAGAGCACGGCGACGGGCGTGCAGCGCGTGCAGCGAGCGCGGTGAGAGCGAGGCGCGGACGGGCACGGCGGCGGATCTGCCAGGGAGGAAGATGGGAAGGGAAGGGGGGCTCACAGAGCCCTGTAGTTGAGCGAGGCGTGCTCGGGGAGGAGCCGGGGTCGGGCGACGGGACGAGTGATGGCGGGGCTGTCCGGCGATGGCGAGGGGACGACGGGGCGGCAAGGTCCTGCGATGAGGCGGGCGACGGGTTGCGTCGGGGAACGCCGACGGCGAGGTGGGCAGCGGGGCACCGGGGTCGGAGCCCGATCTGGGTCGAGGGGGAGAGAGGGGATCGTGCAGGGGGGAGTGGTGGTCGTGGGCTAGGGTTTCGGTCGGGTGCGGGGTTAAGGGAGTGAGGGGGGGTGGCCTAGGCCGGTTGGTTTGGCGGCCAGCTGGGCCGTTCAGCCCAGTTGGCCAGGGGGTTTCCTTTTCCTTTTTATTTATTCTTTCTATTTTATTTTATTTTTGTTTATTAGTTTCCTATTTTATTTTCTATATATTTTAGTTTTATAAAATATAAAAGTGGCACCGAAAATAGTATAGCTAATTATTCCACTGCCACAAAAAGTTTAACCACAGAATAAAATAGTCTAGTATTTTATTAATTTGCAAGGGCATTTAATTAAATGACTTGCTGTTGTTTTAAATATTTTAGTGCATTTATACCTTTTACAAAAATTGTGGTTTCAACGTGACAAATATCCAGAGATTATTTGCCACACTTTGAATATTTTTGTTTTGTCATTTGAAAACTTTATTTGTTTGACTTTATTTTAAATTTGAATTTGAATCGGTTTGAATCAGCGTGGTACTTGGCAACAGTAAAAATGGTGACATGGCATCATTAGCAGAGGATTGCTGTATCTTAATTATCCGGGCGTTACACGGAATACATGCCTACATTATATTTATGAACTGGAGCTAGTGCCGTATCGCCCTAGGTTAAGACTGTTATATGATGAATATCATCCAACGAATTCACCGATCCAATGCCTACGAGTTTTTCACATATTCTTCTTGCGAAGTTACTATTGCTATTGCTACTGTTACAGCTGCTACAAAACTATTGCTATCACTGTTACCGTTACTGTTACCGTCACTACTACTATCAAAATTATCATACTACTGTGCTACTGATCATATTGCTGCAGGTAATTAATCTTCATGTGTGGTTGAATTGACAACTCAGCTGCTAATAGTTGCAAATATTCTTTGGCTCCCCTTGTGTTGAATCTATAAATTTGGGTTGAATACTCTACCCTCGAAAACTGTTGCAATCCCCTATACTTGTGGGTTATCAAGACCTTTTTTCTGGCGCCGTTGCCGGGGAGCATAGCTATATTTGTTGAGTCACTTGGGATTATTATCAATTTATCAGTATGAAGAATCTGAAGGATACTAAGACTAAGATTTTTCCCTCTAAGATGAGGGGAGGTAAGGAACTGTCATCTAGCTCTGCACTTGACTCACCTTTTGTTATGAGTAGATTTGCAACACCACCACATGATATTAATTCTGATATGTAGCAAGTTATTGATGATGCTACTTCTATGAATGCTACTCATAATGATGCTAGTACCTTGCTTGATGACAATGTGCCACTAGGTGAATTTCTTGATGAACAAATTGCTAGAGTTAAAGATATTGATAATGCTGAAACTGATGAAGTACTTGAAACTGAAAATCTTGAAACACCTATTAGACCTAGCTCTCCTAGATATGAATTGCCTAAGATACCTGAAGGTTATGTTATGGATGAGGAGACAGCTAGAGATTTTTTTGCTTGCAATGATAGAGATGATCGTAAGAAATTGTTATGCAAACTGAAAGAGAAATCTTTGAATGCTAGAATGAAATGTGATCCTAAGTTTGCTACTTCACCTATCTTTGTTGATGATAAGGATTATGAATTCTCTGTTGATCCAGAGTTGATTACTTTGGTTGAATCTGATCCTTTTCATGGTTATGAAACTGAAACTGTAGTGGCACATCTTACTAAGCTTAATGATATAGCCACCCTTTTTGCTCATGAGGATAAAATTCGCTACTACTATATTCTCAAATTATTTCCGTTCTCATTAAAGGGTGATGCTAAGATATGGTACAATACTCTTGCTCCTGGTTGTGTGCGTAGTCCCCAGGATATGATCTACTACTTCTCTGACAAATATTTTCCTGCTCATAAGAAACAAGCTGCCTTACAGGAAATATTTAACTTTGTGCAAATTGAAGAAGAGAGTCTCCCACAAGCTTGGAGGAGGCTTCTCCAATTGCTTAATGCTTTGCCTGATCATCCTCTTAAGAAAAATGAAATACTTGATATCTTCTATAATGGACTAACCGATGCTTCTAGGGACTTCCTAGATAGTTGTGCCGGTTGTGTTTTTAGGGAATGAACTATTGGACAAGCTGAGGAATTATTGAATAATATATTAAAAAATTATGATGATTGGACTCTTCCTGAACCACCGCCTAAACCCACTCCGAAGAAGAGGGGTATCTTATACCTCAGTCCTGAAGATATGCAAGAGGCAAAGAAATCTATGAAGGAAAATGGTATTAAAGCAGAGGATGTTAAAAATTTACCACCTATCGAAGAAATACATGGCCTCAACACACCACCACCATCACAGGTGGTAGAGTTAATTTTTTTATTAAAGTTTGATGAAGGTGATATCCCTTATAATATACATCCTAGTCAGTGCTTATATGAGTTTGACAACTACATTATGAAACAAGAGCACTTCAATGCTAATGTTATGAAACAATTAAAGTATAATTATGATATGATTGCTCACTTGAGTGACTTGTTATTTAGAATCTCAAATGATGTTAGAGGTGTAGGAAAACATGCCTCTATGGTTCAAACTCAACTAGAACAAGTTGCTAAATCCCAAAAGGAATTGCTTGCTGAAATGAATAGCAACATAAATGACTTTGCTGTTAGAGTAGCAACTAGAGGAGGTAAAATGACTCAGAAACCACTTTATCCTGAGGGACATCCTAAAAGAATTGAATAGGATTCACAAAGAAATAACACTGATGCACCTAGTCCTTCTAAGAAGAAAAAGAAAAATGATAGGACTTTGCACACCTCTAGTGAACCTGAAATAGAAGAACCTCCTGAAAATAATAATGATGTTTCTATCTCTGATGCTGAAACTCAATCTGGTAATGAACATTCACCTAGTGATAATGAAAAATACAATGATGATGTTCATGAAGACACTCAACCAAACAATGATAAAGAACCAGATAATGATGTTGAGATAGAACCTGCGGTTGATCTTGATAACCCACAACCTAAAAATAAAAGATATGATAAAAGAGACTTTATGGCTAGGAAACATGGGAGAGAAAGAGAACCATGGGTTCAAAAGCCCATGCCCTTTCCACCTAAATCAACTAAGAAAAAGGATGATGAAGAGTTTGAACGCTTTGCTGAAATGCTTAGGCCAGTCTTTTTGCGCACTTGCTTGACCGATATTTTAAAGATGGCCCCTTATGCAAAGTATATGAAAGACATCATCACTAATAAGAGAAAAATACCAGAAGCTGAAATCTTCACCATGCTTGCTAATTATTCTTTTAAGGACGGAGTACCTAAAAAACTTGGAGATCCGGGAATACCAACTATACCTTGCTCCATAAAAAGAAATTATGTCAAAACTGCTTTGTGTGACTTGGGAGCTGGTGTTAGTGTTATGCCTTTCTCCTTATATAAAAGACTTGATTTGAATAAACTCACACCTACTGAAATATCTTTGCAAATGGCTGACAAATCAACTGCCATACCTATCGGTATTTGTGAGTATGTGCCCGTTGTTGTTGCAAATGTTACTATTTTAACTGACTTTGTTATACTTGAGATGCCCGAGGACGACAACATGTCGATTATCCTTGGTAGACCCTTCTTGAATACTGCAGGGGCTGTTATTGATTGCAATAAAAGCAAGGTCACTTTTCATACCAATGGTAATGAGCATACAGTGCACTTTCCGAAGAAACAATTCCAAGTGAATGGTATTAATGTTATTGAAAAATCTCCGACACTCACTATTGGAAGTTTTCAACTACCTCTACCTACTGCCAAAAAGAAATATGAAATGCTTATTGTTGGGGACATGCATATCCCCGTTGAGGTAACTTAGTGTTTTCACGAAAGTTCTTCAGTTTCGTGCTAATCGAAGGTGGTTGTTAATAAGACTTGATCAACCTTATTAATGGATCATTTTTGAGAGGTATGAAGTTGATAAATTTAGTGAGCACTACCTTCTGTCTTTACTTTTTGTTTTTCTTAGTTAAATAAAATAAAATGCCATGTTTTTGCCTGTTTTCTGACTTTCCCGTGCAATAAAAAAAATGACCCAAAAATAAAAGTTCTCAGAATGCCCTGAAATTTTAATATGATTTTTTTTGAATATTTCTGATTTTTTAGTGCAAATAACATCAGAGGGGGGGGGGGGTACTCCAGGTGGTCACAACCCACCTGGGCGCGACAGCAGCCCCAGGCGCGCCCTGGTGGGTTGTGGTCCCCACGTGGGCCCCCTTACTTATCTCTTTAGTCCATGTCTTCACCTACCTCCAGAAAAAATCACCATTGCTCTCTCTTTCTCTCTCTCTCTCTCTCTCTCTCTCGTGTTTTTGCTCTCAAACCCGTGGATTTCGATCTCTTTGCTCGAAGCTCCATTTCCGAAACTGTTTTGGGGGATTGCTACTTGGTATGTGACTCCCCCATTGCTCCAATTTGTTTTTTCTTTAGTGGTTTATGTTTTGAATAATTAGTTACTCTTGGTGCTGTTGTAGATGAGCTTGCATGTTGAATTCTTAGAGTTCTAAGTAGTTTGAATGCTTAATATAGCCTCTATGCATCCCTATGAGTAGTTGCTATCAATCTTGTGAAGTTTTGTTGACAAAAATTTTGTGGACTAAAAATTTCAGAATTTTATTTATAGGAATAAGATGAGTTTCTTTAGGAAGTTTGCTTCCAAAAAGAACTCCAAGGGAGTCATCGGGGAGTCATTGGACAATGATCTCCGCACCCGGAGAATGGCGGAGGTGCGGCCGTGCGAATGGCCGCACAACCCCTTCATGGATGGGGCCGGGATCCGTCAAGAGTTCTCACAATTTGCTGCCAATGCTGGGCTCACCGACTTCATCGCAGCTGAGTGTGAACAATACCATCTCCTCAGAAATTCCTTTGTGCAAAGTTTCCATTTTCTGAGTAGAAATAACCCCCCTGAGGTACAGTTTAATTTATATGCTGAACCCCGTCAGATAGCACTTTCTGAATTTTGTGATATTTGCTTGATCCCTTCTAATGGGGGAAATAAGAGAGCCTAGGCCGGCAGAGTTTGAGGACTTTTATCGCACGCTGTCAGTGGGAGATGAGAGAGGGGTATCGAGTGTCACCGCCACTAGCTTGCGGTTTCCTTCTGTGCATTATTTTACTTTATTTATTGTGAAGTGTTTACTTGCTAGAGAGAAGGTTGGTGCACTTAGTGCTCCCGATTTCGCTGTCTTACGTCATGCACTATACGGCGATAACACTTATAGCCTAGGAGCTATTATTGCACGTCGTCTACACCTTAATAGAACCAAGGGTAAAATTCATGGCGGTATTTATGCGACTCGTTTAGCGAGTCACTTTAATGTTCAGATTCGCCAGCACGATTACTGTTTAACCAATGTTTATTTAGATCGCCAGGCTATGGCAGCTCATCAGTTCATTGATGGCGAGAACACTACTATTGATATTTCTTACAACCTAGTTTTCAGTGTGATTACTCGTGATATTATTCAATTGCCTACACCTGCTTTGTTTGATTCTATTGCCAGGAGAGGATACAGGATCATGCCAGAGGACATAGTCTCCTAACGGAATAACCAGGCAGCGGCTGAGGAGGAGCCTCAGGAATGGGATCCTCAAGTACCCGCTCCACAGCACTTCAACATGGGACCTGAGGGCTACTACGAGTGGTGATCACCAAGCTAGGCCAAAAGCCTAAGCTTGGGGGGGGGGTACGTATTTCCACAGACATTACATTCATGTTCACATATTTCATTCCAGTTGTCGGTGTTCACACTTTTTCATTGTATTATCCATGCTAGATTTATTTTCTCGCTTTCCTCTTGTGTGTTTGAAAAACTTTGAGAAAATCAAAAAAATAATAATATTTGTTGCTTCTTTTAGGTTTTTCTTTCTAGTTCAATTAGTTGTAGTATTTAAAAGAAAACCCAAAAAGATTTTCTTGTTCTTCTTTTGCTTGTTGGGAGCTCTCCCGTGTAAATAGTTTTCTCGTTTTTGTTTTCCTTCTCCTTTAATTTGCTTTCTTCATGAAAAACTAAAAACTCAAAAATATTTCAGTGTGTTTCTCTGAAATTCTTTTCTTTTTATTGAGTCATGCCGAGGAGAAGACCGCGATGAAAATGTTGAGTGGCTCTCATATGCATTATTGTTGATCTAACAAGAGCTCAAATTGTTTGGTTTCCTCCTCTTGAATAAGATGTTTTGCAGATTCCAGCTTAGTCCATGGCACCCTTGCACTATTGTTATTTCATATCATTCGGTCGTGCAAGTGAAAGGCAATAATGACGATATTCGATGAACTGGCTGTGGCAGAGAGAAACGGGTATGAACTCAACTTGTCCTGTTTTTGTAAATATGTTTAACCTAGTATCCATGATTCGGCCTATTATGATCAAACATGTTTGCAATGACAATTAGAGATTATAGTTTCTCATGCCATGCTTAAGTAGCTAGGAGTGGATAATGATTTATCTTGGATGTCAACATCATGTTAAAATGATTGTGATGTAGTATGATGATATGGTATCCTCCTCTGAATGTTCGAGTGGCTTGACTTGACACATGTTCATGCATGTAGTTGAATCAAAACCAACATAGCCTCTATGATATTTATGTTCATGGTGTTCATATCCTACTCATGCTAGTACCCAATGTTACTTAGGCATAATGCATGTTCATGACCGTTTTCGCTCTCTAGCTGGCCGCTTCTCAACCTATTTGCTAGCCTTCGCTTGTACTAAGCGGGAATACTGCTTGTGCATCAAAATCCTAAAACCCAAGTTATTCCAGATGAGTCCACCATACCTACCTATATGCGGTATTACCTTGCCGTTCTAAGTAAATTTGCATATGCCACCTCTAAAAACTTCAAATAAACTTCCGTTTTTATGTGCCTGGATTGTTCATAGAGTGACAGGAGGTAGTCAATATCTTCCATGCTAAGCGGGTTATTCTCATGATGAGTGTTTATTCACTTGTCCTTGCACGAGAGGGGCGGTAATAGGGATTCCCAGTTCCGAATTAAAAAACTACAAATAACTAAACAAAACTCCCCCAGGAATGTTGTTGGTATGGACGGTACCCGTGGATTCGGCTAGCCGTGGAGTGTGTTTGTTGATGGAGGGGGAGTAAACCTTTACTTTTATCGCTTGGGAACCGCCACTAATGTGTTTAGCATGGAAGATATCGATAACTGAGGGTCGCGAAGTAAACAGGAAGGGTACATTTCTCAAAATTTCATTTACATCTGTTTTAAAAATCTGAGCTCTGGCACCTCTGCAAATCACTGCTTCCCTCTGCGAAGTGACTATCTATTTACTTTTATGTTGAGTCATCACCTTCTCAAATAAACGCGAGGCCTGAGAGCACTATTGTCATCCTCATGCATTGTGTGTAGCTAATGTTGGATGCATCATGACTGAATCTTTCCTACCATGAATTACAATGTTTAATCGCTGCTTGAACTTTGGAGGTGCTCTGCATTTATGTTTTGCGGTCTCAGAAAGGGCTATCGAGATACCACTATTGTCATATTATATCATGGTTATTTTGACAAAGTGTTGTCATTTGAGATATCATATTATTGCTCGCTAGTTGATTATGCCATGGATATGAGTTAATATAATTTCTAAGAGTTATTGTTGATATGGTTAGTTATAATCTTTGCTGAAAACCTGGGTGCTACTTAAGCTTATTTATGTAAACAAGAGCAAAAAAGTTCGTAAAAGTTTTTCTTTTTCACTTTCAGTTTATCAACTGAATTGCTTGAGGACAAGCAAAGGTTTAAGCTTGGGGGAGTTGATACGTCTCCGTCGTATCTACTTTTCCTAACGCTTTTCCTCTTGTTTTGGACTCTAATTTGCATGATTTGAATGAAACTAACCCGGACTGATGCTGTTTTCAGCAGAACTGCCATGGTGTTGTTTTTGTGCAGAAATAAAAGTTCTCGGAATGGAATGAAACTTTTTGGAGATTTTTTATGGAATAAAAGAAAAATACTGGAGCCAAGAACCACCGGAGGGGGGGGGGGTCCCTGGGGGAGCACAACCCACCAGGGCGCGCCCCCCTCCTGGCGCGCCCAGGTGGGTGCCCACCTGGTGGCCCCGCTGACCCTACCTCCGATGCTATAAAATTCTATTTTCAGAGAAAAAAATGGGGGAGAAAGAATTATCGCGTTTCACGAGACAGAGCCGCCGCCACCTCCCGTTCTTCATCGGGAGGCCAGATCTGGAGTCCGTTTGGAGCTCCGGAGAGGGGAATCTTCGATCTTCGTCATCACCAACCCATTCTCCATCGCCAATTCATGATGCTCCCCGCCGGGAGTGAGTAATTCCTTCATAGGCTCGCTGGTCGGTAAGGGAGTTGGATGAGATTCATCATGTAATCGAGTTAGTTTTGTTAGGGCTTGATCCCTAGTATCCATTATGTTCTGAGATTGATGTTGCTATGACTTTGCCATGCTTAATGCTTGTCACTTTGGGCCCGGGTGCCATGATTTCAGATCTGAACCGTTTATGTTATCACCATTATATCTATGTTCTAGATCCGATCTTGCAAGTTATAGTCACCTATTACGTGTTATGATCTGCAAACCCCGGAGTGACAGAAGTCGGGATACTTTCCGGTGATGACAGTAATTTGAGGAGTTCATGTATTCACCATGTGTTAATGCTTTGTTCCGGTTCTCTATTAAAAGGAGGCCTTAATATCCCTTAGTTTTCTTATGGACCCCGCTGCCATGGAAGGGTAGGACAAAAGATGTCATGCAAGTTCTTTCCATAAGCACGTATGACTATTTACGGAATACATGCCTACATTATATTTATGAACTGGAGCTAGTGCCGTATCGCCCTAGGTTATGACTGTTATATGATGAATATCATCCAACGAATTCACCGATCCAATGCCTACGAGTTTTTCACATATTCTTCTTGCTAAGTTACTATTGCTATTGCTACTGTTACAACTGTTACAAATCTATTGCTATCACTGTTACCGTTACTGTTACCGTCACTACTACTATCAAAATTATCATACTACTGTGCTACTGATCATATTGCTGCAGATAATTAATCTACAGGTGTGGTTGAATTGACAACTCTGCTGCTAATACTTGCAAATATTCTTTGGCTCCCTTTGTGTCGAATCTATAAATTTGAGTTGAATACTCTACCCTCGAAAACTGTTGCGATCCCCTATACTTGTGGGTTATCAAAGCTCCGCGTCGACGTTGGAGCAGACACCGTCGCAATGGTGGAGCCCGAGGACACATGTCCACCACAAGGATGCCGCCGCCGCCACAACATCCCCGCTTGAACAGGTTGGTTCCCAGATCCTTCACCGACAATAGAGACGATCGCCTCGCCGGAGAAGAATCTGGAGCTTTTTTATTCAGCATCGCCGTCGCCGCAGCAGCAGCCAAGACGTCGAACGATCCAAAACCCTAAGCTTCTTGGGCCCTAAAACCTAAAGCTAAAACGATCCACACGCGCGGGATCCGGCGACCCTCCTCACCACCGACGACCAAAAGGTCGCCGGCGAAGGAGAGCCGCTGGAAGACGGCGTGGGAAGGAGCGTCTCTCCTGGCGGCGGCGGTTTCGCTACAGGAGAAAAACGATCGCTGCTAATACCCCTTCATAGCTCCATAACCATTTGATCTTTAAAGCACTAGATTGTAGTTGTACTATATCTCATAGCGTATATGAATCGAAATGAAATTCCAATCTATTAAAAATAACTCTCAAATAGTACACAAACTTATGGGTAAGCATCCATCCATAAGTTAGGAAAAGCTCCATGAACCACAGTCTCCAAAACACCGGATTGTATGGCTCATAAACTTTTTATGAACTAAGCGAATTCCAAACTAAAAGAACAAGCTTGCCAAACTATAAATAGTACACAAACTTTTGCACTGTACAAACGAAAAGAAAAATAGACGACATCTCATTGACCATTGGACTGAAAAATAGGCCATGGACTGAAAATTCCCAACGCGTCCCACGAGGACCGAAATGCGCGTGCCCGTAGCAGACCACCCATTATCCACGCTTTCACAAGACCGAGCGAAACAAAACGCTAGGGCCACACGCAGTTCAGATGGGGGACCCCACAACGCCTGCCGACATGTGGGCCCGTCAAAACGAGCCAACAACGTGTGGATCTAAAAAACTAGTCTCCGGCTTGTCCCATTCCAGTCACCCACCGGTAAGCTCACCGCCGTCGGTGGCGAGTTTATTTCTGGGCAGCGGCCCTCTCGCGTATATATGCACGCAATAGACGCCAAGGGGGGGAAGGAGGAGACGGAGCGAGAGAGCCGGAAGAGAGGAAGAGGCGAGCGACGAGGAGGAGGAGGGAGAGGTTGTTGGTAGGCTGCTGAGAGGAAGCTTCTGGAAGCCGCCATGGGGGACTCGAGCGGGTCGGTGTCCATCGACGTGGAGCGGATCTACTTCGGCGGCAAGGTCCGTGCTCGCATTCCGGTTCTTGATTGATTGATTGATTCCCCCCCTTGGTTCGACGGTGGGGGCATTCTTGCGGGGAGGATTGATTTGTGTAGGGCGGGCTCCGTGGGGTTCCCGTTTGCTCTTTTTGTTTGGTCTGTTAGGGTGGTTGGGCAGAGGAGCTTCTTCTTGCTGATTTCTGTCCCTTTATTCTTATTATTATCCCCACCTGTTCTTAATTAGTTGCAAATTGAGGATGCTATGCCAGATTGCTAGCATGCTTCCTCCATGGGGGAAAACCGCAAATTGTATTAAGGATTAGAGATATTAGCTGCTGCGTGGCTGGGTTTGTTATTTATTCTGTCAGACTAAATGAAATTCTTAGTTATGTTGTGGTTGCAATGCTGCTCATGAGTAGGAGCAAGAAGAAATCAGGCTTAGAATTTGGTACTGTTTCATTTTAAATGTATAGTTGCAACGGCCCCTGGTTTACGATTAGAAGCATATGAAGCAACGTCAGGAAGCGTGCTCATGCTATTTCTGTGTGTTAAGCAACGTATGGTGGCTGTTTTTACCAAGGAAGAAGTATTTCTGGACTCTGGTCAATTGGGGATGGTCTAAATTGGAATAGTTTGTTTACAGCTGTTGCTAAATTTGTGTCCTTGTGCCATGTGATTCATCAGGAGCATCCTGTGAGAACAAGATACGGCTCTGTATCCGTCTCGGTGTACGGAGACGAAGACAAGCCAGCGCTCATAACGTACCCGGATGTAGCTCTGAATTGTGAGTGCTGTCGTTTTCTTTGTGGTTGGTGTTATAAATTTTGCTATAACAAGGTAGCTCATGTGTTGTATTCCTGTTTGGTAGACATGTCCTGCTTCCAAGGATTGTTCTTCTGCCCAGAGGCTGCGTCCCTGTTGCTTCACAATTTTTGTATTTACCATATTACTCCTCAAGGCCATGAGGTCAGTCATCATCATCTGTTCCTCCATATTTTACATGATCATCTACTCCTATTACCTCCGGTTCTTACATGTTTGTCTTTCATGGCATCTGCTGCCTTACAGTTGGGAGCTGCTCCGATTCCATCGGATGTACCTGAGCTATCTGTTGATAATCTCGCAGATCAGGTCACGGATGTTCTTGATTTCTTCGGGTAAAATATCTGATAATTGGCTTACTTTTTTTTTCTTTCATATTCTGTTGGTGCCTAAAGGAGTTATCTAATGTTATTGTGGCATTGCTCTTGCAGTTTGGGGTCTGTGATGTGCATGGGTGTCACTGCCGGTGCCTACGTGCTTACCCTCTTTGCAGTAAGTGTTTGCACGATTAGGTCTTTAAAGCTTGCTACTCTTTTTGATTTTGGCTAACAATTTGAATTTGTTTTATATGGTATCCCAGGCAAAGTACAGGGAAAGGGTTCTTGGCCTGATGTTGGTTTCACCTCTATGCAAAGCCCCATCTTGGAGTGAGTGGTTGTATAACAAGGTAATGATTAGCACTTCAGTTTCAGCCATGAATTTATCAGTGCCTTATTTCTTTGTGTATACTAACCTCATATTCTGATCTTTCAGGTATTGTTAAACTTACTTTATTATTGTGGCACTAGTGGACTAGTGAACGAATGCCTCCTTCAGCGGTATTTTAGCACGGTATATTTCGTCCTCCATAAGCTTCTTCTGTTTGCACCATTGTACCTATTTAAGTCCCACTGAACATCTCTTTTTGCTACATACAGGAAGTTCGTGGAAGTGGACAAGAACCTGAATCGGAAATTGTTCAGGCCTGTAGAAGTGTAAGTATTTTCTCCCCTTTGCAGCTTTCTAGCATTTTTCTAGAATGTCAATTATCTCTACAGTTTCAATATCCGACTGAGGTCATGATTACCTTTTTATGCAGTTACTTGATCAGAGGCAGGGTGTTAATGTATGTCGATTCCTTAAAGCAATCAACGAGTAAGTAAACAATATCTTTGCTAGGCATTGCCTGTAAATACCAAACAAATTTGGATCTGAACTCACCCAGTTCATCAACCTCTCCATCTACCAGGAGACATGATTTAACTGAAGCACTGAAGAAGCTCCGGTGCCGGACGCTGATTTTCGTGGGAGAGAACTCACAGTTCCATGCCGACGCTGTTCACATGACCACAAAACTAGATCGGAGATACTGCGCTCTAGTCGAGGTACCGCATGTTTCAACAATTCATGTGATCACTTGAGAACCATACCCAGAGCAAGGCAGGTTCTGAGCAGTGTTTTTGTGGGCAAATCGCAGGTTCAGGCATGCGGGTCGCTGGTCACCGAGGAGCAGCCACACGCAATGCTGATCCCGATGGAGTACTTCTTGATGGGATACGGGATGTACAGACCGTCCCAGCTCGAGAGCAGCCCCCGGAGCACCCTGAACCCGTTCTGCATATCGCCGGAGCTGCTGTCGCCCGAGAGCATGGGTGTGAAGCTGAAGCCCATCAAGACCCGGACCTCCCTCAATGTTTAAACAGCATGTGGGGGAGATCTTGGATGGCCCGACAATACAGCTCGCAAAAAAGCGAAGACTGCTTGGTTGAGCTGATCGGAGCACGGTCACCATTGCGAGACAAGTTTTGATACCTTCCGGTACTTTGGCACGCACACACGCACGCATAGATGGATACGTTAATGGCAGCATTTGCTGTAGATTGCTGTAAGCCTGTAATCTACGTCTTCTGGGATAGGCAAGGAAGGGGAATAGGGTGAGGTTGTAGGGGAGGAATACGGCTGTTTGTTTCTTTGTTCATATGCTTTGTAGTAGTCCACATCACATGTGTATATGTCATCATCAGATCATTTCACGCAGGAAAGCAATATATATATGGTAAAGCAGAATCCTGTCTGTTGTGGAGTCTCGGGGGCATAGGCTTTGCCTTTGCTGAAAGTTTAGCCTGACTGGCTGTGATGTGCCCTGCTGGTGCTGAGCTATTGCCGTGTGTGTCATGGATTGGGCGATCCATTGGTGGTTGGTTCGTTGTGTGTGGGTGAGTGGTGGTTCTACCATCGATGGCTCTGGTTCCTTGTCACTTTCCGCTGTACCAGCATTGGACACATGCAAAGCATTGTGTGTGCACGCCATTGCACCAAGCTCAAAGCTAACACAAATGGAGCTCAGCCGCAGCATCAACATTGGACGCATGCACCAGGTAACTTAGTGAAACAGAGAAGACCAACAAACACCGTCAAATAGATAATTATGCAACAATTGAATTTGGATTTGGAAGCATAATCTAATTGTACTAGGCATATACATATATAAGACAGCTTTCTTCTTCTATATAAACCACGGCCAAGATCAAGCCATCCTCATCGTAGAGTTAATGAGAAGATCTCTTGTTTCACGGATCCGTGGCATTTTTCTTCTTTGCCAATTGGTAGTTCAACCCTTTCCTGTCACTGGTAGAGTTAATGGAGATTGTTGATCCTTCACTGGCTTCTCCGTTGACCAGCATCTTGGAGATAGTTGTCCCGCTTTCTGGTGGCACCCCCCCCCCCCCCCCCCCCAAACAAGCACCACTCGACCGGGGGGGGGGGAGCTACAGGCCCAAAACCTTCGACCCTTCTTTCTATATGGGGGTGCCCGGGGCACCTCATCTTGTCATTTTGTTGCTCATTCCCCTTAGGCCGAAGTGTTTGCCCTTTACTTCGGAGCGCCCGCTCACGCTTCGCTGACCTATCGCGTGGTAAAGAGAAGAGAGTACGAAAGAATTGTAAACAGAGCAGACCGCAGAAAGATTCTAAATATGACAAGTCCCCCATGGATTCAATAATAAGGAAATGAAGAACGGGAACGAAACGAAATAAAGCATTTCTAGCGGACGAGCTTCTCTCCATTTTGTCTGGTAATAGAATAGGGCGGCTTGCTTTGACCAACACTCCACTTTTTGCTCTGTCCATGGAGCGTATGAATTTCCTTAAATGTAGATAGACCAAAAAAGGGAATAAAGGGATAGGAATAGGAATTATAGTACCATTGGAAAAAGAGGCACCAGTGGGAACATCTCTACCGACGAACCATTTCAATAGTACGGGTGCTGCCGTGCCACGGGGCACGACCATGGAAGTAATGAAAAAGAAGAAGTTCTGTAGTTGGACCATCTGCTCTATCCGTTCGATTTGAGCTTCTCCAGAGAAGATGAGACGCTAAAAATGAAAGTGTTCGCAACGCATACCGAAAAAGGGTACCTATGTTGCCGACCATTAATGACTAGTTCGAAGACCAGGAGCAGGGGCACGTGCCAAGAAAGATTTGTTACTTTCCCTATGGTTTTCGAACGTTTTCAATAAAACCTTCTCGTAGAAGTATTTTCACAAAGTTTTCGGTAATATTAGGAATGGTTGAAGCCATACCCAATCGAAAAAGGATATTATCCAAACGCATTTCAAGTAATTGTAGTAAAACCTGGCCTGTTGACCTTTTTGCTTTTCCAGCGATATGTACATATCTAAGTAATTGTCATTCTGTCAGACCATAATGAAAACGCAATTTCTGTTTTCTTGAAGACGAATACGATATTGCTCCTTTTTCCCAGAATTGATTTTTTTTTAAGATTACTTCCGGATTTAGGTGTTTTTCTAGTGAGTCCTGGTAAAGCTCCCAGACGGCGTATTTTTTTTAAACGAGGTCCTCGATAACGGGACATGAAGATTCCTTTTTTATTTTATTGAAATTTCATTTTACATAATTAATTTCATTGTATTTACATTACAGAATACATCGAAATTAAAACTGAATTAAACTACAGGATAAACAGAGTAAAATCTGTATGATGTCATCTTTTCTATCCACCTTTTTATGGGCCTTGCACCGTACGACTGTGAAAGGCCAAGTAGTGTTGGTTATCAATAACATGCAGGAAATGGTTCGTTATTTCAATATAGACAGGCTAGACTGTAGGATTACTTTGAAAAGGAAAAATACTTACTGGGTTGTGTGACTCTAACAAAATGACATCCAACGCAGCATCACTTAGAACAAGAGATATGCCCTTGCCGGCTACTCTAGCAAAGGCACTCTTCATTTGGATATTCACGATCTCTTTCAGTTCACAGTGTGAAAGCGGCTCAAATACTACAATCTCGCTTAATCTGTTGAGAAATTCGGGCTTGAAGCATTTTTGAACCTACACCAACAAATATATATTATAATGAATCAATTAGTAGCTGGTTATTAAATTCCAAGTGGACTATTTGTGTTTCACAGACCTGTTTCATGAGAAGGTTTCGCGATGCAGCCGTTGTCTTTTCTCCAACCACTCCTACATTTAGGTGCTCTGCCCCAACATTTGAAGTCATAATGATAATTGTATTCTTGAAATCCACATTATGTCCTTTACCATCAGTCAAACACACCATCGTCAAGGAGTTGAAGAAAAACATTCAACACCGACGGATATGCCTTCTCCACCTCATCAAAAAGGATAACACTGTATGGGCGCCTCCTAACTTTCTCGGTCAGGTGTCCACCATTTTCATAACCAAGATAGCTGTATGATGTTATGAAAAAAACCATTTGTATAAGTACAGATAAATATTGTGCTATAATAATATAATGCTTGAAATTAAGGTGTAAAGAAACCTTGGGGGTGCTCCAATGAGACGTAGCACGGATTCGGGGCTAACATACTCAGACATATCAAAGCGAAGCATCATCTTCTCACTACCAAATAGTTGTTCTGCAAGAGCTTTCGCAGGTTCAGTTTTTCCAACACCCGTCGTGCCCAAAAAGAGGAAGGAGCCTATTGGCTGGCCAGCTTGGTGAAGGCCAATCCTGGAACGCAACACTGCTTCTGCAACTAAATTGACGGCCTCATCCTGCCCAACTATTCTCTCATGCAATCTGTCGGCTAAGTGAATTAACTTGACACCCTCCTCTTGATTAAGCGTAGCTATAGGAATTCCAGTCCATCCGCTCACAACCTTCAAATGAAAAACCTAGTTCAAACATAGTACTACATGACAAGCACATACCGTCGAAATAATAAAAGTGACGTCCATGACTACCTGTGCAACATGATCTGGCGCAACAACTGTATTTTCTCCTCCTAGCTCTATTCTCGTGCAGGCCTCGTCAACGAGATCAATTGCCTTATCAGGAAACCGACGACCTACACATACAGAACAATGATATCAACACTCGGCTCACAAGCAAATTTGGTCTGAAACAACTGTAATACAATAATGCAGTGTGGGTTGAGTCGACGATCGCCTACGGCGAAGTCGGAGTCGTTTGCTCAGAGTGTAGGGATGGCGATGACACCTCTAGGGGAGGAGTGATGACGAAGACACCTTTGTGCTGTCTCGCCGAGACCCTATTTGGAGTGGTAAGCGTGGGTTTTTTTAGTGTGCCGCTCAGCGGTTGTGATGGTTTTCGTCCGGTTCTCCATAATTAACTGGGCAATCTGGTTTTTGCATGGTTTTATCTAATTAACTAAACAACTCTTTTCTCCTTAATGAGTGCAGGATAACGGTCATTTTGAAAAAAAATAATGCAGTAAAATTGCAGTATAATCACCTGCGATATAGCGGTCAGCGAGGTGTACGGCAGCATCAATGGTAGCATCAAGAATTTCCAAGCCATAATGCTTCTGGTACCGGCGTTTAAGCCCCTGGAGGATGGCAATGGTGGAATGCGTGCTCGGCTCCTCAACGTGCACCTTTTGAACCGCCGCTCGAGTGCAGGATCCTTCTCGATATACTTGGAATACTCATCGTCGGTAGTGGCGCCCAGACATCGGATATGGCCACGAGCCAATGCTGGCTTCAGCATGTTGGCCGCGTCCATGTGGGTGCCCGTGGCGGCTCCGGCGCCAAGAAGCATGTGCATCTCGTCGACGAACAGGATCACCTTGCCGCGTGCAGCCGCCACCTTCTTGAGAAAGTCCGTCATGCGCTCCTCGAACATGCCAACGTACATCGTACCAGCCACCATCGCCGTGAGGTTGAGCTCAATGACACGCGCTCCGGCGAGCTTGGACGGGACCTTCCCGGCGACGATGCGTTGGGCGAGGCCCTCGGCGATGGCCGTCTTTCCGACCCCGGCGGCGCCGACAAGCACGGCGCAGTTCTTGGTCCGGCGACAGAGGATGCGGATGACGCGATCAATCTCATCGTCACGCCCGATCACCGGGTCGGCCTTGCCGGCCATGGACGTCATGTCCCGGCCGTAGGTGCGCAGGCATGTGATGTACCGGAAGTACCTCCACGCCGCCCAGCACACGGCTCCCGCGCAGAGCACCTCACGGAGCGACACTTCGATGACATGGCTGGACGACGTACCGTCAGGTACGCCAGAGGAGTCCGTAGTCCCTCTCTCCATGATCCTATCAAGCCATGACCAGGCCATGGTTGATTTTGGTCCTAGGCACGAGAGAGCTCGGCGAGTTTCGTCCGCTTCTAATTTCCAGCGTCCCCTCCTCTTCCTTTGATTTGATGGACGCTCTTTCTTCCATCGCCCTGTATATTTATATAAGGACCTTCACAATAGTTTGGATCAAAGGTAAGTCTGCCGTTCATATGGAAAGTATTACTATTAGTTTGCTCATCTAGTGTTCGGAACAGTTTCTGACTGCGCGTTCCATTTATAGATTTCGCCTCCAGAAAACGCGCTAGCTGCATCAATTGAACTCAACCCAACCCAAAACTTTCAACCGGAAAATAAATGAAGTTGTCAAAAGATACCTGAAATCTCCATCAGCTTTAAACTCGGGCAAAAAATAATGAAAAAAGGAATATAAAATGGAATCGCTACCCACCAGAGTTTAGCTTTAGAGACGCTTCAATAGCACATAGTCCTTTGGCTGTTTTGACTTCCAACTACATGCAACTAAAGCTAATTTTTTTAACACAGTACAGACGCAAATGCTCATATACACACGCATACACTCATCTTATGAACACACACACGCACACCCTATCTCTTTGAGCACCTTCGAGAGACCGAGCCAGCATATCATCACTAGTAGAAAACAGGGCTTTGGTCCAGGCCGGCTAAGCCCATTAATCCCGGTTCACTCACGAACCGGGACCAAAGGGGGCATCAGTCCCGGTTCGTGAGGCCAGGGGGCCGGCCGGGCCTCGTGGTGCATTGGTCCTGGTTCGTCTGGACCCTTTGGTCCCGGTTCCAGACAAGAACCGAGACCAATGGGCCTCGCTCCTGGCCCACAACCATTGGTACCCCCTTTGGTCCCGGTTCCAGCCACGAACCGGGACCAATGAGATGCCTATATATACCCCCTTGCCCGCGAGCAGAGCAGTGGAGTGCTCTGTTTTTTTTTTGGCCGGCCGTGGGAGAGCTTTGTGGTGCTCTAGCTCACCTCTTATGCACATGAGGTGTTCGATGAAATGCCCGAGCCACACTTAAGCTTTCTCCTCTCGAAGCTCCTTGTCCAAACTCCATTTTCCTCAAGATTTGTCTAGGTTTGGCGGTCCGTCCTGTCCCGTCCCCGTCCTCACCGCCGTCGATCGCCCGCGCCGATCTTGTCGCCGGCACCACCGTGGTGAGCCTCTTAGTCTTATCTTCTTTATAAAAGAAAAAAGTTCTTACTTGTATGATTTAGATAGATACATGTGTAATTTTCTTACTTTTATTATTGTTTGTTATTATATAGTGCGATGGTTTTGGTATCCGCCTCCGTCGGCCCTCGTCCTGTCTATGATTCGGATGTGGTATATATTATCTTTTATAACTATTTGGTTCATTTAGTGTTTATGACAATTATGCCGACCAACGTGACATAGATTTTTTTATCTAGGAGGTATGCGAACCGGAAATTTCAACCAACCCTATTGTCGAGAGGTTAAATTTAGTTGAAGAAGAAAACAATTACTTGAAGGAAAAATTGAAAAAAATTGAGGAGGAGAAGATGATATTGGAGTTGCATGTTGCGGATGTCGTCGATGATCACAAGATCAAGATGAATGCAATGAGCTTGAAGATTAGAAAGATTAGAAAATATGCCATTCATACCGAGGCTTGGTATCATTATGCCGTTGGATCAATTGTTACCTTAGTTGCGATTATGATCGCATTTGTTGTTGCATTGAAATGTTTTAGATAGTTTCAATGTATGGTTTAATTAGATGCTCTGGAGAGCTATATGTTGTTCAATAAGAACTATGTATGTACTTTGGTTTTAATGTGATGATGAACTTCTATTAATTAATTTGGCCACTTCTGTATTCATGATGTTCTGTAATGGTTTTTCACACACTTAATTATATATAATGCACGCAGATGAACCGGCAATGGATGTACGGTGACAGACGCACCTCCGAGTACATTAGGGCGTGCATAATTTTCTCCAAGTGGCTGAGGCAAACAAGTAGAATGGTTTTATGTGTTGTCCATGCCCTATATGTGGGAATACGAAGTCTTACTCTGATTCGAAAACCCTTCACACCCACCTGTTTTATAAGGGTTTCATGCCACACTATAATGTTTGGACCAAGCACGGAGAAAGAGGGGTTATGATCGAAGACAACGAAGAAGAAGAGGATGATGACAACTATGTGCCCCCTGAATACGGTGATGCTGCAACGGGGGAAGCTGAAGATCAAGAGGAACCAGACGATGTGCCCGATGATGATCTTCGCCGGGTCATTGTTGATGCAAAGAGACAGTGCGAAAGTGAAAAGGAGAAGCTGAAGTTCGATCGCATGTTAGAGGATCACAAAAAAGGATTGTACCCCAATTGCGAAGATGACAACACAAAGCTCGGTACCACACTGGAATTACTGCAGTGGAAGGCAGAGTATGGTGTACCTGACAAAGGATTTGAGAAGCTACTGAAAATATTGAAGAAGAAGCTTCCAAAGGATAACGAATTGCCCGACAGTACGTACGCATCAAAGAAGGTTGTATGCCCTCTAGGATTGGAGGTGCAGAAGATACATGCATGCCCTAATGACTGTATCCTCTACCGCGGTGCGTACGAGGATTTGAACGCATGCCCGGTATGTGGTGCATTGTGGTATAAGATCAGACGAGATGACCCTGGTGATGTTGACGGCGAGCGCCCCAGGAAGAGGGTTCCTGTCAAGGTGATGTGGTATGCTCCTATAATACCACGGTTGAAACGTCTGTTCAGAAACAAAGAGCATGCCAAGTTGATGCGATGGCACAGAGAGGACCGTAAGAAAGACGGGAAGTTGAGAGCACCCGCTGATGGGTCGCAGTGGAGAAAAATCGAGAGAAAGTACTGGGAGGACTTTGCAGGTGACGCAAGGAACATATGGTTTGGTTTAAGCACAGGTGTCATTAATCCTTTTGGGGAGCAGAGCAGCAATCACAACACCTGGCCCATGACTCTATGTATCTATAACCTTCCTCTTTGGCTATGCACGAAGCGGAAGTTCATTATGATGCCAGTTCTCATCCAAGGCCCTAAGCAACCCGGCAACGACATTGATGTGTACCTAAGGCCTTTAGTTGAAGAACTTTTACAACTGTGGAATGGAAATGGTGTACGTGTGTGGGATGAGCACAAACAGCAGGAATTTGACCTGCATGCGTTGCTGTTTGTAACCATCAATGATTGGCCTGCTCTCAGTAACCTTTCAGGACAGACAAATAAGGGACACCACACATGCACGCACGGTTTAGATGACACCGAAAGTATATACCTGGACAAATGCAGGAAGAATGTGTACCTGGGGCATCGTCGATTTCTTCCGACCAACCATCAATGTCGAAAGAAAGGCAAGCATTTCAAAGGCGAGGCAGATCATCGGAAGAAGCCCGCCATCCGTACCGGTGATCACATACTTGCTATGGTCAATGATTTACAAGTAATCTTTGGAAAGGGTCCCGACGGACTATCTGTTCCGAATGACACCGAGGGACGCGCACCCATGTGGAAGAAGAAATCTATATTTTGGGACCTACCCGTCTGGAAAGACCTAGAGGTCCGCTCTTCAATCGACGTGATGCACGTGACGAAGAATCTTTGCGTGAACCTGCTAGGCTTCTTGGGCGTGTATGGGAAGACAAAAGATACACCGGAGGCACGGGAGGACCAGCAACGTGTGCACGAAAAAGACGGCATGCCTCCAAAGCAGTATGAAGGTCCTGCCAGCTACGCTCTTACCAAAGAAGAGAAGGAAATCTTGTTTGAATGCCTGCTCAGTATGAAGGTCCCGTCTGGCTTCTCGTTGAATATAAAGGGAATAATAAATATGCCAGAGAAAAAGTTTCATAACCTAAAGTCTCATGACTGCCACGTGATTATGACGCAACTGCTTCCGGTTGCATTGAGGGGGCTTCTACCGGAAAACGTTCGATTAGCCATTATGAAGCTATGTGCATTGCTCAATGCAATCTCTCAGAAGGTGATCGATCCAGAAATCCTACCAAGGTTAAGGAGTGATGTGGCGCAATGTCTTGTCAGTTTCGAGCTGGTGTTCCCACCATCCTTCTTCAATATCATGACACACGTCCTAGTTCATCTAGTCGACGAGATTGTCGTTCTGGGCCCTGTATTTCTACACAATATGTTCCCCTTTGAGAGGTTCATGGGAGTCCTAAAGAAATATGTCCATAACCGCGCTAGGCCAGAAGGAAGCATCTCCATGGGCCATCAAACAGAGGATGTCATTGGGTTTTGTGTTGACTTCATTCCTGACCTTAAGAAGATTGGTCTCCCTCAATCGCGGTATGAGGGGAGACTGACTGGAAAAGGCACGCTAGCAGGGGACTCAATAATATGTAGGGACGGGCATTCTTGGTCTCAAGCACACTACACAGTTCTACAGAACTCTACCTTGGTGACCCCGTATGTCGATGAACACAAGAACATTCTGCGCTCCAAACACCCGGAGCAGTGTGACGACTGGATTACATGTGAACACATCAGGACTTTCGGCAGTTGGTTGCAAACACGTCTCAGGGGTGACAACACTGTTTCTGATGAGCTGTACTCGTTGGCCAGGGGACCATCTTCGACTGTATTGACTTACAAAGGGTACGAGATAAATGGGAATACATTTTACACGATCGCCCAAGATCAAAAGAGCACCAACCAAAACAGCGGTGTCCGCTTTGATGCAGCAACCAAGAGGGGAAATGACACATATTATGGTTACATAGTGGACATATGGGAACTTGACTACGGACATGATTTTAAGGTCCCTTTGTTTCAGTGCAAATGGGTCAATCTGTCAGGAGGCGGGGTACAGGTAGACCCACAGTACGGAATGACAACAGTGGATCTGAACAATCTTGGGTACACAGATGAACCATTCGTCCTAGCCAATGATGTGGCGCAGATTTTCTATGTGAAGGACATGTCTACCAAACCGAGAAAAAAAAAGATAAGGAAGCGAATACATTATACGATGAGCCAAAGCGTCACATAGTTCTTTCAGGAAAAAGAGACATCGTGGGATTGGAGGGTAAGACAGACATGTCTGAAGATTATGAAAAGTTTCATGAAATTCCTCCCTTCAAAGTCAAGGCTGACCCAAGCACCCTATTAAACAATGAAGATTATCCATGGTTACGGCGCAATAAGCAAAGGACACAAGCGAAGAAAAAGTGAAGACTTTCTCTCCACAACTATTATGATGATGCCTTTGATCTAGAATATCACTGCAGTTACATGTGAAGAAATGAAATGCCTTTTGTAATAGATGATGTGGCTATGAATGGTTCATTTTGAACACACAAAAAGTATGGAGTTCAAATAAGTTCAAAAAAATAAAATCCCTTTGTAACGGATGAGTTTTCGTCCGAAACCCTGATACTTCGAAAGAGATTGTCCATTTTGTACACGAAGTGCATCCAGTTTTTGACGTAACCCTCTCAACTTCTTAGCACATGCTATGTGGGTGAAATGATGATACCATGCCAACTTTCAACCTTTTCAGAGTTCATTTGTAGTGCTTTTCAATTTCAGGGTCATTTAGCTCAAAGAATGAACTAATAGCAAAAAGAATGAACTAGAAAACTTTTATGAAACTCTAACAGCAAAAAGAATGAACTAAAAATAATCAATTAAAATATTCTGTTATGATCAACTAAAACAAAACTATAATACTCTTCAATAGCAAAAAGAATCAATTAAAATATTCTGTTATGATCAACTAAAACAAAACTATAATACTCTTCAATAGCAAAAAGAATCAACTAAAAAGCTTTTATAGCAACTTAAATTATCAAAGTATCTTTTGTTCAAAACAGTTAATAGCAAAAAGAATTATCATAAATTTTTTTTGGTTAGAAACTTTAATAGCAAAAAGAATTTTCATAAAGAATTTTTTTGATAGAAACTAAAATAACAAAATCTGTTTTTGAATATAATGATAAAACATAGTAATATTAAATAGCAGGAACAAGAATCACTCAAAAATATATTTTTATAGTGAAGTTATTCACAAACTAGTGATTCACACAAATTTCAAAGAATTCAAATTTAAACTATTCAAATTTGAAAACTAATGGCACTAACAGAAAGTTTATAATTTTTCTGACCTAAAAGCAAAAAGAATTTAAAAAAAAGCAAAAAAAAAAAGAAAATAAATAATGCAAAAAAAAAACAAAAATACTGCAAAAAATTAAAAAAATGCCGCCCATTAGGCCACACGGACTGCATACGACTAGAAACCCATCTGTACATGGGCCAGGATGCAGGCCCAATAGGCCCAACATGACAGTGACAAGGGTAGGCAATTACTGCCTGCATATTAGAGAGGAGCTCAGCACCTCTGCCGCAACGCAGCTTATAAACAGGTGCTGAGCTCTCTCAGCTAGCGAGGTGGGACTAAACTCCCACCACACCACCGCTGTGCCACCCTTTCGTCCCGGTTGGTGGCACCAACCGGGACCAATGCCAACCTTTGGTCCCGGTTTGTGGAAACAACCGGGACGAATGCCCCCCTTTGGTCCCGGTTCGTGCCACCAACCGGGACCAAAGGTCTCTGCTTCCCGCCCTTTGGGCTGCTGAAAAGAGACCTTTGGTCCCGGTTGGTGGCATGAACCGGGACCAAAGGGGGGCATTCGTCCCGGTTGTTGCCATGAACCGGAACCAATGCTCTGTCTATATAAGTAACACTTGTGAAAATTTTCATTCTCACCTCGCAGTTGCCCCCGACGACGCCGACGACATCGACGCCGCCAGGCAGCCCCGACGCCGTCCGCCACCCCTGCCGTCGCCCGTGCCTCGTCGTCGCCGTCGCCGACGTCGTCCCCGAGCCCGCGCGCCCCTGCCCCCGCCAGCCCCCACCGTTGCCGTCGCCGTGCCCTCGCCGCCCCCGCCGTCGCCCTCGCCGGCCGCCCCCGCCGCCCCGGCTCTCTGTATGATGAATTTTTATGTGATGATTTTTTGTTCATATATATAATGTATATATGTATGTGGATATATGTATGTATGGATGTGGCTATGTATGTATGGATATAATGTTCATAGCATTTTTTTGTTCATATATGTTTTTTTCATATATGTATTAATTTTGTTATTTAGGTTGTTAGTAGATATCGATTTTAGGTTAGTGCATTTTAGGTTAGTTGATTTAGTGCATTTTAGGTTAGTTGTACTGTTAGTGCATTTTAGGTTAGTAGATTTTAGGTTAGTGGAGAGGAAAAAGGAAAATAAGGAAAAAGAAGAAAAGAGGAAGAAGGAAGAAGGAAGAAGAAGAAAAAGAAGGAGAGGAAAAAGGAAAATAAGAAGAGGAAGAAGAAGAAGGAGAAGAAGAGGAGAGGAAGAAGAGGAGAAAAAAATAAGAAGAGGAAGAAGAAGAAAAAAAAGAGGAGAAGAAGAAGGAATAGAGGAGAAGAAGAAAAAATAGAATATCGGGAACGAGGGTGTCGAGGATCGCCGAGCGGTCGAGGGTCGGGAACTAGGGTAGAGGGTCGAGGGTCGCCGAGGGGTCGAGGTTCGAGGAGCACTGAGGGGTCGAGGGTCGAGGTTCAAGGATCGCTGAGGGGTCGAGGGTCGAGGGTCGCCGAGGGGTCGAGGGTCAAGGTTCGAGGATCGCCGAGGGGTCGAGGGTCGAGGGTCGCCGAGGGTCGAGGTTCGAGGATGCCGAGGGGTCGAGGGTCGAGTTTCGAGGATTGCCGAGGGGTCGAGGGTCGAGGTTCGAGGATCGCCGAGGGGTCGAGGGTCGTCGAGGGGTCGAGGGTCGAGGATCGCCGAGGGGTCGAAGGATGCCCCCATTATGGATGTGCATAATTAAGTTGATCCATATTTTTTCTGATCTCATCTACGCTTCTATATGTGCACGTTCTCTTGTGTCAAAGTATTGAAGAAATCCATGGTTTCATAATTAGCCGGAAGTAACAGGCGCATGATGGTATGAAGCTCTCCAAAATTATTTTGGAATGGAGTCCTGATAGGATAATTCGCTTTTTGGTATGAAGTTCAGCAAAGGCCTTCCAAATAGCGATATTCGAAAGGCTCTTGCTGAACTTCGTACCAAAAAGCTAATTATCCTATCCGGGACTCCGTTCCAAAACAATTTTGGAGGGCTTCGTACCATTATGCGCCTGTTACTTCCGGCTAATGATGAAGTCATGGTTTTCTTGAATCCTTTGACACTAGACAACGTGACATATAGAAGGGTAGATGAGATCAGGAAAAATAGGGACCATTTTCTGCACATCCAGAATGGCGCCATTTTGTTAAATCCCTTGTTTGACATTCATGAGAGAGGCGGTCCGGACGTCGGACATTCATGAGAGAGGCGGTCCGGTCCGGTCGCCGGACATGTCATGTGATAGGTAGTATTTTTTTTGTTCATATAAAACTCCGGTAACTCTTCAACATGAGGGGGGACGTCGATCAACCCCCTCTCGCCCGACCAAACCCTAGAAGCGTCGAGGCCACCCCAAACCCTAGAAGCGTTGCCGAGGCCACCCCAAACCCTAGAAGCGTTGTGATTAGCTAGCTAGGTCTATGTTTGCCACTAATATATCCATCTCTCATGTTTGTATATTAATTGCCATGTTGTAATATTTGCAGAAACTATGGAGCAAAGAGACTTGGAACAAGAACAGTTGTTGGGGGACATAATCCTCGGCGGAGGTGATGTCTTGTCGTATCTTAACGACACCGATGGTCAGGAAGAAGGAGAGGATGACGGCTCCGGTTATCGAACAATGGAGGAAGGACATGATCATGATGGCTCCGGTGACCGAATGCCGGAGGAAGAAGGAGACCATGATGACGGCTCTGGTGATCGAAAGGAGGAGGGAGATGTTGCAAAGTCCGGCGAGGTATATATATTAATTAAGCCTGTGCTGACTAGCTAATTGATGCATTAATTGTTTTGGTATGTACATATATTAACTATTCTTTCTTCTTTTATAGCCCTTCGGATCGAGCCAAACTTCGGTAACGAGACGAGGCCCGAAGAAAAGGTTGCGCCAGGATGAAAGGTTCACAATCACAGCAATCACGGACGATGGCCAACCGATTGAACCCAATCGGACCAAGGATGCATTTTCTACTCAGTGCGGAGCTATTGTTAGGGACAACATCCCGATCAGCATCCAGCTATGGAATAAGCCTAAGAACGAAGACCCTCAAGTTTCTTATGTCACCGATAGACAGAAAGATGATCTTTGGACCTCGCTGAAGGCAAATTTCACCCTACCGTCAGAGGAGGATCCGAATAAGCCAGTTATAGAGCCACTGGTCAAGGCGTGTGCTCTTAAGAAGATGGCAGATCTATTCAGGAGGTGGAAGAATAAGTTGAAATCAACGTTTGTCGACAAAGAGAAGACTCCAGAATTCACCGACCGATTTGAGAAGATAAGAGATCACTGGCCCGCATTTGTGGCCTACAAGACATCGGACAGGAGTAAGCAAATGTCAGAGAAAAACAAGATAAATGCTGCAAAGAAGCTGTATCACCATCGCACGGGGTCAGGCGGCTACCTCAAAGCCCGGCCGTTGTGGGACAAAGCTGAGAATGACCTGATTACTAAAGGGGTCGAACCAGAGACATTGAACTGGCCAGACCATTCAAGGACTTGGTTCTTCGGGGTTGGGGGAACTTTGGACCCTGAAACTGGGAAGTGCGTTTGGACGAACGAGCAACTTGCAATACCCGTCAAGAAGCTTCAGAAGTATATCGCCGCAGCGCAGCAAGGGACGTTCATTCCCGATAGAGAGAATGACGAGCTGACTGAGGCCCTCGGGAATCCTGAGCACCCTGGACGAACACGAGGCACGCCAGGCTCCGTTGCATGGAAGGTTGGGTTTCCCGGCGCAGGCGGTTACAAAACCCGGGAGAGGAAGAGGAAACAGGAGCTGAGCTCAATGCAGAAGCTCAATGCAAGAGTACTAAAGCTAGAGGAATAAGTTGAGAGCCAGCGAGCTGCCGACCAACCATCTCAGCAGCACGAAGCTACCCCAGAAGCTACCCCGCCATCTCAGCGGAGAAGCAGCGTGGCTTCCACGGAGCTCGTTCTGCAGCCTGACTTCACGGCTCCTAGCTACCCCGTGGATGCTATCACGGAGCTCCAACATTGCTAGCTTATGACAAAATGTCAGAACCTCACCTTGAAGGCGGTTGTCGGCTCTGTTGCACCTCCTCAACCCGACGGAACTTTTCACCGCCGTCTGATTCCACATGGCTATGCTGTTGTGTCGGTGGATGAAGTAATGGAGGGATTTGAGGAGCTCGAGCTTGACCACCCTACAGGTGAAGGGGAGACTCAGCTGAGTTATGCTGTGAGGACTACATGTCTATGGCGGAAGGAGTACATCAAGCTTCCGAACTGGACGCCTCCGCCTCCTCCTCCTCCTCCGGCGAGTTAGGGCACTCCGCCTCCTCCTCCTCCTCCGGCGAGTGATCAGGGCACTCCGCCTCCTTCTCCGGCTCATCCGGCGCGTGAGGGCACTCCTTCGCCTCCTCCGGCGCGTCGGAGCAGTCCGCCTCCTCCTCCGCCTCGTCAGCAACGGCGGAAGACAGACGCTGCCTCTGCGGCTCCTCCGATGCGTCGGAGCACTCCGCCTCCTTCTCCGCCTCGTAAGCAACGACGGAAGAGAGACGCTGCCGCTCCGACGGCTAGCAGTACAGCTAGAGGCGGGAGGCAATTCAAATACGGTCCATCTCGCAAGCCTCTGGAAAAGTTACCATACGAGATGACCGAGGAGGAAAACGAGGACATCTGTCGTGCCCAAGTGAGGGACTTTTTTGCAAGGAAACCTCCACCTTCGAAGGAGACGATAGATCCGGTGAAAGCGAAGCGCACTATCGATGCCCTGAAGCGACCACCACCGCCTCTGCCGCAATCCAACTATGAGCGCATTATTGAAAGGGCATATCTGGAAGCGGAGCGGCCGGGAAGTACTTGCAGTGATGTAAGGTTAGCAGAATGAAGAAGTGGGAAAAAAATTCTCCAGCTCGGCAAACAGGCGAACCAATCGTGCCCCCCGCTCAAGATTTCTAGCGATCTCGTTGCTCATCATCCGGGGATGGCGCCCGGTACCAATCTTGCAGATTACCTGGGCGATGATGTAGTGTTTGATATGTTAGAGGTGGAAGAATTCAGATACCAGTACGGGCAGCCTCTCGTCAAACCTGATCATCCTCCTCTAACAACGATGATGCGAAGATTCCATCAATGGTACATGAAAACCTGCAGCGAGTCTGGGAGGGATACTTTGACGCTGAGAATTAAAGATGAGCACGACCTCGTTGGAATGGATCAGTTGTCTGTTGCATTTGACGAGTTATTCCAGTTATACAATCAAAAGGCCCTCGACAAAACAATCTTGACTTGCTACTGTCTGTAAGTACTACTTCTGTAATTAAGTCTCTATATATAGCTCAGCTCTTTCATTGCATGTATATATAATTATCCTCACTATATTATGCAGATTGAAGATCGTCGAATGCAGAAAAGCACAAATCTATGACATTGGGTTCATTAACCCAAATGTCATACATGAATGGACGGTTAAAAAGAATGTCGAAGAAACCGAGGACAACTTGCTACAATCGTTGCTTAAAAATCAAAACAAAGATACAATACTCTTTCCTTACAACTTCAAGTGAGTGTTACTATCTTGTGCATATTCGGTTTCCCTACTCGAGGTTATAGTAATGTAATTGATGAGTTATGCATGCGTGCGCAGCTTCCACTTTATTCTGCTAGAGATTAAGCTTGAGCGGGGACTAGTAACCGTCTTAGACTCGAGACGAAAAGATCCCCAGGAGTATGCGGACATGACTGAAATGCTCCAGATGTAAGTTCAATCGATCATTATCGCACCATATCGGCAACTTTGCTCATTTCCTGATATCAAGTAATTATTTTCTTTGTCTGGCAGGGTTTGGAAAGAGTTCACCGGAATTGCTCCGGCACTGCCGAGGGAGCTGCGATTTAGACACCCCAAAGTAAGTACTACTAGCTAGTTCCGCGCATCTCCCATTGATTCTAGTTTCATCAATACCATTTGTAATGCTTGATTATCAGTTTGATTGAACTCTATTTCTCGTAAAGTGCTTGTGGTAGGAAGCCGGGAATGATTTTTGTGGATACTACGTTTGCGAGTTCATCCACCACTCGACCTTTGAGCGGGGCTACTCTGACAAACAATATGAAGTGCGTAAGCAATAATATTCACAATTTTATTTTATTACCATCATTTGTGTTGAGTTTCATTCATATATATGTATTGACCCCCTTTTTCAAATTAGATGTGGCAGATGCGGGATGAACTCCTACCACATGATCGCATACGAGCAATTCAAGAGGAATTGGCGGGTTTCTTTCTTGACCACGTCATAAATCCAACCGGAGAATACCATGTGGAACTTGACATTAGATGTTAGGGATTGTAAGAGATCTTATATTGTATATATGTAGCTAGTAGCGTCGGATAGATATACAAAAACTTGTTGTTCGACCAATCTCTCGAAGAAAGAGAGGTCGATAACTTCTCTCTGTATATGTTCATGACGATCTTGTGTACTTAATGGTTCCTTCATCTGCTTACTAGTTAGCATGTCGAGTTCTCTCTATACGTATAGTAACTAGCGTCGACCAAGCACGGAGAAAGAGAGGACACTTCTCTCTATTAGCTAGCTAACACAATATGAAACCCCTAAATTAACCTTCCAAAACCCCCTCCCAAACCCCCTAACCCCCCCGCCCCCCTTAAAAAAACAAAAACCCCAGCTATTGCCAAATGCTGACGCATGGATGCCTTTTGGTCCCGGTTGGTGTTACCAACCGGGACTAAAGGCCCTCCTGCCTGAGCTCCCCGCAGCGACCACGTGGAGACCCTTCTGTTCCGGTTTGTAAGCGAACCGGGACTAAAGGTTTTGGGCTTTAGTCCCGACCCTTTAGTCCCGGTTCCAGAGGCCCGGGGCCTCTGGAACCGGGACAAATGGGCCTTTTTCTACTAGTGCATCTTGAGATTTTACGAAGTCACCGTAGGCGCTGTGTAGTCCATGGAAACGTCTCCTCTCACTGAACGCGCATCGCCGGAAATTCTGAAATAAATCCAGAATAATGTGAGCACCAAGACTTGAACCCTGGTGGGCTGGAGATACCACTGCCCGTAGTGGCGGAGCTTCATCCAAATTGCTGGGCGGGCCGGTGGGGCGTAGCTGAAGGAAATTACTACTATGTTGTTATTCGATGACCTAATAATAGGTAAACATTACACAGATTTGCATTGGCTGGGCGGGCCAGGGCACATGTTGGCCCAGCCGTAGCTCCGCCACTGACTGTCCGCCTAACCATCTAACCACATGTTGGTTGACAACTAAAGCTAATATTTATAGGTGTGTTCAGGGCTCATTCCAGAATAAGCCTACCCCTTCGTGTGATTTTTTGAACACACTACATACGCAAGTGCTTATATTTTTTTATGAAGGGTGGATTTTATTGACTCAAAATGGAGCATCAAGAAGACACAAACACAATGAGCATACACCTGACCTCTTCGTAGTTAGGATGCACACAATCAACACCAACACACGCACACAAAAACACGCCGACAGATAGCAAAGTCATACAAGACCAAAACTATGCATAGGCGAGGAAAAAAAATAAAAAAGCCCCAAAGCGACCAGATCACGATCGACAAACTATAACAATGAGCATATCTGCACCGACAATCTCATGACACCACGCGGACAATGAAGTTCTTCAACAGCAACACCTTAATGAAGGGAATGACACTCAAGTGTCACCATCATCGGATCCAGCCACCTAAGGCTAGCATCTAGATTTTTACCTTGAAGAATCAGTCCGAGCATTCCAAACAATGTCTTCAACAAGGTAACAATGTCAAAACATCGCCATTGTCAGGTATACCCAACTCGGGCCAGACCAAGGCTTTCCCCCCGAAGCTCAAGACCGGGTGCTCAAGTAGCACCACCATCGAGGTCATTCATGTCTTGTCACCACCACTTTTCCATGATCCCAGCAGCTACCAGCGATATGGCCGTCGCCACTGCACAACAATCCATCTGCATCAAGACATCGTTCATAGTTTGCATCTCACCGCCGAAGTCAACCACCAGATCTGCAGGGATGAAACTCTCACAGAATCTTTTGATGGCGACCACAATCCGCGGCGAGGCCACCGCCGTACCGGATCCAATCCCCCATGACGTAGTCAAAAGCCAGAAAGCACATCCGCCACACTGGGGCCATTAGCCGCCAAACGCCGGCGCACTCAGCCAGGAAAACCGCCTAGCCGTGCTACTCGGCCATGCCGCTGGCCACCATGGACGCCAACAACTAGGACCATGAGTTGCAGCTTGCCGACAGTCTGGGCGGCCGCCGATCATCTGCATGCATGTCCACGCATGTGCATTTGTATGCATATGCATTCATGCACCAGCCCCACGTACTTCCCCTGATCATACTCCCAACTATGAACATCATCTGATCGGAGCTGGAGGTAGCTGCCAGATCGGGAGGAACCAAGCTATGGAAAGATCGGGAAGCCAACGACAAGGGACGACGGCGGCCAGATCGAGAGGCATCATGCCATGGACAGATCGGGAAGCCTGCGACATGGGACAGCGACGGCCAGATCGGAAGGCGACCACCAGAGGGAAGAATAGAAAAAGAACGGCCGGAGACCCCCCGCCGTCCGCCGGGCAGCCGGCCTCCTCTGGCGGCGGCAAGGTGAATGGGGCTGCGAGGGAGGTCCTCCGAAGGCGACTCGGGAGGCTAGCGGGCTGTCACAGAGGGTCTGGTTTTAATCCGAGGCTACTCGTAACTTTCACCCCTATGAATGCACACACGCACACCCTACTCTATAAGCATCTTCAAGAGATTGAGCCGACATCTTCGAGATTTTACCAAGTCACTGTAGGCTTCTCGTAGTCAACAGGAACGTCTCCTACGACTGAACACACATCATCAGAAATCCCGAAATAAACCGAGGATAAATGCGAGCATCAGGATTTGAACCCCGATGAGCTGGGAATACCACTGTCCTCCTAATAATTCAACCACAGGTTGGTTCGCCTCGTGTGCTTTTTTTGAAACAAGTCATTTGTCCTTGTTCATCTATCAAGCATTTGTTTGGTTAAAAAAAAAAATCTTTGTCCGTTGGTGTATTGGGTTGCCCTTTGCCGTCATCTACTATATCTAAGTAGCTAGCCCCCACTACAAGGAATTCTCTGGCTCTTCCTTGAGCCACATCACCCAAATTATTTTAGCCTTTAGATATACTAGATCAATCAACAATATCCATCCGATCTACACACTGAGAGTTGTTGTACCCACCATATGTAGTAATTGCTGGCATGCAGTAACTGCTGCTTATGGGAGTTTTAATCAAGGAAAAAACTTGACGCATGCATGCATCTCATAGCTTCATACTCGAGTCCTCTATATGAAAGAAAAGTGAGTCGTGTATACATATTTTATTTTGTTTTCATCCAACTTTGAACTTATAGATAAGATATGTATTTATTTATAAATATAAACAATTTATCTTACTATAGGAGAAACTGTAAAGACAATAGCTATATGATTAGTTCAGTGCGATTTTTATTTCATACAAAATCCCGCCGCAACGCGCGGGGAATCGTCTAGTTTATCAAGCTTTGGCCACCAGCGTTATTTGGGCTGGGCTTTAGTGCGTTGTCTTGTTTCCATGTTGTTGCTTCCTATTCAGCTCGATCGGCCATGTGCTGCTCGCTTTAGTTTGTTTGTTTTTTCGTCGCCCGTCTTTTACTGATACTTGTTTGTTGTCTCGGTAAAAAAATATTTTTCCTGTTAATTTTCAATTTTTTGGTGAAATAAAAATTGTTTGCAAATTTTAAAAGGATCACAAATTAGAAAGGAATTAGCGAATTTTGAAGAATGTCCATGAATTCAATTTTTTTTACCGAAATCAATTGTTTTTTCATGAAATTAGAAAATGTCCAAGAATTTGGAAAAAAGGTCATGAATTTAAAAAAGCAAGAACTTGAAATAACATTCATGATTTTTTTTAAATTTCATAATTAAAAAAAATTCATCCCTTTTTTATAAAAAAGATGAAAACAAAAGTCATGAATAGTTTTTTAAATCTGGATATGCAACTAGCCGACAACCCTCCTCCCACCCCTAATTGTGGGCATGTAGTTGCATGTCGAAAGTGGACTTGCAACTAGGACAGAAATGGGTCGGACCCAGCTGCATGTCGTGGATGAACTTGCAACTGGGGCGAAAATGGATTGAGCCCCCAATTGTGTATCGAGAGTAAAGTTGCAACTTGGACAAATTGGTCGGGCTCCAGTTGCCTATCAAGGGCGAATATGCATATGGGGCAATAAATGCGGGTCCCCAGTTGCATGTCATGGGTGTAGTTGGACTTGCAACTTGGATAAAAATGGGTTGGGCCTAGTTGCATATCGAGGATGGACAAACAACTGGGACAAGAAAAAAGGCGAGTTAATGTTTTGTGAATATATGCTTGTGAATCCATGCTTATCTTTATGCCATGATCATTTGCATCTAGTTGGTTAAATGATTACTTGCTAATATTATCATCATGTTCTTTTCTGGTAATTATTTTTTGATGCTAGTGATCATGCTATGTTCATCTGAAGGGTTATTATTTGTTATGAGTTGTGCTATTCATGATCATCGCTATGCCATGCTCATTTACATCTCGAGAATGATTTGTTGTTGTTGATATGTTAAATGGTTATGCTTCCCATCCATGCTCATGTTGATATCATACTCATATGCATTGTCATTTCATCATGCTATTGTATTGTTATGACTCAACTCATCACCACTGAAGTTAAATCGGACTTTAATCGAACTTGAACATCTGTTGGCTGAGTCATAGTGCCATCGAATCGAGCTGACCAGTGCAGCCACATTTTCCTGTATGGGAAGGCCCTAATTCGGTCTATTGTCATGCCTCTCGCTGGTGCCTCCAACTAGGGAAGGTTATGTGCGCGCGCTACCCTGATCAGGTAGGCGGCCATAGGCCTTGTGTTCCCGTAGTTGTTTGGTACCATTGTCCCCGTTTGGGACCGTTTTTGTTTTGCCACGACGGTGGCCGTTTGATGTCCAGAGTGGCATCCGGGGCCACCCACGACTTAGTCCAAAGGGGAGTTGGTCGGAGTGGCCGGGAGAGTATCATGCAGTAGATTGGTTTTGTCGGAACACCGTTGGTCGACCCGAATGGGAGCACGAGGCCATGGGTTCTGTGGTGTGGGTACAGTGTACTAACCTCTGCAGAGTGTATAATCTATCGATAGCCGTGCCCTCGGTTATGGGCCCAGTTCGTAGTAGGTCACACTATGGGTCAACAGTAATAATAACCTGACTAATTAACAACCCTGGTTCGATGAGGACAGAAGTTGGTTGATCCTTATGTGGTCATGAGATGATCACGTTGTTATTCTTGATAATAATAATGTGATCTTGTGATGATCACGATGGTCTTCTTGATAAAGATAATGTGATCTTCTGATGATCACGATGGTATTCTTGATAATGATAATATGATCATGATGGTAAGTAATATGGATATTTATGATGGTTATGAGATAACCTCCAATCAGAGTAAGTTGGTCCGTGAGACCTTAAACATCGACCCCCCGGCTAGTGCTAGTATTATCATGTTCATATCATGCATTATGTACATCCCATGCTTATGTCGTACTAGTAGTATCATGTTAATCATTGTTAATTAACCTGTAAATGCCATGCTGTTGTTTGTCTTGATTGCTTTGGTTGCTGTGATCTTGCGAGTACGTTCAAAGTAGTCATCTGGCGTGTCATGCCAGATTGCAGGTCATGCCGGGATTGATTGCTTGTCGAGGAGTCCGAGTTTGTGCGCTAGGATCATGTCCCAGCCAGAGTCCCTCCGGAGTGGAGTCCATCGCTGTTCCGCTGCTAGAAGTTATTCCACTGCTTTGAGTTGTTCTGCTGCTAGCATAGAGCTACCTTCGCAGGTGTAGTGTCGCCGTGCCGAGATATTCCGTTGTTATACTCGAACTCTTGTACCCCGAGTATTTGTAATAAAGAGCTGATTTGTTCTATGCCAAGCAGTGTTGTATTCCATATGATTTGATCTCTTTCCTGGAATACGGGGTGTTCCGGTCTCTCTGAGTCGGGGTGCCACATCCTGGACTAGGGGGGTACTCACCACGTCGTCTCCCAACCGGGTGGGTCGGGCCGAGGACCCCCATGGCGGTTCACTAATGGGCCATTCGGGCAGCCCATGTCGTATACAAGGAGGTTTCCACAAGACTTGACGCACAAGACGAGGACTCCTCTAAATCCTAGGCCTCCGGTGTATTATATAAACCGAGACCAGGCTAGTTAATAGACCAACTCATATTCATTAGAACAATCTCGTGGTAGATGCATGTACTCTGTACTATCCCTTGTATGAATACAATCAAAAGCAGGACATAGGGTATTATCTCTTCGAGAGAGCTCGAACCTGGGTAAAATCCTGTGTCCGTGTTACCATCGCTACAAGACGCCTAGCTTAGGACCCCTACTACGAGATATGCCGGATTTCACACGGACATTGGTGCTTTCATTGAGAACCTGCTGGGTGATCGTCACAGATCGATGGGATGATCAGGTGATATTTTTTTCCAGTTAGATCAGTTTTACATAAATTATCTTTTTCGCAAATCGTCGCTGCCAGGTCATGCTATTCTGTTTATTAAGAAAATTTCAGCGGCGGCGGCTGTGTGTACCGCCTGGTTACACATCGTATCTGAGGTCTGCTACAACGGACTAGCAGCAGACACGACTTGTGAGGACGTGTCACGCATCGTGGGAGATCCTGAACGGCTGCGTTCCTCCCGAGCACATGCACGTAGCAGCAAGCTAGGTTCGCTGCATGTGTCAAGTCAAGGAAAAAAAGTGCAACATGATCGGTGGCGTTCCAGCCGAGGACACCGTAGAGTATACCTGGCCATGGGTTACCCGGCCCGGCCGGCCCGACCCGACCCGAAAAAGCCCAACCCGGCCCGACCTGGTGTTGCCCGCGGGGGCCAGGCCTGGGCCTGAGTTTTGAGCCCGAAGCACACGCCGGGCCAGGCCTGGGCTTGGCATTTTTATGTTTTAAGGAAGGGGCCCGACCCGCAACCCGAGGCCCGGCGGGCTTTATCACTTTCGGGCCGAGCTTGGGCCCAAAAACTAGGCCCGACAACCAGGCCGGGCCTGGCTCGAGCCTAGGTTTTCTGCCTCGGGCTTTGGTAGGCCCGGCCCGAAACCTGACTCGGCCCGGCAGATGGCCAGATATACCGTAGAGGTACTTGTAATTCATATAGAGCAGCAGACACGAGCTGAATTCATTTCGCTCGCGGCATACATGGAGATCCAATCCTCTTTCCTTTTCTTTATTAGTTAATTAAGCTGGGGTCCTCCACGCTTGAGGCTAATGATTTATTTTTTCATGCACTTTCCCATGGAGCAATCAGCCGCATACTAGTTGGGGCACATTGGTTCAAAAAAAAAAAGTTGGGGCACATTAATCGATTTGATTGATGCAACGTGCTATCCTATTTTGGCTATATCCCACATGAAGCAACATAGCACTTTGGTGCGCTTCTTTTTCTCCTATGGCTACGTCCGGACACAGGTGCAATTGTTCCAAGTATTTCTTTAATATAATTTAATTCATCAAAGAAAAAATTATCAGCTTCGGTTTGCATCATGTGTACGCAGGTCATGCACGCGGACCTCATCGCACATACCTTGTTGCTCTGGCATCGAGCCGCACTGACCAGCCGTGCTGTCGACACGGCACGTCGACATCATTGCCTCACAGACGCCGACATGTGACAGGACGCCATCGCACCGCCCTGACACCTCCGCGTCGTGTCGTCAAACCGACCTGGACGACGAGGTCATGTTTCTTTATTTATTCACTTCACATAAATTAATTATACATTTTTTCCGGTTACTTTTTTTGCTTGCACTATTGTATGTGTGCAGGTAATTGAGTTCGATTGCTCGGGGCCTTGTTGTGCTGCCCTACGTCGGCATCCTCGCGCCACCACTTGTTGAAGCCGATGTCTAATACGCCGACTTGCTTCGTTACCTCGGCTGGACCGGGGGCTTCAACATCACTTTATCGATCTACTCCAGGGACTTCGGCGTCACCCTGCCGACCTACTTTGTCTCCTCGGCTGGACCGAGGGCTTCGCCTCGCCGCATCGGCAGTATCGTGCTATCACTTCATCAAGCCGAGATCTTTGCTCAGGCACTTCTGGACCGGCTTGGCGGCTGGGGCCTCGACCCGCCGTAAGCACGGTTCACGTCATCAACACCGAGCACGTTAACCAGCTAAGTCGCTTTCATGCTCAACTTTTTCAGTTTTTAATTTCTGTGCGGTTCAACGAAGCATTATATTTGTGTTAAACGAAAAAGCTGTTTGTTAAAAACGCTTCTTTTACCCAAGTTAACTGGGGGCTCTTAAATTTGTATGAGCCATTAGATAATAAGTGTTTTCTTCTAAGTTGTTGCAAAGTCTTTTTCCACCACTCCTTTTTCGACTCGAGTGTATGGTCGATAGCCGGATGCCCTGGTTTCTCTTTAAAGCCGCTCGAGTCTAGTTCGCTAAACTGGCCTGAGAAGCACTTCGCCTCCGGGAAGGGAAGTCAAAGCCGAAGGCTGACCCACTTGAAGTCTAGAGATCGGATGTGTCATGTTAAAGCACGACAGGAGCTCAAATCAATTTTAAGACCAATTTCGGATTGGCACCAAAAACCTGATCTAATTTAGACGTAAAGTTTTTATGTGAGTTTTTTTGGTTTTTCAAGCTTATGGCACTTTTAACCTATTTGTGTGTCTCCAGCATAATTCTCGCAGCTAGAGCTAGAGCCGAACCCACCAAAAGCCGAGGTACTCCATGGAGTCCTCGGCAAAACATTCTCGGATATTTCTTTATATGCATCGGTTTCGAATTGTGTCTTTGGTCAATAGTTGGGTTGCCCGGTTCCCGTGCTTACCCTTACATTTCCGATTGTTCGGCGAAGGGTAAAAGGAGAACCACTGCGATTGTGCTTCCGGTTCAACTGGTCAAGTGCCTTAGTGGAGAAAGCCAAAAACTGACTGTCACAATAAGCGTAAACTGGTCAGCGATTCGATGACTGTGTTAAACTATAGATCGATGAAGGTCACCCCGTGTTAAATGATGAGCCTTTCATAAAATTGGCCGAAGTGTTAATGGCTTGACCTCGGCTGACGCCAAGCACTAACTGGGGGCTAGTAACTCACCTCTCAACTTTAAGCTCTCATGACTAAGTGAAAGTTATAAAGCCTACATATCTGATTGCTTGTTTCCGCTAACACAATTGCCTCCGGGCACCGAGACGTCGTCTAAGGGTTGTCTTGTTATTGCGGAAACACCCTGCGTAGCATCTAGAAAGGGATGGAAGCCGATGATGGGCCACTTTCAAATTATAAACGGTCGCACTGGAGTCAAAATAAACACATCAGACCAATCAAAATGTCCAATAAACCGTACATAGGGCTCCTTGAGGCACCTCGGCACGGTTACCTTGGGACTCCTGGAGAGCCCAATATATCCTCAGCATTTGTATTTAATATATGAGCGCCGCCTTCCCATAAATCATTATAAAGCCACAATATGCATCAATTTGACTTGAGATATGGCCAAGCTAGGTTACCTGGCTCCTGTGCTTGCCCCCTACATTCCCGATTGTTCGGCTAGGGGGTAAAGGGAGAACCTCTGTGATTGATACTACCGGGTTATCTGGGTTAGTACCTCAGACTGGGTGAAGCCGAAAGCTAGCGATCTCAAGAATATAATTGGTCGGCAACGGCGGAAGTGAAAATCTTGGTATTTTAATGCCAAATACTTTGGGAATTTCTCTCGAATTGATCTTCACTATTCTTCTCCCACTTAGATCGGAGGTGAAGTTACATCATCCTGCTTAGCATGACAACCCAAGGAAAGGAACCGATAGCGGGACTATTTTCTTTGGAAGATGTTTCTTACGTTAAATAGTAATATAACATATCTCTCTGCGTACCTTTGTTTATAAAACCGTATGACCGGATTGCCTTGTTTTCCATAAATCTTTGCCCTTATAACGGCTTTATAAAGTAGGAAAACACTCCTCGGCTACTGGCCGAGGAGGTTGAAGCCGATGGTCAGTCAACAAAGTTTGTACAATGTGGATGCGAGCATTAATGATGTAAAGTACTTTGATACGTAGAATCATTACACATACTGGACAAAGTTAATCTACTTCAAGTCATCTATTAAAAAGTCAAGGGCACAATCTTGTTGAGTCAGCCGAGCAGCCGGAATTGAATTTTGTGTCAAACGAATATCGATCCTTAATTCGGCCACCCGTGTCCAAATTGAGTCTTGGGGGCTACTACACACCGCGTTTTTATTCCTACGTATGCTGCCGAGTTAGGAGTTGATCCTCAGACCGATTTCGTGAATCGTCTGAGTCTCAGGGGCTACTGGGATCAGCGGTTTCATGTTTTCCTTCAGGTGCATCTCGGATTTTCGGCCGACACACACCTTGAGGGCTACTGGTTATATATCTCGGCAGAGAATAAATAGCACCAATCGAAAATATATCCGCAAAAAATCAGCCCAAGCCCGAGGTGGTGCATTACCTCAGAAGTAGTCCGGCATAAAGCTCGGATACAAGTGGCTGGCTCCATAGAGGGCATTTCCGAAATTAAGCTCGATCGGCTGAACTCCTTCAACCTTTTCAAACCAAGGTGATCTATGACACCTCGGATGCAGACCGGCATTAGAGCTCGGCTGCAAAAAGATACCTCAGATGCGGTCCGAAGATGGAGGTCCGACACAAGAGGACACCGCTGCACAGGAAAAAACTTTGAACCCGAGGTGCGGCGTAAAAATAACAAGGCATTGATAAAGGCCAAGAATTTAAAGGGATTCCTCGGACGCCCGACGTACAAACTCCTGGATGCCCGACAGGTAAACTCTTCGGATACACCTCAATGATTGTCAAGATCAGAGATAGGAAAACTTGTTTAACCAGCTTTCAAGACCGATGGCCGAAGATGTAGAACAGTTCGGAAGAACCGAGGAGCGTCCCCAACTTGAAGACCGGTTCAAGGGGGCTACTAATGGTGTCCTGTGTAACACCCTGGATTTTGGCCCTTTCTTTTTCTTTTGGATTTCTTTGGATTTTGCTTTGATTTTCTTTTTGTGTGCCTCTGTGGTCTTGAAACCTGGGAAGATCAGCTCTTCTTCCTCTCCCAAGTGGCTTGTCACCCTCAAATTCTTCCCAAGGCCATGTCATTTCCATCTTAGCCCAACCCCAAATTCTTTTTCTTGGGAATATTCCTTTTTCTATTAAAGGAATAACCTTGTTTGCCCTAGGTTGTGAAGAAACCTATATTTCAGTCATTCCCAAAATTCCTACAAAATTCTCATAATTTTTTTGGATCATATATGCCCCAAATATGTCCAAAATTTCCTTGCCAAGCCCAAAAATAATTCAGGAAAATTCCTTCTTGAATTCTGTCCAGAGTGGCACTTTGTGAAGGAAGTACCATTTTGGCAGGTCCAAATGGCATGAAAATTTTACAGTGTCTTCTTATGTCTTAATAACTTCCCTCTGCCAAGTTTCATCCCATCCCAACACTCTATGTGAGTGCCACTTCCTGATCTTGTTTCTGGACCAGATTATGCAGTTGTAAATCAACTATATTGAATCTTGGTCCAGATCATCTCAAATTTCACAGGAATGTTGTCTAGGGGCATGTATTTCATTGGACCATGTATTTCGACGGTTCAAAAATGCTTGCTGGGCTAGGGGCTGGAGTGGTGCTTGCATCGCCAACTGGCGATAGCTTTCGATACGCGTTACAAATCATGTACATGGACTCCAATAATGCGGCTGAATACGAAGTCCTTTTACATGGACTCTGGATAGCAGTCTCAATGGGCGTGAAACGCCTCGAGGTACGAGGAGATTCCAACCTCACCATCTCCCAGGTAAACAACAAGTTCGACGCAAAGGACCCAAAGATGATAGCTTATAGGTATGTCGTCCTCAAAATCTTGGCCAGGTTCGAGGGGCTTGAATTTCATCATATACCCCGAGATAGCAACAGGCCGCCGATATCCTCGCCCGAATGGGCGACAAACAAGATAAAATCCCCAAAAATACCTTCCTCGAATGGCTCTTTAAGCCATCCTTAGTCTGGTAGGAGGACAAACAAACATCAGAGTCAAACGATGTAGTGCAATTTTCCCCACCCGAGGACGACGCGGAAGAAGACACAATGGGTGGATCGGCCATCCAGAAAATAACCTCGGCTCACGAGGTCATGTCAGTCATTGCACCCTGGACCGAGCCACTACTAGCATACTTGATCCGCAAGGAATTTCCTGAAGACCAAACCGACGCACGTCGGATCATAAGGCAGTCTAAGGCCTATAAGGTCCACGAGGGTGAGCTCTATAAGCCAAGTACCACGGGGGGGGGGGGGGGTCCTCCAACGATGTATACCAGAAGAGGAAGGGAGATCGCTGCTTCAAGAGATACATGCCGACATGAGCGAACATCACGCCGCTACTCGGACCTTGGTCAGTAAGGCTTTCCGAGCTGGTTTTTACTGGCCGACTGCAGGGGCTGATGCAACAACATTAGTACAATGCTTCCCGGGCTATCAGGTGTTCGCCAAACAAAGCCACATGCCCCCCATAGCTCTCCGCACTATCCCAATCACTTGTCCTTTCACGGTCTGGGGGCTTGACATGGTTGGCCCTCTTAAAGGGGGGGAGGGGGGTCACGTAAAAACAAATATTTACTTGTCATGGTAGATAAGTTTACTAAATGGATCGAGGCAAAACCAGTTAGCTCGGCCAGAGAAGTCCCAGTAATCGAGTTCATCTCCGGGGTAGTACACCGTTACGGTATCCCCCACAGTCTCATAATAGACAACAGGACAAACTTCATGGCCAAGGAGGTTAAAGCGTGGTGCGCCAAGATGGGCATAAAGCTCGACTACGCGTCCGTCTATCATCCGCACTCAAATGGATAGGTAGAACACACCAATGGACTAGTACTGAGCAGTATACAACCAAGGCTAATACGCTCCCTTAAAGAAGCAGACTACAAATGGGTAGAGGAACTAGATTCCGTCCTATGGGGGCTCCGCACCACGCCGAATCGATCCACTGGATATACTCCACTCTTTATGGTATACGGCGCCGAGGCAGTACTCCCTTGCGACATAATCCATGACGCACCTCGGGTACGTATGTACGAGGATGGGAGGCCGAGCTAGATCGGCAGGATGCCTTGGACGCCTTGGAGGAGGAACGTAACATGGCCCGAGCACATTCTGCAATTTATCAGCAGCAAGCAAGACGTTACCATAACAGGGAGGTCCGCACAAAGGAATTCGGCGTAGGAGACCTGGTCATGAGACTACATTCGGAGAAGCAGAGCCACAAGTTCTCACCTAAATGGGATGGGCCATTTATCATTGATCTGGTTCTCATTGGAAGCTCTTATCGAATCCGAGATCCAAGGGGCGGGCGCATAGAACCAAATCTTGGAATGCCGCACTGCTCTGACGTTTCTACGGCTGACCTCGAGTACCCTCTTCCTATGTACATACCCTTTCTTTCCCTTTTTGCATTTAGCATTACTTTATGTTTTCGTCCACCTCAGGAGCATACTTCATATGTCTTCCCTTGAAGGCCATGACAAAATAAAGCATGTTCTTTTCAAAACATGCATTAATCCCATCTCTTATACCCTATTGTCACTAAAGCCAAAATATGCATGAATTTGACTTAAGATTTGGCCAAGCTGGGTTGCCCGGCTCCTGCGCTTGCCCCTTACATTCCCGATTATTCGACTAAGGAGCAAAGGGAGCCCTGCTGTGATTGTTACTCCCGGGTGATCCAGAGCAGCACCTCAGACGGACAAAGACGAAAGCTAGCATTCTTAAGTTTTCAAATTGGTCGGCCATGACATAGGAATAGAATGGAGGGGGTCTTTCAACCCCTGACCAGGGGCTTTACCCCCGAGGTCAACCGTCTTCGGACAAAAGTGCTTGGCATAATAACCCGAGGAAAGGAACTGTTGGAAGAACTATTTTTCTCGGAAGATGTTTCTTACGTTAAATAGTAATATAACATAACTTCCTGACCCACTCTTGTCTTTTGCACCATATAGCCGGATTGCCTTGTCCCCGAAACATCTGGACCCATTACTTCGGCCAGTAGTAAATTATACTCCTCGGCCAATGGAAGGGGAGGTAGAAGTCGATGGCTGGTTGACAGAGTTCGGAGGCGCAGATTGATTAATGACGTAAAGTACTTTAATACATATAGTCATACATAAAGATTAAATTACACTTGGTCAAGCCCATCTATTAAGCCATCCAGGGCACAGTCTTTTTGCGAAAAGTGAGCGACCGGCATGACATTTTCATACACAAGGCTTGTGGGTATTTCTTTCCCCTCAGGCCCCATGGGGCATACCTCGGTCAGATGTGCTGTCTCCACGCCGGTATACTGCATTTTGACCATGGCCCAAGCCTCCCACGCTCCCTCATGGCATGTTGATATCTTCCAAGCTTGAATTCGGCATTGAGCTCTCTTTAGACGCTCAACAAGTACCGCCATGTCTTCGGGCAATGCTGTTCCTTGGGCCATAACGCCTTAAAAACTCCCTTCATCGCCTTCCGAGCATCTTCATGCACCACAGCAAGATGAGTCCTGGCGTCTTTGGGCAATGGTTCAGTAGCCTCAAGGGGCTGACCAACGAGGGAAACTACCAGGAAAATGCATATTAACTTGTTGATTATATTTTGCGATATTACAACCAAGAAACCATCTTCAAATGGATACAGAAGGTTACCAAAAATTGCTTGGCTCGTCTGTCGCTCTTTCGCTTGGGGTGGCGGCCAGTTGAGCTTTGAGATTCTCAATCTCCCGCGCTTGTCGGGTATTTTCAGCTCTCAGCACGCTTATGTCTTCCCTTCTTCGGGTTAACACGTGTTGGCCAGCTTGCCGCTACAATTCTGTATAATGCAAATCTTCAAGGGCCTGTTTGAGATCCCTTTCGAGGTGAACAAGGGCTTGAGCTGCTGAAGTACACCATGGCATACGACTTCGGGATAACTGAACCACAAGCACGACAGGTAAAACATAAAAACTTACCATGTGCTTCTTGGGTGAATTCCTTTACACGCTCCACTTCGGCTAGAGCAGTGTTGAGCTTCCCCTTTGTCTGGTAGAGTACCTCGGCCAGTTGATTGTTTTTCTCCCGAGCTCCCTATTAAAGGAATTATCTTCACTTAGTATCAAGTCTTAATATGGTCACAAGTGCCATACCAAGCCTTAGGGGCTACTGCCAGGCTGGACAGTTTAAGTTCACCTTTAAGTAAACAAATTACGACCAACACAAGATATGATCGAAATAATGTGGCTTCGGGTAAAACCTTACCTGCAAGCCCTATGATAAATCGCCCACTGCCTCCTCAAATAAAGAGCGGGTCGCTCCAAGGTAGGCATCCACCGAGCTAAGAGCATTAAACTTCTTGCTTTTAAAGGTGGAATCCCTTAAAGAGGCCTTCCGTCGTCGGTGGTTCATGGCGCTCTAGACCTCAGAGGTGGTGGCCGAACAGGTCCCCGAATCCGCTGGCTGAGGTCCCTAGGGAGCGACTCCCGAGGTAGGAAGGGGTCCCGCCCTACTATTCAGATCCGACGTCCTGTCGACTCTTGTGCCCTCCTTATCGGAGGAAGAATGGGCTGCCTGCGACGGGATCGGAAGAATTAAGTTCCATGATAAGTTATTCCCGGAAACAAAGTAACATTACGGCCCGCCTCCCCGGCCGTCGTGTGCTCCCGAGCTCCCAGTGTCTCCTGTATTGGGTTCCTTTGAGGGGCCGGTTCTCCACGCGGATGCTTTGCGCGTCGACCCTTTGGAGTAGAAGTCAGAGGACTAGGGGCTTTGGGACGAGAAGCTCTCTTTCGAGCCGAGGAGGGGGGCATTACCGAGGAGGCCGGCCATGTTCCTGGCACGTCCGGAGTGACGACAACCTTTGAGCCGTCAAGGCTCTCCAGATAGAATTTCCCCTCTTCATAAATGAGGAATAGTTCTTCGTTGTCCTTGAAGAGAGGGTCATCCGCCTGGTGATGTGTCTCTGGTTCAGGCACTGAGTTGCTTAGTGTCTCGACCCAGTGCCTCCATCTCTGTCCAGGTTCAGTAAAGGGCAAGTCAGGAGAATTAACCATAAAACAACTCGGATGAATAAGAAGGGTCAACGAAACTTACTATCTCTGCAAGATTGTAATAAGACGGCCCGTCCCGGAACTGTCGTCTAGTGAACTCCTCTGCCGATCCCTGATAAATGCTGGCTAGAGCGGTCCTGAAGACCATCGTGTTGGAAATATGCCCTAGAGGCAATAATAAAGTGGTTATTATTATATTTCCTTGTTCGTGATAATTGTATATTGTTCATGCTATAATTGTGTTATCCGGAAATCGTAATACATGTGTGAATACATAGACCACAACATGTCCCTAGTAAGCCTCTAGTTGACTAGCTCGTTGATCAATAGATGGTTATGGTTTCCTGACCATGGACATTGGATGTCATTGATAACGGGATCACATCATTAGGAGAATGATGTGATGGACCAGACCCAATCCTAAGCATAGCACAAGATCGTATAGTTCGTTCGCTAGAGCTTTTCTAATGTCAAGTATCATTTCCTTAGACCATGAGATTGTGCAACTCTCGGATACCGTAGGAATGCTTTGGGTGTATCAAACGTCACAACGTAACTGGGTGACTATAAAGGTGCACTACAGGTATCTCCGAAAGTGTCTGTTGAGTTGGCACGAATCAAGACTGGGATTTGTCACTCCGTATGACGGAGAGGTATCTCTGGGCCCACTCGGTAATGCATCATCGTATTGAGCTCAATGTGACTAAGGAGTTAGCCACGGGATCATGCGTTACGGAACGAGTAAAGAGACTTGCCGGTAACGAGATTGAACAAGGTATAAGGATACCGACGATCGAATCTCGGGCAAGTAACATACCGATGGATAAAGGGAATTGCATACGGGATTGATTGAATCCTCGACATCGTGGTTCATCCGATGAGATCATCGTGGAACATGTGGGAGCCAACATGGGTATCCAGATCCCGCTGTTGGTTATTGGCCGGAGAGATGTCTCGGTCATGTCTGCATGGTTCCCGAACCCGTAGGGTCTACACACTTAAGGTTCGGTGACGCTAGAGTTGTTATGGGAAATAGTATGTGGTTACCGAATGTTGTTCGGAGTCCCGGATGAGATCCCGGATGTCACGAGGAGTTCCAGAATGGTCCGGAGGTGAAGATTTATATATGGGAAGTCATCATACGGTCGCCGGAAGTATTCGGGGGTTTGCCGGTATTGTACCGGGACCACCGAAGGGGTTCCGGGGGTCCACCGGGAGGGTCCACCTGCCCCGGAGGGCCCTATGGGCTGTATGTGGAAGGGAACCAGCCCCTAAGTGGGCTGGGTGCCATCCCCCCTTAGGGCCCATGCTCCTAGGGTTGGGGGGAAACCCTAAAGGGGGCGCCCCCCTTGGCTTGGGGGGCAAGCCCCCTCCCCTTGGCCGCCGCCCCCCCTCTAGATCTCATCTAGAGGGGCCGGCCCCCTTCCCCCTTCGCCCTATAAATAGAGGGGAGGAGGGAGGGCAGCAACACCTGATCCAAGGCACAGCCCTCCCCCTCTCCAACACCCCCTCCTCCTCCGTTGAGCTTGGCGAAGCCCTGCCGGAGAACTGCAAGCTCCACCACCACGCCGTCGTGCTGCCGGAGTTGTCTTCCCCAACCTCTCCCTCCTTCTTGCTGGATCAAGGCGCGGGAGACGTCACCGGGCTGCACGTGTGTTGAACGTGGAGGCGCCATTGTTCGGCGCTTAGATCGGAATTGACCGCGATCTGAATCGCTGCGTGTACGACTCCTCCAACCGCGTTCATGCAACGCTTCCGCATCTCGATCTTCAAGGGTATGAAGATGCACTCCTCTCTCTCTCATTGCTAGTCTCTCCATAGATTGATCTTGGTGATGCGTAGATTTTTTTTTAATTTCTACACCGATCCCCAACAGTGGCATCATGAGCTATGTCTATGCGTAGTTTCTATGCACGAGTAGAACACAAGTTGTTGTGGGCGTCGATTTTGTCAATTTACTTGCCGTTACTAGTCTTATCTTGATTCGGCGGCATCATGGGATGAAGCGGCCCGGACCGACCTTACACGTACGCTTACGTGAGACAGGTTCCACCGACTGACATGCACTAGTTGCATAAGGTGGCTAGCGGGTGTCTGTCTCTCCCACTTTAGTCGGATCGGATTCGATGAAAAGGGTCCTTATGAAGGGTAAATAGAAATTAGCATATCACGTTGTGGTTTTGGCGTAGGTAAGAAACGTTCTTGCTAGAAACCTATAGCAGCCACGTAAAAAATTTGCAACAACAATTAGAGGACGTCTAACTTGTTCTTGCAGCATATGCCGTGTGATGTGATGTGGACAAAAGGATGTGATGAATGATATATGTGATGTATGAGATTGATCATGTTCTTGTAATAGGAATCACGACTTGCATGTCGATGAGTATGACAACCGGCAGGAGCCATAGGAGTTGTCTTAATTTATTGTATGACCTGCGTGTCAATGAAAACGCCATGTAATTACTTTACTTTATTGCTAACCATTAGCCATAGTAGTAGAAGTAATAGTTGGTGAGACAACTTCATGAAGACACGATGATGGAGATCATGATGATGGAGATCATGGTGTCATGCCGGTGACGATGATGATCATGGTGCCCCGAAGATGGAGATCAAAAGGAGCAAAATGATATTGGCCATATCATGTCACTATTTGATTGCATGTGATGTTTATCATTTTTTTTACATCTTATTTGCTTAGAATGACGGTAGCATAAATAAGATGATCCCTCGCTAAAATTTCAAGAAAGTGTTTCCCCTAACTGTGCACCGTTGCGAAGGTTCGTTGTTTCGAAGCACCACGTGATGATCGAGTGTGATAGATTCTAACGTTCGAATACAACGGGTGTAAGCCAGATTTACACATGCAAAACACTTAGGTTGACTTGACGAGCCTAGCATGTACAGACATGGCCTCGGAACATGGAAGACCGAAAGGTCGAACATGAGTCGTATAGAAGATACGATCAACATAGAGATGTTCACCGTTAATGACTAGTGCGTCTCACGTGATGATCGGACACGGCCTAGTCGATTCGGATCATGTGTCACTTAGATGACTAGAGGGATGTCTATCTAAGTGGGAGTTCATTGAATAATTTGATTAGATGAACTTAATTATCATGAACTTAGTCTAAAATCTTTACAATATGTCTTGTAGATCAAATGGCCCACGCTAATGTTGCCCTCAACTTCAACGCGTTCCTAGAGAAAACCAAGCTGAAAGACGATGGTAGCAACTACACGGACTGGGTCCGTAACTTGAGGATCATCCTCATAGCTGCCAAGAAAGCATATGTCCTTGAAGCACCGCTAGGTGACGCACCTGTTTTCCCAGCAACTCAAGACGTTATGAATGCCTGGCAGTCGTGTAGTGATGATTACTCCCTGGTTCAGTGCGGCATGCTTTACAGCTTAGAACCGGGGCTCCAAAAGCGTTTTGAGCAACACGGAGCATATGAGATGTTCCAAGAGCTGAAAATGGTTTTCCAAGCTCATGCCCGAGTCGAGAGATATGAAGTCTCCGACAAGTTCTACAGTTGTAAGATGGAGGAGAATAGTTCTGTTAGCGAGCACATACTCAAAATGTCTGGGTTGCACAACCGCTTGTCTCAGCTGGGAGTTAATCTCCCGGATGACGCGGTCGTTGACAGAATCCTTCAGTCGCTTCCACCTAGCTACAAGAGCTTTGTGATGAACTTCAATATGCAGGGGATGGAAAAAACCATTCCTGAGGTATATTCAATGCTGAAATCAGCGGAGGTGGAGATCAAAAAGGAACATCAAGTGTTGATGGTGAATAAAACCACTAAGTTCAAGAAAGGCAAGGGTAAAAAGAATTTCAAGAAGGACGGCAAGGGAGTTGCCGCGCCCGGTAAGCAAGCTGCCGGGAAGAAGCCAAAGAATGGACCCAAGCCTGAGACTGAATGCTTTTATTGCAAGGGAAACGGTCACTGGAAGCGAAACTGCCCCAAGTACTTAGCGGATAAGAAGGCCGGCAATACCAAAGGTATATATGATATACATGTTATTGATGTGTACCTTACCAGCGCTCGTAGTAGCTCCTGGGTATTTGATACCGGTGCGGTTGCTCACATTTGTAACTCAAAACAGGAGCTGCGGAATAAGCGGAGACTGGCGAAGGACGAGGTGACGATGCGCGTCGGGAATGGTTCCAAGGTCGATGTGATCGCCGTCGGCACGCTACCTCTACATCTACCTTCGGGATTAGTTTTAAACCTCAATAATTGTTATTTAGTACCAGCTTTGAGCATGAACATTTTATCAGGATCTCGTTTGCTGCGAGATGGCTACTCATTTAAATCCGAGAATAATGGTTGTTCTATTTATATGAGAGATATGTTTTATGGTCATGCCCCGCTGGTCAATGGTTTATTCTTATTGAATCTCGAACGTGATGTTACACATATTCATATTGTGAATGCCAAAAGATGTAAGGTTGATAATGATAGTCCCACATACTTGTGGCACTGCCGCCTTGGTCACATTGGTGTCAAACGCATGAAGAAACTCCATGCAGATGGACTTTTGGAGTCTCTTGATTATGAATCATTTGACACGTGCGAACCATGCCTCATGGGCAAAATGACCAAGACTCCGTTCTCCGGAACAATGGAGCGAGCAACCAACTTATTGGAAATCATACATACTGATGTGTGCGGTCCAATGAGCGTTGAGGCTCGCGGTGGTTATCGTTATGTTCTCACCCTCACTGATGACTTAAGTAGATATGGGTATGTCTACTTAATGAAACACAAGTCTGAGACCTTTGAAAAGTTCAAGGAATTTCAGAGTGAGGTTGAGAATCAACGTGACAGGAAAATAAAGTTCTTACGATCAGATCGTGGAGGGGAATATTTGAGTCACGAATTTGGCACGCACTTAAGGAAATGTGGAATTGTTTCACAACTCACGCCGCCTGGAACACCTCAGCGTAATGGTGTGTCCGAACATCGTAATCGCACTCTATTAGATATGGTGCGATATATGATGTCTCTTACCGATCTACCGCTATCATTTTGGGGTTATGCTTTAGAGACTGCCACATTCACTTTAAATAGGGCTCCATCAAAATCCGTTGAGACGACACCGTATGAATTATGGTTTGGGGAGAAACCTAAGCTGTCGTTTCTGAAAGTTTGGGGATGCGATGCTTATGTCAAGAAACTTCAACCTGAAAAGCTCGAACCCAAATCGGAAAAATGCGTCTTCATAGGATACCCTAAGGAAACTATTGGGTATACCTTCTACCTTAGATCCGAAGGCAAGATCTTTGTTGCCAAGAATGGATCCTTTCTGGAGAAAGAGTTTCTCTCGAAAGAAGTAAGTGGGAGGAAAGTAGAACTTGATGAGGTACCCCCTCTTGAACCGGAGAGTAGCGCAGCTCAGGAAGATGTTTCTGTGGTGCCTGCACCGACTAGAGAGGAAGTTAATGATGATGATCATGAAACTTCGGATCAAGTTGCTACTGAACTTCGTAGGTCCACGAGGACACGTTCCGCACCAGAGTGGTACGGCAACCCTGTCCTGGAAGTCATGTTGTTAGACAACGGTGAACCTTCAAACTATGAAGAAGCGATGGCGGGCCCGGATTCCAACAAATGGCTTGAAGCCATGAAATCCGAGATAGGATCCATGTATGAAAACGAAGTATGGACTTTGACAGACTTGCCCGATGATCGGCAAGCCATAGAGAACAAATGGATCTTTAAGAAGAAGACAGACGCGGATGGTAATGTGACCATCTATAAGGCTCGACTTGTCGCTAAGGGTTATCGACAAGTTCAAGGGGTTGACTACGATGAGACCTTCTCACCCGTAGCGAAGCTGAAGTCCGTCCGAATCATGTTAGCAATTGCCGCATTCTATGATTATGAGATATGGCAAATGGACGTCAAAACAGCATTCCTTAATGGTTTCCTTAAGGAAGAATTGTATATGATGCAGCCGGAAGGTTTTGTCGATCCTAAGAATGCTGACAAGGTATGCAAGCTCCAGCGCTCAATCTATGGGCTGGTGCAAGCATCTCGGAGTTGGAACATTCGCTTTGATGAGATGATCAAAGCATTTGGGTTTACACAGACTTATGGAGAAGCCTGTGTTTACAAGAAAGTGAGTGGGAGCTCTGTAGCATTTCTCATATTATATGTGGATGACATACTATTAATGGGAAATGATATAGAATTCTTGGAAAGCATAAAGGCCTACTTGAATAAGTGTTTTTCAATGAAGGACCTTGGAGAAGCTGCTTACATATTAGGCATCAAGATCTATAGAGATAGATTGAGACGCCTCATTGGTCTTTCGCAAAGCACATACCTTGACAAGATATTGAAGAAGTTCAATATGGATCAGTCCAAGAAGGGGTTCTTGCCTGTATTGCAAGGTGTGAGATTGAGCACGGCTCAATGCCCGACCTCGGCAGAAGATAGAGAAAAGATGAGTGTCATCCCCTATGCCTCAGCCATAGGGTCTATTATGTATGCCATGCTGTGTACCAGACCTGATGTGAACCTCGCCGTAAGTTTGGTAGGGAGGTACCAAAGTAATCCCGGCATGGAACACTGGACAGCGGTCAAGAACATCCTGAAGTACCTGAAAAGGACTAAGGATATGTTTCTCGTTTATGGAGGTGACGAAGAGCTTGTCGTAAAGGGTTACGTCGATGCTAGCTTCGACACAGATATGGATGACTCCAAGTCACAAACCGGATACGTGTATATTTTGAATGGTGGGGCAGTCAGCTGGTGCAGTTGCAAGCAAAGCGTCGTGGCGGGATCTACATGTGAAGCGGAGTACATAGCAGCCTCGGAGGCAGCACAGGAAGCAGTCTGGATGAAGGAGTTCATCACCAACCTAGGAGTTATTCCCAATACGTCGGGCCCAATGACTCTCTTCTGTGACAACACTGGAGCTATTGCCCTTGCCAAGGAGCCCAGGTTTCACAAGAAGACCAGGCATATCAAGTGTCGCTTCAACTCCATTCGTGAACATGTTCAAGATGGAGACATAGATATTTGTAAAGTGCATACAGATCTGAATGTCGCAGATCCGTTGACTAAACCTCTTCCACGAGCAAAACATGATCAACACCAGAACTCTATGGGTGTTCGATTCATCACAATGTAACTAGATTATTGACTCTAGTGCAAGTGGGAGACTGTTGGAAATATGCCCTAGAGGCAATAATAAAGTGGTTATTATTATATTTCCTTGTTCGTGATAATTGTCTATTGTTCATGCTATAATTGTGTTATCCGGAAATCGTAATACATGTGTGAATACATAGACCACAACATGTCCCTAGTAAGCCTCTAGTTGACTAGTTCGTTGATCAATAGATGGTTATGGTTTCCTGACCATGGACATTGGATGTCATTGATAATGGGATCACATCATTAGGAGAATGATGTGATGGACCAGACCCAATCCTAAGCATAGCACAAGATCGTATAGTTCGTTCGCTAGAGCTTTTCTAATGTCATGTATCATTTCCTTAGACCATGAGATTGTGCAACTCCCGGATACCGTAGGAATGCTTTGGGTGTATCAAACGTCACAACGTAACTGGGTGACTATAAAGGTGCACTACAGGTATCTCCGAAAGTGTCTGTTGAGTTGGCACGAATCGAGACTGGGATTTGTCACTCCATATGACGGAGAGGTATCTTTGGGCCCACTCGGTAATGCATCATCGTATTGAGCTCAATGTGACTAAGGAGTTAGCCACGGGATCATGCGTTACGGAACGAGTAAAGAGACTTGCCGGTAACGAGATTGAACAGGGTATAAGGATACCGACGATCGAATCTCGGGCAAGTAACATACCGATGGACAAAGGGAATTGCATACGGGATTGATTGAATCCTCGACATCGTGGTTCATCCGATGAGATCATCATGGAACATGTGGGAGCCAACATGGGTATCTAGATCCCGCTGTTGGTTATTGGCCGGAGAGATGTCTCGGTCATGTCTGCATGGTTCCCGAACCCATAGGGTCTACACACTTAAGGTTCGGTGACGCTAGAGTTGTTATGGGAAATAGTATGTGGTTACCGAATGTTGTTCGGAGTCCCGGATGAGATCCCGGACGTCACGAGGAGTTCCGGAATGGTCCGGAGGTGAAGATTTATATATGGGAAGTCATCATACGGTCGCCGAAAGTATTCGGGGGTTTGCCGGTATTGTACCGGGACCACCGAAGGGGTTCCGGGGGTCCACCGGGAGGGTCCACCTGCCCCGGAGGGCCCTATGGGCTGTATGTGGAAGGGAACCAGCCCCTAAGTGGGCTGGGCGCCATCCCCCCTTAGGGCCCATGCGCCTAGGGTTGGGGGGAAACCCTAAAGGGGGCGCCCCCCTTGGCTTGGGGGGCAAGCCCCCTCCCCTTGGCCGCCGCCCCCCCTCTAGATCTCATCTAGAGGGACCGGCCCCCTTCCCCCTTAGCCCTATAAATAGAGGGGAGGAGGGAGGGCAGCAGCACCTGATCCAAGGCGCAGCCCTCCCCCTCTCCAACACCCCATCCTCCTCCGTTGAGCTTGGCGAAGCCCTGCCGGAGAACTGCAAGCTCCACCACCACGCCGTCGTGCTGCCGGAGTTGTCTTCCCCAACCTCTCCCTCCTCCTTGCTGGATCAAGGCGCGGGAGACGTCACCGGGCTGCATGTGTGTTGAACGCGGAGGCGCCGTTGTTCGGCGCTTAGATCGGAATCGACCGCGATCTGAATCGCTGCGTGTACGACTCCTCCAACCACTTTCTTGCAACGCTTCCGCATCTCGATCTTCAAGGGTATGAAGATGCACTCCTCTCTCTCTTGTTGCTAGTCTCTCCATAGATTGATCTTGGTGATGCGTAGAATTTTTTTTAATTTCTACACCGATCCCCAACACATCAGGTCGTCAAGGTTTGCTCGGACAGATCGGGGGGTGTCGTGGGTCCCGTTGTACATGCATAGCAAGTGCGGGCGTTGCCGAAGTGGTTGGAATCTTCGGCTAATCGTCGTGGCCATTACATCTATAATGGTGAGGCCAGTAATTGTCAGCAGCTTTACTTGGGCTGCCAAGCTGATTACATTGGTGTCATCCTCCTGAGCAGCAGTCCGCGGTCTCCAGCTGTAGCGCTTCTTTGGGGGTTCCGGAGAAAGTGGGGAGCCCGGGCTAAACTGGGTCATATAGTGGGACGTCGTGTATATAAAACCACTCGGATGACCAAAAGTCGGTATCCTCCCGAGGAGTACCTGGAGGGTTGTCGGTCCCTTCAATTTGGCAGACCTCGGCAGCTCCCACTGTTGGGAAACGTACATGGAAAACAAAAATTTTCTATGCACACGCAAGATCTATCCATGGAGATGCTTAGCTACGAGAGGGGGAGAGCATCTACATACGCTTGTAGATCGCTAAGCGGAAGCGTTTATCAACGTGGTTGATGTAGTCATACACCTTCACGATCCCTTCCGATCAAGCACCGAACGTACGGCACCTCCGCGTTCAGCACACGTTCAGCTCGATGACATCCTCTCGTTCTTGATCCAACAAGAGGAGCGAAGTAGTAAATGAGTTTCGGCAGCATGACGGCATGGTGACGGTGGTGGTGAAACTATTTCCGCCGGGCTTCGCCAAGCACAACGGATTTAGAGCGGGGGATGAACTAGAGGGAGGAGATTAGAACCACACTGGGCTTCTAATTATGAGGATTAGAGGTAGCTAGGGCTAGCTCTAATTAGTCAACTAGGACCAACTAGAACTAGAACTAGATCAACTAGAGGAGGCTCAAAAACTTGTGTTCTAGGGGCTAGACCTGCTCCTCTATTTATATGTTGAGCCCTGGGGTCATTACTTGGAGAGAGGGCCTCCCCAAAGTCGGTTTGAAATGCAAGGAAGATTCCTTCTCGGATTCCAGCACCAGACGCTAGGGTCCCTGGCGTCAGGTCCCCGACCTCCGCAAAACTTCCTTTTGCACCGACCTAAAGCCCCGTGGGCCTTACCCCTTGGCCCAACCATCATCCTATATATCAATCTTTACCTCCGGACCATTCCGGAGCTCCTCGTCATGTCCGTGATCTCATCCGGGACTCCAAACAACATTCGGTCACCAACATACATAACTCATATAATACTATATCATCAACGAACGTTAAGCGTGCGGACCCTACGGGTTCAAGAATGATGTAGACATGACCGAGACGCTTCTCCGGTCAATAATCAATAGCGGGACCTGGATGCCCATATTGGTTCCTACATATTCTACAAAGATCTTTATCGGTCGAACCTTTATGACAACATACATAGTTCCCTTTCTCCGTCGGTATGTTACTTGCCCAAGATTCGACCGTCGGTATCTACATACCTAGTTCAATCTCATTACCGGAAAGTCTCTTTACTCGTTCCGTAATACATCATCTTGTAACTAACTTCTTAGTCATTTTGCTTGCAAGCTTCTTGTGATGCTACCAAGAGGGCTCAGAGATACCTTTCCGTCATACGGAATGACAAATCCCAATCTCGATCCATGCCAACTCAACAGACACCTTCGGAGATACCTATAGAGCACCTTTATGATCACCCAGTTACGAAGTGATGTTTGATACACTGACATGGCTAGACTACGTCGGTATTTCCCAAAAGAGGAAGGGATGATGCAGCACAGCTACGGTAAGTATTTCCCTCAGTTGTGAAACCAATGTATCAATCCAGTAGGAGAACCAAGCAACACTATGTAAACAGTACCTGCACACAAAGAACAAATACTTGCAACCCGACGTGTAAGAGGGGTTGTCAATCCCTCCTCGGGAAAAAGATAGATTGGTTTGTATGAATTTGGATAAATAGATCTGGCAAAAACACAAAATAAAATAAGTAAAGAAAAAGTGCAGCAAGGTATTTTTGGGTTTTTGGAATAATAGATCTGAAAATAAATATGGCAAAAGATAGATCAGAAAGCAAATATGATAAAAGATAGACCCGGGGGCCGTAGATTTCACTAGTGGCTTCTCTCGAGGAAATAGCACACGGTGGGTAAACAAATTACTACTGGGCAATTGATAGAAGAACAAATAATTATGATGATATCCAAGGCAATGATCAATATATAGGCATCACATCCAAGATTAGTAGACCGAAACGATTCTGCATCTACTATTATTACTCCACACATCGACTGCTATCCAGCATGCATCTAGTGTATTAAGTTCATGACAAAACAAAGTAATGCAATAAGAAAGATGACATGATGTAGACAAGATCTATTCATGTAGGAATAGACCCCATCTTGTTATCCTTAATAGCAACGATACATACGTGCCTCGCTACCCCTTCTGTCACTGGGTGAGGACACTGTAAGATCGAACCCATCACAAAGCACCTCTTCCCATGGCAAGAAAAATCGATCTAGTTGGCCTAACTAAACCAAAGATTCGAAGAAAAAATACGAGGCTATAAATAATCATGCATATAAGAGATCAAAGAAAACTCAAATAATATTCATGGATATAGATCTAATCATAAACTCGAACTTCATCGGATCCCAACAAACACACCGCAAAAAGTCATTACATCAAATAGATCTCCAAGAGACCATTGTATTGAGAATCAAAAACAGAGAAGAAGCCATCTAGCTACTCGGACCCGTAGGTCTATGGTGAACTACTCACGCATCATCGGAGGAGCACCAATGAGGATGATGAACCCCTCCGTGATGGTGTTAGATTGGATCTCATGGTTCTGGAACTTGCGGCGGCTGGAATTGTGTTTCGTCGACTCACCTAGGGTTTTTGGAATATTTGGGTATTTATAGAGCTGAGAGGTGGTGCAGGAGACCCCCGTGGCCCCCACAACCCACCAGGGCGCTCCTGGGCTCCTAGGCACACCCTGGTGTCTTGTGGGCCCCACGGGCCTCCCCCAGGTGCTTCCTTGGCTCCCAAGTTGTCTTCTGGTCCAAAAAAAATCTCCAAAAAGTGTCGCTGCCTTTGGACTCCGTTTGATAGGGATATTCTTCAAAGTAAAAAATAACAAGCAAAAAAACAAAAACTGGCACTGGGCACTATGTCAATAGGTTAGTCCCAAAAAATGATATAAAGTTGCTATAAAATGATTGTAAAACATCCAAGAATGATAATGTAACAGCATGGAACAATCAAAAATTATAGATACGTTAGAGACGTATCAGCATCTCCAAGCTTAATTCCTGCTCGTCCTCGAGTAGGTAAATGATAAAAACTGAATTTTTGATGTGGAATGCTGCCTAACATGTTCATCACATATTCTTTTTTTTGTAGCATGGACATTTGGACTTTTAGATTGTTCAAAGCAATAGTCCATATTTGACATGAAGACTTCAATACTCAAGCATATCAACAAGCAACCATGTCTTTCAAAATATCAACACTAAAGAAAGTTATCCCTAGCCCATCATGCTCAATCATTGATCCATTCACGAAACACACTCGAATATTAGCTACATCCAATGCTCAAGTACGATCATAGTGCTCCCTAGTTGGCACTTTATAAGAGAAGATGGAGACTCAAATAAAAATAAAAATTTGCATAAAAGTAAATAGATAGGCCCTTCGCAGAGGGAAGTAGAGATTTCTAGAGGTGCCAGAGCTCAAAGCAAAAATTGAGAGATAAATTTTTTTGGGAGGCATACCTTTCCCGTCAACGAAAATGACCGAGTAGTTCCCAATACATTCCATGCTAGATACATCATAGGCGGTTTCCAAACATAAAATAAAGTTTATTCCTTTTTGCACCATTCTTTCACAATCCATGGCTAGCCGTATCCACGTGTGCCTTCCATACCAACACTTTCCAAGGAATTTATTATTTGACAACATCAAGAAATTTTATTTTTTATTTCAGGACTGGGCATCCCTATTACCGCTGTACTCTCGTGCAATGACAAGTGAATAAACACTCATCTTGAGAATAACACATCTAGCATGGAAAAATATTGGCCACCCCCTGCCGCTTCATGAGCGGTACGGGCACACAAAAAGGAAATTCATTTTGAAAATTATAGATGGCGCATACAAATTTTCTTAGAACGGCACAAAAATACCGCATATAGGTAGGTATGGTGGACTCATATGGCAAAACTGGGTTTAAGGATTTTGGATGCACAAGTAGTATTCCCACTTAGTGCAAATGGAGGCTAGCAAATAGATTGAGAAGCAACCAACCAAGAAACAAAAATTCAGATAAGCGAGCATTAAGCATAACTAACACCGAATAATGCACCACAAGTAGGATGTAATTTCATTACATAACTATTGACTTTCGTGCTTGGATAGGGAATCACAAACCTTAACACCAATATTCTTACTAAAGCATAATTACTCACCAACATGACTCACATATTACTATCATCATATCTCAAAACTATTACAAAGAATCAAGTTTATTTTGTCCAATGATCTTCATGAAAGTTTTTATTATATCCCTCTTGGATATCTATCACTTTGGGACTAGTTTCATATATTGCAATTGCTTTTGATAAGCTCAAACAAATTTAAGTGAAGAACATGAGCATAAAAATTTCATCTCTCAAAATAATATAAGTGAAGCATGAGAGAATTTCTTCAAAATTTACTAACTCTCAAATAAATCTAAGTGAATCATGAGAGTATTTCTTCAAAAATATTAAAGCACACCGTGCTCAAAAAGATATAAGTGAAGCACTAGAGCAATTCCATAGCTCAAAAAATTTAAGTGAAGCACATAGAGCAATTCTAACAAATCATAGCATAATTTTGGCTCTCTCAAATAGGTGTGTCCAGCAAGGATAAATGTGACAAACTAAAAAGCAAAACAAGCAAAGACTCATATAATACAAGACGCTCCAAGAAAAACTCATGATATGTGACGAATAAAAATATAGCTCCAAGTAAAATTACCGATGGTCGTTAGAAGAAAGAGGGGATGCCTTTCGGGGCATCCCCAAGCTTAGTTGCTTGGTTCTCCTTTAATATTAACTTGGGGTGCCATGGGCATCCCCAAGCTTAGGCTCTTTTCACTCCTTATTCCTTCATCCATCGTGATCTCACCCAAAACTTGAAAACTTCAATCACACAAAACTTAACAAAACCTTCGTGAGATCCGTTAGTATAATAAAGCAAATCGCCACTCTAAGTACTGTTGCAAACCCATTCATATTTTATTATTGCATTATACCTACTGTATTCCAACTTTACCATGGCTTATACCCTCCAATACAATCCATAGATTCATCAAAATAAGCACACAATGCAACGAAAACAGAATCTATCAAAAACAGAACAGTTTGTAGTAATATGGACTCTAACCATATTTCTGTAACTCCAATTTTTTTGAAACATTAGGGGCGTGTTTGGATGCCTGTGCTGCACCTGCATGGCATCCCAGATGCAATTTTTAGCTTGTTTGGTAAACTGCATGGCCATCTGGGCCTGGCCCAATTGATGCAAAAAGTACCCTCTCAGCCAAGCTGAGAGCTACGCCCGATTCGGGCGTTCCTTAGATGCATGCACGAGCTGTGCAAAACGCCTGCACCCACCCCGCATCCCGCGTGCAGCTTCACGCAGGGGGTCGCGACCCCCTCGCCATAACTCCCACATTTTCTTCCGCCCTGTTCGCCCAACGCTCCTCCTCCCATCCCCTCCGCTCGGCCTCAGATTCGACGCCGCTGCCTCCACATCCTCGCCGCCGCCGCCTCATCCTCATCCTCGCCGCCATCGCCTCCTTCTCCTCCACTCCGCCGCCATCCCGAGATGGGTGCCCTTGACGTTGAGCACCGGCGAGTGGATCCCACGACGACCGGTGGTTCATCGCGTCTCGATCCCGTGGCGGTGGGGGATGCTGGTCGGCGGGGAGAAGCGCCCTACACAAGAGCCCGCGGTTCAGGAAGATGATGTGATGATGTTCGCCACGCGATTTGGATCTCATGGCGGCAGTAGTCGCAAGATCAAGGAATGGCAGCAGCAACCAGATCTGTTGTGTCCATACTTCGTTTCTACTGTGGCGATCTCCAACCATACTTCGCAAGATCAAGGAATGGCAGTAGTTGCAAGTTCTGATTTAGTTTTGACTGAATTTAGTTATTCTGCCATATAACATGGCTTGTCATTGGGCTATTGCCATGGCTGATGTCGCCTGTGTATGTTGTTGTATTTGTAAACAAAGATTGTCTGTTAATTTTACCTGAAGGAGACATGCTTCCCCTGTTTGCTGCAAATAGTATGACCAGTATACCAAACAACATCTCACTTAGTCCGTGACATCTCATACAACCTACGAAACACATATTCTATCTGACCAGTCCCACAACACACAATCAACCAAACACATATCTCAGTGTACCATTGCATTAGCCCAGCCAGGCCACACTCAGCCAGCATGGTAGATGCGATGCAACCAAATGTGACCCAGGCATCCAAACATGCCCTAGGACAACGTAGGCAACTTGTAAATCAATCTTGTGTAAAAAATTGAGAATTTTTCGTCGCTTCTGTCATTTTTAAAAATTCAGCTACTGGACGCAAAAGTTTTTGTTTTTCAACAGGATCAAATCAACTATCACCCAACATGATCCCAAAGGCTTTACTTGGCACAAAATCTAATTAAAACAAAAAAACACAATCATAACAGTAGCATACTTGTGAAAACACTCAATAACAGAAAGAAAAAGGTAAAAAATAAATTTTATTCATTGGGTTGCCTCCCAACAAGCGCTATCGTTTTACGCCCTTAGCTAGGCATAAGATTTCAACGATGCTCACATGAAAGATAATAGTTGAAACACAAAGAGAGCATCATGAAACATGTGACAAACACATTTAAGTCTAACATACTTCCTATGCATAGGAATTTTATAGGAAAACAAATTATCTAGACAAGAAGTATCTAGCATATGCAAAGGAGAGGAATAAAACATTAACAATCTCAACATAACGAGAGGAAATTTAGTAACATGAAAATTTCTACAACTATATTTTCCTCTCTCATAATAATTATATGTAGGATCATAATCAAATTCAATAATATAGCTATCCTATACAATTTTCTCTTCATGATCCACATGCATAAAAGTTTTATGATCTTCCAAGATAGTGGGATTAACGTCAACTAAAGTCATGACCTCTCCAAACCCATTTTCATAAAAAATTTCATAAGATTGAACATTCTCCAAATATGTGGTATTCTTTTTTATTAGAGTTGACCCTCTTCCAAACCCACTTCCAATAATATTGCAAACATTATTATCAATTTCATATTCATCATGAGGCTTAAATAAATTTTCAAGATCATAAGAAGAATCGCCCCAATTATGATCATTGCAATAAGTAGTGGACATATCAAAATTAGCATCCCCAAGCTTGGGGTTTTGCATATCATTAGCACAATTGACATTAATAGAATTTATAGTAAAATCATTGCAATCATGCTTTTCATTCAAGGAGCTATCATGAGTCACTTCATAATTTTTTTCGTTTAACACTTCATCACAATTTTCAGATTCATGATTTTCAAGCAAAACTTCATAGAGATAATCTAGTGCACTCAACTCACTAGCAATTGGTTCATCATAATTGGATCTTTTGAAAATATTAGCAAGTGGATGCGGATCCATATCAATAAATTTTTAGCAAGCAAAGATGCAAGCAAATAGAAGACACATGGTGTGACGCCCCCAGCTCAATCATGCACTAATCATACACGCAAATGCACACGATCAAGCCTAAGGACTCACGGGAAGATATCACAACACAACTCTAAAACATAAATAAAGTCATACAAGCTTTATATTACAAGCCAGGGGTCTCGAGGGCTCGAATACATCATCTCGCATACAAGCGTCAGCGGAAGCATCAGATATCTGAGTACAGATATAAAAGAAAGCACAGAAAGGCCTTTAGAAAGGCAGGGCAAAATAAAACACTACGATCGAAAGGCGTAGGCCTCCTGCCTGGGACCCTCCGATCCTACTCCTGGTCGTCAGTCAACTCGTAGTAGTATCCACCCTCGCGGTAGTAGTAGCGATCGTCGGCGGGGGCAACTGTATCCGGGGCTCCGTCATCTGGTCGCATCAAATGAATATGGGGGAAAAAGAAAGCAAAGCAACCGTGAGTACTCATTCGAAGTACTCAGCAAGCAAGCATCTACACTACATATGCAACATTATCAAAGGAAGGCTGTATATGTGGACTGGGCTGCAGAAATGCCAGAATAGAGAGGAGGCCTAGTCCTATCGAAGACTAGCATCTTCAGAGGTCTTGCAACATTAGAAGAGTGTAGATTAGTACCATATAAAGTAGTAGTAATGTATCGACCTCACCCAGAGATCCTTTCTCGACTCCCTGCGAGAAAGCAATCCCAGAGCCATATAGTCATCAACCTCGTCCGGAGATCCCTTCTCGACTCCCTGCGAGAAGCAATCCCAGAGCCTCATATCCATGTCTCATCTCAACTTCTAGCTGTATCAATCGGGATACAACTCCGAGTGTCCTTTACCGTAGGACCGGCTATCGATAGATGTGTTCTTCCCTGCAGGGGTGCACCAACTTACCCACCACGCTCGCTTAACTCCGGCCGGACACACTTTTCTGGGTCATGCCTGGCCTCGGCCAAATGATACACCGCAACCCTACCTACAGCTCAGCAGAGAGGTCCCCGTCGGTCTACATCCTAAGCGCAAGGGGGTCTTGGCCATCGCCCCTCGCCCTCCGGGTCGTTGCGTGCCGGGCGAACCAGGCTCCACCCCTCAGGATGGTGCCGGCCCAGCCCGGCCGCAGTGCTGAACTGGACATCTGACAGAGCTTTCGGCTGATGCTACGATGCAGAACGCCCATACCATGCCCACGTGATGGTTAGTGCTATCAGGCCAGAGGCCCTCTCGGATCAAATATCCAAATCGTTAGTGGACTAGGGGCTTGCGGTAACGAGCAGAGACTCACGAAAGATGTGACCCCATCGCCCCGTCTCGAGGACTTGCGGCAAGGGCCAAGAATGCCCGGCCACGCCTCGTATTCATCACTCGGGCACCATACAGGCAAGCCGTCTTCACAACACTCGCCACTTAGGCGTATGCGGGTACCCCTCAGGGTCGACCCGCCTATCCAAGTAACAGTGTAAGGTCCAAGTATCCGTGTGTCCATAACATCAGGGGAATCCGAGGTATCACCCTCATTGAATTCCCACTCGATGTATCCGTCAAGGTGAACTCGGAGGAATCACCCTCGCTGGGTTCACACTTGTGGTGTTGTACGACAGCGTCGTTATCGGAAGCGGTGAAGGAGGAATCACCCTCGATGACCACGACCGAACAGCTTCTCTACAGAGTTAACATCAGAAGTGCTACAAGAGGTTTCACCCTCGGCACTTGACAGTAACACTGCAGTGTCGTTACAACTAAGGGGGGGGGGTGATGTGCGTGCCGGGGCCTGGTCTTCAATCCCGTTGATCGGGTCTTCTGATAATCCAGCGGGGCAGTCGGGACTAGCGGGGTCACTAATAGGTCTCTACCCAGCCTATACTAAGCAGTTTAGGATATGCAGGTAATTATCAACAGCAGGTTACAGTAAACAGGCTATGCATCAGAATAGGTAAAGCACTAGCAGCAACAATTCTAATGCAAGCATGAGAGAGAAAGAATAGGCGATATCAGTATGCTCAAAGGGGGGGGGGGGTGCTTGCCTGGTTGCTCGGCGGCAAGGGCAAGGTCGTCAGGGGTCGTCGATATCCAGAGCTGCGTCGGTCTCGGGGACTACGTCGGAGTCTAATGAGAGAGAAGAGGGGGAAGAAACAGTATAAATACACAGCAGACAGGAGCAACACAAAGCATAACATGGCAATACGCGGCGACGGAGGTGATCTATCGCAGTGCCGGGTGATACTGGCGAAGGGGGAATTCATCCGGGAATGTACTCCAGGTGTTTGGCATTTTCGGACGGAGGGACCGGAGGGGGACGGTTGCATGTTCGCTATGCTAGGGACGTGTGGCGGACGAATGGATCGCGTATTCGGATTCATCTCGAAATTCTGAGCAACTTTCATGTACAAAGTTTTTTGATCTGAGCTACGGATTATTTTATATGATTTTCTAAAGATTTTAGCAATTTCTGGAATTTATTTAATCATTTAAATTCGAATTATCCAAAACGGTGTATGCTGACGTCATCATGATGTCAGCAGTCAACAGTGCCGTTGACCTAGTCAAACTGACGTGTGGGCCCCACCTGTCAGTGTCTGTTTAGTTTAATTAGGGTTTAACTAATTTAATTATAGTTTAATTTAACTAACTAATTAATTAGATTAATTAAAAAGGATTAATTAACTTAATTAATTCACTAATTAATTAATTATCTATTTATTTTATTAATTCATTTTTTTATCTATTAAACGTTTTGTGGCTGGGCCCACCTGTCATAGGCACAGGGGGGTTGGGGGCCCAGCCGTCAGTGGCCCAGGCCATAGCGGGCGCGCGGGCGCTCGTGCCCGAGTGAGGCCGTGGCCTCGACGAGGCCAGCGGGGCGTCGGCGCGGCGCGGCCGGCGGGGTGGCGCAGCAGAAATAGCAGCAGCGGCGCGGTTCGCAGTAGGCAGCAGGAAGTGGCGGCGTCAGCAGGCCGACGCAGCGCGGAGCAGGGGCGAGCGGGGTGGCGTGGGCACTGCAGCAGGAGGTGACCGGGGGCGCGGCCACATGCGCAGGGGGTGAGCGCAGGGGAGGAGGCGTGCGGGCAAGGGCGGTCTCCGGCAGGTGCGGCTAGGCGCGCGCGCAGACGGTGCACCGAGCGAGCAGGGGGCGAGCGGTGGGGAGAGGGGGCGCGGTGAGCGCGCCACGGGCGCGGCCGGAGCACGTCGACCGTGGGCGGGGACGGCGGCGACCGTGGTGAGCGGGGAGATGTGGAGGGGGGAACAGGGGAAGCCGGGCCTCACCGCGGGCGCAGGGTCAAGGGCAGCGGGGCTCAGGGGAGCGGCTCGGGGCAGGGGACGAGGAGGCGTCGGCGATGGCGACCGACGACGGCGACGGGGTCGGGGGCGCGTGGTGCGGTGGTCGGGGACGGGCGCCGGCGTCAGGGGTCGCGGGGCCATTGCCCTCCTCCTCGATCCAGATGGGGAAGGGGGAGGGAGGAGAGATCGAGGGAGAGTGGGGGGGGGGGGGGGGTTTTGTGGGATCGGCTAGGGTTTCGGTTGGGGCGGCTGTGGCCATATGGCCTGGGGGCGAGCGGGGAGTGGGCCGGCCGCCTGGCGGTCCACTGGGCCACGGCCCAGTGGAGGGGGGGGGGGTTCTGTTTTCTTTTTATTTTTGGCTTTATATCCTTTTCTTATTTTCTTTTCTCTCATTTTCTGTTTTGTATTTTCTTTTTAAACCAAATGACTTTTGCAAAATATGATACTTGCTAAAATAAATGCTGTGCAATATTTACCACTGTTAGAAAATGGTTTGGAGCATAAATGATTTCATTTGTATTTTATTTAATTGCAAAAGGATTAAATACTGCTGTTTTGTTGCTGTTTGAGTCAGCTAATCAATTTAGTGAATGTTGGTTATAATTTTAGAATTGTCTCTGGAATATTTGCCATTTAATGAACATTTTAGTTTTCAAATTTGAACAACTTTTATTTTCACTTTTAGTTTGAATTTCCATTTGAATTTGAATTTGAAAAGAGATATGATACTAATGATGATTAAGCACTGTTGATCATGATGACATAGCATAATCAAAAGGGTGATCACTGTAGCTTAATACATGTGGTGTTACACATGGCAACACAAAAAAAGATAGCAAACAAAAGATCAAACGAGAAAAAGGCAAACAAAAAAGAAGGCGAATAAAAAGCAATTTTTTTTGTGAAGTGGGGGAGATGAAAACGAGAAGCAAATGGCAAATAATGTAAATTGCAAGGAGATAAGATTTGTGATTAGGAACCTGATAGATGTTGATGATATCATCTCCGGCAACGGCGCCAGAAATTCCTTTGACGTGGCTAGACTACGTCGGTATTTCCCCAAAGAGGAAGGGATGATGCAACACAGCTACGGTAAGTATTTCCCTCAGTTGTGAAACCAAGGTATCAATCCATTAAGAGAACCAACCAACACCATGTAAATGGTACCTGCACACAAATAACAAATACTTGCAACTCGACGCGTAAGAGGGGTTGTCAATCCCTCCTCGGGAAAAAGATAGATTGGTTTGTATGAATTTGGATAAATAGACCTGGCAAAAACACAAAATAAAATAAGTAAAGAAAAAGTGCAGCAAGGTATTTTTGGGTTTTTGGAATAATAGATCTGAAAATAAATATGGCAAAAGATAGTTCGAAAAGAAAATATGATAAAAGATAGACCCGGGGGCCGTAGATTTCACTAGTCGCTTCTCTCGAGGAAATATCACACGGTGGGTAAACAAATTACTGTTGGGCAATTGATAGAAGAACAAATAATTATGACGATATCCAAGGCAATGATCAATATATAGGCATCACGTCCAAGATTAGTAGACCGAAACGATTCTGCATCTACTACTATTACTCCACACATCGACCGCTATCCAGCATGCATCTAGTGTATTAAGTTCATGGAGTAATGCAATAAGAACGATGACATGATGTAGACAAGATCTATTCATGTAGGAATAGACCCAATCTTGTTATCCTTAATAGCAACGATACATACGTGCCTCGCTACCCCTTCTGTCACTGGGTGAGGACACCGTAAGATCGAACCCATCACAAAGCACCTCTTCCCATGGCAAGAAAAATTGATCTAGTTGGCCTAACTAAACCAAAGATTTGAAGAAGAAATACGAGGCTATAAATAATCATGCATATAAGAGATCAAAGAAAACTCAAATAATATTCATGGATATAGATCTGATAATAAACTCAAACTTCATCGGAACCCAACAAACACACCGCAAAAAGTCATTAGATCAAATAGATCTCCAAGAGACCATTGTATTGAGAATCAAAAAGAGAGAAGAAGCCATCTAGCTACTACCTACGGATCCGTAGGTCTATGGTGAACTACTCACGCATCATCGGAGGAGCTCCAATGAGGATGATGAACCCCTCCGTGATGGTGTTAGATTCGATCTCGTGGTTCTGGAACTTGTGGCGGCGGGAATTCTGTTTCGTCGACTCCCCTAGGGTTTCTGGAATATTTGGGTATTTATAGAGCTGAGAGGCGGTGCAGGAGACCCCCGTGGGCCCCATAACCCACCAGGGGCGCCTGGGTTCCTGGGCGCTCTCTGGTGTCTTGTGGGCCCCACGGGCCTCCCCCAGGTGCTTCCTTGGCTCCCAAGTTGTCCTCTGGTCCAAAAAAAAAATCTCCAAAAAGTTTCGCTGTGTTTGGACTCCGTTTGATAGGGATATTCTTCGAAGTAAAAAAACAAGCAAAAAAATAGCAACTGGCACTGGGCACTATGTCAATAGGTTAGTCCCAAAAAATGATATAAAGTTGCTATAAAATGATTGTAAAAGATCCAAAAAAGATAATATGACAACATGGAACAATTAAAAATTATAGATACGTTGGAGACGTATCATACACACAAGGCATTCCTTCGGAGTCCAGGAGTTGCATGATCTCATGGCCGAAGGAACATGTATTTCACATTAAGAAAGCAGTAGCAATAAACTGAACGATCATATGCTATGCTAATGAATGGGTCTTTTCCAACACATCATTCTCCTAATGACGTGTTCCTGTTATCAAACGACAACTCATGCCTATGGTCAGGAAACCTTAACCATCTTTTGATCAACGAGCTAGTCTAGTAGTGGCTTACTAGGGACTTGGTATTTGTTTATGTATCCACACATGTATTTAAGTTTTCGATCAATACAATTATAGCATGAATAATAAACCTCTATCATGATTAAGGAAATATAATAATAACCACTTTATTATTGCCTCTAGGGCATATTTCCAACAGTCTCCCACTTGCACTAGAGTCAATAACCTAGATTACATTGTAATGAATCTAACACCCATGGAGTCTTGGTGCTGATCATGTTTTGCCCGTCGAAGAGGTTTAGTCAACGGATCTGCCACTTTCAGATCCATATGTACTTTGCAAATTTCTATGTCTGCATCCTTGACCTTTTCATGAATGGAGTTGAAGCGTCGCTTGATGTGTTTGGTTCTCTTGTGAAAACTGGGCTCCTTTGCTATGGCAATTGCTCTAGTGTTGTCACAAAAGATTGTCATTGGACCCGATGCACTGGGTATTACACCCAGATTGGATATGAACTCCTTCATCCAGACTCCTTCATGTGCTACTTCTGAAGCAGCTATGTATTCTGCTTCACATGTAGATCCCGCCATGACGCTCTTCTTAGAACTGCACCAACTGACAGATCCACCATTCAATATCAATACGTATCCGGTTTGCGACTTAGAGTCATCCGGATCTGTGTCGAAGCTAGCATCGACGTAACCCTTTAGACGAGCTCTTCGTCACCTTCATAAAGGAGAAACATATCCTTGGTCCTTTCAGGTACTTCAGGATATTCTTGACCGATGTCCAGTGATCCACTCCTGGATTACTTTGGTACCTCCCTGCCAAACTAATGGCAAGGCACACATCAAGTCTGGTACACAACATGGCATACATTATAGAACCTATGGCCGAGGCATAGGGAATGACTTTAATTCTCTCTCTATCTTCTGCCGTGGTCGGACTTTGAGTCTGACTCAATTTCACACCTTGCAACACAGGCAAGAACCCTTTCTTTGACTAGTCCATTTTGAACTTCTTCAGAACTTTGTCAAGGTATGTGCTTTGTGAAAGTCCTATTAAGCATCTCGATCTATCCCTATAGATCTTGATGCCCAATATGTAAGCAGCTTCACCGAGGTCTTTCATTGAAAAATTATTATTCAAATATCCTTTTATGCTATCTAGAAATTCTATATCATTTCCAATCAGCAATATGTCCTCCACATATAATATCAGAAATGCTACAGAGCTCCCACTCACTTTCTTGTAAATACATGCTTTACCGTAAGTCTGTATAAAACCAAATGCTTTGAACACCTCATCAAAGCATATATTCCAACTCTGAGATGCTTGCACCAGCCCATAGATGGATCGCTGGAGCTTGCACACTTTGTTAGCATCCTTAGGATCGACAAAACCTTCTGGTTGCATCATATACAACTCTTCTTTAAGAAACCCGTTAAGGAATGCAATTTTGACGTCCATTTGCCAGATTTCATAATCATAAAATGCGACAATTGCTAACTTGATTCTGACAGACTTAAGCATCGCTACGGGTGAGAAAGTCTCATCGTAGTCTACCCCTTGAACTTGTTGAAAACCTTTTGCGACAAGTCGAGCTTTATAGACAGTGATATTACCATCAGCGTCCGTCTTCCTCTTGAAGATCGATTTATTCTCAATGGCTTGCCGATCATCGGGCAAGTCCACCAAAGTCCACACTTTGTTCTCATACATGGATCCTATCTTAGATTTCATCGCCTCAAGCCATTTGTCGGAATCTGGGCTCATCATAGCTTCTTCATAGTTCGTAGGTTCGCTGTTGTCTAACAACATGATTTCCAGGACAGGATTACCGTACCACTCTGGTGCGGTATGTTTTCTGGTCGACCTACGAGGTTCAGTAGTAACTTGATCTGAAGTTTCATGATCATCATTTGCTTCCTCTCTAGTTGGTGTAGACATCACATGAATGGTTTTATCTATGTGCTACTTTCCAATTCGAGAGAAGGTACAATTGCCTCATCAAGTTCTACTTTCCTCCCACTCACTTCTTTTGAGAGAAACTCCTTCTCTAGAAATGACCCATTCTTAGCAACAAAGATCTCGCTTTCGGATATGTGGTAGAAGGTATACCCAATAGTTTCTTTAGGGTATCCTATGAAGACGCACTGCTCCGCTTTGGGTTCGAGCTTATCAGGCTGAAGCCTTTTGACATAAGCGTTGCATCCCCAAACTTTAAGAAACGACAGCTTAGGTTTCCTGCCAAACCATAGTTCATAAGGTGTTATCTCAACGGATTTAGATGGTGCCCTATTTAACGTGAATGCGGCTGTCTATAATGCATAACCCCAAAATGATAGCGGAAAATCGGTGAGAGACATCATAGAATGCACCATATCTAATAAAGTACGGTTACGACATTTGGACACACCATTATGCTGTGGTGTTCCAGGTGGCGTGAGTTGTGAAAAAATTCTACATTGTTTTAAATGAAGGCCAAATTCGTAACTAAAATATTCACCTCCGCGATCAGATCATAGAAACTTTATTTTCTTGTAACGATGATTCTCCACTTCACTCTGAAATTCTTTGAACTTTTCAAATGTTTCAGACTTCTGTTTCATCAAGTAGATATACCCATGCCTACTCAAATCATCTATGAAGGTTAGAAAATAATGATACCCGCCGCGTGCTTCAACACTTATCGGACCGCATACATCAGTATGTATTGTTTCCAATAAGTCATTAGCTCGCTCCATTGTTCCGGAGAACAGAGTTTTAGTAATCTTACCTATGAGGCATGGTTCGCAAGTATCAAACGATTCATAATCAAGTGATTCCAAAAGTCCATCCGCATGGAGTTTGTTCATGCGCTTTACACCAATATGACCTAAACGGCAGTGCCACAAGTATGTTGCACTGTCATTATCAACTTTGCATCTTTTGGCATCAATATCATGAATATTTGTATCACTACGATCGAGATTCAACAACAATAGACCATTCACTAAGGGTGCATGACCGTAAAAGATGTTACTCATATAAATAGAACAACCATTATTCTCTGACTTAAATGAATAACCGTCTCACAATAAACAAGATCCAGATATAATGTTCATGCTCAACGCTGGCACCAAATAACAATTATTGAGGTCTAAAACTAATCCCGAAGGTAGATGTAGAGGTAGCGAGCCGACGGCGATCACATCAACCTTGGAACCATTCCTGACGCGCATCGTCACCTCGTCCTTAGCCAATCTTCATTTATTCCATAGCTCCTATTTTGAGTTACAAATTTGAGCAACCGAACCAGTATCAAATACCAAGGTGCTACTACGAGCACTAGTAAGAAACACATTAATAACATGTATATCAAATATACCTTTGTTCACTTTGTCATCCTTCTTATCTGCCAAGTACTTGGGGCAGTTCCGCTTCCAGTGACCATTTCCCTTGCAGTAGAAGCACTCAGTTTTTGGCTTAGGTCCAGATTTGGGCTTCTTCACAGGAGAGGCAACTTGTTTGTCGTTCTTCTTGAAGTTCCCTTTCTTCCCCTTGCCCTTTTTCTTGAAACTGGTGGTCTTGTTAACCATCTGATGCTCTTTCTTAATTTCTACCTCCGCTGATTTCAGCATCGCGTAGAGTTTGGGAATCATTTTTGTCATCCCTTGCATATTATAGTTCATCACGAAGCCTTTGTAGCTTGGTGGCAGTGACTAAAGAACTCTATCAATAACACTTGCAACTAGAAGATCAATTCCCAGTTGAGTCAAGTGGTTGTGGTACCCAGACATTCTGAGTATGTGTTCACTGACAGAACTGTTCTCCTCCATCTTACAGCTAAAGAACTTATTGGAGACTTCATATCTCTGAACCCGGGCATTAGCTTGAAATATCAACTTCAGCTCTTGGAACGTCTCATATGCTCCGTGGCATTCAAAACGCTTTTGTAGTCCCGGTTCCAAGCCGTAAAGCATGACACACTGAACTACCGAGTAGTCATCAGATCGAGCCTGCCGGACGTTCATAACATTTGCATCAACTCCTCCAGCAGGTCTGTCACCTAGCGGTGCATCAAGGACATAATTCTTCTATGCAGCAATGAGGATCATCCTCAAGTTATGGATCCAGTCCGTGTAGTTGCTACCATCATCTTTCAACTTAGCTTTCTCTAGGAACGCATTAAAATTCAAGGGAACGGTAGCATGGGATATTGATGTACAACATAGATTTGCAAAGACTATTAGGACTAAGTTCATGATAAATTTTAGTTCAAATAATCAAATTACTAATGAACTCCCACTTAAATCAACATCCCTCAAGTTGTCTAAGTGATACATGATCCAAATCAACTAACCCATGTCCGATCATCACGTGAGATGGGGTAGTTTTCAATGGTGAACATCTCCATGTTGATCATATCTACTATATGACTCATGTTCAACCTTTCGGTCTCCAGTGTTCTAAGACCATGTCTGTACATGCTAGGCTCGCCAAGTTTAACCCAAGTATTCTGCATGTGCAAAACTGGCTTACACCCGTTGTATGTGAACGTAGAGTCTATCACACCCGATCATCACGAGGTGCTTCGAAACGACAAACTTTAGCAATGGTGCATCCTCGGGGAGAACACTTTTATCTTGAAATTAAGTGAAGGGATCATCTTATAATGCTACCATCGTTCTAAGCAAAATAAGATGCAGAAAGGATAAACATCACATGCAATCAAAATATGTGACATGATATGGCCATCATCATCTTGTGCTTTTGATCTCCATCTCCAAAGCAATGGCATGATCTCCATCGTCACTGGTGCGACACCTTGACCTCCATCGTTGCGTTGGGGTCGTCTTGCCAACTATTGCTTCTACAACTATTGCTAACACATAGCGATAAAGTAAAGCAATTACATGACGCTTGGTGATTGACACACAGGTCATACAATAATTAAAGACAACCCTAAGGCTCCTGCCGGTTGTCATACTCATCGACATGCAAGTCGTGAACTTATTACAAAACATGATCATCTCATACATCAACATATATCATATCACGTCCCGACCATATCACATGACAAGATGCCCTGCAAAAACAAGTTAGACGTCCTCTACTTTGTTGTTGCAAATTTTACGTGGCTGCTACAGGAAACTAGCAAGAACCGTTCTTACCTACGCAAAACCACAACGGCGATTATCAAGTTGCTATTTAACCTTCTGCAATGACCACCATAGTCAAACTATCCCGCCAGCCACCTTTATGCAAAATAAGTTGCATGTTAGTCAGTGGAACCGGTCTCATGTACATGGACATGTAAGGTTGGTCCGAGCCGCTTAATCCCACAATATCGCTGAATCAAAATAAGACATAGGTAGTAAGCAATATGAACATCACCGCCCACAACTCCTTTGTGTTCTACTCGTGCATATCATCTATGCATAGAATTGGCTCTGATACCACTGTTGGGAAATGTTGCATGGAAAACAAAAATTTTCTACGCACACGCAAGATCTATCCATGGAGATGCATAGCTACGAGAGGGGGAGAGCATCTACATACCCTTGTAGATCGCTAAGCGGAAGCGTTTATCAACGCGGTTGATGTAGTCGTACACCTTCATGATCTGTTCCGATTAAGCACCGAACGTACGGCACCTCCGTGTTAAGCACATGTTCAGCTTGATGATGTCCTAGCCTTCTTGATCCAGCAAGAGGAGCGAAGTAGTAAATGAGTTTCGGCAGCACGACGGCGTGGTGACGGTGGTGGTGAAACTATTTCCGCCGGGCTTCGCCAAGCACAACGGATTTAGAGCGGAGGATGAACTAGAGGGAGGAGATTAGAACCACACTGGGCTTCTAATTATGAGGATTAGAGGTAGCTAGGGCTAGCTCTAATTAGTCAACTAGAACCAACTAGAACTAGAACTAGATCAACTAGAGGAGGCTCAAAAACTTGTGTTCTAGGGGCTAGCCCTGCTCCTCTATTTATATGTTGAGCCCTGGGGTCGTTACTTGGAGAGAGGGCCTCCCCAAAGTCGGTTTGAAACGCAAGGAAGATTCCTTCTCAAATTCCAGCACCAGACGCTAGGGTCCCTGGCGTCTGGTCCCTGACCTCCGCAAAACTTCCTTTTGCACCGACCTAAAGCCCCGTGGGCCTTACCCCTTGGCCCAACCATCATCCTTTATATCAATCTTTACCTCCGGACCATTCCGGAGCTCCTCGTCATGTCCGTGATCTCATCTGGGACTCCAAACAACATTCGGTCACCAACATACATAACTCATATAATACTATATCATCAACGAACGTTAAGCGTGCGGACCCTACGGGTTCGAGAATGATGTAGACATGACTGAGACGCTTCTCTGGTCAAATAACCAATAGCGTGACCTGGATGCCCATATTGGTTCCTACATATTCTATGAAGATCTTTATCGGTCGAACCTTTATGACAACATACATAGTTCCCTTTGTCCGTCGGTATGTCACTTGCCCGAGATTCGATCGTCGGTATCTCCATACCTAGTTCAATCTCGTCACCAGCAAGTCTCTTTACTCGTTTTGTAATGCATCATCTTGTAACTAACTCCTTAGTCACTTTGCTTGCAAGCTCCTTGTGATGCTGTATTACTGAGAGGGCCCAGAGATACCTTTCCATCATACGGAATGACAAATCCCAATCTCGATCCATGCCAACTCAACAGACACCTTCGAAGATACCTGTAGAGCACCTTTATGATCACCTAGTTACGAAGTGACGTTTGATACACACAAGGCATTCCTTCGAAGTCCGGGAGTTGCATGATCTCATGGTCGAAGGAACATGTATTTCACATTAAGAAAGCAGTAGCAATAAACTGAAGGATCATATGCTATGCTAACGAATGGGTCTTGTCCAACACATCATTCTCCTAATGATGTGTTCCCGTTATTAAATGACAACTCATGTCTATGGTCAGGAAACCTTAACCATCTTTTGATCAACGAGCTAGTCTAGTAGAGGCTTACTAGGGACTTGGTATTTTTTTATGTATCCACACATGTATTTAAGTTTTCGATCAATACAACTATAGCATGAAAAATAAACCTCTATCATGATTAAGGAAATATAATAATAACCACTTTATTATCGCCTCTAGGGCATATTTCCAACACCCACCTCATACAACACCCCAGTTGGGGAGCTGGGCATGCATCTCACCAAGGGCGACGAACCCAACGATATGTAGGATTGATTTGGGAGTGAGGTGGTGGAGTTGGATCCCATAGAACTCGAGCAAACCCAGGAGAAAGGGGTGAATTGGAAATCCCAGGCCACGGAGAAGGAAGGGAACGAAGCATACCTGTTCACCCTCGCGTGGGGATGGATGGTTTTCTGCGTGTGCTTGCCCATTCATGGACATCAATCCCGGGCGAGTAGAGGCTATATCTGAATCTGGCAAATAGCCCTGGGTGGCCAGCCGCTCTAGTTGGAGACGAGGGACAGAGCAGCTCCCCTAGTCACCCTGGACGGGACAATAAGGTCGCCTCGAGGAACCCGCTTCGCTCACCATTGTTGAGACTCTCGGGGTTAGACCCGGGAGTAGAGGAGAAAGTACGCGAATATTGGTGAGAACGGGTTCGAGATGCGCTCTGTTCTAACCCTAGATTATTTGGTTATAAATAAGGGCCATTTGCATTTCTGCCCCTAACTCGAACCACCTACTCAGATTTGCCCCTAATTTCAAAGCATGCTCAAATTTGCCCCTCTGCCGTTAAGTCACTACTCAGAAATGCCCTTCCATCCAGTCAAAGGCCTTTGACCGTCAGAGGCCCTTGTGTACTATAGCAGACGGAAAGTGCTACAGTATTGGACAGAAAGTGCTACAGTATTGTACGGAAGGGCATTTCTGAGTAGTGACTTAACGGCGGAGGGGCAAATTTGAGCATGCTTCAAAATTAGGGGTAAATCTGAGTAGTGGGTTCGATTTAGGGGCACAAATGTAAATGTCCCTATAAATAAGAGGGAAAAAGGCTGACGCTTCGACGCCTCGCCATAAAGCGATTCAGTTTCCCAAAAATGCACAACGATCGAGGTTAGGGATTTGGCGCCACGTGTGGTGGGACCGGGCCTCAAGTAATACCGTCTATAAGACCGAAGACCTGAAAGCCGAGATGAAGAAGGAATTAAGAAGGAACTTGCCTGTCGAGCCAAGACTCCGGAACCGAAGTTCGAGAATATCGTCCTCGGCATCGAAGAGCAGTTCAGGGGCTACTGACGGTGTCATGGATATAGGGGTACTAATCCTGCCAACCCATAGTCGTCAGATGGGCTAGTGTGCGCTCGTTCTCTTCGAGGTGGACTCCAGAAGTAGCATGCCTAGGCGTGGTCAAGACTGCCTCTGCCATAGACTTGACGTATACTCCAAGCCATTGTGATGCCCCCGGCTCAATCGTGCACTAATCATACATGCAAATGCACATGATCAAGCCTAAGGACTCACGGGAAGATATCACAACACAACTCTAAAACATAAATAAAGTCATACAAGCTTTATATTACAAGCTGGGGGCCTCGAGGGCTCGAATACACAAGCTTGCGCACAAGCGTCAGCTGAAGCCTCAGATATCTGAGTACAGATATAAAAGGAAACATAGAAAGGCCCTTAAAAGGCGGGACAAAAGAAAACACTACGATCGAAAGGCGCAGACCTCCTGCCTGGGACCCTCTGATCCTACTTCTGGTCATCGGCCAACTCGTAGTAGTATCCACCCTCGGGGTCGAAGTAGTAGCGATCGTCGGCGGGGGCAGCTGTCTCAGGGACTCCGTCATCTGCTCGCATCAAACGGACATGGGGGGAAAAGAAAGCAAAGCAACCGTGAGTACTCATCCGAAGTACTCAGCAAGCAAGGATCTACACTACATATGCAACATTATCAAAGGAAGGCTGTATATGTGTACTGGGCTGCAGAAATGCCAGAATAGAGAGAAGGCCTAGTCCTATCGGCCTAGTCCTATCGAAGACTAGCATCCTTTGTGGTCTTGCAGCATTAGAAGAGTGTAGATTAGTACCGTATAAAGTAGTAGTACCATCAACCTCACCCAGAGATCCTTTCTCGACTCCCTGCGAGAAAGCAATCCCAGAGCCATATAGTCATCAACCTCGTCCAGAGATCCCTTCTCGACTCCCTGCGAGAAGCAATCCCAGAGCCACAGTACCCAATTCTAGTTGTATCGATCGGGATACAACTCCGAGTGTCCGTTACCGTAGGACAGGCTATCGATAGATGTTTTCTTCCCTGTAGGGGTGCACCAACTTACCCACCACGCTCGCTTAACTCCGGCCGGACACACTTTTCCGGGTCATGCCTGACCTCGGCCAAACGACACACCGCAGCCCTACCTAGAGCTCAGCAGAGTGGTCCCCGCCAGTCTACATCCTAAGCGCAAGGGGGTCTTGGGCCATCGCCCCTCGCCCTCCGGGTCGTTGTGCACATGGGTCAGATCCAAGCACCACTTCTGTCGTGAATGGCGCCAATCACTCCATGCCGCACTGCTGAACTGGACGTCTGACAGAGCTTTCGGCTGATGCATACGATGCAGAATGCCCATACTATGCCCACGTGATGGTTAGTGCTATCGGGCCAGAGGCCCACTCGAATCAAATATACAAATCGTTAGTACCTTGGGGGTGCGGTAACGAGCAAAGACTCAAGATCGATGTGACCCCGTCGCCCCATCTCAAGGACTTGCGGCAAGGGCCAAGAATGCCCGGCCACGCCTCGTATTCATCACTCGGGCACCATACAGGCAACCCGTCTTCACATCACACGTGGGTACCCCTCAGGGTCGACCCGCCTTTCCAAGTAACAATAGTACAGTCCAAGTATCCGTGTGTCCATAACATCAAGGGAATCCGAGGTATCACCCTCGTTGGATTCCTACTCGATGTATCTGTCAAGGTGAACTCGGAGGAATCACCCTCGATGGTTTCACACTTGAGGTGTTGTACGACGGCGTCGTTATCGGAAGTGGGGAAGGAGGAATCACCCTCGATGACCACGACCGAATAGCTACTCTACAGAGTTAACATCAGAAGTGCTACAAGAGGTTTCACCCTCGACACTCGATAGTAACGCTGCAGTGTCGTTACAACTAAGGGGGGTGATGTGCGGTGCCGGGGCCTGGTCTTCAATCCCGAAGATCGGGTCTTCTGATAATCCAGCGGGGCAGTCGGGACTAGTGGGGTCACTGATAGGTCTCTACCCAGCCTATACTAAGCAGTTTAGGGTAAGCAGGTAAGGTATCAATAGCAGGTTACAATAAACAGGCTATGCATCAGAATAGGTAAAGCAGTAGCAGCAGCAATTCTAATGCAAGCTTGAGAGAAAGAATAGGCGATATCGGGATGCTCAAAAGGGGGGGGGGGGCTTGCCTGGTTGCTCGGCGGCAAAGGCAAGGTCGTCAATGGTGTCGTCGGTCTCCGGAGCTGCGTCGGTACCGGGAACTGCGTCGGGGTCTAATGAGAGAGAAGAGGGGGAGGAAACAGTATAAATACACAACAAACATGAGCAACACAAAGTACGACATGACAAGATGCGGTGCCGGGTGTGTCCTAACGTATGGTTGCACGTCACCGAGGAAGGGGGAATCCATCCGGGAATGTTTTCCCGGTTCTGGACATTTGTCAGACAGATGACCGGAGGGGAACAGTTACATGTTCGGATAGTTAGGGACGTGTGACAGACGAACAGTCCGCGTATTCGGATTCGTCTCGTTGTTCTGAGCAACTTTCATGTACAAAGTTTTTCGATCTGAGCTACGGATTAATTTATATGATTTTCTAAAGTTTTTATTAATTTCTGGAATTTAGTTAATTGTTTAAATTCAACATTATCTGAAACAGTAGCAGGGTGACGTCAGCGGTCAACAGGGTCAGTTGACTGGGTCAACTGACATGTGGGTCCCACCTGTCATACTCTGTTAGGTTTAATTATGGTTTAGCTAATCTAATTACTGTTTAATTAAACTAACTAATTAATTAGATTAACTAAACAGAGTTAATTAACTTAATTAATTAACTAATTATTAATTTTATTAAATCAATTTCATTTTTTTATTAAATGTTTTGTGGGGCTGGGCCCCACATGTCATAGGCCAGAGGGGCCTAACGGGCGCGGCAGCTAGCGGTTGCGGGCGCGGGCGCCTGTCGGGGTGGACTCGGGCGCGGCATCGCCCGAGCGGCGTGCCGGCGAGCAGGGCATGGCGGGACCGGGCGGCGGCCAGCGAGGGAGGCCGCGGCGGAAGGCGGCGACGACGCGCAGGGCAGCAGCGGTGACTGCGGCAGCAGCAGGCGCGATCGCGCTTGGGCGAGCGCGGCCGGGCGCACGCGGGACGCGGTCGGCGCGGGGTAACGGTGGGCGGGCGCGACGATGCATCGAGGAGCAGGACGGCGCGGGGCCGCAGATCACGGCGACCTGGGCGGCAGTGGGGCCGCCTTAGCGAGCAGGTCAAGGGCGGCGCCGGCGCGGTAGAAGCAGCTGCAGATGCGGCAGTAGCAGTGGCGGGCAGCAACTGGCTCGCGGGCGCGGTCGGGGCGTGGCCAACGAGCGGGATGGCGATGCGGGGCGCGGCGGGCGCAGCGCGTGCGCGCGCAGCAGCAGGCGACAGAGAGGAGGGAAAAGGAGGCCGGTCCTCACATGCGGTGCAGGGAAGGGGGCGGCGAGGCTTGAGGAGGCCGTTCGGGGAGGAGGACGAGGAGGCGGCGGTGGCGACAGAGTCGAGGCGGCGCGGGGCTCCGTCGATGTGGTCCCCCAGGCGGCGGCGCGTCCAGATCAGTGGAGAAGGGGGCGCCAGGGAGAGTGGGGGGGATCGGGGGAGGTGGGTGGGGGTTAGGGTTTACGCCGTGGGGGGGGGGGGGAGGTTAAAGGTGGCAACGACTGGGCCGGCCTGGTGGTTCTGGTGGGCCAAGGCCCAGTGGGGCAGGGGGTTTCCTTTCCTTTTCTTTTTGCCTTTTCTCTTTATTCTTTTCTGTTTTGCAATTTGTTCAGCCACCAAATAAGTTTTGCAAGATATGTGACTTAGCCCAATATTTTCAGTGCAATATTTGTCACTGCTAGAAATTGGTTTGGAGGCAAATGAATTTCATTTGGATTTTAATTAAATGAATATGGATTAAATACTCCTGTTTTGTTGCTGTTAGAGTCACTTCATTAATTTAGTAAATGTTGTTTATAATTTTATTATTGTCTCTGGATTATTTACAACCTTATGAACATTTTAGTTTTGACATTTGTAAACTTTTATTTTCACTTTCAGCTTGAATTTCCAATTGAATTTGAATTTGAAAAGAGATATGATCCAAATGATATTTAAGCACTGTTGATCATGATGACATGGCATTATCAAAAGGGGATTACTGTAGCTAACCACTGGGGGTGTTACAAGTCTCCTCCACTAATAAGAATTCTCGTCCCGAGAATTAAGAGGTAGAAGGGAAAAGATCGGGGTATTCAGCACGGAGGTTATCCTCGCGTTCCCAAGTGGCTTCATCTTCAGTATGATTTGACCACTGCACTTTGAGGAACTTGGTAACCTTCTGACGGGTCCGACGTTCAGTTTCATCGAGAATGCGGATTGGATGCTCCTTATAAGATTGATCATCTTGCAATTCGACCATCTCGTGATCCACTGCGCGGTGCGGAGATTCCTTGAAGCAACGACGAAGTTGTGACACATGGAAGACATCATGGATATGAGAGAATTGCGGCAGCAATTCCAATTTATACGCCACCTGACCACGTCTTGCAATAATACGGAAAGGACCAATGTAGCGTGGAGCTAACTTGCCCTTGATTCCGAAACGGTGAGTGCCCTTCATAGGAGTGACACGAAGATAAGCTTGATCACCAGGTTGATAAGTCAAACCCCATCGTTTGCGATCGTAGTTGCTCTTCTGGCGTCCTGAGCCGCCTTGAGATTTTCCCGGACAATACGAACTTGCTCTTCGGCGTGTTGAATAATATCCGGACCCACAAGTGGTCGTTCCCCAGTTTCTGACCAATTTAGAGGGGTTCGACACTTACGTCCATATAGTACTTCGAAGGGGCCATTTTCAAGCTGGCTTGATAGCTGTTGTTATAAGAGAACTCGGCATACGGAAGAGACTCTTCCCACTTCTTGCCGAAAGAAATAACACAAGCTCACAACATGTCTTCAAGCACTTGATTTACTCATTCGACTTGGCCTTGGGATTGGGGGTGATAAGCTGAACTCCAGGTAATATGAGTTCCCATAGCTTCTTGGAAACTTTCCCAGAACTTTGAAGTGAAAAGGCCACCACGGTCCGAACTGATCTCCTTCGGAATGCCGTGGAGTGAAACAATTCTGGAGATATATAACTCTGCTAACTGACTAGCAGTGATCGTCTCTTTGACAGGCAGAAAGTGTGCAACCTTAGAGAGTTGGTCGACGACTACAAGAATAGCATCGTGACCCTTCTGTGACCTGGGAAGTCCGGTAATGAAATCCATCTGAACCTTATCCCATTTCCATAGAGGAATCGGAAGTGGTTGCAAAATTCCAGCAGGCTTCTGATGTTCTGCTTTAACGCGACGACACACATCACATTCAGCAACATATCAAGCAATATCCTGCTTCATTTTAGACCACCAGTACCTTTGACGGAGATCACGATACATCTTGGTGCTACCCGGATGAATAGACAGCGGGGTATCATGTGCCTCCTTCATGACTTTGTCAGTCATAAGCTCGAAGCGAGGTACCACGATGCGGTCTCTGAAATGCAAGGTTCCATCTTCAGACAACGAGAAATCCCTGTACTTTTCAAGGTGAAGATTTTTCTTCATCAGATCAACTTCAGCATCTTTAGTTTGCGCATTCTTAACAGCTTTCTCAAGATCTGGTTGTATCACAAGGTTATTAAGAGAACCCTGTGGAACAATACGCAGATTCAGCTTGCACAGTTCTTTAAAAAGACGAGGTTGAGCTCGCCTAACCATGAGGTTGTCGCAATAGGACTTGCGGCTTAAGGCATCAGCCATCACGTTAGCCTTGCCAGGGGTATAGGAAATACCCAAATCATAATCCGCAATGGCCTCCATCCATCTTTGCTAACAGAGGTTTAGAGATGGTTGAGTGAACAAGTACTTCAGGCTTTTATGATCCGTGTAAATCTCGCAACGATTACCGAGAAGGTAATGTCACCACAACTGCAGTGCATAGATGACAGCAGCTAGTTCTAGATCATGTACCGGATAATTCTCTTCATGTGGGCGCAACTGACAAGAGCCGTAAGCAATCACCTTACACTCTTGCATTAGGATACAGCCTAATCCTTCATGGGATGCATCACAATAAATCACAAAATCTTTGCGAGAATCTAGAGGAGCAAGTACTGGGGCATATGTTAGCTTCTCTTTGAGTGTTTGAAAACTCTCCTGACATTTTTCTGTCCACTCAAACTTAACGCCCTTGTGAAGCAGATCAGTCAACAGCTTAGCAATCTTGGAAAAGTTCTCGACAAATCGACGGCAATAGCTTGCAAGGCCGAGAAAACTTCTCACTTGCTTGACGTTCTTCGGAGGAGTCCAGTCAAGAATAGCCTGAACTCATTCCGGGTTAACAGTAATTCCATCGTTGGAAATCACATGACCAAGGTAAGTTACTTCAGAAAGCCAAAATTCACATTTGGAATACTTGGCATACAACTGGTGTTCTCGGAGCCTTTCCAGTACAAGACGGAGGTGTTCAGCATGTTCTTCTTTATTCTTTGAATAGACCAGAATATCATCTAGATACACCATGACAAATTTGTCGAGATAATCCATGAAGATGTAATTCATCAGACGGGAGAATGTGGCTGGAGCATTTGTTAAGCCAAATGACATTACAGTGTACTCATAAGAGCCATAGCGAGTAACAAATGCAGTCTTGGGAATATCCTCTTCATGAACATGGATCTGATGATAACCCAACCTCAAGTCAAGTTTTGAAAACATCGATGATCCAGCAAGTTGATCATACAAATCATTGATCCGAGGAAGCGGATATTTGTTCTGGATTGTGGCTTGGTTAATGGGCCGATAGTCCTGAACCAATCGGTTAGTTCCATCCTTCTTCTTAACAAAGAGTGAAGGTGCTCCCCAAGCAGAGGAACTGGGGCGGATGAAACCCTTCTTAAGTGACTTGTTGATTTCCTCCTTAAGTTCAAGAAGGTGGTGCGGAGGCATTTTATAAGGACGCTTCGCAATAGGAGTTGTGCCTGGTTTCAAGTCGATGACAAACTCAATAGCTCTAGCAGGGGGTATTCCTGGAAGTTCTTTTGGAAAGACATCTTGAAAATCACGAACAACTGGAACTTTCTCGATGCCTTCAAGAGGTGAGGCATTCAATGCATTCAGAGCATATATCTGAGTCTCGGCATTCTGAACTGTTCGGGCTGAATATCTGACCGTCTGGCCAGAAGGGTGGGTGAGCTGGACTGTTTCAGTGGCACAGTCAATCAAAGCTTTATTGGGCTTCAACCAGTCCATACCCAGAATAATGTCTATGTTGGAGGTCTTGAGAGCAATGAGTGAAATGGGGAACATCAATCCTCCAATCACAATGTGGTTATCGTGGCTTACCATGGTAGTTTGCCAATTAGCCCCAGCTGACTGGATTACTAATGAAGTGGACATCTCCTCGAAAGGTATATCATGGCTTCGCGCAAAACTTTCGGACATGAAGGAGTGCGATGCTCCAGAATCAAAAAGGACTGAAGCTGGGATTGAATTCACTAGAAGGGTGCCCATCACAATTTTGGGGTCCTGTCGAGCTTCTTCAATGTTGACTTGGTTGACATGAACACACTGATTAGCAGGTGGTCTGGTTTCAACGTTCCTAGAAGGATGTTTTCGACGGCTCTTCCTGCAACTAGCAGAAGGACGTGATGCGTGTTGAGGCTGAGTCTGACGGCAGTTGATAGTACGGTGCCCTGGCTGTCCACACTGGTGGCACAGACCATCATTATGGGGAGAAACACCAACATTGGGCTATCCACTTGCAATGTTCAGTTGTCTTGGTGGTGGAGGCAGACGAGGTGCAGCATAAGATGGCCTGGGTACAGGGGCAGGTCGGTGATGAACATTGTGCGGAATCCACACTTGACGTTTCTGAACAGGCTGGCCCGAGGATGAGCCAACATCACGAGTGCGCTTGAGCGACTCCTGGTACTTAGTCAGAGCAGTTTCAACTTGGAAAGATTTGCTGACAAGCGTTGCGAAGTCTATGCAATCATGGACAACAAGTGCAAGGTTTATATCAGTACGCAGTCCTTCACGGAATTTCTCCTGCTTGCGTGCGTCAGTGCAGATGTCATCTTCAGCATAGCGGGACAATTCAAGAAATTTCCTCTGATATTCATACACAGTCATTGTGCCCTGTGTAAGTTTGCAGAATTCCTGCTTCTTCTGGTCCATTAGACCTTGAGGAATGTACCGTGCATGAAAGGCTAACTGAAATTCCTGCCAAGTGGTTACAGTTTCAGCAGGCATCATACCCTTGTGGCCTTCCCACCGTTGAGCAGCTGGACCCTTTAAGTGGAATGTCGCAAAGGTGACGTAACTGTCAGGGGCAACATTAGCTGACTCCATCTCAAACAGGATGTCACAAAGCCAATCATCAGCATCCATAGGATTGGTGGAGTTGCGGAAAACGGATGGATTGAGGCGCACAAATTCTGGCAGAGTTATTGGATCATTCTGTTGCTGAGCATTCTGAGTTGGGAATTGAGCCAATACTCTAGTCATAAACTGACGGTTAAGCTCAAACTGCTGATGGTTGAGTTCAAACTGCTGCATCATTGCGGCAATATAGGGTGGAGGTGGAGGATCGTCAGCCATCCTGCCAAATCAACAGGGGCAGTTTAGCAAGAAAAACTGCAGGTGTATGGAGTTATTCATGAAGTAACACGCACAACAGAAGGAAGCGCAATAGATACTTCATCATATTCGCACCAGACATTCAAAGCCACACATAGCCTTGGTTAGAATCCGGCATTACGACAGTTGAAAGGGGAGGGCTAGACATCTAGGCGGCGCGCAGGCACGTGGTAGGGAAGTACACAACGAGACATAGCAAAGGCTACATCAACGTCGGAGAAAACTGTTGGAGCGTGGAATCTGCAAGTGACAACGCAGGGTGCCCCCGACAAGAGGATCCTGCAAGCAGAACCTGGCCCGCAATCTTGAAGGAAGGGGGGAAATTTTAGAACTCCTGGTGGATGTGATCAAGAGAACCTAATGTTGGAGTTAGTAAAATTTTAACCCGAATAGAAGAGAGATCAGAGTCCCAGAGTAAAGGTCGAGGAGTAAAAGATCCTAATGCCACCCAATTGGCGATGTGGGCCCGTAAGCCACACGACCAAGTTAGTAAATTAGTTTTGGACCACTAGACTCAACTTCGGCCAAGGAGTTGGAAAGGGGGGTTCCTACAGTCAGTCGGCTCTGATACCAACTTGTGATGCCCCCGGCTCAATCGTGCACTAATCATACACGCAAATGCACACGATCAGGCCTAAGGACTCACGGGAAAATATCACAACACAACTCTAAAACATAAATAAAGTCATACAAGCTTTATATTACAAGCCGGGGGCCTCGAGGGCTCGAATACACAAGCTTGCACACAAGCGTCAGCGGAAGCCTCAGATATCTGAGTACAGATATAAAAGGAAACACAGAAAGGCCCTTAAAAGGCGGGATAAAAGAAAACACTATGATCGAAAGGTGCAGACCTCCTGCCTGGGACCCTCCGATGCTACTTCTGGTCGTCGGCCAACTCGTAATAGTATCCACCCTCGGGGTCGAAGTAGTAGCGATCGTCGGCGGGGGCAGCTGTCTCAGGGACTCCGTCATCTGCTCGCATCAAACGGATATGTGGGGAAAAGAAAGCAAAGCAACCGTGAGTACTCATCCCAAGTACTCAGCAAGCAAGGATCTACACTACATATGCAACATTATCAAAGGAAGGCTGTATATGTGTAATGGGCTGCAGAAATGCCAGAATAGAGAGAAGGCCTAGTCCTATCGGCCTAGTCCTATCGAAGACTAGCATCCTCTGTGGTCTTGCAACATTAGAAGAGTGTAGATTAGTACCGTATAAAGTAGTAGTATCATCAACCTCACCCAGAGATCCTTTCTCGACTCCCTGCGAGAAAGCAATCCCAGAGCCATATAGTCATCAACCTCGTCCGGAGATCCCTTCTCGACTCCCTGCGAGAAGCAATCCCAGAGCCATAGTATCCAATTCTAGTTGTATCGATCGGGATACAACTCCGAGTGTCCGTTATCGTAGGACAGGCTATCGATAGATGTTTTCTTCCCTGCAGGGGTGCACCAACTTACCCACCACGCTCGCTTAACTCCGGCCGGACACACTTTTCCGGGTCATGCCCGACCTCGGCCAAACGACACACCGCAACCCTACCTAGAGCTCAGCAGAGAGGTCCCCGCCGGTCTACATCCTAAGCGCAAGGGGGTCTTGGGCCATCGCCCCTCGCCCTCCAGGTCGTTGCGCACATGGCTCAGATCCAAGCACCACCTCTGTCGTGAATGGCGCCAATCACTCCATTCCGCACTGCTGAACTGGCGTCTGACAGAGCTTTCGGCTGATGCATATGATGCAGAACGCCCATACTATGCCCACGTGATGGTTAGTGCTATCGGGCCAGAGGCCCACTCGAATCAAATATCCAAATCGTTAGTACCTTGGGGGTGCGGTAACGAGCAGAGACTCACGATCGATGTGACCCCATCGCCCCGTCTCAAGGACTTGCGGCAAGGGCCAAGAATGCCCGGCCATGCCTCGTATTCATCACTCGGGCACCATACAGGCAACCCGTCTTCACATCACATGTGGGTAGCCCTCAGGGTCGACCCGCCTTTCCAAGTATCAATAGTATAGTCCAAGTATCCGTGTGTCCATAACATCAAGGGAATCCGAGGTATCACCCTCATTGGATTCCTACTCGATGTATCTGTCAAGGTGAACTCGGAGGAATCACCCTTGATGGTTTCACACTTGAGGTGTTGTACGACAGCGTCGTTATCGGAAGTGGGGAAGGAGGAATCACCCTCGATGACCATGACCGAATAGCTACTCTACAGAGTTAACATCAGAAGTGCTACAAGAGGTTTCACCCTCGGCACTCGATAGTAACGCTGCAGTGTCGTTACAACTAAGGGGGGTGATGTGCGGTGCCGGGGCCTGGTCTTCAATCCCGAAGATCGGGTCTTCTGATAATCCAGTGGGGCAGTCGGGACTAGTGGGGTCACTGATAGGTCTCTACCCAGCCTATACTAAGCAGTTTAGGTAAGCAGGTAAGGTATCAATAGCAGGTTACAATAAACAGGCTATGCATCAGAATAGGTAAAGCAGTAGCAGCAACAATTCTAATGCAAGCATGAGAGAAAGAATAGGCGATATCGGGATGCTCAAAAGGGGGGGGGGGGCTTGCCTGGTTGCTCGGCAGCAAAGGCAAGGTCGTCAATGGTGTCGTCGGTCTCCGGAGCTGCGTCGGTACCGGGAACTGCGTCGGGGTCTAACAAGAGAGAAGAGAGGGAGGAAACAGTATAAATACACAGCAAACATGAGCAACACAAAGTACGACATGACAAGATGCGGTGCCGGGTGTGTCCTAACGTATGGTTGCACGTCACCGAGGAAGGGGGAATCCATCCGGGAATGTTTTCCCGGTTCCGGACATTTGTCAAACAGATGACCGGAGGGGAATGGTTCCATGTTTGGATAGTTAGGGATGTGTGACAGACGAACGGTGTGCGTATTCGGATTCGTCTCGTCGTTCTGAGCAACTTTCATGTACATAGTTTTTTGATCTGAGCTACGGATTAATTTATATGATTTTCTAAAGTTTTTATTAATTTCTAGAATTTAGTTAATTATTTAAATTCAACATTATCTGAAACAGTAGCAGGGTGACATCATCATGACGTCATAGTGACGTCAGCGGTCAACAGGGTCAGTTGACTGGGTCAACCGACGTGTGGGTCCCACCTGTCATACTCTGTTAGGTTTAATTATGGTTTAGCTAATCTAATTACTGTTTAATTAAACTAACTAATTAATTAGATTAACTAAACAAAGTTAATTAACTTAATTAATTAATTAAATAATTATTAATTTTATTAAATCATTTTCATTTTTTTATTAAACGTTTTGTGGGGCTGGGCCCCACATGTCATAGGCCAGAGGGGCCTAACGGGCGCGGCAGCTAGCGGTTGCGGGCGCGGGCGCAGGCGCCTGTCGGGGCGGACCCGGGCACGGCATCGCCCGAGCGGCGCGCCGGCGAGTAGGGCATGGCGGGACCGGGCGGCGGCCAGTGAGGGAGGCCGCGGCGGAAGGCGGCGACGATGCGCAGGGCAGCAGCGGTGACTGCGGCAGCAGCAGGCGCGATCGCGCTCGGGCGAGCGCGGCCGGGCACACGCAGGGCGAGGTCGGCGTGGGGTAACGGTGGGCGGGCGCGACAATGCGTCAAGGAGCAGGACGGCACGGGGCCGCAGATCACAGCGACCTAGGCGGCAGTGGGGCCGCCGTAGCGAGCAGGACAAGGGCGACGCCGGTGCGGCAGAAGCAGCTGCAGATGCGGCAGTAGCAGCGGCGGGCAGCAACTGGCTCGCGGGCGCGGTCGGGGCGCGGCCGGCGAGCGGGATGGCAATGCGGGGCGCGGCGGGCGCAGCGCGTGCGCGCGCAGCAGCAGGCGACAGAGAGGAGGGAAAAGGAGGCCGGTCCTCACATGCGGTGCAGGGAAGGGGGCGGCGAGGCTCGAGGAGGACGAGGAGGCGGCGGCGACGGAGTCGAGGCGGCGCGGGGCTCCGGCGATGTGGTCCCCCATGCGGCGGTGCGTCCAGATCAGGGGAGAAGGGGGCGCTAGGGAGAGTGGGGGGGATCGGGGGAAGTGGGTGGGGGTTAGGGTTTACGCCGTGGGAGGGGGTTAAAGGTGGCAGCGGCTGGGCCGGCCTGGTGGTCCAAGGCCCAGTGGGCCAGGGGGTTTTCCTTTCCTTTTCTTTTTGCCTTTTCTCTTTATTCTTTTCTGTTTTGCAATTTGTTCAGCCACCAAATAAGTTTTGCAAGATATGTGACTTAGCCCAATATTTTCAGTGCAATATTTGTCACTGCTAGAAATTGGTTTGGAGGCAAATGAATTTCATTTGGATTTTAATTAAATGAATATGGATTAAATACTCCTGTTTTGTTGCTGTTAGAGTCACTTCATTAATTTAGTAAATGTTGTTTATAATTTTATAATTGTCTCTGGATTATTTACAACCTTATGAACATTTTAGTTTTGACATTTGTAAACTTTTATTTTTACTTTCAGTTTGAATTTCCAATTGAATTTGAATTTGAAAAGAGATATGATCCAAATGATATTTAAGCACTGTTGATCATGATGACATGGCATTATCAAAAGGGGATTACTGTAGCTAACCACTGGGGGTGTTACAGACATCTCCTGCTGCCTCTATGCAGTCCCCTGGATATCGACCATGTAACCCTAGATGCCTTACCTGGCATGTATATAAGCCAAGGGGTTTAGCCCGCAGAGGGGACGAAATCACAATTACATTCACCTAGCCCTAGGGTTAGTACACAACTTACGATCTCGAGGTAGATCCAGCTTGTACTCGATACATCTCCATCAATATGAACAAGAGCAGGACATAGGGTTTTACCTCTATCAAGAGGGCCCAAACCTGGGTAAACGTCGTCTCCCTTGTTCCTATTACCACCGATCCAAGATCCACAGCTCGGGACCCCCTACCCCGAGGTCTGCCGGATTTTACACCGACACTCACCATGGTGTCAATGAATTGAACCAAAGCAACACTCGAGGGAAGCAAGTAAGAACATAAAACCCTCACATTCACATGTGATCTAGCTCGCAACCTGCACCTACTAATATAACTGCTCATGGTGCCACTGTTGGGAAATGTAGTAGAAAACAAAAAAATTCGCACCTACGCACACCCTAGATCAATATGAAGATGCATAACGGGTTGGGAGCATGATCGTTAGCGTCATTGAATTGCAGAGGAAGAAGAATGTGTTGATGTAGATCATACTTGGATTCCCTCGAACCATCGATGAACAATCCCGCAAACAGTCCCTCGAACCGAAGACCGAAAGCACGACCTCTCTACTTGGTTGCAAGCGTGCAGCCTTCACGATCCGGCAGAGCTTCACCGTCTAGAGCTAATAGTCACCAGAGAATTAGAGGGAGAAGATTAGAATCACACCGGGTTTCTAATTATGAGGATTAGAGTAACTAGACCTAGCTCTAATTAGTCAACTAGGACCAACTAGAACTAGAACTAGAAGAATTAGAGGAGGCTCCAAAACTTGTGTATCAAAAGTGAACAAATCCTCAAGTATATATAGGTTAGAGGGGAGAGGGAGGGCTGCAACCAAGGAGGAAGGAGTCCTCCTTGGTGCGCTGTCCAGGGGAGGAGGAGTCAGACTCCTCCCCTACCCCAATTCGGCCTCCTTCCTTAGGGAAGTGAGGGGCCTCCTCACTTGGGCCTTGGTGGCCCAAGTTGTCTTCCACCACTTGGCCTTTTTAGGCCCATTCATATAATATTAAATATTAAATTGTTCTAAATATTTTCAGACCATTTTATATATAATTTAACATCCCTGTAAACATTTTCTACCTATGTATATTTATTGGTAATACCCGATATTCACCAAGACCCTTCTGGTGACCCCGAAACGCTTTCAAATCCTCTCAGAACTATTGTGAATGTTTATGAAAAAGTTCCACTAATATATTCTCATCAATCCCATCCTACTAACACTCAGTAGATCATGATTTCCTTAAGCTTCTGACCCTGTAGGTTCGGTAACTTAGAGACATGAACGAACTCGTTCGTTGTGACCGATAGCGGAACTGTGGACGTCCATATCGATCCCTATGAGCATACAAATGATATTCGAGTGAACCTTTGGTTATCATGTGATGTTCCCTTTGCTTCATGATACTTCACAAAACCCGGGATGTATCGGTATCCTCCTATGTCATCACATGCTCACTGTACCATTATCCTTGTTACTGATTTTGTTCTTCTTTCTCGTTGTCGTGTTACGGCATCCTCGTGTCATAGTCACCTGTGTCTGGCCAGACGATGATGGATACCGTCACATCGTGAGGGCCCTAACAATATCTCTCCATCGCCAGAGGGGCAAATCCCACTCTTGAGTTATCTAGTCCCTTGTCAAACTTTTCGATGAGCTTGTAAGTTGTCGTTATGATCACCGTGTTATATGTGACATGAGCAACCCCAAAATCTACCGTACAGTAAGAAGTTACTATGATACTCTCATGGTCTAAGGAGAAAAATCACATGTTAACACTCTATGTTATTACAATTGATTACAGATGACATAAACTCAATTTATAATAGACAAGTTTGGGTTGATTCAATATGATCGTTCTTCCAGCTTCATAATCTCAATGTTGTTTTAGGACTATCGTTACACTTAACGATATCCTAAGATCCAGTAAACGTGATCGCCAACAACACTTGAGCTAGTCCTAGAGGCAAGACTAGGAACCTTTTATTTAACCATCTATCATTCCACACATGCATCCACTAAGTCGCATATTCTAGGATCAGAGCAGTTATAACATAGAATATAAAATCTTTAATTATGAAGAAATATAATAATACAAATATTATTTCCTCTAGGGCATATTTCAACAGCCTGCGCTCCAGCACAGTCGGCCATGGGAGGCAGGAGCAGGTCATCCCGCCAACGCTGGTTTAGGCGTCTAGAGTGGGAAGACCAGAGATTGAAGCGGCACGACGGTCGTTGGATGGACATCCAACGGTCATTGCTACTAGAATCGTGTGTTAACTATAATTTGACGAAGCCTTGCGTACGCTTCAAGTTAGTAGGCCCATAAGTCAGCCTTCAAATCTGTGGTGTGTGCTATCATTTTTATAATTTATAACCCATTTGATAATTCATATGGAATTTGTTGCATCCCATTTTATTTTTTTAGAATTGATGCCCTTTTCTGGTCAGGACGAGGGTTAAAAGTTTCAACAAAAAAATATGCAAATTTTTTGAAATTTCGCATATTTTGGTCGGGCCCGAACTATTTCTAACCCCAAAATTTTGATCCAGATTCAAACTAATTTTGAAATAAATTTATATTATGTTAAAATCCAACATAATTTAAAATCTCAAAGAAGAAGAAAAACCAAAACATAAAACTAGTTTCCCATTTGCTTTGTTTTTAACATTTGCAACCCATTTCATAATACTTTTAAGATTGACAGCCCATTTTCTGGCTAGGCTAAATGCATTACTCCTCGTCTTGAAAGATTTACAGCCCAGCAAGTCAGAGAAAACAACTTGGCCTAGATTGAGTATTCTTAAAAAAATGGTGGGATACCCATTTTCACACAGAAAAAATAGTTGGGTTGGTCATGTTGTTAGACGGGTCACAGACACCAAACAACCCAGTTTATACCCTGCTAAGTCTAAACTGAAGGAAATATGCCCTAGAGGCAATAATAAAGTTGTTATTTTATATTTCCTTATTCATGATAAAGGTTTATTATTCATGCTAGAATTATATTGATCGGAAACTTAAATACATGTGTGAATACATAAACAAATACTGTGTCCCTAGTAAGCCTCTACTAGACTAGCTCGTTGATCAAAGATGGTTAAGGTTTCCTAACCATAGACATGTGTTGTCATTTGATAACGGGATCACATCATTAAGAGAATGATGTGATGGACAAGACCCATCTGTTAGCTTAGCATAATGATCGTTCAGTTTATTGCTATTGCTTTCTTCATGTCAAATACATATTCCTTCGACTATGAGATTATGCAACTCCCGGACACCGGAGGAATACTTTGTGTGCTATAAAATGTGACAACGTAACTGGGTGATCATAAAGATGCTCTACAAGTATATCCGAAGGTGTTTGTTGAGTTGGCATAGATCGAGATTAGGATTTGTCACTCTGAGTATCGGAGAGGTATCTCTGGGCACTCTCGGTAATACACATAATAAGAAGCCTTGCAAGCAAAGTGACTAATGAGTTAGTTACAGGATGATGTATTACGGAACGAGTAAAGAGACTTGCCGGTAACGAGATTGAACTAGGTATGAAGATACCGACGATCGAATCTCGGGCAAGTAACATACCGATGGACAAAGGGAATTGCGTATGTTATCATAACGGTTCGACTGATAAAGATCTTCGTAGAATATGTAGGAGCCAATATGGGCATCCAGGTTCCGTTATTGGTTATTGACCGGAGAGGTGTCTCGGTCATGTCTACATAGTTCTCGAACCCGTAGGGTCCGCACGCTTAACATTTGTTGATGATATAGTGTTATATGAGTTGTATGTTTTGGTGACCGAATGTTGTTTGGAGTCTCGTATGAGATCACGGACATGACGAGGAGTCTCGAAATGGTCGAGAGGTAAAGATTGATATATAGGATGATGGTATTTCGACACCGGAAGTGTTTCGGGACGTACCTGTTGGGGAACGTGCAATTTCAAAAAAATTCCTACGTTCACGCAAGATCTATCTAGGAGATGCATAGCAACGAGAGGGAAGAGTATGTCCACGTACCCTCATAGACCGAAAGTGGAAGCGTTAGCTTAACACGGTTGATGTAGTCGAACGTCTTCGCGATCCAACCGATCAAGCACCGAACGTACGGCACCTCCGAGTTCAGCACATGTTCAGCTCGATGACGTCCCTCAAGTTCTTGATCTAGTTAAGGACGAGGGTGAGTTTCGTCAGCACGATGGCGTGGCGACTGTGATGATGAAGTTACCGGCGCAGGGCTTTGCCTAACGATATGAACGAGGTGTGTAACTGTGGAGGGGGGCACCGCACACGGCTAAGACAAATCTTGGTATGCCTTTGGGGTGCCCCCCTCCCCCGTATATAAAGGAGGGAGGGAGAGAGGACGGCCCTCCTAGGGGCGCGCCAAGTGTATGGAGTCCTACTAGGACTTCCAAGTCCTAGTTGGAATCCCTTTCCCTTTTCGGAGTAGGAGAGAAGGAAAGAGGGAAAGAGAGAGGGAGTAGGAAAGGGCAAGGGGGGCGCCGCCCCCTTCCCCTAGTCCAATTCGGACCCATGGGGGGGCACGCGCCACCTCCCCTTTGGCCTGCCTCCTCTTTTCCCGTATGGCCCAATAAGGCCCATTACTTCTCCCGGTGAATTCCCGTAACTCCCCGGTACTCCGAAAAATACCCGAATCACTCGGAACCTTTCCGATGTCCGAATATAGCCTTCCAATATATGAATCTTTACCTCTCGACCATTTCGAGACTCCTCGTCATGTCCGTGATATCATCCGGGACTCCGAACAAACTTCGGTCATCAAATCACATAACTCATAATACAAATCATCATCGAACGTTAAGCGTGCGGACCCTACGGGTTCGAGAACTATGTAGACATGACCGAGACACATCTCCGGTCAATAACCAATAGCGGAACCTGGATGCTCATATTGGCTCCTACATATTCTACGAAGATCTTTATCGGTCAAACCGCATAACAACATACGTTATTCCCTTTGTCATCGGTATGTTACTTGCCCGAGATTCGATCGTCGGTATCATCATACCTAGTTCAATCTCGTTACCGGCAAGTCTCTTTACTCATTCCGTAATGCATCATCCCGCAACTAACTCATTAGTCACATTGCTTGCAAGGCTTCATATGATGTGCATTACCGAGAGGGCCCAGAGATACCTCTCCGATACTCGGAGTGACAAATCGTAATCTCGATTTATGCCAACCCAACAAACACCTTCGGAGACACCTGTAGAGCATCTTTATAATCATCCAGTTATGTTGTGACGTTTGATAGCACACAAGGTGTTCCTCCGGTATTCGGGAGTTGCATAATCTCATAGTCAGAGGAATATGTATAAGTCATGAAGAAAGCAATAGCAATAAAACTTAACGATCATTATGCTAAGCTAACGGATGGGTCTTGTCCATCACATCATTCTCCTAATGATGTGATCCCGTTCATCAAATGACAACACATGTCTATGGTTAGGAAACTTAACCATCTTTGATTAACGAGCTAGTCAAGTAGAGGCATACTAGGGACACTTTGTTTTGTCTATGTATTCACACATGTATCAAGTTTCCGGTTAATACAATTCTAGCATGAATAATAAAAATTTATCATGATATAAGGAAATATAAATAACAACTTCATTATTGCCTCTAGGGCATATTTCCTTCAGTACCGGGAAGGAATCGGGTCACCGGAAGGGGTTCCGGGCACCCCCCGGGAAGATATGGGCCTTATGGGCCAAAGGAGGGGACAGACCAGCCCACAAGGGGCTGGCGCGCCCCTCCCATGGCTGGCCGGCCCTAAGGGGTAGGAAAGGGTTGCCTTTCCCTCCTTAGGAGAGAAAGGAAGGGGGGGGGGGGGGCGCCACCTCCTCCTTCCTTCCTCCTGCGCTCCGAATAAGGAAGGGGGGCGTGGCTTGGGAGAGACCCCAAGTAGGATTCTTCCTACTTGAGCGCCCCCCTTGGCTGCTCCTCCCTCCCACCTATATATATGTGGGAGGGGGGCGCCTAGCACAAAACAGACAATTGCCTAGCCGTGTGCGGCGCCCCCATCCACCATTTACACCCTCGATCATATTTTCATAGTGCTTAGGCGAAGCCCTGCGGAGATAGCTTCACCATCACCGTCACCATGCCGTCGTGCTGCCGGAACTCATCCACTACTTCGCCGTCTTGCTGGATCAAGAAGGCGGAGGACGTCATCGAGCTGAACGTGTGCTGAACGCGGAGGTGTTGTATGTTCGGTGCTCAATCAGTTGGAACACGAAGAAGTTCGACTACATCAACCGCGTTGTCAAATGCTTCCGCTTACGGTCTACGAGGGTACGTAGACACACTCTCCCCCTCTCGTTGCTATGCATATCCTTGATAGATCCTGCATGTGCGTATATTTTGTTTTTGTTTTCCATGCAACGTTTCCCAACAGTGGCATCCGAGCCAGTTCTATGCGTGGATGAGATGCACGAGTAGAACACAAAGAGTTGTGGGCTGTGATAGTCATACTGCTTACCACCAACGTCTTATTTTGATTCAGCGGTATTGTGGGATGAAGCGGCCCGAACCAACCTTACATATCCACGCACATGAGACCGGTTCCACCGACAGACATGCAACTAGTTTTGCATAAAGGTGGCTGGCGGGTGTCTGTTTCTCCTATTTTAGTTGAATCGAATTTGACTACGGCCGGTCCTTGAAGAAGGTTAAAACAGCAAACTTGATGAAACACCGTTGTGGTTTTTGCCGTAGGTAAGAACGGTTCTTGCTAGAAGCCCATAGCAGCCACGTAAAACTTGCAACAACAAAGTAGAGGACGTCTAACTTGTTTTTGCAGGGCATGTTGTGATGTGATATGGTCAAGACATGATGTGATATACGTTATTGTATGAGATGATCATGTTTTGTAAATTATCGGCAACCGGCAGGAGCCTTATGGTTGTCTCTTTATTGTATGAAATGCAAACGCCATGTAATTGCTTTACTTTATCGCTATGCGTTAGCAATAGTTGTAGAAGCAATAGTTGGCGAGACGACCAGACGCAACGATGGAGATCAAGGTGTTGAGCCGGTGACGATGGAGATCATGACGATGCTTTGGAGATGGAGATCAAAAGCACAAGATGATGATGGCCATATCATGTCACATATTTTGATTGCATGTGATGTTTATCCTTTATGCATCTTATTTTGCTTAGAATGGCGGTAGCATTATAAGATGATCCCTTCACTAAATTTCAAGATAAAAGTGTTCTCCCCGAGTATGTGCCATTGCCAAAGTTCGTCGTTTTGAAGCACCACGTGATGATCGGGTGTGATAGACTCTACGTTCCTATACAACGGGTGTAAAGACAGTTTTGCACATGCAGAATACTTGGGTTAAACTTGACGAGCCTAGCATGTACAGACATGGTCTCGGAACACTGGAGACCGAAAGGTTGAACGTGAGTCATATAGTAGATATGATCAACATAGAGATGTTCACCATTGATGACTACCCCATCTCACGTGATGATCGGACATGGGCTAGTTTATTTGGATCACGTGTCACTTAGATAACTTGAGGGATGTTTATTTAAGTGGGAGTTCATTAGTAATTTGATTAATTGAACTTAATTTATCATGAACTTAGTCTTATAGTTTTGCATATCTATGTTGCAGATCAATGGCCCGAGCTACCGTTCCCCTGAATTTTAATGCGTTCCTAGAGAAAGCTAAGTTGAAAGATGATGGTAGCAACTACACGGACTGGGTCCCTAACTTGAGGATTATCCTCATTGCTGCACAGAAGAATTATGTCCTTGATGCACCGCTGGGTGAAAGGCCTGCTGCAGGAGCTGAAGCTGATGTTATGAATGTCTGGCAAGCTCGATCTGATGACTACTCGATAGTTCAGTGTGCCATGCTTTACGGCTTAGAACCGGGACTTCAAAGACGTTTTGAACGTCATGGAGCATATGAGATGTTCTAAGAGTTGAAGTTAATATTTCAAGCAAATGCCCGGGTTGAGAGATATGAAGTCTCCAACAAGTTCTATAGCTGCAAGATGGAGGAGAATAGTTCTGTCAGTGAACACATACTCAAAATGTCTGGGTATCATAACCACTTGACTCAGCTGGGAGTTGATCTTCCAGTTGATAGTGTTATTGATAGAGTTCTTCAATCACTGCCACCAAGCTACAAAGGCTTCGTAATGAACTATAATATGCAAGGGATGAATAAAATGATTCCTGAGCTCTTCGCAATGCTTAAGGCCGCGGAGGTAGAAATCAAGAAGGAGCATCAAGTGTTGATGGTTAACAAGACCACTAGTTTCAAGAAAAAGGGCAAGGGAAAGAAAGGGAACTTCAAGAAGAATGGCAAGCAAGTTGCCACTCCCGGGAAGAAGCCCAAAGCTGGACCCAAGCCTGAAACTGAGTGCTTGTACTGCAAAGGGAATGGTCACTGGAAGCGGAACTGCCCCAAATACTTGGCGGATAAGAAGGATGGCAAAGTGAACAAAGGTATATTTGATATACATGTTATTGATGTGTACCTTACTAATGCTCGTAGCAGCGCCTGGGTATTTGATACTGGTTCGGTTGCTCATATATGTAACTCGAAACAGGAGCTGCGGAATAAACGAAGATTGGCTAAGGACGAGGTGACGATGCGCATCGGAAATGGTTCCAAGGTTGATGTGATCGCCGTCGGCACGCTACCTCTACATCTACCTTCGGGATTAGTTTTAGACCTGAATAATTGTTATTTGGTGCCCGGGTTGAGCACGAACATTATATCTGGATCTTGTTTATTGCGAGACGGTTATTCATTTAAATCAGAGTATAATGGTTGTTCTATTTATATGAGTAATATCTTTTATGGTCATGCACCCTTGATGAGTGGTCTATTTTTGTTGAATCTCGATCGTAGTGACACACATATTCATAATATTGATGCCAAAAGATGAAAAGTTGATAATGATAGTGCAACATACTTGTGGCATGCCGTTTAGGTCATATTGGTGTAAAGCGCATGAAGAAACTCCATGCAGATGGACTTTTGGAATCACTTGACATTTGATACTTGCGAACCATGCCTCATGGGCAAGATGGCTAAAACTCCATTCTCCGGAACAATGGAGCGAGCTAATGAGTCCGATGAGTGTTGAGGCACGTGGCGGGTATCGTTATTTTTTGACCTTCACAGATGATTTGAGTAGGTATGGGTATATCTACTTAATGAAACACAAGTCTGAAACATTTGAAAAGTTCAAAGAATTTCAGAGTGAAGTGGAGAATCATCGTAACAAGAAAATAAAATTTCTACGATCTGATCGTGGAGGTGAATATTTGAGTTACGAGTTTGGCCTTCATTTAAAACAATGTGGAATTGTTTCACAACTCACGCCACCTGGAACACCACAGCATAATGGTGTGTCCGAACGTCGTAACCGTACTTTATTAGATATGGTGCGTTCTATGATGTCTCTTACCGATTTACCACTATCGTTTTGGGGTTATGCATTAGAGACAACCGCATTCACGTTAAATAGGGCACCGTCTAATCCGTTGAGACGACACCGTATGAACTGTGATTTGGCAAGAAACCTAAGCTGTCGTTTCTTAAAGTTTGGGGATGCGACGCTTATCTCAAAAGGCTTCAGCCTGATAAGCTCGAACCCAAATCGGAGAAGTGCTTCTTCATAGGATACCCTAAGGAAACAATTTGGTACACCTTCTATCACAGATCCGAAGGCAAGATCTTTGTTGCTAAGAATGGATCCTTTCTAGAGAAGGAGTTTCTCTCGAAAGAAGTGAGTGGGAGGAAAGTAGAACTTGATGAGGTAATTGTACCTTCTCTCAAATTGGAAAGTAGCACATCAGAGAAATCCGTTCCCGTGATGCCTACACCAACTAGAGAGGAAGCAAATGATGATGATCATGAAACTTTAGATCAAGTTGCTACTGAACCTCGTAGGTCTACCAGAGCATGATCCGCACCAGAGTGGTATGGTAATCCTGTTCTGGAAGTCATGTTACTAGACCAAGGCGAACCTACGAACTATGAAGAAGCTATGATGAGCCCAGATTCCGACAGATGGCTTGAGGCCATGAAATCTGAGATAGGATCCATGTATGAGAACAAAGTGTGGACTTTGGTGGACTTGCCCGATGATCGGCAAGCCATAGAAAATAAATGGATCTTCAAGAAGAAGACTGACGCAGATGGTAATGTTACTGTCTACAAAGCTCGACTTGTCGCGAAAGGTTTTCGACAAGTTCAAGGAGTTGACTACGATGAGACTTTCTCACCCGTAGCGCTGCTTAAGTCTGTCCGAATCATGTTAGCAATTGCCACATTTTATAATTATGAAATCTGGCAAATGGACGTCAAAACTACATTCCTTAATGGATATCTTAAAGAAAAGTTGTATATGATGCAACCAGAAGGTTTTGTCGATCCTAAAGGTGCTAACGAAGTGTGCAAGCTCCAGCGATCCATCTATGGACTGGTGCAAGCATCTCGGAGTTGGAATATACGCTTTGATGAGGTGATCAAAGCATATGGTTTTATACAGACTTATAGTGAAGCCTGTATTTACAAGAAAGTGAGTGGGAGCTCTGTAGCATTTCTGATATTATATGTGGATGACATATTGTTGATTGGAAATGATATAGAATTTCTGGATAGCATAAAAGGATACTTGAATAAGAATTTTTCAATGAAAGACCTCGGTGAAGCTGCTTACATATTGGGCATCAAGATCTATAGAGATAGATCGAGACGTTTAATAGGACTTTCACAAAGCACATACCTTGATAAAGTTTTGAAGAAGTTCAAAATGGATCAGTCAAAGAAAGGGTTCTTGCCTGTGTTACAAGGTGTGAAGTTGAGTCAGACTCAAAGCCCGACCACTGCAGAAGATAGAGAGAAAATGAAAGTCATTCCGTATGCCTCAGCCATAGGTTCTATCATGTATGCTATGCTGTGTACCAGACCTGATGTGTGCCTTGCCATAAGTCTGGCAGGGAGGTACCAAAGTAATCCAGGAGTGGATCACTGGACAGCGGTCAAGAACATCCTGAAGTACCTGAAAAGGACCAAGGATATGTTTCTCGTTTATGGATGTGACGAAGAGCTCGTCGTAAATGGTTACGTCGATGCTAGCTTCGACACTGATCCGGATGACTCTAAGTCACAAACCGGATACATGTTTATACTGAATGGTGGAGCTGTCAGTTGGTGCAGTTCCAAGCAGAGCGTCGTGGCGGGATCTATGTGTGAAGCGGAGTACATAGCTGCCTCGGAAGCAGCGCATGAAGGAGTCTGGATGAAGGAGTTCATATCCGATCTAGGTGTAATACCTAGTGCATCAGATCCAATGAAAATCTTTTGTGACAACACTGGAGCAATTGCCTTGGCGAAGGAATCCAGGTTTCACAAGAGAACCAAACACATCAAGAGACGCTTCAACTCCATTCGTGAAAAGGTCAATGATGGAGACATAGAAATTTGCAAAGTACATACGGATCTGAATGTGGTAGACCCGTTGACTAAGCCTCTTCCGCGAGCAAAACATGATCAGCACCAAGACTCCATGGGTGTTAGATTCATCACAATGTAATCTAGATTATTGACTCTAGTGCAAGTGGGAGACTGAAGGAAATATGCCCTAGAGGCAATAATAAAGTTGTTATTTTATATTTCCTTATTCATGATAAAGGTTTATTATTCATTCTAGAATTGTATTGATCGGAAACTTAAATACATGTGTGAATACATAAACAAATACCGTGTCCCTAGTAAGCCTCTACTAGACTAGCTCGTTGATCAAAGATGGTTAAGGTTTCCTAACCATAGACATGTGTTGTCATTTGATAACGGGATCACATCATTAGGAGAATGATGTGATGGACAAGACCCATCCGTTAGCTTAGCATAATGATCGTTCAGTTTATTGCTATTGCTTTCTTCATGTCAAATACATATTCCTTCGACTATGAGATTATGCAACTCCCGGACACCGGAGGAATACCTTGTGTGCTATCAAACGTCACAACATAACTGGGTGATCATAAAGATGCTCTACAGGTATCTTCGATGGTGTTTGTTGAGTTGGCATAGATCGAGATTAGGATTTGTCACTCCGAGTATCGGAGAGGTATCTCTGGGCCCTCTCGGTAATACACATCATAAGAAGCCTTGCAAGCAAAGTGACTAATGAGTTAGTTACAAGATGATGTATTATGGAACGAGTAAAGAGACTTGCCGGTAACGACATTGAACTAGGTATGAAGATACCGACGATCGAATCTCGGGGAAGTAACATACCGATGGACAAAGGGAATTGCGTATGTTGTCATAACGGTTCGACCGATAAAGATCTTTGTAGAATATGTAGGAGCCAATATGGGCATCCAGGTTCCGCTATTAGTTATTGACCGGAGAGGTGTCTCGGTCATGTCTACATAGTTCTCGAACCCGTAGGGTCCGCACGCTTAACATTCGTTGACGATATAGTGTTATATGAGTTATATGTTTTGGTGACCGAATGTTGTTCGGAGTCCCGGATGAGATCACAGACATGCGAGGAGTCTCGAAATGGTCGAGAGGTAAAGATTGATATATAGGACGATGGTATTTGGACACCGAAAGTGTTTCGGGACATACCGGGAAAGAATCGGGTCACCGAAAGGGGTTCGGGGCACCCCCCGGGAAGATATGGGCCTTATGGGCCAAAGGAGGGGACAGACCAGCCTACAAGGGGGCTGGCGCGCCCCTCCCATGGCTGGCCATACCTAAGGGGAAGGAATGGGGAGGGGTGGCCCCTCCTGCCTTTCCCTCCTCAGGAGAGAAAGGAAAGGGGGGGGGGGGGGGGAGGGGGGGGCGCCACCTCCTCCTTCCTTCCTCCCGCGCTCCAAATAAGGAAGGGGGGCGGCTTGGGAGAGACCCCAAGTAGGATTTCGACTACTTGAGTGCCCCCCTTGGCTGCTCCTCCCTCCCTCCCACCTATATATGTGTGGGAGGGGGGCGCCTAGCACAAAACAGACAATTGCCTAGCCGTGTGCGGCGCCCCCCTCCACCGTTTACACCCCCGGTCATATTTTCGTAGTGCTTAGGCGAAGCCCTACGGAGATAGCTTCACCATCTCCGTCACCACGCCGTCGTGCTTCCGGAACTCATCCACTACCTCGCCGTCTTGCTAGATCAAGAAGGCGGAGGACGTCATCGAGCTGAACGTGTGCTGAACGCGGAGGTGCCGTACCTTCGGTGCTCGATCAGTTGGAACGCGAAGAAGTTCGACTACATCAACCGCGTTGTCAAACGCTTCTGCTTACGGTCTACGAGGGTACGTAGACACACTCTCCCCCTCTCATTGCTATGCATCTCCTTGATAGATCTTGCATGTGCGTACAAAAAGTTTTGTTTTCCATGCAACGTTTCCCAATATAAACAACCAAAAAATCAGCTCGAGCTGCTGGATCCCAGGTGTCAACCGCTCCTTGTGCAATTAGCTGTTGGATCCTAGGTGTCAGCTGCTCCTTGTGCAATTCTCTTGTTATTTGACTATACATTGACAATGTTGTCGGTCCCAAATGTAAGCAGGGTGGATCTAAGTATGAGGGATGGATCTGAGTAGTAAGGAGGCACTTGCTTGCTACTGCAAAAAAGGAGGCACTTGCTTGCGTTCGGTGGTGGACCTGGTGGGTCCCTACTGTCATACTCTCAAGTACAGTCCTCTCCCGATTCACCATGTTGACAAGGCTAGACGGTGGCGCCGCAGCGAGCGCACCAAGGCGAAGGACGATGGCAAGTCCTCGGTCTGGAACGAACAGGAGCCCGGGAAGATGCAGCAGTGTGGTCATAGGCGAAACGGAGTACGAGGGTTCACTGGTTTTGCTGCGCGGTGGGCTGCTGTCGCCGGAGAATAATAGGATGTGTTGGGGAGTAGAGGGATGGCCTTGCCTGCATTTCATGATACGACGGGGCGGCGATGCGTGCACGACACCACAACCAACCGTGGAAGGCGGGACCAGGCGGTCATGCTGGCGCTGGTTTGGTTTTGGCGGCTAGATCGGTCAGACCTAAAAACGCATCATGCTGGATTATAAAAATTAATTTTATATGGCTACAAATTGTTGTAAAAGAAGCCGAACACATTTCAGAAGCCCTCGGATAAAGTGATGTCGTCACATGTGTTGGGCTGGGCTGGGCATTCTTATCGAAAAATAATGTTGGGTCGGAACTTTGTATCATAAAAAAACTCGGCTTGTCAAAAAATTTGTCGTACATGGGATTCAAACGGGAGACCTGGGTAGCACAATTCCTAAAACATACAGTTGCAACATTTTTTTAATATTTCTTACAGCTTGCCGCTAATAATTGTTAGATGTTGACCATGTTGACTATGATTTGCATCGGTTTCAACCTTGTGGGTATCAGATAACAGTCTGCTGGTTGCAGGAAGACAAGGGTGGGACAAAGAAGACTGGTCGCTATCTTTGCCTAAGAATAGTATCGACTTAATGTAAAGATAGTCTCATAGGATAATAATATCTTCCTCTTAAAATCATACTTTCAAATTGTAAGTTTAACAACCTATGCATGAGCATTTGGCTTTTTTTAGGAGCATGAGCATGTAGCTGGGCCGGATTCATGTGAGAGCCTCCCACCCAGTATTTTAATTATGGGCTCTTCTATTGGGCCTAATCACTGGGTTGCATGTCCTCGAGAAGTGAAAGTTTTGTTCCCTACGAGAAAATAATATGTGCTACATACGGGTCACTAAAGGACCGGAGCGTGCAACGACTTCCAAAACATTATGTTTATCTTTCTAGCACCACTATTTATTCAACCAACATAGAAAATATATTACTGATTGTACATTGAAAACACCCGCGGCATCCATGGCTCGGTTTTCTATATCTTTATTTTAGTAAAAGGGGTTTGCCGCCAATTTTCCATTAATAGAAACCACTAGAGGTTCATAACAAACTAGAGCCCTACATAATCCTAAAGGACCCTTGGGATTCAAGATCCCACCAGGGGGTGGGGGATGCAACAGAAGCAATAAGTAGGTCAGAAGAGTAAAAGACGCAGCTCTCTCTTCCAACCAAACATCACCCAACATTAGAGAAGGGTTACCAAATTAACCAAGTGTACGCATCAAACTAAATAAAGATCCTATTGCACCAAGTCCACTCATCTAACTAACTGACTAAGTTAGACGTTACTGTTTATTAAGCTGTGAAGATGATGACAATGTAGCCCCTCGGAGCCGCATTTGTCGTAATTGATCTGAAGCACCTAATCAATACTCCCTCCATTCCTTTATATAAGGTGTATTTGTTTTTGATAGTTTCCACAATGTAAGGTGCATTTCTTCTAATTCATCACTATCTCTTTTAACCCTCAAGAAAAAAAAGAAAGTATCTTTTTCCTGATTGTTTGTATCTCTCCTTGTAGAAAAAGAAATAAATTATATTTCTCTCGATTGCATGCATCTCTTACTTTTCTGGACTAACTTATTTACTTGCCACTAACCGAAATTTTTGCCAAGGGCAATTTTGCCACATGCCAAGAAACCATAACCTCACCGCCCCAAGGAGACGGCACGAATCTACGACGGAGTTCCATCGAGTACGTCCCGACGAGGATCAGAGCTCGAAAGACACATCGATGTCGCCGATGTCCTACCGGGGCCAGTTTGACCTTTTTTATGGCAGTCAGGAAGTCTTACTGCACATGCCCATAAGGACCAGCGCCCTAGAGCCGCAGTTGTCGTCGTTGAACCATTGCATTGATCCGAAACACTTGACACCAAATCTCGCCACATGATAATGTGCTAATGTTCCATTGACTATGTCTAGAAGCCATAAGCAATCCTGGATAGTCCTTGTTTTAGTGAAGCCGTTTTCGTTCTGGTGTACAATCTTTAGTATCCAATGTTGTAGTCTTTGAGCTAAATTTTTTATGACTTTCAGGACGCAGTTCAGCAGACATATTGGGTGAAAGTCATTATCCGTCTCTAGAGTGAGCTTCTTCGGGATCAATGTAATTAGGGAGAAGTTCAAGCATTTCAAATCAATTTTCCATGCCGAAAACATCACATAATCTATAGAAATTTTCCTTAATGATGTTCCAACAGACTTTTATGAATTATCCATTAAATCCTCATCGCACATGGTTAGTCCAGTACCATATACTAAAGAACTATGACACACGCATACTCAATTTTCCGTGACCGTGAAGTCATAAGCCAAAGGCGAGTACTAGGCACCGGTCGACCGGCCAAATTTGGGCCGGTCAACGCGCAGCCGCCCGATTACAGCGATTATAACCGTTCGATCTGGCGTTCCCGTTTCGTCCACCTCGCCCCGCACGGGATTGACCCCGACTCCGCCTCTGCCTCCCGGTGAGCCCTCCCGTCTCTGACTTCTCCGCCTCTGTCTACCTCGCTCCGCCTGCTTGCAGCTCTGGTGGACACTCCCGCCGTCGATGCCGTCGTGCCTGGGCGCAGCCTCGCCGTAACGGTTCCAGCTCTGCTTCAGCTGGTTGTAGCAAAAACGATTGCTACTTCCAGCAAAATCAAATATGGTTCCAGCAAAAAACAAAATTGTAGCAAAAATCATGACAGTGATGACAAAATGTTCTCGATTTGTAGCAAAATAGAAAAGGGGTTCCAGGAATAAAACATGGCGCCACCGTTCATCGCCGCCCGAGCGTCATCTTCGCCTACTACAACAAATCAAATGCTGGTTTCAGCAAAAATCAAATACGGTTCCAGCAAATATCAAATATGATTCCAGCAAAAAACAAAATTGTAGCAACAAATGACGGCAACCTCCTCTCGATTTGTAGCAAAAAAGAAAAAGGGTTCCAGCAAAAATCTTAAGTGGTTCCAGCAAAAATAAAACATGGCGGGCACCGCCATCGCAGCCCACCACCATCTTCGCCTAATGCAGCAAAGTCAAGAGTTGATTCCAGAAAAAATCGATGTGGATCCAGCAAAAAAATTGATGTAGCAAAAGAAGTCATGGCAGCGACGGCACCACCAACCTATCAATTGCAACAAAAATCAAAAAAAGGTTCCAGCAAAAAATGAAGTGGTTCCAGAAATCCCTGGGGTAGTTGATCTTAGCGCTCCCTGTCGCTAGCGATTCCGCAGGCTTACGGCAGCGCCGTCCCAGCTGCGCGCAGCACATATTCTCCCCGCTCCTTCCGCGCACCACTTGAACGACCAGCACCAAGCACCGGCAGCGCCCCGCATCCAGACTTGCCGGTGGGTCAGCAGCGAGGAACTGGGTAGAGGAGGAGGACGGTGGAGGCAACACAATAGCTTTGTGGCAGCCATGCCTCCGTGAGAGATTGGGAGTGAGTGGTGGGGAAGGAACAGCGAAGGAAAAGGATAAGGATAGTACTAGTTGGGCAAGATATTTCCTAGGTAGAGTGGCGCGCTGTGTATCGTACGGTTGCAATCCATCCTGTGGCTCGCGAGTGACCGGCCGAGCGTTCAGCCGGTCTGTCGGCGGAAAACCTTTCCCTAAGCGGCGAGTACTAGGCGCCGGTCGACCGGCCAAATTTGGGCCGGTCAACGCGCAGCCGCCCGATTACAGCGATTATAACCGTTCGATCTGGCGTTCCCGTTTCGTCCACCTCGCCCTACACGGGATTGACCCCGACTCCGCCTCTGCCTCCCGGTGAGCTCTCCCGTCTCTGACTTCTCCGCCTCTGTCTACCTCGCTCCGCCTGCTTGCAGCTCCGGTGGACACTCCCGCCGTCGACGCCGTCGTGCCTGGGCGCAGCCTCGCCGTAATGGTTCCAGCTCTGCTTCGGCTGGTTGTAGCAAAAACGATTGCTACTTCCAGCAAAATCAAATATGGTTCCAGCAAAAAACAATATTGTAGCAAAAATCATGACGGTGATGATAAAATGTTCTCGATTTGTAGCAAAATAGGAAAGGGCTTCCAGCAAAGATCTTAGGTGGTTCCAGCAATAAAACATGGCGCCACCGTTCATCGCCGCCTGAGCGTCATCTTTGCCTACTACAACAAATCAAATGCTGGTTTCAGCAAAAATCAAATACGGTTCCAGCAAATATCAAATATGATTCCAGCAAAAAACAAAATTGTAGCAACAAATGACGGCAACCTCCTCTCGATTTGTAGCAAAAAAGAAAAAGGGTTCCAGCAAAAATCTTAAGTGGTTCCAGCAAAAATAAAACATGGCGGGCACCGCCATCGCAGCCCACCACCATCTTCGCCTAATGTAGCAAAGCCAAGAGCTGGTTCCAGCAAAAATCGATGTGGTTCCAGCAAAAAAATTGATGTAGCAAACGAAGTCATGGTAGCGACGGCACCACCAACCTATCAATTGCAGCAAAATCAAAAAAAGGTTCCAGCAAAAAATGAAGTGGTTCCAGAAACCCCGGGGGTAGTTGATCTTAGCGCTCCCTGTCGCTAGCGATTCCGCAGGCTTGCGGCAGCGCCGTCCCAGCCGCGCGCAGCACATAGTCTCCCCGCTCCTGCCGCGCACCACTTGAACGACCAGCACCAAGCACCGGCAGCGCCCCGCATCCAGCCTTGCTGGTGGGTCAGCAGCGAGGAACTGGGTAGAGGAGGAGGGCGGTGGAAGCAACACAATAGCTTTGTGGCAGCCATGCCTCCGTGAGAGATTGGGAGTGAGTGGTGGGGAAGGAACGGCGAAGGAAAAGGATAAGGATAGTACTAGTTGGGCAAGATATTTCCTAGGTAGAGTGGCGCGCTGTGTATCGTACGGTTGCAATCCATCCTGTGGCTCGCGAGTGACCGGCCGAGCGTTCAGCCGGTCTGTCGGCAGAAAACCTTTCCCTAAGCGGCGAGTACTAGGCGCCGGTCGACCGGCCAAATTTGGGCCGGTCAACGCGCAGCCGCCCGATTACAGCGATTATAACCGTTCGATCTGGCGTTCCCGTTTCGTCCACCTCGCCCCGCACGGGATTGACCCCGACTCCGCCTCTGCCTCCCGGTGAGCCCTCCCGTCTCTGACTTCTCCGCCTCTGTCTACCTCGCTCCGCCTGCTTGCAGCTCTGGTGGACACTCCCGCCGTCGATGCCGTCGTGCCTGGGCGCAGCCTCGCCGTAACGGTTCCAGCTCTGCTTCAGCTGGTTGTAGCAAAAACGATTGCTACTTCCAGCAAAATCAAATATGGTTCCAGCAAAAAACAAAATTGTAGCAAAAATCATGACAGTGATGACAAAATGTTCTCGATTTGTAGCAAAATAGAAAAGGGGTTCCAGCAAAGATCTTAGGTGGTTCCAGCAATAAAACATGGCGCCACCGTTCATCGCCGCCCGAGCGTCATCTTCGCCTACTACAGTAGATCAAATGCTGGTTTCAGCAAAAATCAAATACGGTTCCAGCAAATATCAAATATGATTCCAGCAAAAAACAAAATTGTAGCAACAAATGATGGAAACCTCCTCTCGATTTGTAGCAAAAAAGAAAAAGGGTTCCATCAAAAATCTTAAGTGGTTCCAGCAAAAATAAACATGGCGGGCACCGCCATCGCAACCCACCACCATCTTCGCCTAATGCAGCAAAGTCAAGAGCTGGTTCCAACAAAAATCAATGTGGTTCCAGCAAAAAAATTGATGTAGCAAAAGAAGTCATGGCAGCGACGGCACCACCAACCTATCAATTGCAGCAAAATCAAAAAAAGGTTCCAGCAAAAAATGAAGTGGTTCCAGAAACCCCTGGGGTAGTTGATCTTAGCGCTCTCTGTCGCTAGCGATTCCGCAGGCTTGCGGCAGCGCCGTCCCAGCCGCGCGCAGCACATAGTCTCCCTGCTCCTGCCGCGCACCACTTGAACGACCAGCACCAAGCACCGGCAGCGCCCCGCATCCAGCCTTGCCGGTGGGTCAGCAGCGAGGAACTGAGTAGAGGAGGAGGACGGTGGAAGCAACACAATAGCTTTGTGGCAGCCATGCCTCTGTGAGAGATTGGGAGTGAGTGGTGGGGAAGGAACGCCAAAGGAAAAGGATAAGGATAGTACTAGTTGGGCGAGATATTTCCTGGGTAGAGCGGCGCGCTGTGTATCGTACGATTGCAATCCATCCTGTGGCTCGCGAGTGACCGGCCGAGCGTTCAGCCGGTCTGTCGGCGGAAAACGTTTCCCTAAGCCAAAAAGGTTTGTGCCGGGTGCGGCACATGGCATACGGTCGTCCAAAATGGCTTGTGAGTGGTGTAAGGTCTCTCATTGCCGAATAGTGTTATCAAGTGTACCCTCAAAGTATTACTCACAGTTTGTGTTTAACAACCATGTTCTTGAGGGTTATATAAATCTATTCACTCCTTAGTAACCCTCAAATTAAAGATACACTTTAATTTTTCTATGACCTAAGTGGGGGTGTATCCAACTTTTAACATGCTTTATTCATGAGGCAAACCAAGAGGGCTGCCATGGCTCCACACGACCTAGCAACATGCCCCATCCCTACCCCCCAGCCCCAAGGTCTATCTTCTGGTGCAGCCCCTTTTCTCATGTAAAAATGTGTGCAAGATTTTCTCTTGTTTTTTCTTGGAAAATACATGTTTTCCTAAAACCAAAAACACTGAAAACATCAAAACTGTAGCTTTTATTCAGTACAAAGGTGGCCTCAGCCTACTAATTTGTAGCACCGATAGCCAGAAAAACTGAGTTTTCTTGAATGACACCAATATTTCTCATCCAGCAACTACAATCGCAGCTAACCAAACAATTTGCGGATATGATGTCTCTTCATATGAGTAAGCTATAAAACAATTCTGTATAAGCTGAAAGGATAATAATAATTTTGCCTTGCAAGCAACTGGGAGACTGTGATGGCTCGATCAGATGGACATATAGTGCTAGGTCCATCTATCCAAAAGTCTATGTCACTCTGGATGCCCAAGTTCCAGGTCCTCCAATCTCATATTGAGATGGATGTTGCAACAGAGTCTTGCAAAATAAATCCCCATGACGAGCGCGCCGACACCAAGCATGCTCCACGGATCGGAAACGAAGAACTGTATCAGGGCGGCGCAGATTCCGCATATCAGGAGATCGATGAGGACGTCGAAGCATCTGAGCATGCGCCTGCTACACTCGTCGGGCTCCGCCACCGCGAGGTCGTCGTGGAGCAGCAGCTGGTTGGGGTCAGGCGGGTTCTCCAAGTTGGCCATCTCGGTCGGTTCTAGCTAGCTAGTAGATGGTGTCGGAGCCGGGAATTTTTGCGGCGGGCGACGGCAGGTAGTTTGCCCGTAGCTATAGCTACGCGCGTATATATAGTCAATCTGCTTGCACAATTGCAGGATCAATCGTTAGCTACGGTTTGTTGTGCTACCCTAATTTGTAGGAGTGGTTGTTGACGCCGGCCCAGCCTGGTTGTCACGTTACAGGGATCACGTTGTAATGGAGAATTTTTCTTTTTGAGATCAGTATCGCAATGGCGATGATGTGCTAGGTGAGCTAGCGTAACTACTCGATCCAAAGATAGATCAAGAGCTAGTGATAGAGCCTCTCGGCAAGCGAGGGCTTCCAGCGTAGCGGGGTCTGTGATGCCGTCAAATACCGGCGATGCAAGGTAAATACCAGTGTGATCCCGGCAGATCGAAACCGCCGCACCTTGTCTTCCGCTCCTGGATAGCCCGCCATCAACATGGATTTTTGCCACCACTACATCGCCTAAAGGTTTTTTTTTTTGAGGCAAACATCGCTTAAAGGTGAGACCTCCTAATCGGCACCTATAGCTTGAAGAACCGGCTGGCCCACTAATCTTTCCTTATCGCTCCCTTCATCACGCTCCCTCGCCTGCTCGTTCACTCGCCCATTCGATCCCTCGCTGATATTTTTTGCTCGTTATTTACTATGGTTGGTCTGATGTTCAGGTAGAGAAAACCAGCCGGTTTAGACTTTGTTCGTAAAATATTTCAAAAAATTTCAATTTTTTTTAAAATATTTGATAATTTTAAAAATATTCTCTAATTTGGAAGAAAAAAGTTCAAGAAATACAAAAAAATTGAAAGGTCAAAAATATATCGCTTACTCAAAAAATAGTTCCTGCATACAAATATGGTTCGGAATATTAAAAAGATACGTGTATTTATAAAATTGTTCGTGAATTCCAATACAAAAAATGTTTGTGCATTCAAAACATTATTAGTGTATTAAAAAAAATAGCCGATACAAAGTATTGTTCATCAATTATGAATTTTTCGCTAATTCAGAATATGTTGGCAAATTTAAATAAATGTTCATGAATTTTAAAATGTTCACAAATAATAGTTTACACTTTTAAAATATGTATAAGAAATTAATAAAATTTCATGAATTTTAAAGAATGTTCACAAACTTGAAAAAGTTCGCTAATATAAAAAATTACACAAAATTGAAAACAGTTCTCACATGAAACATATCTTGAATTGGAAAAATTGTTCATGGAATTTTCAAAAATGAAAAGGAAGAATAAAAGGGGTGATAAAAAGAAAAAGAAAGTAAAAAAAAAGAAGAAGGTAAGAATAGGTTCCCCAAAAAATAGCCCATCAAACAACAATGACTCCTCAATATGTAACATGCTATAGCGGATGGGTTAAGCATCAAATAGGCATAGACCATAAACGGTGAGAATAGGTTTCCCAGAATATAACCCTAAAAAAAGGTTCCACAAAATGAATAGGTGCGAAACAGAAGGACCCACATTTTCGAGACCTCCTAGTCAATGCCAATCAGCAAAGCCAGCGCTCACGCGCGCGCCCGTGTGAGTCAGCCCAACTGCACGTCCAACTCGTTCTCTCTGTCGTTCGTGCCCATTCGTTCGCTCATTTCAGCGATAGACTGGTTGACAATTGACAAGTTGCCTCAAAACAATAATTTGAAAAATATCCCTAATTTCTAAAAAGTCCATAAATTAATAAACATCATCAATTTCAATAAAGTTCAAAACTTTGGAAAAAATTATAAACTTAAAATTTCACAAAAATTTAAAATGTTCATCAATTTGAAAATGTACATAGTTCTAAAAACAAAATTGTGAGTTTGAAAAGATTAATAGAATTGGAAAATGTACATGAAATTGGAAAAGTTTGAGAACTTGAAAAAAAAATCATGAATTTAAAAATCCAAAATTAAAATGAAAAATTTTAGTATCTATTTTTTATGAAAATTGGAATTACAATAATAATAATAAACTGATATAAAACTGATCAAAAGCTTCTAGAAGGTTTCAAAAGGGGTTGAAAGCTATTTAAAACTTTTCAAAACAGCCCAGAAGGTACACGAAAACCAAAAAGATCCAGCGTTATAGGCTGGCCTAGTTTCCTCTAGTGTCGATTTGGTTTATAGGGCACGTACGGGGATGCCTGTAACGCGAGCATTATATTTTGCATTCAGCGAGACCTACGCGGTTCTCTCGTAAAACGCATCAACACTACTTGGGCCGGCCTATTCGCATAGAAAGGATAAAGTGAGGAGAAAAATGAGCGACCAGGGGATTCGACCCGTGGTCTGCCGAAATCACTAATTGATGAGTACTCTTTCCAAAGATCACTTCTATTTCCTTAGGTTGTGCCAAGTGGTGCGCTGCATGTGCGTCACTTGTTGCAAACTGGGAGTTTTCCCTTTTTTTGTACATCCGTTTATTTAAAATGGTTTTATCTCTTAAATCATGCGTCCAAATCTCGAACTATTTTCCCCGTTGGATTTCTCGCGCCGAAATCATCAAAACTAGATGCCATGTTGATAGATTTGGATGAACTTTTTTTCATGAAAAAAACGAACAAATAAACCAGACGAAAAAGCTGAACCGAGAGGACGTTTATTTTTCCTTTCCGAAAAAGGCACATCGTGCCTCTCGCGGAAGCAAACCCGGGCCTTCGCAGAAGGGATGAAAAGAAAACATGTTTTTTTTTATTTCCGAGAGGCAGTGCCTCTCCCGGATGGAAAAGAAAAAAGAAAACCCGTTTTCTCCGTCTCTGAGAGACACGGCAGTGCCTCTCATGGAAGAAAAAAAAATGCGTTTTTTTCGTTTGCCCCGGATTCACGATAGAAGAGTAGCACGGGTATAGTTAAATTGAAACAAGCCGAGTTTTGCAATGTTTCTTCTCCTTTTTTCCTAGGTTTTTTCTTTTTCTTTTTCAACTTTTTTCTCTATTACATTCGGCTTTTCTTTTACTTTTTTTTGTTTTTTCTTTGGTTTTATTTATTTCTTTCTTTTTCATTTTATTTTGTTTCTTTTCTTTTTTCTTCTCTGTTTCTTCCTTTTCTTTCGTGTTGTACGATTTTCTTTGGGTTTTTCTTTTTATGTTTTTTCTTCTCCATTTTTGTTTTTCGTTTGTTTTTTGGCTTTCATTGCTTTTTAATTTTCTTTTGTTTCTTTTTTTCTTCTGCGGTTTTTGTTTTGCTTTCATTTTTTATTCTTTATATATTTCTTTCTTCGGTTTTATTTTTCATTTTTTTCATTTTTTCCATTTTCTTCCGTGTTGTTCGGTTTTCTTTGGGTTTTTTTCATTTTCTGTTTTTTTCTTCATTTTTGGTTTTTCATTTGTTTCTTCGGTTTTTAATGTTTTTTATTTTCTTTTGTTTCTTTTTTCTTCTTACGATAGCCCTTCCACTTCTGCTACTTCTCCTGCAAGGTCGTTAATCAATTTAGAGTACTTAAGCAGCACTAATTAATCACTGCCTAATTGTCCTGTCGGAATTAAACAAATCTTTAGTAGCACCCCATGCTAAATCATGTATGTGTTTGTCTGTGCAGGTGGACCATGTGGTGGAGCCGGGAGGGTATCTTGGCAGTGTCATGAGATAGTAATGCTATTGTTTTGCATGTCAATTTATTGCCACTGGTTCAATGAGCCAATGTTTTGCTACTGTATTGTCATCATGATTTGATGCTATTGTTAAAGTAATATGCTACTCCCTCTGTTCACTTTTATAAGACGTTGTAGACAATTCAGACAACACCCAAAACAATTCAATGTCAGCTGTCTGAAACGTCTTATGAAAGTGAACAGAGGGAGTATTGTTTTTCTATCCTTCCTCACTAAGCTAATGAAGGTTTCACCTTGTTCCTACTTGTGCAAACATGGATCATGTTGTGTCAATCGAACATTTTAGTGGAACTGCACAAGAGGATACAACGAACTGTATCCCAGTCAGTGCTTTAACTCGGCTGGAAGTTCTTCACAATCTCTCGATATAATCTCACCACTGGTAACCAAGAGTGATGTCAACCGTACATTGGAAGTGCACAAAAATATATACTATTGAATGATTCCAGTTAGTGCTTTATCTTCTCTTCTAGGACTACTTGAATCAGCTTCCTTGCTCAGGTTGGTACCGGCCTAAGGCCTTCATCTAGATTAGTGTGCTGTCATCTCTATTTGTATTGTGCTATTGTTTTGCTACTGTCATGAGAAAGTCCTTTATCTTTGCACGTTGAATCTTTGCAAGCTATGATACATGGCAATGCTTTGAGTGCTGAGCTAATTGGCACTGCTAAAATAAACTAATACCTCTCTTTAAGAAAGGGTACTATGTTGCTAACTTTACCCATTAAGATAATGAGGATGCTTCTATTTGTTAGTGTATGTTTCATCAACTAGTGCCACTATTACAGTAATCTCACTTTCTCAATATATGTGCCAACAGGGATGCTTGATTTCTGTTGAACTACAAAAAAAAACTTTGGGTTGTTCATTGCCTCGACTGCTTCCTTCCTTTCCCGTCAGTTGCTTATCTCGGCTTCCAGTCAAAGGAAGCACTAACTGATATGCTTTCTCACACAGGTTGGTACCAGTCTTCATCCTGATTATTGTGCTTGTCATATCTAATGGTAATTTTGTATTGTGCTACTGTTGGCCGATTTCATAAAAGGAGTAACTTGTGAGTATAAAATCGCAAGCAAATTGTTACATTGGCCGATTTCAGTAGAACTGCACAAAAAGATCAGATGGACAGATACTTATGTTGCTGCTATGTACTCCCAAGTTCACTCAGACAAGCATCGATGTTGACAAGAAGAAGTGCCAGAGTGAACGCCAACTATATTGCTTGGCGCATAGCCCTGAAAAACGTAGTCCAGTCTTTGGTCCCAATTTGCGCTTTTTGGTTATCAGCTCATATGCTGGTAGCGAACTGTATGCCATGGAGTCTAAAGATTCCAGACAAGTTGGTAGGCGCGTATATTCATATGGCACTTAACCAGTCTGCATGCCTGGGATGCTCCATTTCAGTTGAATTGCACAAAAACTTTGGGTGGTTCATTTTGTCGACCGCCTTGTTTGTTGTCTGCAATGTAGAATTTTGGCGAGATACAGGACAAAGATGGGCCAGTAAACTAGTTGGATGAAAGTAGTGGCCAAGTTGCTCAAACCTCTCGCGGCATCAAGGCCACTATCATGAGTATAAACCTACAAGCAAAGTTCAGATGGTCTGTGCTGCCTCATGTACTCGAAAGTTTGCTCAGACAAGCAGTACTTTTAGCAAGAAGTACCACCGAGTGAACATCACTTACCAGTCTGTACCCTAGGTAATTAAAGTGTGTCGATGTATGATATTGTATGTGTTCTCTCAATCATTTGGATGCGTAAACATGCTGAACTTGTGTATATCTGAATCTTTTTATGAATGTTAGCTATGAATACTGGCTTGTGATCTATGAATTATTTGGATGCATAGACATGCTGAACTTGTCTATACATGCACTACTGCAGGATGGTCCTAAAGCGACAGTACAATCAGAGACCCTACGACGAAACTATGTGCGATGCATTAATCGCAAACGGTGGTGTAAGAAAACCATAAAAAAATGAGACAAACTGTTTGCGATGGAGGAGATATCCAACACGATTCAGATTATAGTTACGTGTGCGATGCACGTCATATAGTTCACTAGAATTAACTATTTGCGATGAGCGTAACAATAGAAACGGTCAGCCAGATGAAGGTGTTTGCGATATACAGCATACAATTCACTCGGATGAACTGTTTGTGATTAGGCAACACAACAGAAACGACCAGCCAGATCAAGGTGTGTGCGATATCTGCCATACAATTCACTCGGATGAACTGTTTGCGATGAGCCAAGACAACAGAAACGGTTCAACTTAATAAGATGTGTGTGATACGCGACAAATAGGTCCATAATCAGAAATGTGTGCGAAGACTGATAATAACACAGACGATTGCTGCTAATAAGCTGTGTGTGTTGTGGGCAAACGCTTGTTGGCATACAATTGTCAGTGATTGATGAAATCATCACTAACGGATTCCCTAGTTTACTCCGTGTGCGATCTGATTTGCTCTGTCTTTAGATAAACAACATATATAGCCAAAATAAACATCCAATTACATAAGTGACTATACAAAACATTCGCACACACCTCAATAAACAATTACATGCATTCTAAACTAGGAGAAACGATCATCTAATCATCTAGTTCTTGTGACGCTGCCGCCACTACTCGATGGCTCGATCCCTCATATGTGGTAGGACGAAGGCACTTCCTCATGTCAACGATCCGCATGTACATCTCGTAGCTTGTGTACGCGTCCTTGGCAGCGTACTTGACATGTTCTTCATCCAGTCTCTGCTCCCAGGCACTGTGCCAGGCGATCTTGTCCTTGTTGCACTCAGCCTTCATGTTCTTGTAGTAGGGGTCGATGATGGCCGAGGCGAGGTCAACCAAGGAGTTCTGCTTGTTCTTCATGCTGCCCCGGACCCTGTAGTGGTGACAGATGTCGATAAGGTTCTGGCAGGCCAAGCCCGAAACCTTGAGCGCTTTTAGATCGTTCATGATGTCAACCATAGCAAAACTATAGTCGCGGCTGTTGATAAACCTGGCGAAACGCTCGCAAGGCCTTGTGGCCAGGCAGTAGTGGTAGACAAGGATGTGATGGCGCACGCACAACTGGGCGACGGCAACCTTCAGATCACGCCCAGCACGACCTTCGGTGTACTCGAGGTTGAAGCCAACCACATGGCACTTGTCCTCGGCAAGCAACTGCTCCACAGTTTGGATGGAGCTCTCCACCGAGATCGGCTCGTTTGTGTACACCATCGAGAGGTCCTTCCCCCTCACGTGGGTGTCCACTACGTGAGGCAAGGTGAACTGTCGTCTGTTGTCATCATGTGCCACGGGGAGCGACATTGGAGCCGGTGGATATCCTCTGTGTATGTGTCATCGTGGGTGTGCTTAATTATTGTGTCGTGGGGCGCGAGAGATGAAGGTAAATGGCTGCGGGAATAAATGAAGGCCGGGCGGCCTGGATTCTCGGCATGTCTGCATGGCAGTTTTTGCAGCGGGTAACTACATCGTGGTGTCGCACCCGACGCAACCGCATGGATCATGGCAGCACGAACGTACGTGATTGTGCGTCGGCCCCAAACACTTGCAGCACGCACGGAGGGACGCGGACAGAGCGCACGGAGGGACACGAGAGCAGAGCGCGCTGCAGCCGCCTCAACTGCGAGCAACCACACGCATAGAGCAGTTGAATAGGAAACGGTCGTCTACAAGCCGGCCAGCAGTTGCGAGCCGGCGGCATGATGTGACACTACGTCGCATTCCACATCACACGGTGGTCGAACAATCGTTGCGACGTGCATAGAGAGCGGCCGTGTGCTACTACCTCCGTCCTTGTTTATTTCCCCTTTTATATTCAGTGCCAAATTTTGACCTTAAATTTAGCTAAAAAAATGATAATGCATGTTATAAAAAATAATATAATTAGAAACTATGTTCAAATACGAATCCAACGATATAATCTTTGGTGACATGCATTCATATTTTATTAGTTAAATCTCTAGTCAAAATTTGGCACAAAAATACAAAGAGGACTTATAAACCAGGACGGAGGTAGTAGGTAATTAAATCACAAATGTTTTTTAATTAACTATATGTGTACTTGTCGTTTTGTCCTCCTCTCGCACGTCTTGTCACCCCGCTGTCGTAGACGGCTTCGAGCTCAAACTTGAGCACCGTGCGGGCGTTCTTTTGGCCAAACGGTGGCTCGAAGTGGTGCCAATGAATCGTCGGTGAGCCTGTTCCCGCGCAACCGCGCAGGTTCCCACGCATAGCCGCGCAAGCTTTTCGCCCGACTCAGTGAAATCCCCCCAAATCTCAATGCTTATTGGCTTGCTATATAAACCCTCATGGCCGGCGAGTCCTGCGTCGTATATTCGCCTCTCTCCTTGTAGCTTATCTCGTCTGCTTCTCCACAAATCGCCAATGGCACAGGTCCGTCGTCGTCGCTCAGCCACTCCGCCGTCATCAGACAGCTCTAGTTGGGAGGCTACACCGCGGTGGCGGTGCAGTCCCCTTGTTGGGTGTGCGCACAACAACCACCACACGCTCCGCCGGCGCTGCCCGTCGGCAGTTGTTGCCGGTCGCCGTTGCCGCCACCCCACCGTCTGCCGCTATGGCCGCCACACCACCGTCGAAAGCCAGGGCCATCACCCGCTCCGCCACCGTGGCCCGAAGGCGGGAGGTGTCCGTCGTGGCCGCCACCCCACTGTCGGCCATCGTGGCCATCACCCGCTCCGCCACCGCGGCCCGAAGGCGGGAGGTGGCCATCGTGGCCACCACCCCACCGTCGACCGCCAGGGTCATCACCCGCTCCGCCACCACCACCCGAAGGCGGGAGGTGGAGGTGGAGCTCCGCATGTGCGTCAGCGACATTGTGCGCTACATCGAGTTTCTGCGGGAGGAGGAGGAGCGCCTAGTCGAGCACGCAAAGAGTCTTACCACCGCCACAGAGGCACAAAATGAGGAGATTTACGAGGAGTCCCGCCGCTTCAAGAGGGGTTGTCTGGAGTGGCAGAGGGCGTTTGAGGTGAGCGTCGCTAAAGGTGCAGCAGCAGCAGGCACCGGATTCCAGTTGTCCAGCTCATCGGTAGGCTCCTCCTCATCTGCCTCTTACTGAGCGCGCTTGGCAGAGGAGAGGCTGCTAGAAGTAGTCCAAAACCTCCTCCGTAGTAGTTGTACTCCCTCAGTAAACTAATATAAGAGCATTTAGAATACTAAAGTAGTGATCTAAATGCTCTTATATTAGTTTACAGAGGGAGTAGTATTTAGGGGCTATTTTGTTCGGTTCATCTGACTATATATAGATATGGTTGAACTGTACTATGAACTTAAAATTAGCTAGTACATATAGTTGAACTAGCTATTTCAGTACGTGGTTGGAAATAATTGGGGAAAAGTTTGGTCGGTTCAGCTGTCGAGTTGAACTGTTTGTATAAAGAATGACTGCTTAATCTGTGAATGAAATCTATGCTGACTGAATTTCAGTTGCAAAATTAGATAATGCTAGTGATTTTTAGCTGTAAATTTTGACAAATGGCAGTGTTAAAAGGTTGACAAAGGGCAATGTTACTAGATCGACAAATGCCGATCTTTCCAATTTGATAAATGGAAATATACCCAATATGACAGATGCAAATCTTACCAAATTGTCTGTACGTGGTTGCACACGGGTCATCAGAAAAAATCGTTTGCGTTGAAGGGATGTACAAATCCTGCGCGCCAGATTTTCTCTTGGCTTAGTGGCGAAGGAACCATAGCTCTCGCTTTGCATACCGTGTTCAATCTTAACTATTTGTGATGAAGAGATGCACAAATCCTGCGCGACAAAATTTCCCTTGGCTTACTGGGGAAGGACCATAGCTCTCACTTTGCATACGGGTGTTGTATCTAAGACGTTTACGATGAAGAGATGCACAAATCCTGCACGGCATATTTTCCCTTGGCTTATTGGGGAAGCTCTCGGTTTGCATACGGGTGTTCTATCTAAAACGTTTGCGATGAGTGTTTTAAATTTAAAAACCATTGATGTTTTTTTTAAATTGTTTGATAACTCTGCACATTCAGAGAGAAAAATGCAAGATTGTTGAAACCATAGGTTTCATTCAGTCACACTGTGACTTTATATTCATACGATCGAGATACAGTATTAAACCCAAAAATTAATTGTGGCAGCGTGCTGCGCCGGCGTTGTTGTTGTCGTCCTCCGGGACGCCGTTGTTGAAGTCTTCAAGGTAGCACAGAATGTTCTTCACTTGGAAATCAAAGAACTTGTCGTCACGCGATCGACGGGCAGGGCGCGGGAGGATGGAAACTCACGGTGCTGCGGGGTAGCAGTCGACCGCGGCGTCCCATGACGCTGAAGGGGGCACGCGCACGGGCACGGGCGCGGTGGGTGCAGGCAAACGCACGGGGACCGGCGCCGCGGTTGGTGCAGGGGCACACACGGGCACGGGCACGGGCGGGGGCGCTGGCGCTGGCATGTACATGAGCTCGCGCGGGTCCGCGGGGACCTCGCTGGCGCCCACGGCTTCCAACGCTGTGATAGTGCTTGGCGACTAGCCCGTCAATGCTACGAGGATGGTCGCTGGCACGGGCGTGGGGATGGGAGCTGGGACGGGCACGAGGCCAGCATCCGCTGCTGCCAACTCATTCAGGGCCATGTCCATGAGGCCCCATTCCTCCTTATTTTCTACCTCCTCCGTCTCTGAGTCGACTTCACCAAACTGGAAGACTAGTGGCAGATGATCCTTCTGCGCCATGGCGTTGATGGAGGTCTGCGGGAGGGGAATGGGAGGCGAAGAGTAAGACCGCTCGTAATAAACAGCGGCTTAGGCACCATTAATGGAGAGGTTGGGAGTGAGGCGGGCGGCCATGGAAGTCAAAGTGCTCGCTTCCCAGTGAGCCTGCGTAGCGTACAACTCGCACGCTTCTCGGTGAGCCTGCGCATTGGAGGACTGCTTGCACGCCTCCTGGTCAACCTACGTAGCGGACTGCGCTCACACGCCTCCCGTGTACTCAAGCAGCTATCCGCACGGCACCTCCTATCCATTAAAAGTGTGACGCGTGGCGTCACGTGAATGGTTAGCAGAACGCCCATGATTTCAATTATACAAACGTTTGAGATGATAACGTGGCAGCTATTTGTTTCAAAATGCCTTTGTTGGCTGTTAATTCGTGCGCCTTCTCTCAAATTGGACATGAAAAATACCACCGCATGTTGGTGTCATTCCATGATAGCATGCCAAGTTTCATGAATTTCAGACGAGTTTTGGATTTACTATAATTTTAAAACTAAGTATCTCAATGTTTGCGGCTGAGCCACAATGCCAAGGTGTTTGAAGTTCATTTCCATTTCTTGCATGAGACCTAAGCAAGCATGCAAGGACACACATATGATTTTTCAACCCAATTTGCTACACTGGAGCATGTGCTGTAGTTCAAATTTGAATTATGCACATAAAATGACTAGAAAATTCGGTTAATGTATAAAAATGTCCAAACGAACCCCAAATAATTACAAATTTTAACATACCACTCCTGTTGGTCTATGTTGTATCTAGAAAAAAATCAAGGCGAGAAGAGGCAACGAATGTCGTTTCGTCCAGAAAGGTGACACACATTCCCTACCGGAACCACGAGGCTTCTTGTCAGAAGCTCTGGTTTGTGAGGAGCGTATTCCAAAACCTGCCCCAAATGGGACAAAAAAATTACCACAGCATGTTCGTGCCATTCCAAGATAGCATGCCAAGTTTCATGTATTTCAGATGAGTTTTGGATTTACTAGAATTTAAAAACCAAATATCTCAACGTTTGCCGGCAAGCAATGGTGCCGAGGTGTTTGAAATTCATTCCTATTTCTTGCATGGGACCTAAGCATGCACCCAAGGACACACAATTGATTTTTCAACCCATTTTTCTGCACTGGAGAATGTGCCTATAGTTCAAATTTGAATTATGTACATAAAATGCCTAGAAAATTCAAATAATGTATAAAAATGTCCAAACGAACCCCGAAAAATTCTAAATTTTAACACGACACTCATGTTGGTCTATGTTGCCACTAGGAAAAAATTTAAAAGCAAGAAGAGACAACGAATATCATTTCGTCCACAAATGTGACACGTTCCCTACCGGAACCATGAGGCTTCTTGTGAGAAGCTCTGGTTTGTGAGAAGCTTATACCAAAACATGCCCCAAATGGGACAATTTTTCTACCACACCATATTGGTGTTGTTCCATGATAGCATGCCAAGTTTCATGAATTTCAGATGAGTTTTGGTTTTACTAGAATTTAAAAACCATGTATCTTAATGTTTGCGGCCAAGCGACGGTGCCGATGTTGTTGAAATTCCTTCCCATTTCTTGCGTGGGACCTAAGCACCCACCCAAGGACACACATTTAATTTGATTTTTTAGCCCACTTTTCTGCACTGGAGCATGTGCCTGTAGTTCAAATTTGAATTATGCACATAAAATGCCTAGAAAACTCAGTTAACATATAAAGATGTCCAAACGAACCCCGAAAAATTCCAAAATTTAACACAACACTCCTGTTGTTCTATGTTGACACTAGAAAAAATTTGCAAGCAAGAAGAGGCAACTATATCGTTTTGTCCATAAAGGTGACACGTTCCCTACCGGAACCATGAGGCTTCTTGTGAGAAGCTCTGCTTTGTGAGAAGTTTATACCAAAACCTGCCCCAAATGGGTCAATTTTTTTACCACAACATATTGGTGTTGTTCCATGATAGCATGCCAAGTTTCATGAATTTCAGATGAGCTTTGGATTTACTAGAATTTAAAAACCATGTATCTCAATGTTTGCGGCCGAGCGACGGTGCCGAGGTTTTCGAAATTCATTCCCATTTCTTGCATGGGACCTAATCATGCACCCAAGGACACACATTTGATTTTCAACCCATTTTTCTGCAATGGAGCATGTGCATGTAGTTCAAATTTGAATTATGCACATAAAATGCCTAGAAAACTCAGTTAATATATAAAAATGTCCAAACGAACCCCGAAAAATTCCAAAATTTAACACGACACTCCTGTTGTTCGATGTTGACACTAGAAAAAATTTGAAAGCAAGAAGAGACAATGAATATCGTTTCGTCCACAAAGGTGACACGTTACCTACCAGAACCCCAAGGCTTCTTGTGAGAAGCTTATACTAAAACCTGCCCCAAATGGGACAAATTATTTACCACAGCATGTTGGTGCCATTCCATGATAACATGCCAAGGTTTAAGAATTTCAGACGAGTTTTGGATTTACTAGAATTTCAAAACAAAGTATCTCAATGTTTGCCGGCGAGCCACAGTGCCGAGGTGTTTTAATTCATTTCCATTTCTTGCATGGGACATAAACATCCACCCATGGACACATATATGATTTTACAACCCATTTTGGTGCAGCGGAGCATGTGCATGTAGTTTAATTTTGAATTATGCACCTTAAATGCCTAGAAAACTCAGTTAATGTATAAAAATGTCCAAACAAACCCTGAATAATTCCAAATTTTTTGACGACACTCCTATAGTTGCATGTTCACTGCAGATAAAAGTTCTAGCAATTCAAATACCCTCCTTTGCCGCTGTGACCCCATTATGTATCAAATCAAGATGAAAAATCAAGTAGGTCACACACAGTTTATTATCACCAACCGTGTGTGATGCAGTACAAAATATCTTAGAGCACCTTCGGAGTAGTATATGGCATACGCGAGAAGGTTCATCGGCTACAGTCCACAGCCAGCGCATCAAGCACACTAGCTCGCTCCCCAAATATCATTTCACTTTTCAATCGTCGCCGGTCAAAGATGGGGACGTGGACCTGCGTTGTGAGGGCAAGTTCGGTGGCCCACTCCAGTGAGAGCATGGCCGTAGCCACCATGAGGGTGCTAACAACCTGCATGAGCACGACCGCAATCTGTGATCGGGCGGCCAAGGCAGCCCAAACGGCCGTTGTTGTTGCTCAGGTGGCGGCAGCAACATCTACGACGGGGATAGCAACTGGCGAGAGCGGCACTGCAGCTGTCCATTCCGCAGCGGCCGCCTTAGCCCTGATGGAGGCCGCCCACGACCATGTCGAGGCCGCTCACGCCCTGCTCCTGGCATTCACGGCACAAATCGCGTGAAGCTTCTCTGACAACCGTCGGCAACCCACGGCCGAAGAGTTGGCAATCACCGAGAGCGTTCGAGCAGTCGTCTGTTTGTTCGAGGCATACCTTGCCACGATGGAGCCCGTCCAAGCCTAGACCGCGGTGGCCCACGCCCAGCTCGTGGCGGCCTTTTCCGAAGAGATGGCGGACACGGATGGCGAGATGCTTGTCGAGTATGGTGCGATGGATGCCATGGAGCCCCTTCCCAGGAGATCGTCGGATGTGAGCTGGACATGGAGGAGGCGGCGGAGATTGACGAGCGCCAGCCGGAGTAGTACTCTTTGTTTAGAGCGCTGGTCTTTAATTTGTTGGAGTAATGTTTAGGTCAGCCAACTTTGTTTACTTGTTGTACTTGCTCGATTAAGAAGTGTGGGTGTGCTGTAGGCTCTTTTGTGTACCCAAATTATGTGATGACATGGAGGACCCCTATAACCTGGGAAATTCTGACCAAAATTTGCACATTCAAACTCATCACACACGGGGTAAGCTATATGAATCGTTTGTCATGTTCACATATCGTACACAATGCTGAGTAAGGGACCGTGTCTGATGACACTTTGCGCGCCAGTTTTTCGCTGCAGCGAGCCAAAATTTTTGGCTTCCGCGGAAATATCTACCTCCCCCGCCTCTTCCCCTGACCAAAAGCCACATTTCCCATGTTTCCATTTTCTTTTTCAATTTCAAATCTTCACTCCTTTCTTGCAGCGCCGCCTCCTCTCCGGCGACCCTCCTTCACGCTGCTTGGCCTCGCCGATCTAGGTAGGTAATCCACACCCGACCCCATCCTCCTCCTCCTTCTACATCCCACATGCCCCGACCGCCGACATGACACCTTCCACCCAAATCACCGACCCATCCTCGAAATAAGCACCGCCCCAAGCCATGGTGCACGCAGTATAGCGAGGAGCTCAAGGAGCATTTGGCAGCGGAGAAGCAAATAGCGGCCGCACGTGCCGATGAGGTCACGATGGCTGCCATTCATGCCGACCCCCAGATCTTGGAGGAGCATCTCACCGTCGAGGCCACCGTCGATGCCTCGTGTGTCGACGCCGCCACGCGGTTGGCTGCTTTAAATGACAGTTCGTGGCGTTTTCTCAAGGCCACTGTCGGTGCCTTCGACGAAGACTACGAGGTGTTTTCTCAGTGTGCCCGTGCTTACCTCAACTCGAGAGCCAACAGGTTGGTGCCCGGAGTGGCTCAGGCAACTCACCACTACGAGGAGGGCACTCACGTTGTGGAGGCCTCGCCCTCTTCCAAGTCCAATGAGCCAATCGTCATCGATATATTTGATGATGAGGAGTAGCTTGTCTTATTAGCTCATTATAAGGACCTATGTTCAGTTAGCTAGCTACACCGGTTAAGCATGTTTGGTTTACCTATTGCATGTACTGCTCCTGCCTTTCCTTGACAAATTCTAATGAATTGTCCTACATACTTTTACCATGCAATCTGATCCTCTAGTATATATGTTCTATATATCGTGCATTGTGGTGCTCACTTATTAACTATTTGGTTAATTTGTTGAGTTAACTGTTTGGTTCAATTCTGCAATGTGATATTCAATTCTTGTGGGTGCAATTTTGTATTGTCTTCCATGTAAGAAACAAATTGAACTTGGTTGTATAAAATACATGAGAAAAAAAATACAATTGCTATATTTCCAAGTTGTCAAGCATGCTTGGTTTGGTTAACTGTCTGATCTTCTAGTATGTTATATTGTGCAATGTGGTGCTCAGTTAATGTTTGTTCATTTGTTGTGGTTTTTAGTTAACAGGTTCAATTCTGCAATGCGATGTTCAATTGTTGTGGGCGCATTTTTTTATTGTCTTGCATGTGAGAAATAAATCGAATTTGGCTGTACTCAATACATGAGAAACAAATTCAATTGCTATATTTCCAAGTTGTTAAGCATGCTTGGTTTGGTTAACTGTCTGATCTTCTATCAGGAGTATGTTATATTGTACAATGTGGTGCTTAGTTAATGTTTGGTTCATTTGTTGTGGTGTTTAGTTAACTGTTTGGTTCAATTCCGCAATGCGATGTTCAATTGTTGTGGGTACAATTTTGTATTGTTATGCATGTGAGGAATAAATCG